>CM077664.1:2307500-2992500 GCA_039707655.1 Elymus sibiricus | reverse complement strand
ACAAGTGAGCCAATGTGCTATTAAACCCCATATAGATATGAGCAAGGAACATGCCGCTCCATAAGTGCAAGTCAACGGGGTTGTCCAGTTGGACAAGGACGCAACTTCCTTCATTAAAGGATGCATAGGTGGTAAGGATGTAGGGAAACCTGTTCTTTCATGTTCCTTTGGAGGTACGTCTTACTTCGGCTTATGCGATATTGGTTCCCCAATCAATATTATACCTTACAGTCTTTATGCTAAGATTTATTATGGCATCTCTTCCTCGGTATCGTAACCTACTGACATGACTATTAGACTTGCTGATAGAACCTATCGAGAGCCTCATGGTATCCTTAGGAATGTTAATCTTATTCTCGGTTCTTTTATCTATCCTATTGATCTTGTTGTCTTGGGAATGCCAGAAGGTGACTTATGTCCTATCATATTTGGGAGAGCATTTTTGAGTATTGCAGGTGCTAATATAGACCACAAAAAGGATACAATCACTCTAAAGTTTGGACAGGAGAAAATGGAGTTTCCCTTTTCAGCATTCAAAAGCAAGCCTTATCAAGGAGAAACTAAAGAGAGGGAAGAAAAGACTATAGTTTAGCTAACTGCAATTTATTTTGACACCCCCAAGGATGATTTGGAGAGGAGTCTGACAGAGCAAAAACAAGGAGTTGAAGATCAAGAAAAATAAGAAAATCGATTCATGGATGCAACTCCACTTGCAGATCCTCTTATAAACAAAGTATATGAAGTACTCAAATGAAATGGAGATAAGGCACCTCCGGAGCTCAAACCACTACCGAAGACCTAAGGTATGAATTTCTAGATGATACGACAAGATTTCCTGTTATTATAAATGCTAACTTTCAGAAAAAGAAGAGAGAAAACTCATGACGGTGCTAAGAGGACACCATAAGGTTTTGGGATATTCATTAAACGACATAAAAGGTGTAAGCCCTGCTATCTACACACATATAATACCAATAGAAGAAGGGGAAAACCGCTTATTGAGAGTCAAAGAATACTAAATCCCTGCACAAAAGATGTGGTAAGAAAGGAGGTAATACGTCTACTTGATGCAGGTATTATGTTTCCTATTTCCGATAGTAAGTGGGTTAGTCTAGTTCATTGTGTCCCTAAAAAGGGAGAACTCTCAGTTGTACCGAATTAAGATAATGAACTAATCCCTACTAGAACTATTATTGGATACCGTATGTGTGTTGATTATAGGAAATTGAATAAATAGACTCGTAAATATCGTTATCCATTGCCATTCATTAATGAGATGCTCGAAAGAATGGCTAAGAATTCACACTTTTGCTATCTTGAGAGATATTCTGGATTTTCTCCAATAGCAATTCACCCAGAAGATCAAGAAAAGACAACATTCACATGTCCAGTCGATACATATGCCTACCAAAGAATACCTTTTGGATTATGCAATGTGCCACACATGTTTTAGAATTGCCTGTCTGTTATATTTGCTAATTTATAACAATGTTTTGTAGATATGTGAGGACACTAACCTTGTTCTCAATTGGGAAAAATGTCACTTCATGGTAACAGAAGGAGTGGTGCCTGGCCATAAGGTCTTAGGAAAGGGAATAGAGGTTGATAGCGGGAAGATATAAGCTATAGAGAGGTCACCCGATCCTCATGATGTCAAAGGAATATGGAATTTCCTTATACACGCAGGTTTTTATAGATGGTTTATTAAAGATTTTTCCAAGTTGTCAAAACCGCTAACTGACCTTTTGTAGAAGGATGTTCCATACTCCTTTGAGGAGGAATGTATTACAGCTTTCGAGAGAGTCAAGACTGCTCTAATCTCATCTCTCGTTATCCAACCACCAAAATGGGACCAACCCTTTGACATAATGTGTGATGCCAGAGATTATATAGTAGGTGTTGTGCTAGGAAAATGGGATGATAAGAAACTGAACGTCATCAACTATGTCAGCCGAGGTCTCGACGAGACTGAGAAAAACTATGCCACCACTGAAAAAGAATTACTTGCTATTGTCTTTGCCTGTGATAAATTTAGATCCTATATTTTAAATTCAAAAGTAATAATTCACACGGAACATCAAGCCTTAAGATACTTTCTTACTAAGAAGGATGCTAAGCTGAGTTTCATTCATTGGATATTATTACTTTAAGAATTTGCCTTGCGAATTGTTGATATAAAAGGTGAAGATAACCCTGTTGCAAATCATTTGTCAAGGATGGAAGGGATACCAGATGACCCTGTTGCTATTAATGATTCCTTCCCAGGTGAATGTCTTGCGGTAATCCAAAAAGAAGTTCCTTGGTTTGCTGATTATGCTAACTTTCTTGTAGGGAAGTATTTACCCCCTAACATGATGTGCGATCAAAGGAAGAAATTCTTTAGTGACTTGAAGTACTACTTCTGGGATGATCCATACCTCTACATGCATGTGCCAGACAGAATGGTCAGACGATGCATTGCTGAACATGAGAAGGATGCCATCCTACAGGCTTGTCATAGCAGCCAGTATGGAGGGCATCATGTTGGTGATCGCAAAGCAGCTACGGTACTTCAGTCTGGTTTTTATTGGCCAACTTTATTCAAAGATGGACACAGGTACATTAAGAGATGTGATGCTTGTCAACGCACATGTAACATAGGTAGAAGTTAAAAAATGCCTATGAATTACAGCTTAGTTTGTGAACCTTTTGATGAATGGGGATTTGACCATTTGGAGCCATTTCCTACTTCAGATGGACATACTCATATTCTTGTGGCTGTAGACTATGTTACCAAGTTGGTGGAAGCAATTCCTACCAACCACGCTAATGCAGCGAATTCGATCTAGATGGTCAAGGACATCATATTCACCAGATTCGGAGTTCCTAAATTCTTAATCACTAACGGTGGATCTCCTTTTATACAAGGTATTTTTAGGAAGATCCTCGGCAAATATGGAGTGACGCATAGGGTAGCGTCACTGTACCATCCTTAGATGAGTGACCAAGTGGAACTCTCAAATAGGGAGACCAAAACAATATTCCATAAGATAGTGCAGTGATCAAGAAAAGATTGGGCTCGTAAGTTAAACGAGGCACTTTGGGCTTACCGCACAACATACAAGAATCCTATGGGAATTACATCATATAAGATGGGGTATGGTAAGACTTGTCAACTACCTATAGAGTTAGAGCATGCTTGTTCTCGGCTATTAAGCATTTGAATTTTGATCTCAAGGAAGCTGGAGAGAAATGCCTGTTCGAAATGCATGCTTTAGATGAGTTTAGAAATGTGTCTTACGAGAGTGCTCGCCTTTTCAAAGAAAAGGTTAAATTGTGACATGATAGAAAGATTCAGAAATGAGAATTCCATGCTAGAGATAAAGTTCTACTTTACAATTCTCGTTTAAGGATGTTTCTAGGTAAGCTCAAGTCTAGATGGGATGACCCCTACGAGATTGATGAAGTGTACAACTCAGGCGCCATTAAGCTACGAGGAGGGAAAGGCACTCCATGGATAGTGAACAGACAGTGTCTAAAACCATATCTTGCTGATGAACAAAAGGAAACTGAGGTAATTGGGTTTGTCACACCTGAAGAAGCCACCGCGCAAAGGTCCATAAGTTCCAACTCTCCATCCCAATAGATTGTTATAAATAGCTGTATGCGTGCCTAGAATAATCTTAGAAGTATTATATCCAAACTACTAATGTTTTTTGAAGTCAAAGGAGCATTTTCTGTAGGTGGTACGACCACTGGTACTAGCCACCACACTCGTACCGAAGGCCGTCTTCCTCTCTGCACTCCTAGAATTTTCAGCACCTGGTGGTACGAGCGCCACGCTCATACCAGAGGCCGTCTTCCTCTCTAGACATCGCAGAGCGCTTTGCGCCTTGCGGTACGACCGCTGGTATGAGCACCCACACTCGTACCAGAGGACGTCTTCTGCTAGACTCTGGAACATGAGGACGAGGTGTTTGGAACGATTAACGGTACGAGCACCCATGCTGGTACTGGTGACCGTCTTCTCCTCTGTTACTTCAGGAGGTTTATGTCGGATGATGAAAAAAAACTCTTCAACCGCTCAAAGGTAAAATGATATACGAGCCGCAGTATGACCGAGCACGATCATACCGCGCCCCGTCTTTCTCTCTAATCCTTCGGGAATTACCCGATTTCGTTTTGATTTCTTCCGATATCTTTCTAACTTATTCCTCAAGGCTAATCTCACAGATCCTAGGGTTTTTACCCCTTTATAAATGGCAAAGGAGCCACGTCCTTGGCTCATTATCAATCTAATTCATTCCCTTCACCCTATGCCTCCACTCCAGAAAAAACTCATCTACACGATCAAGAAGGCACCGGTCTCCATGGCATCGAAGGACACTCCTGTCATCTCCTCCAATGAGAAGGGGTCTTCCTCAAGCCCTGCACCAATCAAGATCATACCTGTTCCCGATTAGGAGGACATGAAACCCAAGAGCTGGGAAGGACTCCAGAGGATGAGCGTGAAGGAAGGAAAGCCCAAGGAGAAGAAACCCAAGGAAGAGAAGGAAGAGAAGGAAGAAAAGGAAAAGACGGAAGAAAACAAAGAATACTATCCTTCAAACCCCTACAGGGATAATCTACAAGGATCTCTTCATAAATCTCAATATCCTCTTGGGCCTCCACCTTGCGAACGCGAGAAGGAGGTGCCAACCCCGGATGAGATTAAGGAAAAGATTGGAGAACTCGAGAAAAATTCTAGAGCATATGTCTGTACCATTGGAGAAGGTATTGATGTCTATTGGATGATGAGCAAAGGCCTTCAAAAGATGGTCGATGAGCTCTACAATAGGATAAAATACCTTGTTCATGCAACTACTAAGCTGTCTGCAGATACTAACTTCCTCATGAAGGTGGTCTCCAAGCAATAGGAGGAAATCATGGTAATGGCCTCTCTCTTTAAATGTATATCTATCGCATGCAACTAGGAGATGAAAAAGGAACCCGAGGAAGGGAAAGAGAAGGAAACACGCATCGAGCCTGAGAAAAACTAGGTATTAGGATCCCGCCGGCTTGATTGTAAGCTTGGGGGAGATCCAAGAATACCTTGTATCATTACAATTCTGCATATTTATCTTTTCGCATATCGAGATTAGCTCACTCTAGTTTGCATAATAAGTTGAACTATCGGGCCCTTATGAGAAAGGGAAAAGTCATATTTCCGATGATAAGTGGATTTTCATAATGAGAAGTTGCATTGTAGTGCCGAGATAATTTTATTAGATGTATGAATTAGGATGAGTGCTACTGCATTTTTACATCTTGATGATTATAAGTCTTCCACATCAATAATGTCAATTGATAAGTGAAAGTTGACAATTGTATGAAATAGATTATTTCTGATTCAATCGTCTCCAAAAAGTTATTGAACAAAACAAAAGAATAATATCAAGGCTTAAGTCTAGCCAAATATTTTAGCAGAGCAAGTAGTAAGAAAGGTGAAACTCTCAAACCATCCAAGAATGGATTTTGCCAAACTTTAGTTTGGAGTTAGCACTTAACTTCTCCATTTTTGCTTATCCCATATTTGTCAAGTATGCTTAGCCTGCATGTCACAAGTAAAAGGATAAATGACTGTAACATGGGCAAATAATCCTACATTGCGACCGCATGAGAAAAAGAAAAAGGACAACTCAAGTATTAAAATCCAATTGAATGGATGACGCTCTAAATTAAATTGAGTGCCCCTCGTGATTTGTTCGACTGAAGCACGAATGACTTATTGCATAAGATTGTTCTACCTTTTGCTAATGAATTGATCCCTAAAGGTGTGGAAGCATACATGATTATCTTGTTAGTGAGAATGTGCGAGTATTCATGATAATTCTGTATCTTTTATGGCTCTTGATTCGATACAATGAACTCATTCATTTACGATTATCCATGCTTCATGAACATGATGACCAAGTTCTCACAAGCTGCGGTATTTACTTGGGGACGGGCAAAACTCTAAGCTTGGGGGAGTTGATGAGTCCATTTTTGCATCACTTTTTTCCTTTCTGTTTTGCATCATAGTGTTTGACGAGAATTTGTCGCGCCGAAGTATCTATGAGCACGGGAAATATTTATCATAATGTTTTTCCTAACTATTTTCTTAGAATCAAAGGAAGAATAATTGTGGTAGTGTTTGATATGCACATGTACAAAGGGAAGCTCTGTCCACGCCTACGTGCATCTAGCAAGGCTCACAAAGGTGACCTTAACTCATGCACTAATGATTTAGTATTTAATGAGGAACCTGATGAATGCATGCATCCCATGCAAGCGCATGCTTGATCAAAGAGATATCATTAAAAAAATTCGGCCAACACTCTAAACCTGACACGATCTAAGTGTTTTGGCAACTCGGTTGCTAACCTCCTGGAGCGGCGGATGCACGCGTCTCGGTTGGGTCCATTATTAGGCAGCCAGCTAAATATACGAGTTAATCGAGTACGTCCGGCTGATTGCAATTAGATAAGCATGCACCTCGAGCTTACGGTTTGAAGGAATAAGCGTTTGCTCCACGTTTCTTGGCGCCGGTGCACTGGCTCAACTGAAATCGGCGGCGCCGTTGGGGCTACGCGACGCTCCTTCCAGCCCTAGCTTCTGTCTATATGAGGAGCACATCTCACGTTCAGGAGTCCGGACTCAGGACACACACGCGGCCGTCAGGCCGCTCACACACGCACACACACGGCGGCCGCCGCCAGTCCGCGCACACCATACCAAGACTCTTCCACATCTATACTCACCACTAGGCCAAGACCCTTAGGCCATGCCAGTGAAAGTTTTGTTTCCCGGCGTTCGCCATGAAGCTGGCCGGCCGGCCGTGTCTACTCACCCGCAGGTAATCAAGGTGAGGTTTGTGGTTATTATACACAGGTACACAGAGCTTGCAGCCGCCGTCGGGAAGCACGCATGACGAGGCCGCCCAAAGGCTGGCCCTTGCCCTTGGTGAAGGCAAGCACAACAAACAAGTGACAAGGCATATATGCCAGGCTGCCGCAATGGAGCCGGCTGCACATAGATTGATATTTCAATCAACCGTTGCCTTCTGAAATACAGATTGGTGCGTCGATCTAAAAAAAAGCAGGTAGAACGACGAACAGGTTCCATAAGAAGAAGACGAACAGGTCCCATGCAAAGAAGAATATGTGTTACGCACACGGCATCGCCGTGGAAGATGAGCATAGCATGAAGCCTTATACGGCCATGTCCGTAGAGATGAGGAAGATGCCATCTCGCAATCTCGCAATCCATTGATCGGAAAGAAAAGTTACGGGTAGCCAAGGCGTACAATAGGAGGGTCCGACGGAAAAACTTTCAAGTTGGTCATTTGGTCTGGAAAGTGATACTTCCAGTAGGTTCAAAGGATCGGAAGTTTGGCAAATGGTCACCAAGTTGGGAAGGGCCTCTTCGGATCTCGAGCAAAGTGCCTGGCAACTCATATCTGGTAGAATCAATGGAGGGACATATGTTACCCCGAGCTATAAATGGGAGGTATCTGAAAAGGTACAACCCGAGTGTTTGGCAAGAAGCCTAAAGATGCAGGTATGGCGTATACATAGATATCGACCAAAGTGTAGACATGGCCGATATAGATTTATCACCCTTAGAGCATCAAAGATGGCCCATGAATCATTAACATCGTCCTTAGAAAACATTCGGGACAAAAGTATTTTTTGGCACACAAGCTCTACCAGAAAACAGGGGGCATGTGTTTACACTCGGTTTCTGTAGTGCTCTTTCTGAAGATGGGCATTCCGGGAATTATGAGGACCTGGGAGGAACAAGCTTGAGAAAATACCCAGGATATGAAGATAAGCGATAAGAGCAAAGGTTCCCATGTCCCAATCGGTAAGGTTTGAACTGAGTGAAATACAGTCGGTATCCCCATGGCCCTATCGGTGAATTGTTAGTTGGATGGTCCGAGTAAAAGCTCTATTTTTTATGATCCGACTGATATATGGTCTGAGTGAAAATCTTTGTGATTACCCGATTGATCCGTGATCCGAGCGAAAATTTGGCCAGGTGATCCGATTGAAGCGTCAGTTGAGATCTGAGTGACCTTAAATCTGAGTGGATCGTCACTCGGGTAATATCGATAAAAGCTAGAGATAGACCTATCACGACCGTTCAAATAGTTTCAGATGGAGAGGTGATCCAACACAGAAGTTGCATGAGGCATGAAGGGGCCAGGATCAAAGCTGACTGAAGCTACAACCGGTATACTACAATACTTCGGTATCAATCGGTATGGATCACTGAAGGCCAAAAAAGCAAAGACCGTGCATGTTAAAGGACCAAGAAGGAAACAGCATCAGCTCAAATGCAAAGACTTGGTGGCTACTCCAGCGTGAAAGGAAAGGCGATCTAATAGAAGGAAAGACAGGCGCTCGGAGTCCGATTCCAATACGAAGCTAGAGCCTTGCCTAGTTTAGTTAGATAGGAGTTGTACTCAGATTCAAACATGTAAACCGTGACTTGCACGGGAAGTCCAGCCGCCCTATATAATGTAAGGGTGATGGCCGATTGTAAGCTTAAGCACACAAATCAATCAATCATACCTTTACCTCTAGTTTTCGTCTTCTACCTCTATTGTCCTTGCTTTTGTTCATCGGCGACTCCGTTACCCCAGAGATTCGTGAGTTGATCGACAATCAAGCTAGTGGCGAACGAATCGATCTAGCTCAGCCAATCATCGCCGCAAGCCCTGACGGGGTCCCTCCCGGGTAAGTGGGGGGTCTGGTTGAAAAGCGCCGACTGGATTGTCCTGCGTATCGCGCTTCCTGTCGGCCTCCTGTGGGCGCTTGCGGTGCACCACCCCTGCTTCCCTGGGTACACAGGAACGTGTTTGGTGTAGACGTGAACAATTGGTATCTGACTGTTTTGTTTTTTGATGTCATTTTCAACTGGCCGTTAGCCTAGTTAAGCGAGTAGTAGACTCGATTGCTTCGTGCCATTGATGGTAGCCCTCGACTGCATCGGCGAGTTTTGCAAGAAACTTGTGCGGCAGTCAAAGATGAAAAGGGGTGAAAAAATATGTAAGTAATGTAAGCCAAGATATGATAAATTGGTATATAAAGACACAAGGGAACTGATGGGTGAAGCCTCCAGGCCGTCGTGCTAGTAGTTGTGGACAAAGCCTCCAGGCGTAGTTAGGGATGGCCATGAACTGTGCCGGGTGTGGTCGTCCTATCAAGGCGCTGTACACCATATCAAAGTTGTCAACATCAAAAATATAGAGCTCTCTGCAGAAAATTTCCACTTCCCCGAAGATCACTACCAAGGTAATCTATCCGATGGGCAGGTGTGACATTCTGGTTATGATTATGTGGAACAGCTTCGAATCCTGCTCAATTTCAGATCGTGAGATTAGCATCAGATCCAAGATTTTTGCTGTGATCATGCTGAAAGAACTGCCTTCATCAATCAAGATGTGGTGAACTCGCGCGCTTCCTATGATGGAAGACACAACTAGTGGAAGTCGCTCCTGTTGTGGGCAAACTGGGCTGTCCTTCACGTCAAAGGTGACGGATGTCTCTGCCTACTTCATCCTAGCCGTCGGACTTCCATTTCGGGATGCCAAGATCTCCCGCGCTACTTTCTATATTTCCGTATGCGACTTATAAGTCGCCGACCCCCCCCCCCCCCCCCCCCCCCACACACACACACACACACACACACACGCACACACAATAGATGATTTACCTTCATTAGGACTCTAGGGATCTCCTTTGTCGTTGCCACCAGGCAGCTTCTTGGACGGGGTAGAACCCAGGCTCCGTTCCTCCTCCATGAGCGCAAGGAAGTTTCGGCATTGGGCCCGGCCTTGCGAGCCTGTCATGTAGTATCCGCACCAGTATGGTGGGTAGGTTTGTCCTCTGGGACCCATACTTAGATTTCAGGTCAGGTAACTGACGCTTCTTCGGCCAAGGCTTGCATTGCCCAGACGATTCTCCTTGCTGAGGAAAGTTGTCATGGTTATAGCCAACCATGACATTCGAGTCACCTCTGCGCTGCTTCTCCTGACGCTCCTTCTTAGGTTCAGGGCACTTCGTTCTCAGCCCCCGATCGACTTTGGCTTGTCGTGTGATGGTGTCCTCGATGGTTGTTGCCTTCCTGACAATTTTGAAGAGCTGACTGGCCGTCGTGGGGCTTCCTTCTATTATCGATGGTATGGAAGGCTCGTTGCTGACTGTGACCCTGAAGGTTTCGATCACCTCCTAATTGGGTAGGTGGGGAACCTTATGCCACTTCAGCATAAATCGGTGAAGGAAGTCATGGAGCTTCTCACCGTTCGTCACCCAAATATGCTTGAAGTCCTGGTTCAACTCGTTGTTGTCTGTTGAGGTGGAGAATTCTTGCAATGAAGAGGTTTATGAAAGTGTTCCAGCAATTGATCTTCTGGACTGGTAGGTTTCTGAGCCATGCAAGGGTGTTGTCTTGTAGACAGGTGGGCAGAATGTTCACCATGTCATAGGTGTTGTCTCCCATGTTGCCGGCTCCTCCACCCCAGCTCTTCCCCATGCAGCTACAACCGAGGCGATGCCGCCGCCTGCCGCCTGGAGCTCCGCCTTTGACCTCGTGCGTGCCTCGCTGCACCACATCGGTCTCGACCTCCTACCTCCCTCCCGGCCGTCGCCTCCTCCTCCATGATGCCCTCCTCCGCCCGTGCACCTCTTCCGCATGGATTTGGCCATGGCCATCATAGAGGACGTCGTGGTAGTGCATGCAGCGGTAGGAGGTAGGGGGAGATGCGGGCGACGGCGCCGATTGCTCAAGGTCACAGGGAGGAGAGCCTTGGCGACCCCGTCTTTATCGAGGGAGGTGGAAGACCACGAAGCGAGGATCGGATAGGAGTTCGAGTTCTGGTCGGCCCCGGCCGATTTATGTAGCGATTTTTTTTCTCGTTTGAGAAGAAGGGTTGCGTGCGAGCAGATGTTAACATACAAAATCTTTGTGTGGAGTGGGGTTGATGTACGAAATTTTTGGAAAAACACTCCTCCCTTCAATATTAGGTAAAGATTAGCAAAACAGCCCATGCGTTGCAACGGGGCAACAAAATTGCGGCCTTAAAATCGAGCCACTGAGAACATAATACCTATAATGATTATAAATAGTGTACATCCCACACCAGTTGAGACGGCCATGGAGCTAAATGAATCAAACATATGGTTAAGTGATATGTATAAGGTCAATGTAACCTTTGAGAGTGGTAACTACGATCTCGACGCACCGCGAGGCTTACGTTCTCTTATTGCAGACATGTGTAGCTACTAACATCGTTAATGCACCTTTTTTAGGGGTAATAATAACTAAGTTGACAATTCTGTCGCAACTATTTTTTGTTACCAGATGATCTTTATTGTCCATATATGTAGATTGAACTGAATGAATGATACAGTACAGCCTAGGTCAAGTGTGAATCTATCTAAGCTGGTGTAGTACTGCATAGTCTTCTTCTTCTTCAGAGATTGTAATTTGTGAAATACTCTAGTACTACATTTTCTTGTTACACCGTCTTGTGCCGTTGTCAAGTCTCTTAATCAGAATCAACACTCAGCTGATAAGAACTCTACCGAAAGTAATGTCAGTCTGTCTGCAACCTGGCATCAAATTAGTGCCTGCTCATCAATCCCACATGGAGTTGGCCTCTCCTCTTAAATATGCAAGAATCAGAGAACCTTGTTTTGTGCTATTGCTAATTGACAACTTGACAACTTTGATACAATTATCGTCAATTGCGTGGCCTAACCAATTTTGTCCATGGTCCAACCTAAGCTAATGGTTTCGGCCCTGATTGGCGGCTAGCATGGAAGTTGCGTACCCTCCTAATTGGCCGGTCTTAATAATGGAAAATGACTGGTCGATTACAGAGGACTCCCGCCCAGCTAATTCCCCTAGTTTCGCCCAAGGAAAGCTTAAGATGTACAAATTAATTACCAGTATGCATTGCAATCTTAGGAGATTCTTCTGGTAATACATTCTTTTTGCCAAGTATATAGCTGTATTTTTTTCTAATGAAAGAATCTAACTGAAAGTGCAGCCGAGTAGAGCCTGCTCGACATTCCCACACTTGGCATGCATATCTACCAGAGCTGTAAGTACCTTCCCGTTCTTTTCAATCCTCTTCCTCTCAACCCACCCAGCTAATGTTGTGCTGCCTATGTGCGAAGCAGAGGAAATAAGTTCGATCCCAATAGCTCAATCCCAGCAAACACGATCCCACTAAACATGGGAAAAAGCACGGCCTTTGGGAGCTTGGCCGTGGCGGAGCAACAAGCAAAGCTCGCCGGCTGTGGTTGTGGCTTCGATTCGAGATTATCACTTTCCACGCCGGGTCATCTGTAGGCTATGGGTTGAAGGAATCGGCATGGCCATCCGAGAATTCGTCCGAGAAAGCCTCGCTGGTTGGCGGCAGAAGCATCTATCCATCTCGCCTCAACCTGAGCGCGGGATCGCCGTCCTTGCCAGTTGTTGGTCCTCGTGGCGCTAATAATTGGCACATGATGACCTCTGCGGCTAGCGCCGCTGCGGCGTCCCTTGCCGGCGTCCTCTAGGTTGCTGGCGAGGATCCCGGCTGCGCCGTCCGGGACAGGGACCAGCGTCGCCTCAATCGCGCCGGCGAGCACGGCCGCAAACTCCTTGAACTAACCCGGGAGAGCTCACCAGCACCGAAGGGCCGAGTGGAGGTGCCCGTCCGCGTCAGTGAGCGTACGCGAGAGAAGGCGCGCTGGGCGTCGGCTAGGCAGCGATCCAAGGGGCTGAGAAGTGAGTTAGGTGGGCTCTAGCGGTTGAGCCCACCTAACCTTTGTGTTAGTTACGCCGTGGGTGGGATCCCATGAAACGTTTTAAGTGGGATGGGCTTGATGCTGCACACTAATGCCCGTGCCCACCTGCAGCCTGCCTGAAATGCTACGCTGGATGGATGGATGAATACGCACATACATGCACCCAGCCCAGCACCGCATTAACCTTGCGTACGTACGCGTCCTTTCCTGCATGTCATGTACAGTGTAGGAGCTATCCTATCTGCCAACTATTTTTAAGTTCACTTCTAACTATCCTATCTGAACTGTTGAAAATATGAGCAATTTTTCATGTATTTTAATCCAGAAATACGGTAGACAAAACATGATGAACATAGCAGACATGATAATCGTACCAATGAAAATACTAAACAAACTAGACATGTAATCTGGTATGTAAGATAAATATAACATGTCCAGATCGATTGCTGATACCAAAGTCCCAAAAGTGATCCCTAACAGAAGGGATAAGAGCACGTACGGTGGGGTGGATGAAGATGTGTTTGCAGTGGCAGCAGCATTGGTAGTTGACATGTCGTGGAGGAAGCAGTCGTCGTCGGGGAAGTAGTCGTCCGCCGCAACGTCGGAGGAGATGCAAGCAGTCGCGCGAGTGCGCTCCCAAAAACCTGATCGCCCCTCTCCCGTACATGATCACAAGAGCTGTGGTCTCGAAGGCTTGTTCTCCCTCTTCGCGGTGCATGCTGGGAAGCGGGATGGAGAAGTCTTCGGCGGTGCAAAACCCAGGAACCGATGGGTGATCTCATGTGTGTTGTGTATGTATCTGCGCAGAGGAGAGGTACAATCCATGTTGGTTCGGAGCAAAATGTTTCGACTTCTGTCACGCGTGGCAAAAAGAAGACATCACGCACGAAACACGACACGGACGGCGGAGGAGGAGCGCACATTTATGTGTCCTCTTCTCAAGGTTCTATCAGTGTGTAGAACAACCAACCTTATATATTGGTCTAACCCACCCTCCACTAGCGGGGTGGGACTAAACTTCCACACCCCTTGTCATGCATGAATGGGTCAGGTGGGCCTCTAGGATTTATCCGGAATTATAGCAGAAATTTAAATGGGCCAGGCCCATATAATTCCAACGTGAACACGAAATTCATACAAATACAGAAGGACACGAGAAGATCTCGATCAGATGACTATCAATGTTGAGTGAGAAATAATTATTTGTAAGTCGACTGGGCTATAGACTTTCCTACTTCTAAAACGATGTGTAATGTCGAAGAGGGCGTGTAAATTACCGCGTTCTAAAATGCCAGGGAATTAAGTAAATCATTTGAGGAATTGATTCTCTAGGTCTAGCAAGGCATGGAGTCTGGAGAGGAAGGCATGCAGCTCGGGCCCGGTCAGTCCCTGAGAGAGACCACCATACGACAACAATTATTGATCACGGGGGAGTCAGGTGTAGTTCATGGGCTCCTACCCCACGCCACGTTGCTTCCACTCTATATATACAGCACCACCTCCCTCTTCCTGTGTACCCTCTCATTGTTCGTAGTAACTCGAGTCTTACTTTTTGCACGGTCCTCATTATCACGAGCGCGTGTCATTTTATACGGGCTACGTGGGTAGTCTCTGCGCATGGCGGCGAGCGAGCAAAGCTCGGAGTTCTCGTCGACAATGACCATGTCGTCCTACACATCCTCCTACTCCACGTCCTCTTCCTTGCCCAGGGCCGACGGCAAGAAGCAGAACGGTAACAAGTGGAAGCGCGTGCCCGAAGAGGAGACGGCCCCGTCGGCGACGTCGTACCGCGGCGTGCGGATGCGGGCGTGGGGCAAGTGGGTATCAGAGATCAGGGAGCCGCGCAAGAAGTCGCGCATCTGGCTCGGCACCTTCCCATGCCCGGAGATGGCCGCGCGCGCCCACGACGTCGCCGAGCTCAGCATCAAGGGCACCCGCGCGGTGCTCAACTTCCCGTACCTGGCGCCCGGACTCCCTCGCCCAGCCTCCCTCGCCCCGTGCGATGTCCAGGCCGCCGCCGCACGCGCCGCCCTCATGCACGAGCACCACACCGCTTCAACCTCCCCCGCCGCCGCGCCGCCCTCTGTGTGTGGCGATGCTCCGGAGCCATACGACAAACCGGCAGCACGAGAGGAGCCGGAGCAGGAGCCGAGCCAGGGAAATGAGCAGCAGCTGACGGCTGCACAGGAGGAGATGGTGTTCGACGAGCTGGCGCCGCTGTGGGTGGAGGACGTGGTGGATTTCGCATCGACCGATCATTGCTGGACGGCGTACGATGGTCTTGACCCAATCGGCTTCCAGCCTCTCCTGTGGGAATATTAGGCTTTTCTGAACAACACCTTACTTTCGTTTCTTCTTCGTTTTCCTGGTTTTGTGTGGTTTCCTGGTGCTGATTAAAATGAAGCACATTTTTCTTTTTCTTTTTCATTTGGTTTGCGCATGTTTGGATTTGGACTACTTGTAAGTTGAGATATTTGTGACCAATTTAGTTAGATGTGAGTCGAGTTTGAACAAAAGAATCTACTGTACATGTGACTTATTCAGGCTTTAGGTAACCGCAAAATTATGGATTTTCTCATGGGTGAAAGGAATCAACCTCAACCGGATAACTCTACTGACTTTGGCCATGCGATGTTGTTTTCAGAAATTAACTTGCCAAACCACCTCAGATATGTAACACAATTGCTTGATAATGTTGCTGGCTTGCTTGTTTTACGACACGGTAAGCATTATTGAACCTAAGTATTTCAATGGCGGAGAAATTAACACTCTCCGCAGTATAAGCCATCGACTTTACCTTTCGCACGAAATTTTTCATTACCGAAACTTCACAACAGTAATTTCTTTTGCTAAACAGGTCGATCGCTTTTGCTATATCGCTTGATGAGTTGATGACATGACTTGGTGTGGTCGAGATGAGTTTGTATTGATAGGGCATGCTTTCCTCTTCTGTACGCATGGACCTTTAATTTGTTTTCCCGTTTACCGGTTTCAAATGTCTCATATATTCATGTACAACATGTGTCTAAATAAGATCATAAATCTATCCGATTCATCATCTACTGATTTTGTTCATTTGAAACTACCTAGTAGCTCGAGATTGATTCCCTATCCGACATAGAATTTAAATAACCTAAGTAGCTTAATTATTTCTCCCATGGAATCACTGATAATTCTGGTTGGAAAGCATTTTCTTTTGCGTGGATCGACCGATTAATTTCGACAACTCAGCGACCCTACAGAGATTTTCATGAATGAATGAATCGAAAAGGGGTATACTATATAATTGTGCAGGAAAAATAAATATATTAAGTGATTCATTCATAGGCGCCACAAATGAGTAACTTTGGCCGGCCGAAGTGAAGATCGATCTAAACTAGCTCTCTGAAGTACATAACTCCTGCTCGAGGTCGGTCAAATGAGCGCAACGGTTTTAATAGCTGTTGTCCTGCAGAAAAAAGAGATCGACGTTTGCGTGCAGGTGTTTGTCGAGCCCCAACAACTCGCAGTAATTTTTTTTTTCTTTCGAGCAACCGGCAGAAGCTCCGTCTTTTCATTAAGAACAATAAGAATTGGCCAGTTATACATCATCGATGCATAAACCGGCCCCAAGGCCGCGCAACAGACGAGCCACTAACACCGCCACCCGAGCAACCAGAGATGACACCAAAGCTGCCGCTTCAACAACCACGCCGGCCCCAAGGCCGCACACCAGACGAGTCGTCGACTCAGTCACCCAAGCAGCTTGAGACGACACCCTACAATACCACAACGGTTTCCGAAGCCGCCGCTCCGGCTTACAAACGAAAGCAGTACACACACGCCGACCCCGAGGCCGCGTACCAGACGAGCCGCCGGCTCCGTCACCCGAGCAACCAGAGCCGACAATCTACAACCAAATTCGAAGCCGTTGCTCCGACATCCGGGCCGGCTCCAAGGCAGCGCACCATGGCTGGCCAACGACACTGCCATCCAAGCGATCAGAGCGGACACCCCTCCCAAGACGATGAGATCCGGAGCCGCCGCTCCGACTTCCACACCGGCCCTGAGGCAGTGCACCACACGAGCCGATGGCTCGACCACGGCATTGGCCACGCACGCCGGCATGCCCACAGCGCACAGCAGAGGCACGTCTGGCTAGGCCATGGCATCCTCAGGCGACGCCTACAAGGAGGAAGTGACGAGGACGCCACTGTGTCCAATTCCGGCAGAAACCAGTAACTCGAACTTTCGTCCCGAGGATCCAACACCATTGAAGGCCGGAGCACCCACGGCGACGCCGACGACGGCGCCAACCAAGGTCACACTGGGTTTTCACCTGAGGCTCAGGCACTCCCGCTTCCACCACCATCCAAGCCGTACACCCGCATGACGCGCTGCTGCCACCGCCGCCACCAACCTTTCCCGCAACCGCACCACCCACCGCCGCATGTAGCACCCACCGAGACTACTCAGGGCACGCCAGACGCCGCCGCGCCATCACCGACAACCTGGAGCCGCCGCTCCAGCATCCTGAAATTTGCAAGACGGTGTATGATATGATAGATTGCGCTGGATTTTTCAAAAGAAGAAACAGCGTGGAGCAGGTAACATTAACTATCACCACTACAGTATGTTAGCAGCAAACATGGATATGAACATAGATGTCCAGTGCCCAATAATTGGTATCTTATCAATTACTCCAAGTTCCCCATAAGGCATATAATCTTTATTTTTTGGTTGCAACATGAAATAGAAGAATTTTATTGAGCAGCCAGTCGCAAAGTGTCAGAAGGTGCATCGAAGGCGCGCCGGATCAAATTGCCAGGAGTAATCAATGACGGCCGGTGCATGCATGTGTGGTGCAGGGGGTCCACAGTTTTATTATCCGATCCCCCTCTGACCTGAAAAGAACATCCATCTGTGTCCTGTAAAAAAAAACCAGTCTGTGCAATGTGTACATATTGAACAGTTTCTTATTTGAAAGATACAATGAATAGAAAATGTGGACCATCTGTTATTTGCAGTCATTCATACGCCGAGGTCATTCTAATATGTATTGTTTTAATTAATTTTATTGGATGTTGTCCTGAAAAAATACCATATGTTCTTTAATAACGAAAAACCTTCGATCCGAATGCTCTAACGCTGTGAGTTCGGGAACAAGGGAGAGGCGGGATCGGCCGGGCAGGACGAAACAAGGAAGCAATTAGCAAAGGCCGATGGGTAATGAGCACCCTGGTAGGCATAGATGAGTGCCCAATCAGGGCGAGGCGGCGCCCCGATTTGACACCACCGCCGTCGATAGCAGCAACCAAATCGACGAGGTGATGATGGGAAAGACGGAAAACAAAGGTGCGCTCGTGGGAGCAGATAAGGGCAACTCGAGCAGACTGCTTAAAATGGCAGCCTCTAAAAAGGGCCATCTAAACCATTTCAACACTTCAAAAGTGCAGTGCTTTAATGGGACTCTAGGAGTTCCTTAAAAAAAGAGTGCAGTACTTTGTCACTCACTACTGGAATCGCTGAAGATGCCTAGCTCCCAGGGTTTGCCGATTGCTTCTTATCGGAGCTCGGCAATGTTAGCCGTTTGCCGAGAACCGGGCTAAATGAACTAGGTAATGACAAGAAACACGGCAAATAGGACAGTTTGCCCAGTGCCGAGAAAAAGCAACTCGGCGATCACTCGAAACTCGGCAAAGTCTTTTCTTTGTCGAGTCCCGCTCCAAACAAACTCAGCAAAGACCTGACTGAGGGGCCCCACACAGACCAGGCGACGGCCACGTGATGACGGGGTTGTCTTTGCCGAGTTTCCTCTAACGGAAACTCAGCAAACATTTATCATTTTCTTTTCTTAAATGAGGAAAGCCTGGAGTCGCCTGTGGACTGCTTCACCGAGCACCCATCATAAAGAACTCGGCAAAGCCCGACCCTTCTTCTCCTCCTATACTGTAAAGAATAGACACGGCACCTCGCATCCAACCTCCCCACAACTGCTGCCGCCGTGCCGGCTCCTCCTCTCCACCGCCGCCGTCGCGCCGCCTCCTCCTAGCCCTCCCCCGCAACCCCGCCACCAGCCACCTCCATGCAACCCAGCCGGCCCGCAGCCGCAGCCGCTGTCGCCGGCTCCGCCGGGCCGCCGCCACCCACCTCCATGCATCTAGCAGCCGTAGCCGGCTCCACCACACACGCAGTCGCAGCCGCCGTCGCCGGATGGACCGTGAAACCGTTCCCCACCAGGCAGGGATGGACGGCGCTGATCTTGGGGTGCGCACGCGGCGACCACGTCAAATTCTGCAAGATGATGGAGATATGCACTCGGTTCACCAACGTCGACGGGCTCACCAAGGAGCCACGAGCCGTGACGTCCGCAGCGATGACAATAGATTGGCAGCGCATGTTCCCCGACGATGGTGTCGGAGTGCTTCCAATCGACATCCTCCTATGGGCGATGGGGGAGGCTGAGTCGGACGATTCCGGACAGAGAGCTCGGTGGGCCAAGTACCGGTTTCTCGTTCGGGCCTCAACGGCCGATGCGGTGGGGGCGGTGGCACCGGCAACCATCAATCTGGTCGATGATGATGACAACGAGATTGTGAATGGCGACGCCAATGCAGAAGCGGTGCAGATGGTGGATGGCGATGACAAGACAGAAGCGGTGGAGATGGTGGTCGACGCGCCTGCGCCGGGCTGCCAGACCATGCCGCTAGAGGTTGACGACTATGTGCATATAGGCTATCACCGCTTAGCATGCCTCGAGGCTCGCCGTGCTTGAGGCCACTAAAGATGGGAGGAAGCTGAAGATCATCTGAAGAATGCTAGTTGGTCTGTTATCATAGAATGATATGTTGGTCTGTTATCCTAGTAAGAAGGTTATTTGAGGGTCCGACTTGTGGATACCCTAGTTTGCATATTGTATTGTTATTTTGGTTGTAAGTCTTAATTATTATATCTATCGATGCAATGGTTTCTATGCTTATATTTGTCTGATATGTCTAGTACTTGTTTCATCTAACGGCCACTCGGCAAACATTTACCATCTTCTTTTTTTAAATACAGAAACAGGTTCGTCTAATAGCCACTCGGCAAATATTTACATTCATCTCGGGAAACAAGTACCATCTTTGTCTATCACTTGGTTCGTCAGTCCGGCGGTGAGGAGGAGGAGGGATGGGGTGGCGCGTGGTGTAGCGGATGAGAATGTGACGGCGGCGGTGGGGGGCGGGACGAGGAGGGCGCGATGAAGGCGGTGGCGGCAGTGGAGGAGGGGAGGAGGGACGTGGCTTAGCTTTAGGGTTAGCAGGAATTATATGAGAGAATTAGGGGTGTGGGAATAATACAAGAGAAGAAGGGGAACGGGCGCCGCGGGGAGCTTTGCCGAGCTCCCGATAAATGAAACTCGACAAAGCTTTCCCGTCTGTCAGATATCGTGCTCGGCAAAGATATAATTTTTCCATTTACTTTTTTTTTGTGCTTCGTTTCTTTTCTGTATTTTATATTTCTTAATGTGCTTGTGTTTGGTTATTTTCTTTGTTGTTCACATTTTCCATACTTCTTTATTTTGTATGTTCTTTGTTTCTTTATTATTTTTTCTTTCTTTCTTGTGCAGGTGCGGGTTTGTTAAGCGGGTTTCGAGAGGGAACGTGTCGAGTTTGTGAAGCAGGTGTCAGGCCCTACCCCTTATCGTGGCATGTCTGCTACACCCGGGACATTTATTGCATTTCTAAGGTTTAAATGCCGGAAATAGAAGAACTGAACTGCGGCTAAATGAAATTATGGCTGGTGATTGTTGGAAAACTCCTATGTGTGGTCTTTGGCATATGCCTAGGCCCGATGCAGCCAAAGGAGAGGGAGGCCTCATCACCGGGGGACAAAGGGTAGGTCGCCGATATGCCGGATGCTGCCGTTTAAGTCCACGAAAAATCGTACGAGGACGGAACTTCGTGGGACCTAGCACGGTGCCATCATATGGCCCTTGGACGATGTGGTAAAAATCTAAGAGCATTTGACAGAAGGTTGCCTGGAGACTGCGTATAAACTAGACCATCTCCCAGGAAGGATCATGGTTGACAGAGGGAAAGGGTAGGGTTTGTGAAGGAAGTGCCGGGCACGTTCCTTCGTTGGCCTCAAAACATTTTCTACACCGAACAAAGGCCATAACATGACACATGCCAGGCCCTGGCCCTTTTTAGTGCCCGTCTGCTATATTCTAGACATTAATTGCATTTCTAGGGTATTAATGCCGAAAATTCAAGATCTGAACTGCGGCCACATGAAATCATGGCCAGAAATGGGTTGAAAGTTCCTATTTGTAGTCTTTGGCCCATGCCTAGGCCATGTACAACCAAAGGAGAGGGAGGGACCCTCACCAGGGGGCAAGGCTAGGCCGCTGGCATGCGGGGTGCTGCCGTTTAAATCCACGAAAATCATACGAGGCCGGAAATGCATGGGACCTGACACTTTGGCATCATATGTACCCTACAGGGTGTGGTAAAAATCTGAGAGCGTTTCACAGAAGGCTGCCTGGAGACTGCGTAGAAACTGGACCATCTCCCAGGAAGGATCAAGGGTGCGAGAGGGAAAGGGTCGGGTTTGTGAAGGAAGTGCTGGGCCATTCCTCCCTTGGCCTCGAAACTTTTTCTACACCCAGCAGAGACCATAACATGACACGTCCCAAGCCCTAGCCCTTATTGGGGCCTGTCTGCTATATTCCAGCCATTAATTGTATTTCTAGAGTTTTAATGCAGAAAATTCAATATCTGAACTGCGGCCACATGAAATCATGGCCGGAGTGTTCAGAAACATAGTAGAAAACAAATGAAATTTGTACCTACGAATCAACCCAGGATCACTATGAAGATGCAAGTGACGATTAGATCTAGATTAGATTGCTTAGCAAAAATAACACAGTGGAAAGGAGAGTTGGTGAAGCGAGTTGATGCAGATTCCCGCTGCTATGATTTACAACCTCCCAACCGTGAGAATATTTCCCTCGAATGAAAGATCAAATGTATGATCTCTCTGCGGGTATCCACACGTACGGTAGTGCCAATCCAGCAGGGCTTCGCTGTCCAAAACGAAACCATGACGGAGAACTAGAAGGGGAGGGGAGCAGCCTTTCGGCGTGGAACTTTTTCCATGGAGAGAAAGAGAGAGAGAGATGGGCAGCCTCCATGCAAGATTAGATGCATCTGGCTGGGGGCTGCCCCTCCTATTTATAATA
The DNA here is from genome assembly GCA_039707655.1 of Elymus sibiricus. NCBI lineage: Eukaryota > Viridiplantae > Streptophyta > Magnoliopsida > Poales > Poaceae > Elymus > Elymus sibiricus. The sequence goes on along the minus strand of CM077664.1, from coordinate 2,970,498 downwards.
GGCCAGGATGGGGTGGCCGACATGGGGAGGGGGCTGCCCCCAAGGGGTGCGCCCTCTCCCCAACCCTAGCCGCACCAAGGGGGCTTGCCCCCCAAGGCAAAGGGGGCGCCCCCACTAATGGGCCAAGTGGCCCATGTAGGGCTGCCCCTCTTGGCCCATGCCAAGTGACAGCCCCATGGCACCCTTCGGAATTTTCCAGGAGGTTCTGGAAACTTCCGAAACATTCCTATAACTTTTGGAAGTTTTCCAGGGTTACTTAGAACATCTTCGGCTCTCCGATTTTTTCTGGTTTTCTCCAAAACCTTTCCGGTTCTCTCTCCAAAACAATTTTTACATTCCCAAAACTTTTCCGGTGAATTTCTCTCATGCTCCTAACACTTCTAGCTCTCAACAGATTAACGGACCTTAAGCGTGTGACCCTGCAGGTTCGGTAAAGTGTAGACATGACCCAAAACTTCTTCCGGTCAATGATCAATAGGGGAACCCTGGAAATCCATATTGACCCCTACACCCACATGAATTACTTATCGACTGAACCTGTTGTTTCCGTGTGCTATTCCCTTTGCTTCGCGATACTTTACAAAACCCGAGGCGAGACTTACTTGTATCCCCATGAAAAAACTCTTGTTCACTATACCTCATTATCCTTGTTATCGGTCTTGTTTTCTTTTCTCGCTTATGCATTCCGGCATCCACGAGACCATATCACGCTGTGTCTGGCCAGACGATGATGGATACCATAATACTGAGAGGGTCCTAAGAATATCTCTCCATCGTCGGAGGAGCAAATCCCAGTTTTGAGCTATCGAGTCCCTTGTCATACATTTCCGATGCACCCGAAAGTTGCCGTTATGATCACCCTATTACGCGTGACATTTGACGAACCCCAAAGCACATCATCCAGCTTGAAGGTACTTGACACTCTCATGGTCTAAGGAATTATGCATACATTAACATCTCTGTGATAATACTAAAACCCGTGACGATGTGATCTCATAGTATATCAATCATTTGGGTCTGTTCAACACAATTGTTCTCCTAACAATGTGTCCTCATTGTTGCCGGCATCCTTGTTACTTTAACTATGCCCATGATCAGGAGAACAGGATCATCATGCAACACATGATCTACTCTTAGAGGTGAGACTAGGAATCTACTTGGTGTTTATTATTCCACACATGCACATGAGGTTTCCTCCGAATCTCATTTTATTGCAGACTCGAGAACCATTGCCATTATAGCAAAAAAATAAACATTAATTATAAACATGGAAATAAATAATAATATTTATTATTGCCTCTAGGGCTTATTTCCAACAGTCTCCCACTTGCACTAGAGTCAATAATCTAGTTTACATAAGATCTGTAACACCAATGCCATTCCGGTGTTGCTCATGCTTTGCTCGTGGTATAGGCTTCGCCATCGGATCTGACAAGTTCAGATCCGTGTGAACCTTTCATACTTTCACAAATCTTTTATCGACATGTACTTGCATTCAATGTGTTTGGGCTTGTAGTGGGATCTTGGCTCCTTTGCCTGAGCCACGGCGTCACTATTATCACACTAGAGCTCCACCGGGTTCAGCGCACTTGGAACCACACCATGTTCTTCAACAAACTTGTTAATCCAAACCACCTCCTTTGAAGCTTCTGAAGCTGCGATGTATTCCACCTCTGTTGTAGAATCTGCTACAGTGCTCTGCTTGGAACTCTTCTAGCTCACTGCACCTCCGTTAAGTGTGAAAACATAGCCCAATTGAGATTTGAAGTCATCTGGTGTGGCACCCCGATACAGGGCCGACGCACGCCAGTCCCAGGATAAGACCTGGCACACGCCTGAGACATGATACAGCAATTCCAGGCACAAAAATGGCTTTATTATATGAAATGGAGTATTACAACATTGTTGCTTCCAACAATATTACATAGCTCCAAGCCTAACTAAATGGTAGCGGAGGTCTTGGTTCAGCGGCAACGACGTCTCTAGCTGGGCTCCACAACGCACATGACTGGCTGGGTTACGACCTAGCACGACGGATCTTCTCCTACAACTGGCCACGTGCAAGGCCAGGTGAGTACTTTGAATGTACTCGCAAGTCAATCAAATACATAGCATCCAAACAAGCATATGACAAAGCAAGCCCTATGCTTCTATAAGAATTTAATCTAAACATGGTATGGAATTAACAGGAAATCATGGATCAATCATGGCATGCATGGATCAGGCATATCAACTTTATATCATGGCACGGCATGGCAATTTCTACGAAGCATGGCATCCAAGCTTAAACTGAAACCTACACTACACCTACCTCCCGCGAAGCATTAAAGTAATATGTGGTGACACCACTCAGTTTTACTGCCTTTCTGGGCTAACTCATGACTCACCGAGATCTCATCTTGTGATCATATCAGAACAAAATGGTGACTGCTCACAATTATCCAAATTACCACATTCACTTAGTAGCACATTCCTTAACAAGTTTATAATAACAGGTTTGTCCTCCAGATCGACTAAGACCAAATAGTGTGACCTAATACGAACTGTGTCCAATACCATGGACACGGCTATTCGAATAGATTCTTACACTCTGCAGAGGTTGCGCACTTTACCCACACTATGAAGCTCCTGGTCCCGTACCTCGGTACACTTCCCCTTTGGGTGGACCGGTGCTGCTCCAACGAAACTTGCCTAACCCGTGACTCCCCTACCGTACCACCAACAATCATTCTCCCCCGGATTCATGCCCTGGGTGGCCCCTGTGTCACCCCGTGACACCACCGTCGTGGCCAAACAAAACTGTCCCAAATGGGGACTCCCGGGCTAAACAAACAACTTGGCTCACAAGGTTATCGCCGCCTACCGGGCCAGGGTACCACGCGTGCATATCTTTCCCTCTTTGGTGGTACCGGTAAGAGAGCAGAAAGCTAGACCAAGTCAAGGCCATCCCATTCCGGCAAATGTGGCTGCACGGGTAAGCTCGGTTCGGTGGCACTATGACTCGATCCCATCGATGACGGAGGAGGTTTAATTTTAGAAGTTCAATTTAACATCTCCATCATCTCTCCATAACATCAACATTTATGAGCGGGAACAATCCCTTAACAACAGCATAACAAAACTATAACCATATTGACAATCATGGCATGAGATCAAATCATAGCACTAACATGACAATGGTGTTAAAAGTATTTTTACTAGCATGGGAAAATATGACATGAAAGCAATTCATGATATCACATGGTAAATAACACTAGTATCTAGCACAGATGAAATAACAGGACTACGGCAGTGCAGACTAACAGATGATCTGAAATATACGGCAACACACACACAGGGTGCAAGCAAAGTCATCACGCAAGTCCGGAGCTCATGATAAGAGGTTGGCTTGCCTTGGGGTTGATGGAGTCACCGGGAAGAAGTGCGATGGGCTCGCGGAAAGATACGCCGGAAAAGATTCCCTCTCGAAGGGGGCTGATTAAGGGCAAGGGCAAAATTGTCCTTTTCACAGTGTGAAGACATTATGAAAATGATGCCATCGGAACGGGCTCAACGAACTGAAAACGTGGGCATTGGATTTACCTCAATTGGAGTTACGGTCGCGGAGAAACGGCCGTTCGTTCGTTAAGCCGATAAACAAACAGAAAACTGACCGTTTCTGTCTTTATCGGGTGAACGTCCACAATATAATGGTTTCGGCCGGCGGCTGAGAATTTGAAAGCGTACTTATGAAAATACGCTTTCAAAGCTGGGAAGCGCACTTGCGGAGGGCGCCTCCACTTAACCTGACAGCGGGCCCGGTCGGGTCAACGATGTTAATGACACGGGGGCCCACCTCATCTCCTTTCTCTCTCTCTCTGGTCGTCGTCCTCTTCTCTTCCCTGACCGGAACAGAGGAAGGGCACAGCGGCCGCTCGGCCATGCTTGCCGCCGGCGACTGGCAGCACGGGAGGGCCCGCCGCTGGCTCACTGGAACCGGCGCCTCGCACCGCGGCCGAGGGTAGCCGCAGGGGAGCTCGGAGGGAGGTGGCCATGGCCGATAGCAGAGGCGGCCATGGCGGCGCTTGGGGAGGGGCGGGCTGCTCTGGCTGAAATTGGAGGGGGCGGCGGCTTTGGCAGGCACCAGAGGAGGGATTGGAAGCAGCAGAGAGGGAGGGGGAGGGCCTGGGCGCGGGGAAGGGACGAGGGGAGCGGTGGCGGAGCTTGGCCATGGGCGGAGGCAGAGAGCTACTCGAGCTCGAGGGGGAGGGGCTGGGGCTCGCTGCTAGCCGGGAGAGGCTCGGGGCTCCTATTTATAGTCGCGGGGAGGACTACACGACGCCGACCGAAGCTCCGAGAGCTCGCTACCATGGCGGCGACCTAGCGGAGCGTCGATATCGGCAGAGGCGGCCACCGGCTAGGAGATGAGGGGGAGGCTTCCAGGCGATCCACGCGTGTGGTGCGCAGCTCGCCGGCGCGCCCGGAAAAGTCAGAGCCCGCTGGAGACGAGCTCCCGAAGGATCTGGCACGCGGTGCACTGCCTTGGCGTGCACTACACGTGGTCACCGCGTGGCCACGGCGTTTCCACGCCGCACGCGAGGCCAAACCATGTCTGGGGTCTTCTCCTTGCATCTGGATGGGACGGAAGAGGTCTGGTGTGACTGCACCAAGGTCAAACAGGTTCTAGCAGCAAAGTTTGCACACGTGGTGTGGCCACCACAGTGCTCCTCTTGGCCTGATCTTGGGCAAGGGTCAATCATCTACCAAGGTAGTCATGCTGGCAAAATTTCAGCACAAATGGACAAATCTAGATGGTACTTCCTTTGTAAACTAGCAATCTGACCAGAAATGAAGATGATGATGCTGGGGTCAAATGGCTAGATCGATTTGGATTATTTTTGGTGTAGGGTGATGATATGGTTATAAGAGATAGCTGGAAAAGTTTCAGCTCAAATTGATCAACCATGAGGGTACTTCCTTCACAGAGATTCAATCTGAACAGAAACTTAGATAATTTACTGAGGAAAATTGGCTTGATGAAATGGGCTGGTTTTTGGCATCCAGAGGTTATTTATCAATACCAATCACCCTGAAAAATTTCAGCCCAAAACGATCAAGGGAACAAGCACTTCCTTTGCAAACTGGAAATCTGGACAGAATTTGCAAATGGATGTTGTGCTCAAAATTTGAATTGTGGAACTTGGATCTTGATGGAAATGATGAACATATGGATAGGATAAGCTCCACAAATTATTTGGAATTTTTCCTAGCTACCAAAATGGTAGTTCCTTTGGAAAGGCCCCAAATTGAAATATTCGCTTTAAATAGGAAAATGCAATTTCCCTTATTTAATTATGGCCAATATTTTTGTGAAAGATCAATATGATCACAAAGAATATCTCCACAAGTTTTCATGAACTTTGGAGATGGATAGATATTTTTCTGGATTTAATTCCTCAGAAAGGCAGAAAAAGGAATTAATTCTAGATGAAAAATATTGCATATGACTTGGCAATATTTTTGCACATCTAGGGTTTATAGGTGAAGGATGATCTCTGGAAATTTTGGGAGGATCAACAGAGCAAGGGAAATGATAGCTCCTTTGTAAACACAAAGGCAGGATTCCCAGTTCCAATATTTTGGAACTAGGGTTTGAATGAGGTTCGGGGTTTACTGACGGGATCTTGGCTGGCACATGAGCATGGGAAAGGTATGGAGAGATTGAGGATTGTCTGGATTCACCTGGTCACTCACCAGATTCCAGAGCAAAAATTCGGGAGAGGAAAGCTAGGAAGGAATAACAGCACGAAAATCGATAACCCGATTTTTGGGGTGTTACAAACCATCCCCCCTTAAGAGAATCTCTTCCTCGAGATTCCTAGGGTTATCTCACAACAAATACAACACCTCCTGGAAAAACCTCTAGGTTGGGTCTTACCCCTGCGGTTGAAAACAACCGAGTTAAGAGTACCAAAAATTGGTACACCCAGATCGAGATACGGATATTGCGGGATCTACTCCACGGGTAGGGGTCGCTGGGTTGCTCTCGTGGCCCTGACATTTTTAGGAAAAGCAAAATTTCCTTTCTCCAAAAATGCTAGGGGCACTCAAATGAACAGTGGCCTCTCTCGCTGACAGGTGGGCTCAGGGCTCACTGGCAGCCTCCTTCTTCCTTCTTTGGCCAACGGCTCTCTCTCGCTTCCGCGCTGTTCCGCGTGTGGCTGGCACTGCGCACGCCTAGCTCCTAGGGCGTCAAGCACCCTATGACGATAGTGCGCGGCGTGCATGAGGCTGATGCAGAGAGCACTCCCGTCACGGGCCAGCGCCGGTCGGCACTGCTCGCGGATTCGCCTCCTGGACACTGGTGATCGAGCGACGCGCGGTTCTCCTGGACCTCGCTCACTGTACACCGGACTTGGGCTATAAAAACGACCGCGGTTTCTTCCCTCTACCTTGCACCTCACCTCACCTCTTCTCCTTCTCCTTATGGTTGCAGGAGCTCGAGGCGAGGCGTTAATGGCGGACGTAGGTTCGGAGCTGATCACGATCCTCCTGGTTGGTCTGCTGGCGGCATTGGTTGGCTTCTCGCTGCTACTGTGTGCGATGATCCTCGATGATCGCCGTGATGCCGCTACTCGAGTGGTGGCTCTCCGAGGCGGCGGTGATCATGAAGACTAGGTATTTGTGCCGGGTATGAGTGGGTGTTGGAGTAGAATCGGGGTTAAATCTCAAACTGGAGGGGTTTTAACGGTTTATGCTGCAATAAAATTTCTCAGAATTTCTCCGATTTTGCAGCTGGGCTCTGGGAAAAAGATTTCGGGACTAGGGAGGGGAGAACTGGCTCTCCAGAGTTCTGGGTTTGGGAGGCTGGTAAACGGAGAAAGCACGAATGGATGAGGGTATGCGGCTTTGCATACAACCCGAGTACTGCTACGAATGTACTCAGGAGAATGAACTTGGTGCGCAGACATTGCTCACACAATACACGCGCAATCTACTCAAACAAATATGCAGGCAAATGCATATAGGAGCAACATACATGCAAAGGAAAAGAACACATCCAACAGATTACACTACGGTCTTTTAATGCTAGTGGGTGTATGTACTCCTGGTATACATACACCTACACCAGCCCGTATTTCATTAGGGACTCCAAGCGAGTCCGTTGTTACGGGTTCACAGGCTTCGAGGGTAACACTAGCTGCGAAGGTGGCACTGGGTTTGGTATCAGGGAACTGGTGGCTTGGGATGCAGCTTGACGGGCCTCACGGTATGCTTCCGTAACAACCCGAGTGGTGCTTTGGTCAATGGCTTTAAACTCTCCAAGAATGCCGGAGAGCAGCAGCCCTTGGGCAGCAATGAACTGAACCAGGAGATCTATTGCCGGGTCGGCATCCTCGGCTGTGCTGAAGAACTCGCAACCTGTGCTGGACGCAGAGTGAAAGTAGCGGTACTCCCGCATCTCTGCTACTTTCGGAAACTGGAAACGAAGATGGGCGATGGCTTCCACAGCAGCTGTCTGAACAGCCAATGCGGGGGTGGGCATGGGTTTGCCCTGAAAAGTCAAGGGCTTCCCATCCTCTGCTGGACCTGGGCAGATATGCACATTCGTATAGTATCGGCAAAGGTGAGGGATGGGTTCCGATTGGAACACCAGATACACCGGGCTAGTACTACAGCCAAGGACTTGGGTGAACATACTCGAGAGGATGGGCGGAAAGCCGGGATAACCATTAGCCAAAATTCGGCTATGGAAGGTGGGTGCTTTGGAAGAACTAGCCATGGCTGCTGGTTTGAGGATATTGGCCTGGGTTCGCTTGCCGCGATCTGGCTTACTGAATGGAGATGGCTACGTCTCGCAGGTGGGAGGGGTTTTAAATAGGCAGCCAGGCTAGGACATACCAGCATGGCGTGGATCCTTCTCGTGCCGGGTAAAGGATACGCTGGCACGGCCGACCACTGGGTAGGGTCGTGGTCCAATCCAGGGATGGCTAAGGGGCGGACAGCTGGGTAGGGGCACGTCAATTCCGACTGCGCCGCCTGTTGATCAACAGTGGCCGTGTCGGATGCCAGTGATGGGTCAACTCTATTGGGCTCACTACGGTCGAAAATTGGGGTGGTCTGATGCTAGGATAACCTACAGCCAACCTGGCTCTGATACCATGTCTTGTGGCACCCCGATAGAGGGCCGACGCACGCCAGTCCCAGGATAAGACTTGGCGCACGCCTGAGACATGATACAGTAATTCCAAGCACAAAAATGGCTTTATTATATGAAATGGAGTATTACAACATTGTTGCTTACAACAATCACTACTAGAAAAAGGGTTATCCCTAATATCAACATTAGTGGCGCACTATAGATGTGGTGCGCCACTGCTATATAGCAATGGCGCACCAGTTGTAGGTGCTCCATTACTATTTTTTTACTAATGGCGCACCAAAGAAGGAGTGCGCCATTGCTATTTTTTTCCTGGATCCACCCCCCTCCCCAGGCTTAACAGCGGCGCACTATTGCCTGGTGCGCCACCAGTGTCTACGGATATGTATGGCGCACCAGGCAGAGGTGCGCCATTGCTATCTGTATGTATGGCGCACCCCTCCCAGTGCGCCATTGCTAGCACCCCTACCTAATACCTATTCCCCACCTCGCCCTGCCGGCCTCCTCTCGCCCCCGCAACCCTCCTCTCGCCGCCGCCGCACGTCTCGCCCCCTCCCCCCACCCGCCCCACTCTCTGGCGGCCGCCGCTTCCCATCCCCACCTCTCCGGCAACCGCCAGCCTTCCCCGGCGACGCCTCACGCTCCCGGTCCGCTTCACGCTCGAACGCCAAGGGCAAGAAAGAGGTAGGGTTCTCCTCCCGGTCCGCTTCACGCTCGACGCCTCCCCTTCCCCCTCCCTTTCCTCTTCCGCCGCCGATGCCTCCTCCACCTCCACCTGAGGAATCCATGCCCGCGCTCGCGCCCGCGGTCTCTCTCCCCCTGATACCACGGATCGGCTGCTCTCCGGTCACTGCATAGGAGCACGGCGGCCCTCCATTTCGCGCCGCCACCGTGGTCGGGCTGCGGCAAGCACCAGAGGAACGCCGCAGGCTGGAGCTCCTTCTCCACAACCACGCCCTCCTCCTTCCACACCCTAGCCGCTGCGGGTTCAGGGGCATGCGGGGAGTAACCATCACCATTTTTTTTCTCTACTACCCAATAGGTCTCTCCTCTTTCTGTTCTGTTCTATTCTTTATGATTTAAGCATCAGCAGATTCCAGTAACCATCACCATTTTTTGGACATGTTGTTTAATCTGAAGCAAAACCTGATCTCTGCTTACTAAACCATCCCCTTTGTTTAAGAACAGGGTGCAGTATTACCAAGGTTACTAGTTGCATCCGTACTACTACAGAGAAGCAAAGCAATCCAACCTTTCTTTGTTTTATTTTGCAATTCTTTGGTCAGATAGATAGCTACAGAGAAATTGATACTTTAGTTCCTGAACACTTAAGCATTAAAGTTTCGGGTCTGCATCGCCGGCAAGAGTTAACCAACTATATCGATGATATCACTAGTACGGCATCTGATTTGTGTTGTTTGTGCAGTTTGCTCCCATCTAGTTGTGTGAATTGGGCCAAGGAGAAGCTGCTGCGGGTTCCCCTGTTGCAAAGGTTACTTCTCACGCCTTTCTTCCCCTCTACTCATTTTGATTTGGTTTGGCTGACGTGGTTTCCTCACGCGCCATCTAGGTTGCTGTGCTAAAGCAGCCCCATTGCTTAAGAATGGGGTGCAGTATTACCAAGATTACTAGTTGGATCTGTAGTACTACAGAGAAGCTAACCAATCCAACCTTGCGTTGTTTTATTTTGGAATTAGTTAGCCAGATAGATGGCTGCAGAGATGGGGTACTTTATTTCCTGAATTCTAAGCTTGCAAGTTTTTGAATTCTTGGTCTGCATCGCCAGCAAGAGTTAATCAGATGCATGTCTAACCAGCTATACTGATGATATCACTAATACGTAGTTTGCTCCGCATCTGATTCGTGTCTTTTATGCAGTTTGCTCCCATTTGGCTGTGTGAAGGGGGCCAAGGAGAAGCTGCGGCGGGTTTCCTTGTTGCCGAGGTGACTTCTCTCGCCTTTCTCCCCTTATATGCAAGTATATGATCCTACACTAAACTACAGTACTATGTATAAATATTCATCTACTCAGATCTAGAGCAGTAGTTATAACAATTGGAGTTTAGTTATTAAGCAACTGCTTACTGTGATTATGCAATTTTAATGTACATAGTTGTAACAATTTTAATTAACTGAAACTGTTCTTTTAATTTAAATTAGATGAACCTTTTCTTTTAATTTAAATTAGATGAACCTTTTTCTTTTAATTTAAATTAACTGAAACTGTTCTTTTAATTTAAATTAACTAAAACTATTCTTTTAATTTAAATTAAAAGAACCTTTTCTTTTAATTTAAATTAACTGAAACTGTTCTTTTACCCCTCTTCATTTGCACTGTCTGCTGAGGTGGGTTTACCCCTCTTTAGTCAATAGTGCAGCTGAATGGTGTACATCTAACAGATCCAACATCATTTGGTAAAACTAGATGCTCTGCAGGGCTGATATAGAATGGTGCATAGGTTGGTGGAAAAATAAGATATAATCACAAGGTTTTCTATTTAATACAAAAAATAACATATTATGTCTGAAAAAAATAACATATCAACAAATTCCTAGCTAGTGAAGGAAGCCAAGGGGTGCAGGCCGTGTTTGTTGCAGCTGGTGCATTTACAGTGAGGCTGCATACTAAATTCCATACAAAGGTTTCAAACTAATGGTATCTGCTGGTCTCCACTTTTGATGAATGCATTATAGTCTACGCTCTTTATAGTACATGTTTATATCTTCTGTAATTTCACCGTGACATATGAAGACTACGAGCCAAGTAAAAAACTAGGAAGTTCTTGATAATTGTTGTTTACAGTCGGGTTTCAAACTAATGTCTTTATTAGGCTTTCCAACTTTGATAAATGCATTAGTCTTCTCTCTTAGAAGTAAATCTAATCATGGAATCACTCGGGAATAATGATAGCTGGTTTATTGTTCTTTTTCTGATTCAAGGTTTCGTGAGTGGCTGAGATACATGTTGAGAGAACATGGAGGTCCCTTATTGGATGCTTTCAGATCAAAATACCCTGAAAGGTATCGCGGCTCCTGTTTTTTACTTGCTACTCTTATTCTTCTCATAATTTTGCAACTTTGTTATAGCTTATTACTCCATGTCCTCAGAACCAACAATGTAAGTACATATTTTACTATTGGTTAAACAATGTCCTCAGAACTTTGCACGTATCAGTGCTGGTTTCCATCTTTGAACAACTAAAAGAAGTTAGTAATTTGCTGATGTGGTAGGCTGTGAGGGCAGGAAAAATGTTCAGTGGGGATTGACTTTATAGTTATATAGGATTATTACAACTACAATGTACTTCATGATAATCACATGCTGACGATGTACCGTATGCTTCCTTCATTTGTTTTGTGCAGGGAGGGAGCTTATACTTGCTTTAATCAAACCGTTGGAGCTGAAGAATTCAGTTATGGTTCTAGAATAGATCACATTCCCATTTCAAAACGCACACACTGTCGAGATGAGGACCCTACGGCACAGCGAGCCGCACTGGACGGTGGCGCAATGCATGAGGTACAGAACTTAAACTCCTTCATCGTCACATCAATCACAACGTTTATGTCAGTGAATAGTTAATTTCTTAGGAATAGAGCATGTCTCCTTGGGCTAAACTGTAACAAAGTTCAGAATATTAAAGTTTAGATTATTAACCTTAACTTTCATTTATCAAAGATCTGCACACTTTGTTTTGGATCCACACACCTAGGCTCGTCTAATGTGATCGGATCTGGCCAGATTCCATTTGATGCATCACCTGTTACTCTTTTCGGTGAATTATGTTAGTAGTAATCTTGATACGTGCAAAGTTCATTCTCACATATTTCACTTCTCTGCAATGTTCATTCTCACATATTTCTATCATTCTTTGTAGGGATAAAGTAAAGAAAAAGAAGAAAAGATTAATAGAAGATTAGTTTTAGAATTTGCTTTTATTTCCTTGTAATTTTTCTTTTATTGGATACTTGTAAAGACATTGTAATATTCTTACTATAATAAAAATTATGATTCTATTTCATGTTTTTTTTAAATTATTTTTCCTTATAGGTTGTTTTCTGTAAATTTGGATTTTTTTTTGTTTTCCAAATACATTACTAGTGGCGCATTTCAGCCCCTATTAGTGGCGCACCTTCCTTTATTACTAGTGGCGCACCTATAAGGCTATTAGTGGCGCACCTAGAGGGAATACCAGTGGAGCACCTAAGGGTTAGTAGTGGCGCACCAGAGGTGCGCCATTACTATCTGTTACTAGTGGCGTGTTAATAGTGGCGCACCTATAGTGCGCCATTACTAACGAAAACAGGTGCACCACTAATAGGGATTTTTCTAGTAGTGAATATTACATAACTCCAAGGCTAACTAAATGGCAGCGGAGGTCTTGGTTCAGCGGCAACGACGTCTCTGGCTGGGCTCCACAACGCACGGGACTGGCTAGCTTACGACCTAGCACAACGGATCTTCTCCTGCAACTGGCCACGTGCAAGGCCAGGTGAGTACTTTGAATGTACTCGCAACTCAACCAAATACATAGCATCAAAACAAGCAGATGACAAAGCAAGCCCTATGCTTCTATAAGAATTTAATCTAAACATGGTATGGAATTAACAGGAAATCATGGATCACTCATGGCATACATGGATCAGGCATATCAACTTTATATCATGGCACGGCATGGCAATTTCTACGAAGCATGGCATCCAAGCTTAAACTGAAACCTACACTACACCTACCTCCCGCGAAGCATTAAAGTAATATGTGGTGACACCACTCAGTTTTACTGCCTTTCTGGGCTAACTCATGACTCACCGAGATCTCATCTTGTGATCATATCAGAACAAAATGGTGACTGCTCACAATTATCCAAATTACCACATTCACTTAGTAGCACATTCCTTAACAAGTTTATAATAATAGGTTTGTCCTCCAGATCGATTAAGACCAAATAGTGTGACCTAATACGAACTGTGTCCAATACCGTGGACGCGGCTATTCGAATAGATTCTTACACCCTGCAGAGGTTGCGCACTTTGCCCACACTATGAAGCTCCTGGTCCCGTACCTCGGTACACTTCCCCTTTGGGTGGACCGGTGCTGCTCCAATGAAACTTGCCTAACCCGTGACTCCCCTACCGTACCACCGACAATCATTCTCCCCCGGAGTCATGCCCTGGGTGGCCCCTGTGTCAGCCCGTGACACCTGCCACCGTCGTGGCCAAACAAAACTGTCCTAAACGGAGACTCCCGAGCTAAACAAACAACTGGGCACACAAGGTTATCGCCGCCTACCAGGCCAGGGTAGCACGCGCATAACCTTCCCTCTTTGGTGGTACCGGTAAGAGAGCACAAAGCTAGAGCAAGTCAAGGCCGTCCCATTCCGGCAAATGTGGCTTCACGGGTAATCTCGGTTCGGTGGCACTATGACTCGATCCCATCGATGACGGAGGAGGTTTAATTTTAGAAGTTCAATTTAACATCTCCATCATCTCACCATAACATCAACATTTATGAGCGGGAACAATCCCTTAACAACAGCATAACAAAACTATAACCATATTGACAATCATGGCATGAGATCAAATCATAGCACTAACATGACAATTGTGTTAAAAGTATTGTTACTAGCATGGGAAAATATGACATGAAAGCAATTCATGATATCACATGGTAAATAACACTAGTATCTAGCACAGATGAAATAACAGGACTACGGCAGTGCAGACTAACAGATGATCTGAAATATACGGCAACACACACACAGGGTGCAAGAAAAGTCATCACGCAAGTCCGGAGCTCATGATAAGAGGTTGGCTTGCCTTGGGGTTGATGGAGTCACCGGGAAGAAGTGCGATGGGCTCGCGGAAAGATACGCCGGAAAAGATTCCCTCTCGAAGGGGGCTGATTAAGGGCAAGGGCAAAATTGTCCTTTTCACAGTGTGAAGACATTATGAAAATGATGCCATCGGAATGGGCTCGACGAACTGAAAACGTGGGCGTTGGATTTACCTCAATCTGAGTTACGGTCGCGGAGAAACGGCCGTTCGTTCGTTAAGCCGACAAACAAACAGAAAACTGACCGTTTCTGTCTTTATCGGGTGAACGTCCACAATATAGTGGTTTCGGCTGGCGGCTGAGAATTTGATAGCGTACTTATGAAAATACGCTTTCGAAGCTGGGAAGCGCACTTGCGGAGGGTGCCTCCACTTAACCTGACAGCGGGCCCGGTCGGGTCAACGATGTGTGAATGACACGGGGGCCCACCTCATCTCCTTTCTCTCTCTCTCTCTGGCCGTCGTCCTCTTCTCTTCCCCGATCGGAACAGAGGAAGGGCACAGCGGCAGCTCGGCCATGCTTGCCGCCGGCGACTGGCAGCACGGGAGGGCCCGCCGCTGGCTCACCGGAACCGGCGGCTCGCACCGCGGCCAAGGGTAGCCGCAGGGGAGCTCGGGAGAGCTCGGAGGAAGGTGGCCACGGCCGGTAGCAGAGGCGGCCATGGCGGCGCTTGGGGAGGGGCGGGCTGCTCCGGCGGAAATTGGAGGGGGCGGCGGCTTTGGCAGGCACCAGAGGAGGGCTCGGAAGCAGCAGAGAGGGAGGGGGAGGGCCTGGGCGCGGGGAAGGGACGAGGGGAGTGGTGGCGGAGCTTGGCCATGGGTGGAGGCAGAGAGCTACTCGAGCTCGAGGGGGAGGGGCTGGGGCTCGCTGCTGGCCGGGAGAGGCTCGGGGCTCCTATTTATAGTCGCGGGGAGGACTACACGATGCCGGCCGAAGCTCCGAGAGCTCGCTACCGTGGCGGCGACCTAGCGGAGCATCGATGTCGGCAGAGGCGGCCACCGGCTAGGAGACGAGGGGGAGGCTTCCAGGCGATCCACACGTGCGATGGGCAGCTCCCGGCGCGCCCGGAAAAGTCAGAGCCCGCTGGAGACGAGCTCCCGAAGGATCTGGCACGCGGTGCACTGCCTTGGCGTGCACTGCACGTGGTCACCGCGTGGCCACGGCGTTTCCGCGCCGCACGCGAGGCCAAACCATGTCTGGGGTCTTCTCCTTGCTTCGCTGAGTTGACATGTGCATCTGGATGGGACGGAAGAGGTCTGGTGTGACTGCACCAAGGTCAAACAGGTTCTAGCAGCAAAGTTTGCACACGTGGTGTGGCCACCACAGTGCTCCTCTTGGCCTGATCTTGGGCAAGGGTCAATCATCTACCAAGGTAGTCATGCTGGCAAATTTTCAGCACAAATAGACAACTCTAGATGGTACTTCCTTTGTAAACTAGCAATCTGACTAGAAATGAAGACGATGATGCTGGGGTCAAATGGCTAGATGGATTTGGATTATTTTTGGTGTAGGGTGCTGATATGGTTATAAGAGATAGCTGGAAAAGTTTCAGCTCAAATTGATCATCCATGAGGGTACTTCCTTCACAGAGATTCAATCTGAACAGAAACTTAGATAATTTACTGAGGAAAATTGGCTAGATGAATGGGCTGGTTTTTGGTATCCAGAGGTTGTTTATCAATACCAATCACCCTGAAAAATTTCAGCCCAAAAAGATCAAGGGAACAAGCACTTCCTTTGCAAACTGGAAATCTGTACATAATTTGCAAATGGATGTTGTGCTCAAAATTTGAATTGTGGAACTTGGATCTTGATGGATATGATGAATATATGGATAGGATAAGCTCCACAAATTATTTGGGATTTTTCCTAGCTACCAAAATGGTAGTTCCTTTGGAAAGGCCCCAAATTGAAATATTGGCTTTAAATTGGAAAATGCAATTTCCCTTATTTAATTATGGCCAATATTTTTGTGAGAGCTCAATATGATCACAAAGAATATCTCCACAAGTTTTCATGAACTTTGGAGATGGATAGATATTTTTCTGGATTTAATTCCTCAAAAAGGCAGAAAATGGAATTAATTCTAGATGAAAAATATTGCATATGACTTGGCAATATTTTTGCACATCTAGGGTTTATAGGTGAAGGATGATTTCTGGAAATTTTGGGAGGATCAACAGAGCAAGGGAAAAGATAGCTCCTTTGTAAACACAAAGGCAGGATTCCCAGTTCCAATATTTTGGAACTAGGGTTTGAATGAGGTTCGGGGTTTACTGACGGGAGCTTCGCTGGCACATGAGCATGGGAAAGATATGGAGAGATTGAGGATTATCTGGATTCACCTGGTCACTCACCAGATTCCAGAGCAAAAATTCGGGAGAGGAAAGCTAGGAAGGAATAACAGCACAAAAATCGATAACCCGATTTTTGGGGTGTTACATCTGGATCAGTCATGAAGCTTGCATCATTGTAACCATATACAATGAGCTCTTCATCACCTCCATAGACTAGGAACATTTCCTTTGTCCTATTGAGGTACTTTAAAATATTTTTAACTGCACCCCAATGACCCATTCCTGGATCACTTTGGTACCGGCTCCTAACACTTAGCGTATAGGAAACACCCGGTCTTGTACATAGCATGGCATACATGTTAGATCCAATTGCCGATGCATATGGAACATCAAACATTTGCACTCGCTCATCAGCTATCCGTGGACACTGTTTCTTGCTAAGTGTTGTGCCAGGTTACATTGGGAGTAAACCCTTCTTGGCATTCTCCATACTAAACCCCTTTAGTACCTTGTCAATGTACGTGCTCTAGCTAAGCGCTATTAGGCGTCTCGATCTATCTCTTCTTGTAGACACAAGCTTTCTTCGCCTTTCCTGATGAAGCCAAACTCTTTGACCACTACATCAAAGCGAATATTCCAGCTCCTTAATGCTTGCTTCAAACCATAGATGGCTCTCTGTAGCTTGCATACCTTTCCGGCAACCTTAGGATCGAAAAACCTTCAGGCAGTATCACATACATGTCCTCTTCAAGATTTCCATTTAGGAAAGCTATTTTGACATCCATCTGCCATATTTCATAATCGAAATAAGCAGCAATTGCGTGCAAAATCTGCATAGATTTAAGCATAGCTACGGGCACGAAAGTCTCATCGTAGTCAACTCCTTGAATTTGCCGGAACCCTTTCGTGACAAGTCTAGCATTATGGATAGTGACATTACCATCCACGTCTGTTTTTCTTTTGGAAATCCATTTACATTCTATAGGTCTCACACTTTCTAGAGGCTCTACCAAGTTCCAAACTTGATTTTTGTACATGGATTCCATTTTTGATTTCATGGCTTTCATCCATTCATGGGAGTTAGGGCCCACCATTGCTTCCTTATAGTGCACAGATTCATCATCCTCAAGCATGAATATTTTGTTCTGAAACCACTTAGATGGCTGTTAAATTCTCCATGATCTGCGCGGCACAGCTATAGACTTGACTAAAGTTCCCACATCAGATGTGACAACTTCTGGTTCGGTTGTAGGGATAACACGACCCCTATCAACTGTCATCGAAGATTCATTAACCTCATCAAGTTGCAATGTCGTCCCACTCACCTCTTTGGCGAGAAACTCTTTCTGGAGAAAGACTCCATTCTTGGCAACAAATACATTGTTCTCGGAGGGGTGGTAGAAGGAATACCCAATTGTTTCCTTGGGATAACCTACAAAGTATCACTTGTCTGCTTTGGGATCAAGTTTGTTTGGCTGTAAATGTTTTACATATACTTCACAACCCTAAATCTTGAGATGTGACAAGTTGGGTTTCATCCCATGCCATATCTCATACGGTGTCATCTCAACAGACTTTAATGGCTCTCTATTTAGTGTATAAGCTGCTGTAGGGGAACGCAGCAGAAAACAAAAAATTTCGACCTACGCACCAGCCCAGGATCACTATGGAGACTGCATACAAGGTTTGATCTGTTTCGTTACCGACTCGTAGTGCATCGGAAGTAGAGTCGATGACGATCGGCGGTGCAGATCCCTGCAGCTAGGATTTTACAACCTCCCAACCGCGAGGATGTACTCCCTCGTCAGCTCACCGGACGGATCTCCGGGCAGCCCTTCGAGAGGCCTCGGGACAGTCCCTCGGATAGTCCCACCGGACGGATCCTCGGACAGCCCTCCGGGAGGCCTCTGGACAGTCTTTCGGATAGTCCCACCGGACGGATCCTCGGACAGCCCTCCGGGAGGCCTCTGGACAGTCTTTCGGATAGTCCCACTGGACGGATCCTCGGACAGCCCTCCGGGAGGCCTCACGGACAGCCCTTCGGGAGGACCCCCGAAACTCGGACAGAAACTCAGACAGCCCTTCGGGAGGACCCTCGAACAGCCCCTCGGGCAAAAAGATCGAACCTACGACCTCTCTACGGGGTTGCACACATACGGTGTCATCTATCAGGCAGGGCTTCGCCGTCCAGAACTAGTTCCCACCGGAACCCAGACAGCCTTTCGGCTCTACGAAACTATTTCGCTGGGAGGGAGAGAGAAGCCAGAAATGTCATGGCACTTGTATGTGAGAAGGAGTGAGTGTGGAGGCAGCCCCTCCACCTCTATTTATAGGAAATCCAAGGGGTAGGGTTTCTTGGCCCCCAAGCCTTCTAGAAACCTTTTGGGAAAATATCCCAAAAGGTGACTTTTCCATAAATATCCCAAAAAGCACTTTCACTATTCACGACGACATTTTTCAGCGTCCGGTCGAACTGAAAATATTTATGTGGGCTTAGAACATTTCCAGTACCCACTAAAATAATTTTCAATGCGATCCGGAACAATTCCGGTTTAGTGATTTTCATCTGCGAAAAGCATCTGAAGCGGTTTCGGCAGCTCCGGAACATTTCCGGTTTTCATCCCGGAAAATTCCAGAAAGTTTCCAGAATGATTCTGGCACCCTCCAAGAATTATCAGGCATGTGCCAAAACCAATTTGACTTTATGGTATCCCCTGAAACAACTTTTCAGTTTTACCGAAACTGTTCCGGTGTTCTCTCTGCGGAACTTTTCCGCTGTCCGAAACTTTTCCGGTATCCGAAAACTTTTTCGGTGATTTTCTCTCAGACTCCCTGTCTAGTATTCAGAAGATAGATGACCCTTAAGCGTGTGACCCTATAGGTTCGGTGAAGCATAGACATGACCCGGAACCCCTTCCGATCAATGATCAACATCGGAGCTGTGGACACCCATATTGATCCCTATACCCACACGAATGAATATTCGAGTGAACCTCCAGTTGCCGTGTGCTATTCCTGTTGCTTCGCGATATGTTACAAATACCCGAGGTGAGAAACATCGGCATCCTCGTGGATCAACACTTGTCCACAATGCCAGTTACCTCGTTGCCGGTTTTTGTTCTCTTTTCTCGTTTCTGTGTTCCGGTATCCCTGTGATCAAATCACACTTGTGTCTGGCCAGACGATGATGGATACCGTAACACCGAGAGGGCCCAGCGATATCTGTCCATCGTCGGAGGAGCAAATCCCAATCTTGAGCTATCAAGTTACTTAACATACTTTTCCATGAACTCGTAAGCCGCCGTAATAGCCACCCATTTACGGATGACGTTTAACAAACCCCAAAGTTCATGAAGCAAGCATGAAGAAACTCGACACTCTCATGGTCTAAGGAATTATGCAAACATTAACTTCTCTGTGTTATTAACCATTAACTTATGACGAATGAATCTCATAGCATAACATCAATCGGGTCGATTCAACACAAGTGTTATACTAACATTGTGCCCTCAAAGTAGCTGGCATAGACATGCCCATGATCAGGAAAACAGAACCATCATGCAACACTTGAGCTAGTCTTAGAGGCCAGACTAGGAATACATTTTACCGTTTATTATTCCACACGTGCATATGAGTCTTCCTCCGAGCCTCGTGGTTATTGCAGACTCGAGAACCATAGCAGTTATAGCATGGAACATAAACCTAATTATGAACAGGGAGATAATCAATAACATTTATTATTGCCTCTAGGGCATATCTCCTACAGACTCCCACTTGCACTAGAGTCAATAATCTAGTCAATGCTAATGCACTTTACACCTATGGCATACTGGTGTAAAAAATGCTTCGCATGTGGTATAGCCTGATGTCCAACGGATCTGACGACTTCAGCTCCGTGTGTAACTTTGCATATCCTCGCGTTTTCACGCTTTCACAAAATTCATATTTTGTGTGGACTTGGCTTTGCATATGTGTGAATCATTGGTCGAAACCTGATTCCTCAGACTGAGCTATGGAGCAACTATCTGCAATAGTGTCCCATAGACCAAAGCCATCTTGGAACCATACTAAGTTCATGAATGAACTATATGATTCAACAACTTCTTAAGCGTCAACATACTTAGCCTTTGTTATAGAATTCGCCACAGTATCTTGTTTGGAACAATTTCCAACTACCGTGCCATCATATTGTGTATTACACAAAACCCTTAACTTAAATCGAAAATCGCATGGAGCATTGATGAAGACTGTATCGATGTAATTACTTACAACGAGTACTTCATAATCTCTGCTTGCGAGAAAACATGTCATCACTACTACTCTAGTACTCAATGACATCTTTCACTGTTGTCCTATGATCAGTACTTTGATCACTTTGGTATCCATACTCGCAACAACTTTTGGAGTATCGGACATATCTGGTTGTTTTACATACCATGGAATACATGATTAATCCAAACACAAGAGTGTGTGGAATCTCCATCATGTATTTTACTCATCAGTGTTTTGGGACACCGAGTCTTGCAAAAACTCTTTCCATGTGACTTCGGCAAGAATCACTCCTTGGCGTTTTAAATGCTAAAAGGTTTTAGCATCTTGTCAATATGTATTCATTGCTTAGCCCCATTAGGTAAATCTATCTCCATAGATCATCGTGCCTAATATTGAGGCTATTTAGCCCAAGCACTTCATCGGAAAAACTATTTTCAAATGAAGTCCTAATTCGTGTCAAGAAATTTATTTCCAATTTACAATGTGTCAAGTACACAAGGTTTTTAGAAATATTATTATGCTCTCACTTACTTTCTTGAATCACAAGCATCTTCGATACCCATTTGATGAAGTCAAAACCCTTTTGACCATTCCATCAAAAACGAAGATTCCAACTCCACTTTTCTCTCTTCTGTCCATCGCTGGAACTCTGAAGTTTGCATACTTACTAGCATCCTCTGGATCGACAAATTACTTTGGACTGTATCACATACAAGTCCTAGGTTTCATTTCCATCACATGGAAATCCTTTTGTCATCCATGTTTCATATCTCATGATTGAAATATGTATTAATTGCTAGTTCAACCCGAACCGACTTTAAGCATCGCTACGGTGAGACAATCTCATCGTAGTCAACTCCTTGAACTTGTTATTGCAATAAGTCGAACTTTATGGATAAAACATTTTATCCGTATCAGTTTTTAGTTCCATAAATATTCGTTAGACTCTAAGTCTTCCGAAAGGTGTATCAAGATCTTAATCTTGAATCACTTATATGGAAACTATCTCGGATTGTATTGGCATTTAGCCAATTCCGGAGTCAGGGCCCATCAACGCTTCCTTGTGAATCGTAGGTATACTGTTGTCTAACAACAATATCTCGTTTGCGCACCTGATTGGTTTGCACGAGCTTTGCCTACGTGGTTCAGCTGCAAGTTCGACCGAAGTCCATACATTTTATTGTAGAGACTTCCGTATCAGTCGCAGTAGGAAACTTCGGAATTACTTCCAAGGTCTCTTTCCTTTGATCTGATGACGATGATACTGTTTATCTCGTCGAGTTGCACTGTTCTCCCACTCACCTTTTTGAAAGAACCATTTTCTTCAAAAAAGCATACCGTTCTTTGTGGCAAACCTATTTGCCTCGGTATTGTGGTTGGGAAATACCCAATGACTTGGGATAACCTACAAAGTAGCACTTGTCTGATTTGGAATAGGTTTGTAACCTTTTACACAAGCCCCATATTCCAAATGTTAAGAAAAGATATAATATGGTTGGGCGTACCATACCATGGCGTCATTTCAACAGACCCGATGGAGCTCTTTTCAATGTAAAAGCCGCAGTCTCTAAAGCATCACTTTAAAAGGGATAATGGCAAATTTATTTATGTCATCTTTGATCTTACCATGTCATGAATGGTTCGATTACATCTACACGGACTCTCCACTTGCAGTGGTGCTCCGGGAGGTGCAAGTTATGAAACCCCTTTCACAACTCATCAGACATTCGCTAAACTTGTAACTCAAATATTCCTTTCTGCAATCGAATTGTAGAAACATAATTTTCTTGTTACAACAACTTCTACTTCATTTTTTAAAACCTTATGAATGAATTCAAAAGATCCAGACTTACGTCTCATCAAGTAAATATCAATATATCTACTTGAGTCATTTCTGAAGATAGATAAATCCACTACTTGCAACAACATTTATTGAACTACACACATCAAAATGTATGATCACCAATAAGTTTGTTGCTCGTTCCTTATGGCCTCTGAACGGTATTTCAGTCACTTCACTTTTCGGAGGAAAGTTGCAAGTGTCAGATGATTCAAAATCAAATGACTTTAAAATCCATCATAATGGAATTTTCCATGCGGGTTTCTCCAATGTGACCAAATGCAGTGCCACACATATGTGGTATTCTTTTAGTCTTGCGACATTTAGCGTTAGTCTTATGGATGTATCATATTACCATCAATATTCATAACATACATCCCATCCTGGATGGAAGCATGGCCCTTCATGTTATTCATAACACCGAACATCAAAAGTTCTCTTATGAATAACCTCCTTGCAAGATACCTTATGCAAAGGGCTAGAGTGTATGAAACTCTAAATGAATTATGAAAGTAAATACAGAGGTAATGTATTATTATCAATATTCATAACATACTTCTCATTCATAATGAAAGTATGGCCCTTTTGTTATTCATAACTCCGAACATTAAAAGTTCTCTTATGAACAACCTTCTTGCAAGATACTTTATGCAATGGGCTAGAGTGTGTAAAACTCTAAAATGATTTATGAAAGTAAATACATAGGGAATACACCTATGGAAGGCATAGTAACATTTACTATGTTCCCTGCGTGTATCTAAACCTCATTCCTCGCTAGTCTTTCAGGCCATAGTAGTTCTTACATCGAGTTGCAACAGAATGCAATCGAGTGGGTATCTTTGTGATTAACTCACAATACCCAAGAATTAGTGATTAACATGTTTAACTATAATTCCCAAGAACTATATCTTTGACTAGTCTTCTATACATCAAAAACCTGTATGACATTCATACATGAGCTGGATATTCCAGTCTTCTTTCATTTTGCCTTTATACTTCTAACAGTTTAACTTTCGGTATTTGTCCTACTCTCAGAAGAAGCACCCAACTTAAGAGTGGCGATAGCCCCGGACTTCCTAGGCGTGAAAGTTTCACTAACACCCTTCGGACACTTCCTTTCTCTTTAATTTGTTTGTTTTATTCACCATCATCATATGACAGGCGTTCTTCTGGATCCCTCTCTTATCAGTCTAATGCATAGTAAACTCCTTTACTAATAGTTTGCAAACAAACATTGCTTTGGATATCTCATATCTTTTAGCCTTTGTCTGTCTCTGAAAATGATTTTCAGATTCCATGAATATCACATAACTATCCAAACTTTCGAAGTTCGGGTCTCATGGAAGCAAACATATTGCACTTGACTGAAATGGAATTCTAGCTTTTGGATCGATGGACGAGAGTCACATGATCCATAGCATTAGCGGGAGAATACCGAAAGCATGCGATAGGACAAGTCCTTCTCGGCACTCTGGAGGACAATCCTCTCATTACGTTACCAACCGTAAAGTTTTAACCAAATATTTAACAGCTATTCAATTTTAATTGGGAAGGTGGAAACGCGAGCCATTATTCTACAACTATTATGCAAATAACACTTAAACAGTGTTCATAATTAATTGCACTGAGAATTAAAAGAATTAATTCTACAATGTGCTCCCACTCAAATCAATATCTCTCATAATTGATTGTGAGTGATACAAGATCCCCATTTCAATTGTTCGCCATTGGTGTAACACCACTGATGACGAAAATCTCAACCGGTAGGCCAACTTGCCAATCACATCTCTATGTGATTCTTGTTCATCTTTCGATGCGCGTGTTCCGAGCTCATGACGGTCATGCCTGAACGTCAAGCCAACCAAGTGATCTTGCTGCGAGGTCTCAACTCACCCGCCTCACACTTCCCTAATCGTTTGTACCCGTGTGACACGGCGCACTCCGAGAAGTTAGGTGCCGTGACGGTGCTACACTTGGGAGAACACTAACCACTTGATATTTTTGTGAGAGATCACCCTAATAAAAAGCGACTACCGCGCAATCAAGAAGGGTGCATCATAAGGGATAAACATCTCAGGCAATTCATAATAGCATGATATGGTATAGCCCTTTCTGACGGAGAAGTCTTTCATTTCTTCGTCTTCGGCATTCGCGTTGGTGTTCACCTTCGCGAAGATTGCCACCACCTTGTCGATGCACCAGATAATATTGCTATCTCTATAGCTAATAAAATAAGTGCATTACTGAAGGTTGACACGCAGGTCATTAAAGTGACAATCATATGGCTCCAGCCATCATGCCGAATCATGACACGCAGGTCATGTTAATCAATTTACATTATATAGTCATCTCATACATAATCAAATTATAATGAGCACTGCTATACCACATCACATGCACATGCAAACCATCCTGCAAAACCAAATTAGACGCCTCTAATCGGTTCATGCAAAATTTTATTTTAAGTGGCTTCTAAGGTTTCGAAACAAACCGAAGCTACCAACGTCCATCATCAAGCATGATAATCCAAGTCGCTAGATTAACATTGCGGGGTGTATGAAACACGAGATAATAAAATCTCGAGCCCCATACTAAACTTCGTCATACGCGTGACCCCTGTGCAGATCATATCTGCATTGCCCTTTCGTCTGCGAAATTTCATCTTTCTTTTTAACTACGGTGGAATTCAATGAACTGTTAGCACTTCGTTGATCAATCAGGATCGCGGATTGCCAGAACATTGAAACTCCACCATACTGTTATCAAGATTAGAAATATGCAAATTCCAGGGAAGTAACAAGAACATCGGGTAACAGATTTCATCTACTACCCGCACAATTAATTTTCAGTAATAGAACTCATCTACTACCTAATTATATTGTGCAATACCCATAAATCTCTATGTATTCTAGATCGCAACCTGCATCTACGCATAGCACGGCTCTTGATGCCACTGTAGGGGAACGCAGCAGAAAACAAAAAATTTCGACCTACGCACCAGCCCAGGATCACTATGGAGACTGCATACAAGGTTTGATCTGTTTCGTTACCGACTCGTAGCGCATCGGAAGTAGAGTCGATGACGATCGGCGGTGCAGATCCCCACAGCTAGGATTTTACAACCTCCCAACTGCGAGGATGTACTCCCTCGTCAGCTCACCGGACGGATCTCCGGGCAGCCCTTCGAGAGGCCTCGGGACAGTCCCTCGGATAGTCCCACCGGACGGATCCTCGGACAGCCCTCCGGGAGGCCTCTGGACAGTCTTTCGGATAGTCCCACCGGACGGATCCTCGGACAGCCCTCCGGGAGGCCTCTGGATAGTCTTTCGGATAGTCCCACCGGACGGATCCTCGGACAGCCCTCCGGGAGGCCTCACGGACAGCCCTTCGGGAGGACCCCCGAAACTCGGACAGAAACTCGGACAGCCCTTCGGGAGGACCCTCGAACAGCCCCTCGGGCAAAAAGATTGAACCTACGACCTCTCTACGGGGTTGCACACATACGGTGTCATCTATCAGGCAGGGCTTCGCCGTCCAGAACTAGTTCCCACCGGAACCCAGACAGCCTTTCGACTCTACGAAACTATTTCGCTAGGAGGGAGAGAGAAGCCAAAAATGTCATGGCACTTGTATGTGAGAAGGAGTGAGTGTGGAAGCAGCCCCTCCACCTCTATTTATAGGAAATCCAAGGGGTAGGGTTTCTTGGCCCCCAAGCCTTCTAGAAACCTTTTGGGAAAATATCCCAAAAGGTGACTTTTCCATAAATATCCCAAAAAGCACTTTCACTATTCACGACGACATTTTTCAGCGTCCGGTCGAACTGAAAATATTTATGTGGGCTTAGAACATTTCCAGTACCCACTAAAATAATTTTCAATGCGATCCGGAACAATTCCGGTTTAGTGATTTTCATCTGCGAAAAGCATCTGAAGCGGTTTCGGCAGCTCCGGAACATTTCCGGTTTTCATCCCGGAAATTCCAGAAAGTTTCCAGAATGATTCTGGCACCCTCCAAGAATTATCAGGCATGTGCCAAAACCAATTTGACTTGATGGTATCCCCTGAAACAACTTTTCAGTTTTACCGAAACTCTTCCGGTGTTCTCTCTGCGGAACTTTTCCGCTGTCCGAAACTTTTTCGGTGTCCGAAAACTTTTTCGGTGATTTTCTCTCAGACTCCCTGTCTAGTATTCAGCAGATAGATGACCCTTAAGCGTGTGACCCTATAGGTTCGGTGAAGCATAGACATGACCCGGAACCCCTTCCGATCAATGATCAACATCGGAGCTGTGGACACCCATATTGATCCCTATACCCACACGAATGAATATTCGAGTGAACCTCCAGTTGCCGTGTGCTATTCCTGTTGCTTCGCGATATGTTACAAATACCCGAGGTGAGAAACATCGGCATCCTCGTGGATCAACACTTGTCCACAATGCCAGTTACCTCGTTGCCGGTTTTTGTTCTCTTTTCTCGTTTCTGTGTTCCGGTATCCCTGTGATCAAATCACACTTGTGTCTGGCCAGACGATGATGGATACCGTAACACCGAGAGGGCCCAGAGATATCTCTCCATCGTCAGAGGAGCAAATCCCAATCTTGAGCTATCAAGTTACTTAACATACTTTTCCATGAACCCGTAAGCCGCCGTAATAGCCACCCATTTACGGATGACGTTTAACAAACCCCAAAGTTCATGAAGCAAGCATGAAGAAACTCGACACTCTCATGGTCTAAGGAATTATGCAAACATTACTTCTCTGTGTTATTAACCATTAACTTATGACGAATGAATCTCATAGCATAACATCAATCGGGTCGATTCAACACAAGTGTTCTACTAACATTGTGCCCTCAAAGTTGCCGGCATAGACATGCCCATGATCAGGAAAACAGAACCATCATGCAACACTTGTGCTAGTCTTAGAGGCCAGACTAGGAATACATTTTACCGTTTATTATTCCACACGTGCATATGAGTCTTCCTCCGAGCCTCGTGGTTATTGCAGACTCGAGAACCATAGCAGTTATAGCATGGAACATAAACCTAATTATGAACAGGGAGATAATCAATAACATTTATTATTGCCTCTAGGGCATATCTCCTACAGCTGCAGTTTCTAGCGCATGACCCCCAAAAGATAAAGGCAATTCTGCAAGAGACATCATAGACCTCACCATGTCTAAAAACCTATCTTTTCATACTTTACATCTAGCATCAATCTCTCTTTCCCCGCAATATTAAGAGGTGTCCACCGAATCAAAGGTTTGCTTGTCTCAATACTTGCCCTAACTCGGACATAGTTACCCTCAAAGAAACGGTTAGGGTTCATCTCCACACTCTTGACAATGCCTATTCGCCTAGCCAGTTGATCAACAATGGCTTCGTTCTTGTAAAGATCAGGAAGCTTGTGAATCTGAGCCCAAACCAAAACACGGTCAAGTTTCACTGAATCCGGCGGCTTATGTCCATCATATTCCTCTATAAGAATCATCAACCCACGGAAGATCCACGGGCCTTGGTACATCACTCGTTTCCAATCTCTGAGACAAAACATCTGGATCACAAATAGGTTATCATCAACCTCTCTAATCTCTGCAGGGTGAGCAAGGTTCCACATGAATTTCAAGGTTTCTTTTAGAGCAGCACCGCTGAAGGTTTTCGAGGTGTTAACTCGTGCTACTGCCAGCCAGCGCGCGGCCTTCTCCAGCTCCTCAACCTCCTCTACACCGACGACAACATCGTCAAGTTCTCCTTCTTGCAGATGCATGTTCTCCATCGCGTACTCCAGGCCTTCGTCCCCATCCACAACACGCTTGGACGAGGGACTCGCTGCCGCCATCTCCCTCATCACAAAGAAACTGAAAACCTGCAGGTGCACCTCTACCCACGACCACCGATCTGCAGCAAGTCACCAAGGCCGGGAAGACGAGCTAGGTCGTTCCCTTAATCAGCCCAAGTGCCTGCTGCGCAAGATGAGGGCCGGGACGATAAGCAAACCCGCCGGTAAGGAAGAAGAGTCGACGCCGGCGGCGGCGAAGTAGACGAACCCTAATCGCATAGGGTAGAGTTTTGGACGCCGACAAGGAGGTGCAAACGAGAATTAGCGGCTCGTGGCCCTGCTGGTGATCTTGTCTCTCGGGAAAAAGCGTTCAGGCTTGCAGGCAAGGTATGGAAGAGGCAGCGATCGAAGGGGCTGAGAAGTTAGTTAGGTGGGCTCCAGCGGGTTGAGTGGGACAGCCCGCCTAATCTTTGTGTGTTGTTACGCCGTGGGATCCCATGAGACGTTTTAAGTGGGATGGGCTTGATGTTGCCCACTAATGCCCGTGCCCACCAGCAGCCTGCCTGACATGCTACTCTGGAATTTCCTATTTGCCGCTCTGTGCGGCAGACTGTCGCCTTGCCGCACAGAGCTGGCGAGTTACCGAGCAAACTGGGCCGGCCCATTAAGCTATTGTCATGCACTGGTTATTTTATTTTATTTCTTTATTTCTTTCTTTCTTTTTCTTTTTTTATACTTTTTCTGCATCCTTTTCTGCCGAGCAAACTAGGACGAACTTTGCTGGTTTTTTCTTTTTCGTTTTCTTTTCTTTTACTTTTTCCTGTTTCCTTTTTTGTCTTTTTTATTTTTTCATATATTTCAAAAATTTCCAAAATTTCGAAAAAATGTTCTCAAAACTCAAAAAATAATCGGAATTTTAAAATATGTTCTCAAAACTCAAAAAATGTTCACACTTTTCAAAAAATGTTCCCGTTTTCAAATTTTTGTTCACAAATTTAAAAAATGTTCGCGTTCTTTCAAAATTTGTTCGGATTTTCAAAAATGTTTTGATTTCAAAAATTGTTCACATATTCAAAAACTGTTCGCGTTTCCGAAAAATGTTTGGGAATTTCAGAAAATGTTTGCGTTTTTCAAAAATTTGTTCAAAATTTTGAAACATGTTCCATTTTTCAAATTTTGTTCCCAAATTTTAAAAATATCCGTGTTTTTGAAAAATGTTCGGGAATTTCAAAAAATGTTCGCGTTTTTCAATAGTTGTTCAGAACTTCAAAAAATCTTCCCATTTTCAAATTTGTTTCACAAATTGAAAAAATATTCACGTTTCAAAAAATGTTCAAAAATTTCAGAAAAGATCATGTTTTTTCTAAAAAAAAGGAACAAAAAACCGGTTAGCCAGACTGTCTGGTTTACTACAGTGAACCGAGGCGCTACAGTGACAGACCGCTATAGTACTCTCGAGTGCTACAGTAGACGCCTCGAGCCAAGTCGCTACAGCCCTGATTCACTTCTCACCACTTCGCACTGCAATGGGCCGGCCCAGCAACGCATGCACCTGTGCGTTTGCTCGGCAAACTGTCGCAACGCGCGGCGTATAGGACGTCCCTGCTACTCTGGACCGATCGATGAATAGGCACATACATCACACATGCACCGCACCGCATTAATCTTGCGTACGTACGCGTGCTTTCCTGAGCTCTCGTGGTCATGTACAGTGATGGAATAGGAAAAAGTACTGGCTTGATCGCGCTCTCGTGGTAGAATTGAAGATGCATTGCTTGCCTGCAGGTCCAGCTAGCTATCTGCAAGAGGGCAATGTGGGTAAAGTGAACCGAGTATACCACGTTAGAATTACTTAAACTAGTGCCATTTGCCTCACAGTTTAAGTCGCCTTGAATTATTGTCCAACTTGTTTCTGCCTATTTTACAGTCTGAACAACCAATATTCCTTCTTCTTCTTTTTTGGCTTGTTTGCATGCGGATCATACAATAAGTTCATCGCAACACAATTCAGCAAGTGCAAACTAAAACATAGTCATTTAGGCACCGCTTGGAACACACGAATGATTTCCTCATACGTACTACATTCGTTCAGAAATCGACGTCGTTCTAGAATATTGTCTAGTCAAAGGTCATTACTTTTTGACGTTCTATATGTATAGAAAATTCTAAGACCGGATAGGTAAAAATAATAACATTAAATTTATTGTGAAAAATATTTTCATAATTGTAATTTTACAAATTTTACCAACGTATTCATGGAAAAGCAATTGTCGGAGTTGCATGTGGAAGACTGTGCTAATTTCTAAATGGTTTTGCTATTTCCCACGTGACAGAGAAATAACTATTTTTAAGTTCAATGCTAACTATCCTATTTGAACTGTTGAAAATAGGAGAAATTTTCCATATATTTTAATCCAGAAATAATGTAGATAAAACATGATGAACATAGCAGACATGATAATTAGACAAATGAAAATACTAAACAAACTAGACATGTAATCTGGTATGTAAGATAAATTTAACATGTTGTGACATCCCCAGATTACTAACAGTAGTTATGCCAATTAATCATGCCAAGTCATCATCATTAAGCCTTATAAAAGCAATTAGAGAATGATCCAAATTCAAATTCAAATGTAAAACAAAGTCAAAATTAAAAGTTATCCAAACAGTAGAACTAAATAGTTCATAATTTTGTTAATAATCCTACATCGTTCAGTTATTTAAACAGATCATAAAGGTCCAAATTGAAGACCCGGCGCATCACATGATGATGAGCCGGCCCTGGGGGGCTACACATGTGAAATACCAAACATTCAGTTTATGACTGGCGACTCAGAGGAACAGCCTGGATTTCCCCGAAGTTGCAACCTTTATATTGAAGCAAATCTTAAGCTATCACTATGTTCCCCTCTTAAGACTTGGGGCACCAATTCATCACAAGGTGATAAACTCGGGGCTTGGGGGCTACAGTTGATATATATATTGGAGTTGAAAGAAAATTCAGATTGACCCTGGCGGGGAAACCCCGGCTTGGGAGGATCCGTCTTATAAGGATTTGGCCTGCAGAACCCAGGAAGACCAATTATATGACCTGGTGTCAGCAGCAGTCATGACCCGGTATCTTTATAACCCGGCAACTTCGACAAGTCGCAACTCGACAAGCTCTACATCCTCAAATCGGCTGAACATCAGATAGATTTTCTATTCCAAATATTTTCATCAAGCGAAAGCACTGGAAGCCGGCTCAACATTAGGCGGGTTATTATTCCCAACATTTTTTCTGTAGATTAAAGCGCTGTGAGCTGGCTCAAATTCAGGATGGAATTGGGACCAAGGTTTTGAGGCCTAATGGTGAAGTGATGAAGCACATTGCAAAAGAATTTTGAGCCTTGTTGGTTTTAGGAGCCATTGGTTCAGTTGCAGCAAAGTTCAACTATAAAGGCATGCAAGACAAGTATAAGCCGGCAAAATTATGGAAGTATTCCGGGTCGTGATGGTTATGAGTCCATGTATAAGCCGGATAAAGACAATTCACAGTTTAGCAAGCGACAAGTACAAAGGTGGATTTTCTGGATTGCAGCAGCCATTGATTCCTATGATCCGAAAAGTGTATGACCAGGCAAATGAATTAACCTCTCAAAAATGGGAATGACAAAGATCGAAGAGATGAGAAGATGCCGGCTCAAGAAATAGATCCGGAACTTAATCCTTCACTTTTTTGTTTCCTTATCTTATTTTCAGGATGGAGTTTAACATGGATAAATCCAAATTAAACTGGGGGCTAATGTTGGGGATATAACCCCCCGGTATGACCCGGCCCGAAGTATGACCCGGCCGGGACTTGGCGCCTGATTGGAAACCCGGCCGGACTTGGCGCCTCATTGGTAACCCGGCCGGATTTGGTGGCTCATTGGTGATCCGGTTAGTGGGTTGGATAAGCGACAAGGCCCGAGGCCCAGAAGGCGGCTCGTGAGAAGGCCGGCTCAAGGAGAGGCCTGGAGGGCCGGCTCGCAGAGAAGGTTCATGAAGAGGAGAAGTTTCCTGACAAGGGAAGCAAGACCTGAACTAGGATTTGACTTCTAATAGAATAATCCTAGTCCTACTAGGACTCTACATGTAAGCCGCCTCTTCAAGTTATATAAGGAGGGGTAAGGCACCCCAAGAGGGAGGGTGAAGATAGACAGACAAGTCTTAGACAAGATCAAAATAGATACTCTTGAGATAGAGGTAGCGAAACAACACCCTTGTAATCGAGATACACAGCAATATAATCAAGCAGGACGTAGGCTTTTACCTCCACCGTGAGGGGCCGAACCTAGGTAAAACTCGTGTCTCTCGATTCCGATTAACCCCGTTCAAGCTACCACCTTATTGCGATGGCCTCACCACTAAGTCCTTTCATGAGGACATCTGCCGTGACAAAACCACGACAGGATGGCTGTGAGAAACACGGTCGCATGACCGAAGGAGTTGAATTGGATTTGGGTTGGATTATGAGGATGTTTGGAATATGAATTCATTACTCGATATGCTTGATCTTTGTCACACAGCATTTAACTTGATAGGTATCATGCTAGATAATCCTGTTATGACATAATGATTAGTATTGCTGGATAATCCTGCGATAACATGATAATATTGTTAAGATAACAAATGCATGCTTGAATGCCATGGATTTCTTTGCTTGGTGTATATGTTATTTCGTTTGCTTGCGAGTACATTCAAAAGTACTCAGCGGCCTTTAACATGGCCAGGTTCACCTGAGGATCCGTCTTCCCCAATGAGAGGCCAGAGCGTTGCCGGGATAGAATAGTAACCCAATCAGATCCATGTGGATTGGAGCCGCTCCAAGTCCGTGCTGCCTTAGATAGTGTTTTCCGCTGCCTCATCCCTATAAAATACCATGGAAAGCTTATAAATACACTAATAGATGTGCATGTGTTCATGATACTTGTTGTAAACGCGCACGCCTGAGTGATTTCCTGGGTTGGTGTGTGCAGCGACCATCTGGCTACAGTGGTATTCAGGCGGGGCACCACAACGGATGGTATCAAAGCAGCCAGGCTGACTATAGGATACCCTAGCCGGATTTCATCGCCTCTTGCTTAGTAGAAAGCCCAAATGGATTTTAGCCATCTTTGCCAAACCGGCATGGCTACTATTGATCATAAGGCAATCCCATAGGTTTTCCCCATATCAGACCCCAACTCTCGTGGCCTTTGCCTCCGGTGTGAAACGTCCGCACCAGGCAACGACCCGTGAGCCCTCAACCCCTGGGTGAGCCAGATATCCCCACCTTGCTTGCTAACCATGCCATTTCTGTCCTTAAATCCAGTTTCCATTTGGAAACGCCTAGAAATTTCATCTTTCCCCGACAACCCGAGGAGCGTTGACTAAGCCACTTTGGCTATGGTCGTGCATCGAGTTTGATGTTTCCTAAGGAAATAGTAGGAGCTTGACACCAATTGCTACCAGGAGCATTGTGTGGTTTGCTTCTAAATCCTTAGAGATACATTGAGTGCGCTATACTAGTTATACTAGTGAATCTTTGGCCACGTGTGTAAAGTCCACAAAATTTGAGCTTTATTTGCCTTTTTAGTATTTTTGGTTTTTTGTGGTTCTTGCCTCTTTCATCGATTCCGTCCTTTTGCTCCGACTGGATCCATCCGCAAGTACTGCTAAGAAGATTAGCTCATAGCCTGGATAATACCCAATAGTCCAAACTCAGTCAGTTCAAGTCAACCACATGATGCTCAAAACAGCAACCCCAGAGCTGCCAAATGAAGAATGGGTCAAAAGCGGAGTCTACGTGCAACAGGTAAGGCCAGAATACACCTAAGAGAATTTGCCCCAGAACAGATCACACCTAAGGAACAACTAGATGAGCTATCCGGAATGGACACCAGTAGGGACAAATGATTATGTCCTTGACAAAAGGGTTATTTCAGTCAGTGGGGTGAACCTTGAGTCTTTTCTCAATGGACTCAAGAATCATTTATCACCAACAGAACACATATTTCAAGAATGTGAATGTGCCGAGAGCAACAACCAAACCCTGGTATGTTGATACCAATTTCAAAGCATATTTTGGAATTCACCGGTGCATATACAAAAATTTCTGGGCAACGGGAATAATGCTTAAAATACTTGGGTAAGTTCACGGCTTCCCCAAATCAATGAGAATTTCTAATAGCTGGAAGTTCAGTTAAACCGAATGGAATTATCCGCCAACTGCTTACTACCGGCAACATCTGGTATCCTGGATTAATTATCAACATGAAGTCTGCATCAGTTGTGCAACCTTTATAGCAGCAATGATCAGACCAGCAAAAGGACAAGCGGTGTGCTTGACCAACGAAATATCTTTAGTCAAGGTATGGCCTAGCTATACCAAGTTTTGGCTCCGCTAGGGGTAAATTTTGGGTACTCCGGAAGGAAGCCAGAATAGGCCATAGATCCAGTAATCAGCAGGACGAATAGATGGACAACTCTTTTCAAACAACTAACTGGCAACAGAAGTTTTAAAGGTATACATGACCTTCAGACCGCATACCACAGTGAAAGGTTTCTGGTATAAGAAACCCAGCCTTCCTCCGCAAGCTATCGAGAGGAGCTTACGACGCAAGACTCCCAATCTTCCTCGCTACGCCACTAGGGGGAAAAATCTTCTGGGGTACGGCACTCCAATCTTCCTCAGCCCGCGACCGCGGAAAGCTTCCATCATAGGCAACCCAACATTCTGCAGCAATCTGATAACCCACAGGTGTAGGGGATTGTTTGTAGCCTTTTTTGATAAGTAAGAGTGTCGAACCCAACGAGGAGCTAAAGGTAGAATTTATATTCTCTTCAAGTTCTATCGACCACCGATACAACTCTACGCGCACCAACGTTTGCTTTACCTAGAAAGAAGTAATAAACTACTTTGCAAGAATAAAACTAGAAGTACTTTGTGAGATAATAAAAGTTAATTTGTTTAGTAGAGAGCTTTTGTAGAACAATGAGAAAGATTGTCCATAGGCAATTGAATATGACATGCGTGATACTTATTATACGCAATGAGGGAGAGGCATACGCTAACATACTTTCCGTACTTGAATCACATGCACTTATGATTGGAACTCTAGCAAGCATCCGCAACTACTAAAGATCATTAAGGTAAAACCCAACCATAGCATTAAGTATAAAGTCCCCTTTGCTCCCATACGCAATGACCCCCTTACTCGGGTTTAAGCTTCTGTCACTCTCGCAACCCACTATAAGCGAAACATGAACGTATTGCAACACCCTACAGCGGTAATCCCACATGCTTGCGCGACACGGAGGGCACCATAGGACAGCACCATATCAACATACAACTCATATCAATCACACCATACCACAATTAACCCGTAGGACAAAAAGAATCTACTCGAACATCATAGTATGGCCACACAGCATTGGGTAATAATATATAGCATAAAGCACCATGTTCAAGTAGAGATTACAGCAGGAAGAGAAGGGTTACACCACTTCATAGAGGGGAAGAAACTTGGTGGTGACGGCGGCGAAGTTGTTGGTGTAGATCGCCGTCATGATGATTCCCCCGGCGGCACTCCGACGTCACCGGGAGAGAGGGGGAGAGAGCCCCCCTCCTTCTTCTTCTTCCTTGGCCTCCCCCCCTAGATGGGAGGAGGGTTTCCCCTCTGGTCCTTGGCCGCCATGGCTCCCGTAGGGCTGGAGCCCTCCGAGATTGGATCTCTCTCTCTCTGTTTCTCTTCTGTTTCTGTGCTCCTGTTTTCTGGCCCTTCACCATTTCTTAAATTCCCAGAGATCCGTAACTCCGATTGGGCTGAAATTGTAACCCAATTTTTATCCAGAAATTATCTTCCTTGCGGCGGAAGAAGGTCCAGAACCGACTTACGGGGTGGCCACAAGCTCACCTGGCATGCCCTAGGGTAGGGGGCACGCTGCCCGAGCTTGTGGGCCCCTCGAGCACCATCTTGCGTTGATTCTTGTGCCAAAAAATCCCATATATTCCATTAAAAATCACCATTACTTTTTATCACATTTGAACTTTGTTTGTTATGGATTTTCTGCGAAATACAAAAACAAGCAAAGAACAGGAATTGGCACTGGGCACTAGCTCAATATGTTAGTCCCAAAAATAATATAAATTGTTGCCAAAAGTATATGAAAGTTGTAAAATAATGGCATGAAACTATCAAAAATTATAGATACGTCAAAGACGTATCACAAACTACCAAGGGAAGCCCACAATGCAAGGCACTCACTCTTCCTTGGTACGGTGTATGGACAGCCCCGGCATAAGTCACTGAGCCTTCCATAGCTGGCTACTGCGACAAGCTTCCGGCATAAGGCACTCGACCTTCCTCAGTAAGCAACATGAGGGGAAGCCCTTGAGGTACGATACCCAACCTTCTTCGGCACACTACCCTTGGAGAAGCTTCGAGCGTAAGGTATTCAGCCTTCTTCGGCACGCCATCGTGCCCACAAAAATCTTGTCAGAAGCACGAACTAGTCCGGACACACGTCTGCCTCAGAGCTCAGTTGATTATGAAAGGATTTACCCTACCATTGCATATGTTGTGAGCATGCAGTCCAGTTCATCAGTTCATGTGAGCCACTCATACACAGGAATGACTGTGTTCAGAGAAACATTGGCCCCATGTTGCAAGGAAGGATATGAACGCGGCAACCCCTATGAGATATGCAAGAGAAAGTTGTGAGTACAAGCCTGACAAGCCGGGAAATGACCAAGGAGCCACGTTGGTAGGTCATGACAGGCCTACAAAAGGAACCACAAGAACAAAGAAGTCTAGGATAAACAACCTCCATGACGGTCAATAAAATAAAGCTTCCAGGAAAGGTGATATTACCAATCCTTGTCAGACTCTTGCATATGCGGCCACTACTTGCGGTTACAAGTGAGCCTGCCGCACTCATCATGAATATGGGCCATCAACCAAGATAAGAGGCTATGCTTCGAAAGATGCACCGAATGATAGACATACTACGTTCAGCTCAGTGGTCATAACAAGGACTACAGAGGATATATATGGCAAAGTGCTACTTGTGAGATGCGTTGGTATTTTCCCCGAAGAGCAAGGGTGAAGCAATATAGTAGCGGATAAATATTTCCCTCGGTGAGAACCAAGGTTATCAAACCAATACGAGAATCACACAAATGCCTCGTTGACAGCACCTACACACACAAGAGCAAATAGTTGCACCCAACGCAGGCAAGAGGGTTGTCAATCCCCTTGGACTCGTTACTTGCAAGGATTAAATCTGATAGTGGTAGATAGGTAAATTGCAAAATAAAATAAAAAGAGTAAAATGGCAGCAAGGCAATTAGGGTTTCAGTAATATGATAAAAGTAGACCCGGGGGCCATAGTTTTCACTAGAGGCTTCTCTCTCGTAAGAATAGCATACGGTGGGTAGACAAATTACTGTTAGGCAATTGATAGAAAAGTGCATAGTTATGATGTTATTCATGGCAATGATCATGTATATAGGCATTACGTCTGTGACAAGTAGACCGAAATGATTCTGCATCTACTACTATTACTCCACTTCGAGAGCGCTTCTATGCTTGCCTCTCTACGTATTAAGTTCATAACAAACAGAGTAATGCATGAGGTATGATGACATAATGTAGATAGAATAAAACCAAGCAATATGATTGAACCCCGTTATTTTACCCTTAGTGGCAGCAATACAATACGTGCCTCGCTACCCCTTCTGTCACGAGGTGAGGACACCGCAAGATTGAACCCACTACAAAGCACCTCTCCCACTGAAGATTAATCAATCTAGTTGGCCAAACTAAACGGATAGATCGGAGAGAAATACAAAGCTATCATAATAAAGTTCAGAAACTGATCATAAACCCACAATTCATCGGATCCCAACAAACACACCGCAAAAGAAGAGTACATCGGAACAATCGGACTGATATCCGAGGAGAACATTGTATTGAAGATCAGAGAGAGAGAAGAAGCCATCTAGCTAGTAACTATGGACCCGTAGGTCTGTGGTAGACTACTCACACATCATCGGAAGGGCATTAAGGTTGATGTAGAGGCCCTCTATGATCGATTCCACCTCCGGCAGATTATCGGAAAAGGCCTCCAGATGGGATCACGGAAGAACACAGGCATGTGGCGGCAGAAAAGTTGTTTCGGGTGGCTCTCTGTTGGTTTTGGAATATTTGAGAATTTATAGAAGTGGAATTAGGTCAAACGGAGTTGCGTGGGAGTCACGAGCTCAGGGGTGTGCCTACCCCCTGGGCGCGCCCTATGAGCTCGTGGCTCTCTCGTACGTCTTGTGGCCTCCTCCCGAACCTTCTAGGGTCCCTTCTGGTCCAGAAAAAATCACCAAAAAGTTTCATCGTGTTTGGACTTCGTCTGGTATTGATTTTTTGAAAAACAAAAAACATGCCGAAAACAGGAACTGGCACTGGGCACTGAGTTAATAGGTTAGTTCCCAATATAAAATTGCATATAAAGTATCTAAGATTGTTAATATAATAGCATGAAACAATCAAAAATTATAGATACGTCGGAGACATATCGGCATCCCCAAGCTTAATTCCTGCTCGTCCTCGAGTAGGTAAATGATAAAAACAGAATTTTTGATGTTGAATGCTAGCTAGCATGTTTATCATGTAATATCTTTTATGGTATAAATATTGAGAAACGATGAAGTAATTGATATCAACATAATAATATTCATGAATACAAGAACATAATCATTACTTTTTCAAAATATACGATGCTCAACGAATGTTATCCCTACTCATTGAATTATGTAAGCATGGCATGACTCCGCCCTCATCGCATAAATATAAATCATGAGCACCACGGTGTCAAACCAGGCAATTGGATCATACTTTTTAATGCGCTTCAGCATTTTCAACTCCACTCAATACATGACCGTGAGACATGGACATTAGCACTATGGGTGGAATAGAATACGGTGGAAGAGATATATAGGAGAAGTCAAAAAGGAAGAAAGGCTCGCATCAACTTGGCAGATCAATAGGAAATGGAGAGGCCCATCAATCGATATCAATGCGAGGAGTAGGGATTGCCATGCAACGGATGCACTAGAGCTATAAGTGTATGAAAGCTCGAATGAAACTAAGTGGGTGTGCATCCAACTTGCTTGCTCACGAAGACCTCAGGCATTTGAGGAAGCCCATCATTGGAATATACAAGCCAAGTTCTATAATGAAAAATTCCCACTAGTATATGAAAGTGATAACTCAGGAGACTCTCTATATGAAGAACATGGTGCTACTTTGAAGCACAAGTGTGATAAAAGGATAGTAGCATTGCCCCTTCTCTCTTTTTCTCTCATTTTTCTTTTTTTCTTTGCTTTTCTTTTTTTTCTCTTTTTTTAGAACAATATAATGAACCTCATCCCCGCTTTTGCAAGGACTCATTAGTCTCCATCATTCTTTTCCTCACTGGGACAATTGTCTAATAATGATGATCATCACACTTTTATTTACTTACAACTAGATAACTGAAACAATATGACTCTATATGAATGCTTCTGGCAGTGTACCGGGATGTGCAATGATCTAGCGTAACATGTATAACAATGATGAACGGTGGCTTTGCCTTAAATATCATGTCAGCTCTATATGATCATGCAAAGCAATATGATGATGAACACACATGTCATAGGACGGAACGGTGGAAGTTGCATGGCAATATATCTCGGAATGGCTATGGAAATGCCATAATAGGTTGGTATGGTGGCTATTTTGAAGAAAATATAAGGAGGCTTATTGTAACACCCCAAGTGTGCTCCTTCCATATTTGTACTCCTCAACATTGCAATATATGGATTTGTTATGATGATCTTGATGGATGGGTTCTTCTCATGTTGTATTTTTGCCTTTCTTTTCTCTTTGCATTTCATTTTCATGTTATCTTGTCATGTGCATTGCATCCATTATTTATTTTGTGTTGCTCATGTATGCATTGGGTGTGTGGTCATCCCTTTTCTTTGCTCATCCTTGCACACCACTTCCCCATCATCATCTCAAATCCCTTCTTTTCCCAAGTTATTCTGGATGCATTATTTCTGTCCCAAATTAAATGTTCACTATATTCCTAAATTCTCTAGTCCATATCCTAAACCTCTCTGTCAAATTTCCTCATTTTTGGAATTGATTTGGTTGGGTTCAAAAATGGTGCAAGTCTGAATTTAATTCAAACTTGAATTATTTTTCTGCCTCTAAAAATGTCCAAACCATTTTATTCAAATACTACATAATTTGTAGATTCCGAAGATATTTTTATCTCTCTCTCAACTCACTCCAAAACTCCTGTGCTTTTCTCTTTGTTTTTCTGCTTGAAGAAATAGAAACGAGAAGCAGCAGCAGAGTCCATCAGCAGCAGCCCAGCAAGGCCCAGCGAGCTTACGCGCGCGCAGCCCAGCTCCACCCCGCGCGCCCCCTCCTTCTCCTTTTCTCACCCGCGTGGGCGCTCACCCCCGCTAGCTCGTCGCCACGTGTGCTGCCCGGTCCCGCCTGCCAGCGACCTAGCTACAGCGCCTTCACACCCACCTTTTCGTCAAGCTCAGGCGCGAACCATGGGGACCGCGAGTCCGTGCGCACGCGAGCTCCGCCTGCTCGCCCTAGCCCCTATAAATTCCCCCTCCGTATCCAGCACGCTCTAGGGTTCCCTCTCTCCCTCCTCCGCCGCCGCCAGGAGAGTAGCATCCACCAGATCCGCCGCAGTGAGCCGCTCCCGTACGCAACAGAGAGCACGCCCATGGTACCGCCATGAACTCCGTCGCCCTCCGCCTCGCCAAGCTTGTCTGTCTTCTTCCCCGTCGTCGACTACGTCGGCTACCTCCTCTACAGCCCGCGGGACGCCAAGACGCAGTCATCTCCTTCCTCTTCTTCCCTGTCGGTGCCCGAAGCCGTTCGATCGCCGACGACGTCAACTCCATCCACCTCACGCCGTTCCGAGCACACTCGCGAATTCGTGGTGAGCAGCCGCATCTCCCTGACCGTTTTCCCCTTCGATAGAGCCCTCCATCGCCGTTTGCCATGCGCACCCGATCTCGCCGCCGTCGAACCTCATCTCCGGCGAGTGTTTCGACCCCCTTAGGCCTCGCCAGTATGTCCGCTGTGCTCGCCGTAGGGCGTAAAGCCGATCCCGCGTCTTACCCGTCGAGTTTGGCCACCGCAGCGAGTGGCACGAGCTCGCCATCGCCGTTTCTGTCACCTCATCGCCGGCGGCGTTCCCATCATCGTGTGGCGCCGAGGTTGCCCTGCGGGTGTGCGGGATTCTCCCACGCATCGAGCGCACCCCTCCACCGCGCCTTAGGTCGCCGGAGAGCAACTCCGGTGAGTGCTCCGCCATTGTT
Organism: Elymus sibiricus; assembly: GCA_039707655.1. Classification (NCBI taxonomy): domain Eukaryota; kingdom Viridiplantae; phylum Streptophyta; class Magnoliopsida; order Poales; family Poaceae; genus Elymus; species Elymus sibiricus. Next base: position 2,928,940 of record CM077664.1, on the reverse strand, counting down.
CGTCGCCGCCGACGGCCTCCCCTGCCACCCTCTATTTCTCACACACACGCCAGCCACATGGGCCAACAGGACCCACAGGTCATGCACACAACGCCTGCAGCCCCACCTGTCATACACCCACACATAGCGGGTCCCACATGTCAACCCCCTCTCTGTCTTTAGCCCTTTTTGGCATATGCTATTTTCGGCATATTTCCGTTTCTGGCATACTTCCGATTCGTTGCATTCCGTTTCCGGCAAGTTCCCGATCTGGCGCTTTCCAAATCGGGCATATAACTTGTTTAAACTTCTGTCCTAGATGTTTTTGTGGCTTTTTGAGCATTTTACTTACAGCAAGATATGAGTGTAATATATGATTTTGGGGTAGAAAAGTCCAACTAATCCATTGGTGGCATTAGATTTATCTTTCGAGCAAGTTTGCATGCATGAAATTTTCACATAATATGCCATTTTGTCATTTTTGTGTGATTTAATGCAAATGTCATTTGAGCATCTTGTCAACATGAGTTTGGAGCATTTTCATGCCATCTTGCTGCTAGTAATTTTCTATGCCATGATATGCCATGATGGGAGTGCAACAAGCTTGTAAACATGCTTAGTCATTGTTACTGTTTTGCACTTGTTAAATTTCTGCTAAACTTGCCATGTTACTTTGATGCTACCATCTAATCCATAGCTTTTCTGAGCATGATCAGTAAACATGTTTTGTTCTATGTTGCCAGTACATTCATGCCATGCTAATTGATGCCATGTTAAACTCCTGTAACTTATGTAAACGTTGCTCTAAACATGCCTAGTCAATGTAGCAGTTTTTCTGTCAACATTATGTTGCCATGTTGTGAGCTCATTTCTGGTGAATCCATGCTTCATATGAATTTGTGCCAATGTAATGAAATGATCTATGCCATGAGTACTATAGCTGCATGCCAATCTCTTGCATTTTAGAGTACTGTAGCTTGCTGTTTTGACGTGCATAAGATGCCATGTTGCTGTTAATTTCAGTTTTGCATTGCATATTGTGTTGCTCACCATTTGAGTTTCGTGCGTCCGTTCCTCGTGATCTTTATATCGATTTCAATTGAAATCTTCAATTCTTTCCAGTGGCATACTTGGATTACCAAGATTTTACCCATATCCATCTCTTGCTTCACCGTTCACATCTCGTTATCATTGCGTTCGTCCCGGTAGCACCGATGCGTCATTCATGTCATGCTCATTACTTCGTCATGCCATTTGATGCATCATTTTGTTTGTGCATCTATGCCATGGTTGTTTGTTTATTTCGGTGTTTGTTCTTTCTTTGGGTAGTTCCGGGAGACGAGTCCGAGTTCGAGGAACTGGTTGAGAACGTGTTCGAGGAGCAGTCTTACTATCCTACCGAAGAGACTTCAGGCAAGATGATCATTACCCGTGATAACACTACTATCTTTGCTTGCTAGGTATCTCGTTGCTATCGCTATGTCACGTTCCCTACCACATACATGTCAGCGTCTCATATGCCATGATACAGCCTCTAACCACCCTACCCAGCAAACCGTTGTTTGGCTATGTTACCGCTTTGCTCAGCCCCCTCTTATAGCGTTGCTAGTTGCAGGTGCAGTGCAGGTTGTTCCATGTTGGGACATGGAAATGTTGGGATATCACAATATCTTTTATTTAATTAATGCATCTATATACTTGGTTGTGTGTGGAAGGCTCGGCCTTTTGCCTAGTGTTTTGTTCCACTCATGTCGCCTTAGTTTCTGTAATACCGGTGTTATGATCCCTGATTAGCGTTCCGAACATGCTCAGGGGAATGGGACCCTCTTGATAGTTCGCTGTGAATAACCGCTTCCAGCAAGGCCCAACTTTGGTTTTACCATTTGCCTAATCACAACTAAAACTTGCAAAGGGAGTAATTAACCCGAGGATAATTTAATCAACAACCCCGGGCCAGTGCTCCTCATGAGTGTTGGTCCGAAACAGAGTCATTTGCGGCTTCCCCCGGGGAAACTCGGGTCTCAGTTGCTGTACGCTGTGCTCATCCGATCGTGGCCTGATTTTGAGATACGCGCGGCTCCAATCGGGGTGTCGGCACGTCGGGAGGTCTTGCTGGACTTGTGTTACCATTGTCGAAATGTCTTGTGCATCGGGATTCCGAGGATACTTCGGGCTATCTCGAGGTTGAGGAATTTCCACCGCAGCTTGTGTTGGTCTATGATGGACCAGGTTGGAACACCCCTGCAGGGTTAAATCTTACGCGAAGCCGTGCCCGCGGTTATGTGGCGACTTGGATATTTTAACCTCCGGTTGTAGAGAACTTGACACTAAATCTAATAAAACACACCAACTGTGTGCGTAACCGTTATGGTCTCTTTTCGAGTAAGTTCGGGAAGAGAACACGGTGGGGTTATGTTTAAACCGTAAGTAGGTGTTCAAGATCACTTCTTGATCATATTAAACTTGCGACCGTTATGCGTAGTATGCTCATCTTTATTCTTGTACTCATAAGTTAGCCACTTAAACATGCTTAGTGTGTGCTGCAACCTCACCACATTACCACTTCCATTCCTATAAGCTTAAATAGTTTTGTTACCTTGGGTGATGAGATTGCTGAGTCCCTGTGGCTCACAGATTACTACAAAACTCCAGTTGCAGGTACGCTTGAGACAGACACAGGTGAGCCCGAGATGCTCCATTGGGAGTACGATGATGAACGTGGGCGTATGTACGTCACGATGCTAGACGATCAGTAGTGGGCTCTAGTCGGTTGATCCGGGGATAATAGCAGGGTGGTGTTTTCTCGTTTGTTTTCATCCGTAGTTGGACCCTGTCTTTCATTTGGATGATTGTATGATGATTATGACATATTTATGCTGTAGCATGTGGCGAGTGTAAGCCTTTATCTAGTATTCTCACCTGTTCACTTGGTTGTATCTATTTGAGAATCACCTTGCTATGCGTCTCAAAATGAGGTTCTGTCACGATCTTGAGTTCATCACGAGATTGCGATAAAGCTTCATATTGAGTGTGACACTTATGTGTGATAGAGCGTATCATATCACGTGGTTTGGATGCACCGATGAAGTTTGCACTAACTCTCGAGGTGAGAAAGAGCAATGCTTGGTACCGAAGAGGCTAGCAATATATGGAAAGGTGGGAGTGCATAATTGTCCATGAACTCACATTAGTCATAAAGAACTCATATACTTATTGTGAAAGTTTTATTAGCCCTCAAAGCAAAGTACTACTCGCATGCCCCTAGGGAGGAGGTTGGTAGGAGTTAACAATCGTGCGCCCCCGATTCAAACAGCACAAAGGATTTCAATCAGTCATAAAAATGCTCACGCATCCCCGTCATGCCATGTTGGACACTTAAATGAGTAGTTAATAACAAGCTTTAAATATCGATATTTCTACTAACCAATGATCATGGACCAATACCCTTTCATATTATTACATCAATATAATTAAATCACACGTTTCATATTTACTGATCTACATGAAAGTTTTTATTATATCACTCTTAAATACCTATCCTTTTCTGACTAGTCTTATAACCCGTGCTCATTACCACTTCCTATTTAAGACTCACAAAAAGATTTAAGTGAAGCATGAGAGTGAAATCATTTCTATAAAATATAACCACCGCCGTGCTCTAACAAATATAAGTGAAGCACAAGAGCAACTACCTATCTCAAAAGATATAAGTGAAGCACATAGAGTATTCTAGAAAATAATGATGAATGTGTGTCTCTCTCAAAAAGGTGTGTCCAGCAAACAATGATTGTGGAAAACTAACAAGCAAACAAAATAAAACTATGGCACAAGACACTCCAAGTAAAACTCATATCATGTGATGAATAAAAATATAGCTCCAAGTAACATACCGATGAATTGTGGACGAAAGAGGGGATGCCATCCGGGGCATCCCCAAGCTTAGACACTTGGGTCTTTCTTGAATATTACCTTGGGGTGCCTTGGGCATCCCCAAGCTTAGGGTCTTGCCGCTCCTTATTCCTTCATACATCGTGATCTCAGCCTAAACTAAAAAACTTCAGCACACAAAACTTAAGAAAAACTTCGTGAGATCCGTTAGTATAATAGACAAATCATAAACTTTAGGTACTGTTGCAAACTCATTCATAATTATTCTTGCATAATACCTACTGTATTCTAACTTCTCCATGACTTATACCCCCCGATATAATCCATAGCATCATTAAAATAAGCACACTATGCAATATAAAACAGAATTTGTCTAAAACAGAACTGTCTGTAATGATCTGAATAAAAACCATACTTATGTAACTCCAAAAATTCTAAAAAATTAGGAAAACGTAGAAAATTTGTATATCAATCATGTGTAAAAATTTCAGCCAATTCCCAGGTTCCAGCAATTTATAGCATTTTCTGTACTGGACGCAAAACTTCTCTTTTTGCAAAGAATCAATTCAACTATAATCCAAATCATGCCAAAGGCTTTACTTGGCACAAACACTAATTAAAACATAAAAAAAATCATTACAGTAGCAATAATTATTTTATCACACCAAACAGAAAGTAAAAAGCAAAAATTTAAGATAACTATTGGGTTGCCTCCCAACAAGCACTATTGTTTTATGCCCCTAGCTAGGCATAATGCATTGTTTCAAGTATTATCATCCTTAGATTCCAACTCCTAAATTATACATCCAGGCTTTCTAGGAGATTTAGCAAACATATTTTTAGCAATTACACTCCTAGGAACAAAGTTGAGGAATTTATTTTCAGTAATAGGTTCCCTTATCATGTTGATGAAATTGGGGTGCACACTAATCATTTTAAGATCCTTTCCCTTTACTCGATTAAGCACCCTTGTTTTTAGGAACATACATAAGCTTAGAATTTTTATTAGTAGGAGTCCTTTCAATGGTTTTAATGGAAGAAAAAGAGGAACCAAAATTATTAATGATTTCTTCCAATCTATCAATTCTAGCCGGACTTTGTTCTACTCTCTCAATAATTATTGGTTCTTTTTTCCTTTAGCATCTTTAATGTGGTTCCTACCTTTGAGCCAAATTGAGTGACTTGATTGTCGACCTTCTTGTCTAAATTTCTAATATGTTCAACAGTAGACATTTTATTCTCAATAGCTTCTAGCCTTGCATAACATGTTCCAAAGTCAGTGCAGTTTCATTAATAGTAATAGGAGGTGATCCTACTAAATTTCCTATAGCATTTAAAGCATCCATAGGGTGACTACTCAGAAAATTCCCTCCAGTAATAGTATCAAGCACAAATCTATACCAAGTAGTAACACCCACATAAAAATTGCGAAGAAGAACGGTAGTGGATTGCTTACGAGTTGATCTATTTTGAGCATCACAAATCCTATACCAAGCATCTTTTAAACTTTATCCTCCCCTTTGTTTAAAATTAAGCACTTCATTTTCAGGGGTAGAAGTAACAAGTGTAGAACTAGCCATAGTAGCAAAGCAAACAAGAAAGCAAACAAGCGAAATAAAATATTTTTGTGTTTTTCAAGTTTTTTTTATAACGAGACTAGTAAAAGTAAATAAAGGCAAATAAAAAGTAGAGAAAGTAAATGACAATTTGTGTGAAGGAACCTCATAGATATTTGATGATGTCTCCCCGGCAACGGCGCCAGAAATTCTTTCTGCTACTTGTGAGCTGCGTTGGGATTTTCCCCGAAGAGGAAGGGTGAAGCAATATAGTAGCGGATAAGTATTTCCCGCAGTGAGAGCCAAGGTTATCGAACCAATAGGAGAATCACACAAATGCCTCGTTGACATCACCTACACACACAAGAGCAAATACTTGCACCCAACCCGGGCAAGAGGGTTGTCAATCCCCTTGGACTCGTTACTTGCAAGGATTAAATCTGATAGTGGTAGATAGGTAAATTGCAAAATAAAATAAAAAGAGTAAAATGGCAGCAAGGTAATTAGGGTTTTAGTAATATGATAAAAGTAGACCCGGGGGCCATAGTTTTCACTAGAGGCTTCTCTCTTGTAAGAATAGCATACGTGGGTAGACAAATTACTGTTGGGCAATTGATAGAAAAGCGCATAGATATGATGTTATTCATGGCAATGATCATGTATATAGGCATTACGTCCGTGACAAGTAGACCGAAACGATTTTGCATCTACTACTATTACACCACTTCGAGAGTGCTTCTATGCTTGCCTCTCTACGTATTAATTCATAACAAACAGAGTAATGCATGAGGTATGATGACATAATGTAGACAGAATAAAACCAAGCAATATGATTGAACCCCGTCGTTTTACCCTTAGTGGCAGCAATATAATACATTCCTCGCTACCCCTTCTGTCACGAGGTGAGGACACCGCAAGATTGAACCCACTACAAAGCACCTCTCCCACTGAAGATAAATCAATCTAGTTGGCCAAACTAAATGGATAGATCGGAGAGAAATACAAAGCTTTAACAATCATGCATAATAAAGTTCAGAAAAAACTCAATTACTTTCAATGAATAATCTGATCATAAACCCACAATTCATCGGATCCCAACAAACACACCGCAAAAGAAGATTACATCGGAACAATCGGATTGATCTCCAAGGAGAACATTGTATTGAAGATTGGAGAAAGAGAAGAAGCCATCTAGCTAATAACCATGGACCCGTAGGTCTGTGGTAGATTACTCACACATCATTGGAAGGGCGGCAAGGTTGATGTAGAGGCCCTCCGTGATCGATTCCCCCTCCGGCAGATTACCGGAAAAGGCCTCTAGATGGGATCGCTGAAGAACAGAGGCTTGCGGCGGCGGAAAAGTTGTTTTGGGTGGCTCTCTTTTGGTTTTGGAATATTTGGGAATTTATAGAAGTGGAATTAGGTCAAACGGAGTTGAGTGGGAGTCACGAGCTCAGGGGGCGCGCCTACCCCCCTAGGGCGCGCCCTGTGAGCTCATGGCTCACCCGTACGTCTTCTGGCCTCCTCACGAACCTTCTAGGGTCCTTTCTGGTCCAGAAAAAATCACCAAAAAGTTTCACCGTGTTTGGACTTCGTTTGGTATTGATTTTCTGAAAAACAAAAAATATGCAGAAAACAGGAACTGGCACTGGGCACTGAGTTAATAGGTTAGTTCCCAAAAATGATATAAAATTGCATATAAAGTATCTAAGATTGATAATATAATAGCATGAAACAATCAAAAATTATAGATACGTCGGAGATGTATCACACAACCACCTCAGTAATCAACAAAGTTTGAAAGCTAGAACCTGCTGTGCCAGTACAGAAGTTTGGAAGGAGCAGCCAAAAGCACATGAACGTCAGCATCGTCAACCCATGGGAGCTAAATGCCAAGAATTTGTAGAATCCTTTCAACACCTCAGGATCCGGTGTCAGAATAAACAAAAAGTTCCTATGGGAGGGTTACAACAAATATTTTTGCCAAAATGGACACGATCCATTCCTAATACTTGGCAAAACGGGATAAGATTCAACGTGAAAGACTGACGAATTGGTCATCTCAGCCACTGGAGCATAAGATCGTCAGTATGATATGACAGACGAAGAGTTCCCCGGGAAAAATCAACATGGTTTTGATTCCACACTTATTTGTCCTGTGACACTGGCCTGAAGAGGTAAACCAGTTCACACTCCATTCAGCTCACCCAGGACCCCGTTAGAAGGTACACACGTCTTGGGATGAGAAAATTTCAGCAGGAAGTCTACAGAGAGGATATGCCATTTCCTCGCCATCTGGAACAAATATCTCGAGAAATTGCAAGCATGGTCTAACTTTTCATAATTACACCATGGAAACCAGTTGCTTCCATATGGATCCACCAAGTCGGTATATTCAAAGAAGTAATGCATCAGACCAAGGATGCCAAACAAAGGTACGCACTGCCACAGTATAAGAAAGTCCAGGAAACACTATTGACAGTCGGTAACATTTGCTACCCGAGCAAGGGAACCATAGCACATGAGTACAAAGGCTGAAAGCATAAACGTGATAGAAGCACCATACAGAACTCACAGCTGGATCAAGGATTCATTGTGAGCGAGACAGAAGGACCACTATCCCCAATTACCCTAGGTGGTAAGGGGCATATGCATGCAGGGTCAAGCACTAAAGAAAAAGGCCTCGCCCTTGGCAGTCAGTGTACGGAGCATCGTAGCAGAATCTGAAACAGCTAGCTCCAGGCCTTGGAAACCAAGCTATCTGTCGATGCTACTTGCTACCTGCCAACCCCGAACAATAAACTACTAGAACAAAAGGTACACCTGACAGGAAAGAGAAGGATTCAATGCAGCCGTTTGAGAAGGTAGCACTTGAGCCACCAAAACAGGTAGTTAAAAGGCCAGTGAATCGGCAAAGACAAGAGAGAGCTGATGGATTCAAGTCGCACACAGGTATGTTCCCCTTCGCCGGGAGGTAAGCCCGGTAATCTTGAGGACGAGATTCCTTTAAGGGGGGTAGATTTGTGACACCCTGATTTTCGTTCCCGGATTTTTCCTTCGCGAGATTGGACTCCGGTTTTTTTTCTTTTCTTTCGGTGTTATTGGATTTTCCCCCGCTCTTGGGTATATGAAGATGGTTATATAGCCTTGCCTTTCCTATCAAACCAGAGATTCCTCCCAATCCATCTTTGCCACCAAAAATATATTCCCAGGGTTTTGCTGCCACAACCGTACTTTCCGAATTACCGGAAAGGAAACCATATTCCAGCAGTTACAAAGGAACCCCAATTTCCTTTGATCTGTTGCCTCCCAAACTTTTCCCAGAGACTCTCCTATATCTATCAACCCTGGATATACGAAAATATTGCCAAGTCATTTGCAATATTTTTCATTTAAAATTAATTCCTTTTTATACCAGTTGAAGGAATTAAATCCAGGAAAATACCTATTCATCTCTGAAGCTCATGAAAACTTGTGGAGATATTTTTTGTGACCATATGGATCTCTCATAAAAATATTGGCTAAAAATAAATAAGGGAAATTGCATTTTCCTATTTAAAGCCAATATTTCATTCCTGCCTCATTCCAAAGGAACTACCATTTTGGTAGCTGGGAAAAATCCCAACTAATTTGTGGAGCTTCTCCTATCCAAACCTTCACCATTTCTATCTAGAATCCAAGTTTGATAGTTCAAATTTTGAGCACATCATCCAATTCTTGCTTCTAGACATATTTTGAGGTTGTGAAGCAACTATATTTTATATTGCTTCATAATACTTGAAATTAATCCAGGACCTAACTCTCCCTATATATTGTGAGCATGCCAAAATTCACATCATTTTGCCAAGCCATTTTCTCCCAATAATTCAATCTAGATTATGTCCAACAGGAAGCACTGTGAACGAAGTACCATGTAGGAGCATCCAAATGGTATGAAATTTTACCAGTGCCTCCATACTTCTAAATCATCTTCCTACAACAAATTTCAGCCAATTCCATCTAGCCATTTGAGCACAGCTTCCATTTCAAGTTTTTGTCCAGATTGCCCATTTGTAAAGGAAGTGCTAGCTAGAGTGCACCTTGATGGATCACCACTTCATGCCAAAAACCAGCTCTAACCCTCTAGCCATTTCTCCACAAGAATTCAGCCAAGGTCCTGTGCAGAACCTAGGTCAGCTCAAATCAGTCGATTTCTTGTCTTCAGGTCCATCCAAAATCTCATAAATGGACTCCCTGAGCTTTGACACATCGAGTTGACACGGTTTGACAACCCCTGGACAGCCTGGACACGCGGTGCCCATGGTGACCATGCGGAGAGCACGCCAAAAACGGTGCTCTGCGCACTGTCCTCGTCGGACAGCGAGCTCCAGCCGGCCGCGGCTTGTCCGTTGGTGTCGACTACCTCCGCACCGTCCGCGTGCCCCCTCTCCCGTAGCTTCCCCCTCCATTTGCGCCCTCGCCGGACGAAGACAAGCGCTGCCGTACTGGCCAGTACATGCACGTGGCGCCAGCTGTTGTCCTCTTCTCCATCGGCTCCTTCCTCGCCACCGCGTCGCACTGCTCCTCGTCAGGTTAGCCGCCCCACACCGCGAGCTAGCCTCCAGCCCTTCAAGTGCGAGCACTGGAGCTCCGGCCAGCTCAACGCGGCGGCCAAGCTCATCCTCCCGCCCCGTTCGGCTATAAATAGCCATGCCCGAGCCCCTCGACCTCACACACCTCCTCTCCTTCCTCCTAGCATCCTCCATGTCCAGTGAATTGAGCCCCAGAGCTCTCCTACCCTCCCTCCAGCTGAACCACCGACGCTGGCCTTCGCTCGAATTCGAGCACCCCGGCCACTCCCTCTCCACCAAGCCACCGCAAACGACCACTACCATCATCTCCAAGCTCTCCAAGCCATCCCTCTCCTCCGGCCGTGTCGCGTGATGTGCTCCTCAGTGATGGCCGACGCCACCCCCCACCACGGCTGAGGCTCTGCTCGTCCCCGAGCTCACCAGCGAGCGTGCAGCCTCCAGGCGGGTGCGCTTCGTCGCGCTGATCAAGCCGGTGGCCGGAGCGCCGCTGTGAATCGTCGCCGGCGCGCGCCTGGCCTCGTCTCTCCTCTGTCCGGTCGAGAGGAAGAAGGAGGTAGGCAAGGGAGGGAGAGAGAACCGGCGGGTCCTGCATGCTAGTGATCGAACCGGCCGGGCCCTGCAACTTAAGTGGAGACGCACTCCGCTAAATACGCTTTTTCTTTTTGAAAGCGTAAACGGTCGCAGCCCGAGGGCGAAATGCGCTTTCGCTTAGCTGAAAGCCTATTTTCTGGAAATGCGCTTTCTGTTTTAGCCCAGCGCCAAAACCCTTAAGTTGCGGACGTTCACTGGTTAAGAGCAGAAATGGACAAGTTTTATTTGTTTTTCTGCCTAACGAGTGAATGGCCATAACTTTGCAACCGCAACTCCGATTCAGGTGATTCCAAATCCCACATTCTCTATTCGTCAAGACCGTTCCAATGGTATCATTTTCATGATATGGCCACATTCTGAAAATGACCATTTTGCCCCTGCCCTATATTCAGCCTTTTCCGGAGGGAATCTTTTTCGGCGAATCTTTCCGCGAGATGATCGCACTTCTTTCCGATGGACTCTTTGACCCCCAGGCAAGCCGACCATCTGATATATGCCCTAAAGCATTGATCTATGTTATACTTGTGTGCCTAAATTAATGATTATGTCTGCACCAGAAATAGTTAAACTTCTGATAGTTTTTATTTATTGTTTACATTACTTGTTAATGTTTATCGTTACCGCACTAATGACTCGTATGTGACAATATGGAGATAGGTTGTTATGTTTTCATCATGCACTATTACTGTTATTGCAATGGTTAAGAATGTGACTTAATAATGACAACAACCTCCTCCGTCGGCTGGATCGAGTCATAGTGCCACTGAACCGAACTCACCAGTGTAGACACATTTGCCTTTATGGGGAGGCCCTGACTTGGGCTACCATATGCACTCTTATCGGTATCACCAAAGAGGCAAGGTTATGCGCGCGTGCTACCCTGGCCCGGTAGGCGGCGATAATCTTGTGAGCCCAGTTTGGTTTGTGCACTGGTCCTGACGGGGACAGTTTTAGCCACGAGGTGGCGCATGTCGTTGAAGCGACCCAAGGGGCCACCCAGGACGTACCTGAGAGGATGTCGGTGATACGGTATTAGTGTCATGCAGTAGACGAGTTTTGTTGGACGAATGTCCATGGTGTGGCTAAAGTGTGCGACCTCTGCAGAGTGTAAGAATCTATTTGAATAGCCGCGTCGACGGTATTGGACACAGTTCGTACTAGGTCACACTATTTGGTCTGTGTCGAGTCTGGAGGAATAAACCATATGATGTTATTGCTAATAATGAAGCAGAGAAAGGTAAGGTTTATCAGACTTGCAGAGCAGATGCATCAGGTGATGTCAAGACCTTGAGGAAGAGCCATGGGATGGCTGTGAGAAACACGGTCGCATGACCGAAGCAGTGGAATTGGATTTGAGTTGGATTATGAGGATGTTTGGAATATGAATTCATTACTGGATATGCTTGATCTTCGTCATACTGCATTTACTTTGATAGGTATCATGCTAGATAATCATGTTATGACATAATGATTGGTATTGCTGGATAATCCTGCCATAACATGATAGTTAATATTGTTAAGATAACAAATGCATGCTTGAATGCCATGGATTGCTTTGCTTGGTGTATATGTTATTTGGTTTGCTTGCGAGTACATTCAAAAGTACTCAACAGCCTTTAACGTGGCCAGGTTCAGCTGAGGATCCGTCTTCCCCAACAAGAGGTCGAAGCGTTCGCGGGCTAGAAGATTAACCCAGTCAGATCCCTGTGGATTGGAGCCGCTCCATGTCCGTGCTGCCTTAGATAGTGTTTTCCGCTGCCTCATCCCTGTAAGATGCCATGTAAAGCTTATAAATCAATTAATAGATGTGACTGTGTTCATGATACTTGCTGTAAGCACGCACGCCAGAGTGATTTCCTGGGCTGGTGTGTGCGGCGACCGTCTGGCTACAGTGGTATTCAGGCGGGGCGACACAGGCTCGCCCGGTCTGGGCTCGACTCAAGCTTGGCTCGTAAAAGCAATGAGCTGAGCCAAGCCGAGAACTCTTTTCAACTTGTTACCTTAATGAGCTGAGCACTCTTCAGCCCATACCTTAATGAACCGAGCACCTCAAGGATATTGTCGCTTACTGTGAGAAATCTTTTATTGGACCTTCCAGTTCTGGCTCCTCGTTATCGTACTTTAAGAAAAGTAAATTAGCTTTGTCAGAACAGTTTTTCCATCTGATTGTGAATGGAAATCATAGAAAAAAGAGAATTGTGCAACTTGAACAGGATGAAGGTACAATCGTAGGGCACGAGAACCTAAAATTGGACATCTCAAATTATTACAAAAAGCACTTTGGTGATCCGATAGAGAATTTTGTCTCACTGGATGAGAGTGCAGTGGGAGATACTCCGCAATTATGTCCACAAGAGAATGAGGTGCTCAATGCCCCTTTTACGAAAAACGAGGTATTTGAGGCCATCGCGTAGATGAAGAACAATAAAGCACCTAGTCCGGACAGATTCCCGGCGGAATTTTTTCGGAGGTATTGGGGGACGATTAAGGGCAACTTGATGCCAATGTTCCATGACCTTTTCAATAGTCACCTTTATTTGTTCAAACTTAACTTTGGGACGATTACCTTTATTGGCAAAGAAAGAAGAGGTTGTTCGAATTGAGCCATTCAGACCCATTTGCCTACTCAATGTTAGTTTTAAGATTTTTACCAAAGTGGGTAAGAATTGTCTAACAAAGATTGCGCATACGGTGGTTAAGCTAACTCAGACTGCTTTCATGCCAGGACGACACATACTAGAGGGTGTTGTTCTCTTACATGCAACTTTACATGAAATTCATTCGAAGAAACTTGATGGATTTATCTTCAAAGTGGATTTTGAGAAGGCCTATGATAACATTAAGTGGCCTTTCCTGTAGCAAGCTTTGCGTATCAAGGGCTTCGATCCTGCTTGGAGGAAGCAGGTTGAGACTTTTGTACAAGGAGGTAGTGTTGGGGTTAAGGTGAATGACGATGTTGGCCATTTCTTCCAGACACAGAAGGGATAGCGTCAGGGAGATCCGTTATCTCCAATACTTTTCAATATTGTCACAGATATGCTTTTAACCCACATTGGGAGAGCCAAGGAGGACGGTCAGGTAGGGGGGTTGATCCCACATCTCCTGGATGGGGGAGTTTCTATCCTACAATATGCTAACGATACTATAATTTTCATGGAGCATGATATGGACAAGGCAAGAAATATGAAGTTAGTGCTATGTTTGTTTGAACAACTATCCGGGTTAAAAATTAATTTCCACAAAAGTGAACTGTTCTGCTTTGGACGCGCCAAAGAGCAACAAAATAATTACAGACAGCTGTTTGGCTGTGAGATTGGATCTCTCCCGTCTAAGTACTTAGGGATTCCAATTCATCACCAGAAATTAACAAATAAAGAATGGAAATGTATTGAGGATAGATTTGAGAAGAAGCTTAGCTGCTGGAAGGGTAAGCTTATGTCGTATGGGGGTAGGTTGGTACTTGTGAACTCAGTGCTTGCGAGTCTGCCTATGTTCGTGTTGTCTTTTTTTGAGATACCCATAGGGGTGCGGAAGAGATTGGACTTTTATAGATCGAGGTTTTTTTTTTTGGCAGAGTGGAGAATAAAACAAAATATCGACTAGCGAAGTGGGATATTTGGTGTAGGCCAAAGGATCATGGGGGTTTGGGTATTGAGAATTTGGAGGTTAAAAATAAGTGTTTGCTTAGTAAATGGCTTTATCGGCTATCCTCTGAGGAGGAGGGTGTTTGGATACAGTTATTGCATAACAAGTATATACATTCCAAGACATTATCTCAAGTAATGGCTCAGCTGAATGATTCGCCCTTCTGGAAGGGTTTGATGACAACTAAGGTTGCCTTCTTTAATAGGGGTAAGTTTATTATTGGAGATGGGCGTACCACTCAGTTTTGGGAGGATATCTGGCTGGGAGAGACGCCTCTAGCCCTATAGTACCCATCGCTTTATAATCTTGTACATCATAAGGACGGCTACGTGAGTACAGTTTTGGGATTGGTTCCTCTAAATATCCAGTTCAGGCGAGCACTGGTTGGGGAAAGATGGGATGCGCGGCTACATTTAGTTCGAAGGTTGATGGAGGTCACCTAATCTAATGAGCTAGATTCATTCTGATGGACTCTCTCTGTTTCAGGCGTGTTTTCTGTTAAATCAATGTATGTAGACTGGATTAATACTAGACCGATTCCCCGGTCCCTGCATATTTGGAAAACAAAAGTGCCTTTAAATATTAAGATTTTCATGTGGTTTGTGCATAATGGTGTTATTCTCACTAAGGACAATTTGGCAAAACGTAGGTGGGAAGGTAGTACACGGTGTTGTTTTTGGACCACGAGGAAACGATGCATCACTTAATTCTTACTTGCCCGCTTGCTAAGCTTTTGTGGCAAACAATACATGTGTCGTTTAACGTACCTCCACCTACTAGTATATCCAATTTGTTTGGTAACTGGTTAGGTAGGGTGGAGCCCAATACGGCGGCATGAATCCGTGTGGGAGTTTGTGCATTACTTTGGGCAATGTGGAATTGTCAGAACGATTGTGTGTTTAATAGAACAAAAATTCATAATTTTTTGCATGTTATCTGCAGAGTGTCTGGATGGATCCGTACGTGGTCATTACTACACCATGCGGAAATGAGGGAGCTTATGGCCTTTGGGTGCAACCGATGGGAGACGGTAGCACGGGCTACGTACAACCGGTTTGGATGGCGGTTCAATAATAGGATATGTTTGTAGGCATGGTGTCCTATTTTTGCCGGATGTGGCATTTCATTATGTATTTCTTTATTTTACCGGAGACGTGCTTGGCACTTTGATACTTGATTTGCTTTAATAAATGGCTGTGTGCATTGCTTGATGCAGAGGTAGGGGTAATCCTCGTTTTTGAAAGAAAAAAAATAAAATTTGTCCCTTCTCTTCCTACCTGTCTGAGTCTCAATCAAAGAGTTATTCCTACATATGTCCTCATTTTCTGCAGGGGAAATCGATTTCCGTGTTCTAGGCTCTATGCCATTCTTGGTACCATTCTGAGGAAGCTTGGGAGTAGTTTTCTTCCTCTTCGGATCTACGTGATCTAGCATTCCACCCTGCACCATTTTTGTTTCCCTTTTGCCTGTTTTCTCTATCAACCTATCTGGATATAATATGTTCTCTGAATCCGGATTATCAGTCCTTGGCAAATGCCGACCCTGTGAAACATTTACTCACTGTTGGGACATATTATTATCAATAGCTCCCCTTCGGTACACCCCCTCACTAAACGTATAAAGGGTAATATGGACATTTGGCAAATCGTATGTATAGTGGGTAGCCTGCCGGTACATATACATAGTATATTCTCCCCCCTCCTGCCTGGGCCGGCCCACTTACAGCCTTTTTTGTCTTCTATTAAAGTTCAAAAAGAACGAACAGGACAAGACAACAGGCCACATTAGCACTTTTTACTATAGGTATGAGACTGCTCTTAGTTAAAAACCGAGCTGCCCAAGCACTGTAGCCGTCCAATATTTTAATATGGCCCATGCGTGGTTTGTTGGTTTGGATCCTTAATTACTTGCTCCGGTTACTCGTTCCGCTAAACACGTCCGCTACAGAAGCCAACTCTCGTTGCTTTCTAATTCAGTGCTTCCTAATTGAACATGCGCATCAACATATGGTAGATTCATAGTACTTAGCCGTGAGCCGAAAATTTCTTCCCATAAATCACGCCAAATATCTTTTATTATAAAAAAATTCTAGTAAGTTGTGATTTGTGCTTCACACAAACAAATACTAAGAGAATAATTATTATTCGAGATGCATTTTATGCAGCTCAACATGCTTACGTGGCATGGAAGCATTATTCTTTATCTGTAGAAGCATCCCTTTTATGGTGTGATGAGAACATATTTATTCCATATTTATCGACTGTATTGATAGAAATATTTGTTCACACCGACAGAAGCATAATTTCGATGCTATGGCAACATGCCGATGATTTGTAAATATATTTTGATGTAGCAAAAACAATATTTCCGTTTGATGGAAACATTTACTTTCTGCAAAGTAAATTGTACGGATGCAAAACAAGAATATACACATGCACAAATTTAATTGATAATAACAATAAACACTTTATTCCTAAACAAAAATAATTTTCACTTCTGCATAGCCAACATCACTGCGCATTGAACTAGCCGATGATGCGTGAACTCCATGTGCATCGTGAGTTCTTCATCGTCAACAAGGCAACCACCAACAAATAATGGTGCCTAGAGGCTGCATTGCATTAGCAATTGTGCTGGAAATGAAGAAGCATGACTAAATCAAGTGGAACAAAATGTCTGCAGCAGAAACATTATTGACAAACAATTATGCACACACTACTAGTTGTCGAGAAGGATCCGTCTGAGAGCACGTTGTTTTTTGACATCCATAAAATGACCCTAATTTAATTCTTAAGGAAATGGATGAGCTCCTTTATAAAGAAGAAATATTATGGAATCAAAGATCGCGGATTGATAAAATTAAATGGGGGGATAGGAATACAATATTCTTTAGATCAAAGGCTACATGGAGAGCAAAGAAAAATAATATTACTAGTCTGAGGAGGAATGATGGCACGGTTACAGAGAATGTGGAAGAGATTCATGATATCACTAATTCATTTTTTGAGCATCTGTACACCTGCGATGGTATGGTTGATCCTTCTCTGATCATTCCTCTTGTCAAGCCACTTGTTAGCGATGATATGAATGTTGATTTATGCAAACCGTTTACGGACCAAGAAATTAGTGATGCTCTCTTTCAAATTGGACCGCTTAAAGCTCCAGGTCCAGATGGCTTTCCAGCAAGATTTTTTCAGCGGAATTGGGGAGTGCTTAAGGAGGATATTATCCGTGCAGTAAAAAAGTTCTTTGACACAGGTATAATGTCGGAGGGCGTAAATGATACGGTTATTGTTCTTATCCCTAAGGTGAAAAACCCCCAATCGATCAAAGACTTCCGGCCTATCAGTCTGTGCAATGTTATTTATAAAATTATTTCTGAGTGCCTCGTGAACAGATTGAGACCGCATCTTGATGGTATGATTTCTCCAACCCAAAGTGCCTTTATTCCTGGGAGACTAATATCTGATAATGCTCTTATAGCTTTTGAGTGTATGCATTCTTTGAGTACTCTTAAGGATGGGTGGGGTGAATTCTGTGCTTATAAATTGGACCTAGCCAAGGCATATGATAGAGTGGATTGGCACTTTTTGAAGAGCATGTTGAGCGCGTTGGGTTTTGCAACAGGGTGGATAAATTGGATTATGGCTTGTGTCACTTCTGTAAAATTTTCACTGCCCTTCAATGGCCAGCTTTTGGAGTCGTTCTTGCCATCATGTGGTATCAGGCAAGGAGATCCTTTATCTCCATATTTATTCTTGTTTGTGGCCGAGGCTCTCTCTTTGCTGTTACAGGATGCGTGTAGTAGAGGATCTCTTCTGGACTTCAAGATCAACAGGCAGGCTCCGGGTTTTTCACATCTTTTGTTTGCCGATGACTGCCTTTTATTTTTCAAGGGGTCCATTGATCAAGCTTTGACAATTAAAAATACTATTTCGACTTATGAGAAGGGGATGGGTCAGTTACTGAGTCCGGATAAATGCTCTATTATGTTCAGTAAGAAATGTAGTATGGAAGTGCAAGTGGCTGTTATGGTAATTCTGTGTATCACTGCGGAGGGTTTGAGGACAAATATCTTGAGCTTCCGGTGCCACAAGGGAGAATGAAGGCTGGTAAATTTCAATCTACTAAAGAAAAAGCTCTCAAAATTTTATTGGATTGGATAGAAAAATATGATTCATGTGGGGCGAAGGAAACTTTGATTAAATCCGTTTTGCAGGCTCTTCTGGTGTACGCCATGGGTATTTTTAAATTCCCGGCATCACTATGCGAGGAGTTGTCACAGATTATAAGGAATTTCTAGTGGGGTGATGAGGAGAATAGGAGGAAGACTCATTGGACGGCTTGGGATAAGATGACAAGGCCTAAAGGGGAGGGTGGCATGGGCTTTCGTGATCTCAGATTATTTAATCAGGTTCTCCTAGCTAAGCAGCCAATGTTCCTCAGAAGATTCGTATTTTTGCGTGGTGGGTTGCTTCCAATAGTTTGGCTGTCTAGGTTAATAGAGTGGTGCATCACCAAGCCTCTGTTAGTACGTGCTCTATTTGTGGAATGGAGGATGAAAGTACCTTTCATGCGCTTGTCATGTGCCCAAAGGCGTTTGCGTTGCATATGGCCATGAGGGACATTTGGGAATTACCTGCAGAGGAGGTCTTCAGATATACTGGGTATGATTGGTTTCTTGTTCTCCTAAATCAATTGAGCCCTTCTATGCGCAACCAAATTATATTCATTTTCTGGAGAGCCTGGCACTTGAGAAATGATTTGATATTTGGTAAAGGAAAGGAATCAGTTTCAGCCTCTGCTAGTTTTGTGGAGAATTATTGGGCGTCCTTTGTCGCATGTCATTCTTTGCCACCGGTGGACTCGAAGAATAAAGGAAAAGGTCCGATGGCTGGATTAAGATGGGCTCCTAATACTTTGGAAGCTAAGATGGCTTGGACTCCCCCTCCTGTGGGTTATATCAAGATTAATGTCAACGCAAGCTTTGTGGAGAGCATTAGAGCGGCAAGTGTGGGTGTGGTGGCCAGGGACGTGGCTGGGGATGTCATTGTCTCTTCTTGGGACTTCATTGGGTCGTGCCAGAGCGTGGAGGAAGGAGAGCTAAGGGCCTGCATTGCCGGTCTCTACATAGGTATAACTCTACACAATCCTATAATTTTAGAGACTGACTGTGCGTTTGTCGTTGCGACTCTTGCAAACGAGCTTTCTGACAGGTCAGCGTTGCTTGATTTGAAGAAGGAAGCGTTGAGTATATCTAAGCTGATAAATAGTTTTCAAATGTCTAAGATTAGCCGTTCGGCCAATGTGGTGGCCCTTTTAATTGCAAAGTTTAGCTTTGACAATAGATCGGATGGTATTCTTGTTAATGATGTTCCGCCCTGTGTGGTCAATTTTGTATTGAACGATTGTTATGTTTCTTTTGATTAATTAATATGAGGTGGTGTTCAAAACAAATGACCCTAATTTTTTTCATGGTCGTTTATGACCAATTCAGGGCACCATGCCAAGTTGTTTGGGTTTTCGACAAGTTTTGCATTTTTCTGGAGTTTTTCTTGTGAAAAAGTTCGATGAATGGCTGGACATGTCGCAACATGCATACGGTGTCAGAAATTGTTCAAACCTGGCATGGATTCCTACCATGGGCATGCTCACCTACTTGCAAAAGTTGAGGTCATTTCAAGGATGTCCAAAAATAGACCATGTTGAATGGAGGGTGTTCGAGTAGGCCAGAAGGCTCCGTCTGAGAGCACATTGTTTCTCGACATCATTGACATGACTCCAATTTTTTTTTCCCGTGACCTTGTATGACCAAGGCAAGGCACCATGCCAATTGTTTTGGTTTTTCGACCCACCTGCTTGCAAAAGTTGAGATCATTTCATGGATGTCAAAAAATAGACCATGTTGAACAGAGGGTGTTCGGGAAGGCTCAGTCTGAGAGCATATTGTTTCTCCACATCCTTGAAATGGCCCCAGATTTTTTCCATGGCCTTTTATGACCAATTTAAGTCAGCATGCCAAGTTTTTTGTGTTTTCGAATAGTTTTGCATTTTATGGAGTTTTTTCGATGAAAAAAGGCCAATAAATGGTCGTGCGTGTCGCAACTTGTATACGGTGTCGGAAACCGTTCAAACCTGGCATGGGTTCCTACTATGGGCATGCCCAACTGCTTGCAAAAGTTAAGGTCATTTCAAGGATGTCAAAAAATAGATCATGTTGAACGGAGGGTAGGCGAGAAGGCTCCGTCTCGGAGCACGTTGTTTCTCCACATCCTTAAAATGGCTCCAATTTTTTCCATGGCCTTGTATGACCAATTCAAGGCATCATGCCAAGTTATTTGGTTGTTTGACAAGATTTGCATTTTCTGGAGTTTTTCCTATGAAATAAGGCCGATAAATGGCCAGATGTGTCGCAACTTACATAGGTGTCAGAAATCATTCAAACATGGCATTGATCCTACCATGGGCATGCCAACCTTGCTGCAAAAGTTGGGTTCATTTCAAGGATGTCCAAAACAAGATCATGTTCAACGGAGGGTGTCCGGGTAGGCCAGAAGGCTCCGTATGAGAGCACATCATTTCTTGACATCCTTGAAATGGCCCCAATTTTTTTTCATGGCCTTGTATGACCAATTCAAAGCACCATGCCAAGTTGTTTGGGTTTTTGATGAGTTTTGATTTTCTGAAGTTTTCCCGGTGAAAAAAGGTCGATAAATGGCCTGATGTGTCGCAACGTACATATGGTGTCGGAAGTCATTCAAACTAGGCATGGATGCCTAACATGGACAGGTTCACCAGCTTGCAAAAGTTGGGGTCAGTCCTGAGATTTCCAAAAATACCATGTTCAACAGAGAGTGTTCGGGTAGGCGAGAAGGGTCCGTTTGGGAGCACCTCGTCTCTCGATATCCCTTAAATGGCTTCAATTTCTTTTCATGGCTTTGTATGACCAATTCAAAGCACCATGCCAAGTTGTTTGGGTTTTCGAGAAGTTTTGCATTTTCTTGATTTTTCTCCGTGAAAGAGGCCGATAAATGGCCGGACGTGACACAACTTGCATACGATGTAGAACGTCGTTCAAACCAGGCATGGATACCTAACATGGGCATGCCCACCTGTTTGCAAAAGTTGGGGTCATTTGAAGGTTGTCCAAAAGCAGATCATGTGCAATGGATTGTGTTTGGGTAGGGCGAGAAGGGTCCGTTTGAAAAAGCACATTGTTTTTCGGCATCCGTCAAATGACATTTCAGGATATTTTTTCAAATTGTAAACAATATTTGAAAACAAGAACATGGTATTCCAAACAATATTTTAATATCTTAAACAGGTTTCGAAAAAAAATAATAAAGTTCAAAAGAAGAAAAATTAATTGACGAAAACACCCAGAAATTGTCATTGTTTCGCATTATATGGACATGGAGCGAATATCAGAAGCATATATGGAAGCAGCGTGACTAAAGCAAGTTTATGAATATTAAGGAAGCATATTTTCTATCAAACTGCATCGAATTAGATCGAAGCAAAGTTCAGTGGCGTCAGAAGTAACGACGTCGAGTAACACCGGAAGCAAAATATATATACCTCTTGATGGAAAATAAAAGAAAATTGATACAACATTTTGTTTCTAAATAAATAATGAAAAACAAATTGTTACATTGGACATAAAACTTCGTTCGATCAAAGAAAATTTAACATGTACGGGAAGCTAACTTTAGTAGGAAAAGAAACAAAATTTCATCCAGTACAAAATAAGGGAATATGTGGTCGCTTGATTTGTGGGTCTGATTAGTTTGAGAAACAGAATTACATGGAAACAAAGATGGACCCACGTTCCATTTCAACCAACCGTGATTTTAGGGATCAATTAATTCTAGGAAGCAGATTAGACGGGTCAATTAATCCTTCGAAACAGAATCGAAGGAAACTACCTGCGGCCAGGATCCTACTAATCCAACGGATAGAAGCAGCCTCATCGGAAGGTGTTGGGCTAATTTGATGCAATGCTACCTGATCCCTAGCAGTACCTTATTATATTTCGTGCTTTCGACTCTCACCAGTGGCAGCGTAGTTGATTGGCAAGGAATGTAATCAGGAGGATGAGGTTAGGAGTTCGATTCCTCATGCAAGCTCCTTTTCTCACGATTTTTACGTCGGGCTTTTAAATAGCAAGTGGCCTCTCGCCCGGTGGGCCGGCCCAGTCGTGCGTCGTATCAGCGCGCTCGGCCGTACGGAGGTCTCCATACGAGCGTACTTTTAAAAAAAGACCATCATGCCCTTTATTATGAAAGGGTATGTGGTAATCTCAGTCATCGATGTGTTTAGGAGGGGTGTACCGAAGCAGAAGTGTATTATCAAAGTTGTATCCTGGTGTCTTCCTTGGCAATCCTTCTTGATTTATATTACCACCAGTACTAAATTCTTGTGGTGATGGTTTCCTCTAATAATGAAAAGCAGATGGAGCAACCTTCCTGTTATTCATACTGGGGTAGGAATTATCTACATTAGTTACTTTACCATCAAGCGACTTAGAAGAACTGTTTCTCTCAAATTGCCTCCTTGCACTCCCGATGTGATTTTCCAAAGAATCCTCACGAAATTCACCCAACTCAAGATCAGACTGCTCTCTCTGAAGCACCTGTTTCCCTGGAGGTGATTTGTCGGCACTATTTCTTTGCAAAAGTGATGGCTCAACATTCGTTTCAGTACATTCGGGAAGAGACACGACCACACCATGGTTAACATTTCCTTTGACACCTTTGGCTAAATTCATGGAATTTGCTTCAATATCAGCATCCTTTGAATGCTCGTGCATTTTTCCATCAAGGAAAGATCCCCCATGCCTACCCCTTTTTCTTGCAGCAGAATCATCAGAGTCGTCGAAATTGACATGGTGGTCATCATTGTACATAATCTTTCCCAAAGTTACCATCCATACTACTCAAAGGTTTCTGCATCTTATCTATTTTCTTGTTAGACCATGTTTTCATGATCTTTTCCTGTGTTCCGTCGGAGTGCATTGCCTGGATGGATACATTTGGGCTCTGATTTATCTTTTGTAGGTTTCCCGAAGCCAAATATCTTCCTTTCATAGATGGAGTACTATCTTGTACCTGTAGATCAGTATGTGTGTCCCATCCAACATTCCCTGTCTCCTTGCTCAACTTCTCATTGATATGTTTGTCAGAAGGTAAGTTTTGTCTGTGCTCTGATAAAGAACCTGTAGCACATGAATACGCAGTGTCAACCTTCGCCTTTTTGGCACTTTCTGGCTTTGTGGTAGCATTCTCATTACCAGAACACATTTTCAAGGTGGCTTTGGTACCTTTCTCTGAAATCCTTGAGGGTACATGGTTTGCTCCATCTTTAGAGGTTGATTTTCTTTTGCTACCATGCTGCTTCATGAACTGAATAGCCTCTTCATTGGGTTAGTTTTCGCTACTCGCTGCTAAGTGGTCGTAAGACATTTTGTTTGGAAGATACTTTCCATCAAGTATACTAGGACCTGACCTAGTTTTTTTTTTTTGAAAAGGAGGTTGACCCCCGGCCTCTGCATCTGGGCGATGCATGCAGCCATTTTATTAATTATTCACAAAGACCTTACAAAGTAATATATCAGTAAGTCTGAAGCCGCCATCTTGGCAAGACCTGTCGCTACTCCTATCCACTTGATGAAGGGGTGCCGAATGTCCGAGCCGAATACCAAACAGACCTCGCACCAAAGCCTAACATCTAAAGCCGGAGGCCCCAACCAAGCCTCTCGCCGGGTCTGGGGCACACACCGGTCCGGCGCACTCTCAGAGGCCGCCGCCGCCGTCTTTCACCGATCCATCTTCAGAGCAGGTACTGACGCATCGACCTTGCCAGGCCTGACGTCGACGCCACCACGGCGCCAGACAACGCCATCTCCCTACGCGCGTCCATCATCATACATCCGTCGCCGAGACCCTGCTGCGCCACGCCGCCGAGACTCCACATCCTCGATGCGTGACATGAAACGCCGCTCCACCGCTAAAACTGTTCCACTAGTAGAAAACAGACCTTTCGTCCAACCCTTTAGTCCTGGTTTGATTACGGCCCGGGACTAATGTGACCATTAGTCCCGGTTCCAACGGCTAGGAGCGGTCTGGGGCACGGGCATCATTAGTCCCGGTTCATTTTCTACCTATAGTCCCGGTTTGTGATACAAACCGGGACTAAAGGGGTGGTGGCAGGCTGGGTCCCCCACGAGCCCCTTTAGTCCCGGTTTGTATCACAAACTGGGACTAGAGGTGGACCTTAAGTCCCGGTTTGTATATATAAACCCTTCGTCCAGCCCGAGCCCATTCTCTCTGTTTTCCCCTTTCTCTCCTCTGTTCTTCCCCTTGCTCTCGAGCTCATCCTCCATTTTTGCCAAAGATTTGTCAAGATTTGAAGGCACCCCATCTATCCAAGTGTTCACAAAGGTTAGCAACTTTGTCCTTTCATCTCTCATTGCTAGATTAGCTCGTGCAATGCTCTATAATTAAGTATAGTGATTTGTGGGTTCTAGTTTGGCAGTAATTATGTGGGAGTTTATTTAATTTATATGCAATTTGAGCTCAAATTAACTTCTTAGTTTGCATATGTGTAGGTGTGGTTTACTTAGTGCCTTCCCGTCCCCGTCCTAACCACCGTCGATCGCCCGCACCGTCCCGTCGCCGGCACCACCTTGGTGAGCCTCCTGCTCTTATCCTTTTTATAAAAAAAATCTTATTTGTATGATTTAGATAGTTAATTGTATAATTTTCTTACATGTATGATTGTTTGTTATACATAGTGCCATGACTTTGATATCCGTCCCCGTCAGCCCTCGTCCGGTTTATGATTCGGATGTGGTATATATATTCTCTTTTATAACTATTTGTTGCATTTCGCGTTTATGACAATTATGCCCATCAAGTTGACATAGATATTTTTATCTAGAAGGTATGTGAACCGGAAATTGCAACCGACCCTCTTGTCGAGAAGTTAAATTTAGTTGAAAAAGAAAACGAGTATTTGAAAGAAAAATTGAAAAGAATTGAAGAAGAGAAGATGAAATTGGAGTTGTATGTTGCCGATGTCGTCGATGATCACAAGATCAAGATGGATGCAATGCGCTTGAAGATTAGAAAGATTAGAAACTATGCCGTTAATAAAGAGGCTTGGTATCATTATGCTGTTGGATCAATTATTACCTTAGTTGCGATTTTGATCGCATTTGTTGTTGCATTTAAATGCTTTAGCTAGATAGTTTTATGTTGTTTTATGAGAATAAGTGTGTATGAACTTTATGTATGAACTTGTATTAATTTGGTCTTTTCGGTGTTGTGTAATGAAGATGAGTCGGCAATGGATGTACGATGGCCGACGCTCTCCCCAATTCATTAATGGCGTGCATAGTTTTCTGCGTGCGGCTGAGGCAAACAAGCGGAATGGTTTTATGTGTTCTCCATGTGGTGTCTGTAAGAATGATAGGAATTACTCTAGCTCAAAAGTCATTCACGTCCACCTGTTTACGTCCGGTTTCATGTCCGGATATAACTGTTGGACCAAGCACGGAGAAAGAGGGGTTCTAATAGAAGAGAATGAAGAAGAAGAGGATGATGTCAACTATGTTGGGTTCCTTGAATACGATGGTACTACAATGGGGGAAGAGAATGAAGAAGAAGAAGCTGAAGAAGAGGCATCAGATGAGCCCGCTGATGATCTTGGTCGGGCCATTGCTAATGCAAAGAGAAACTGCAAAAGTGAAAAGGAGAAGTTGAAGTTGCAGCGCATGTTAGAGGATCACAAAAAATTGTTGTACCCAAATTGCGAAGATGACAAGAAAAAGCTGGGTACCACACTGGAATTGCTGCAATGGAAGGCAGAGAATGGTGTAGCTGACAAGGGATTTGAAAAGTTGCTGAAAATGTTAAAGAAGATGCTTCCAAAGGACAACGAATTGCCCGACAGTACGTACGAAGCAAAGAAGGCTGTCTGCCCTCTAGGATTAGAGGTGCAGAAGATACATGCATGCCCTAATGACTGCATCCTCTACCGCGGTGAGGAGTACGAGAATCTGAATGCATGCCCGGTATGCGGTGCATTGCGATATAAGATCAGCCGCGATGACCCTGGTGATGATGTTGAGGGCGAGCGCCCCGGGAAGAGGATTCCTGCCAAGGTGATGTGGTATGCTCCGATAATACCACGGTTGAAACGTTTGTTCCAAAACAAAGAGCATGCCAAGTTGATGCGATGGCCCAAAGAAGACCGTAAGAAAGACGGGAAGTTGAGAGTACCCGCTGACGGGTCGCAGTGGAGAAAAATCGAGAGAAAGTGGCGGGACTTTGCAAATGACGCAAGGAACGTATGGTTTGGTTTAAGTGCAGATGGCATTAATCCTTTTGGGGAGCAGAGCAGCAATCATAGCACCTGCCTGTGACTCTATGTATCTATAACCTTCCTCCTTGGTTGTGCATGAAGCGGAAGTTCATTATGATGCCAGTGCTCATCCAAGGCCCCAAGCAACCCGGCAACGACATTGATGTGTACCTAAGGCCATTAGTTGAAGAACTTTTACAGCTGTGGGACATAAAAGGTGTACGTGTGTGGGATGAGCACAAACAACAGGAATTTGACCTACGAGCGTTGCTGTTTGTAACCATCAATGATTGGCCTGCTCTTAGTAACCTTTCAGGACAGACAAACAAGGGATACCACGCATGCACGCACTGTTTAGATGAGACCGAAAGTATATATTTGGATAAATGTAAGAAGAATGTGTACCTGGGACATCGTCGATTTCTTCCGATCTAGCATCTATTAAGAAAGAAAGGCAAGCATTTCAAAGGTGAGGCAGATCACCGGAAGAAGCCTCGCCACCATACTGGTGATGATATACTTGATATGGTCAAGGATTTAAAAGTAATCTTTGGAAAGGGTCCTGGCGGACAATCTGTTCCGAATGACGCTGACGGACACGCACCCATGTGGAAGAAGAAATCTATATTTTGGGACCTACCCTATCGGAAAGACCTAGAGGTCCACTCTGCAATCGACGTGATGCACGTGACGAAGAATCTTTGTGTGAACCTGCTAGGATTCTTGGGCGTGTATGGGAAGACAAAAGATACACCGGAGGCACGGGAGGACCAGCAACGTATGCACGGAAAAGACGGCATGCATCCAAAGCAGTATCAAGGTCCTGCCAGCTACGCTCTTACCAAAGAAGAGAAGGAAATCTTCTTTGAATGCCTGCTCAGTATGAAGGTCCCGTCTGGCTTCTCGTCGAATATAAAGGGAATAATAAATATGGCAGAGAAAAAGTTCTAGAACCTAAAGTCTCATGACTGCCACGTGATTACGACGCAATTGCTTCCGGTTGCATTGA
The DNA here is from genome assembly GCA_039707655.1 of Elymus sibiricus. Lineage (NCBI taxonomy): Eukaryota > Viridiplantae > Streptophyta > Magnoliopsida > Poales > Poaceae > Elymus > Elymus sibiricus. The sequence continues at coordinate 2,901,338 of CM077664.1, read as the reverse complement.
GGGGGCTTCTACCGGACAACGTTCGATTAGCCATTGTGAAGCTATGTGCATTCCTCAATGCAATCTCTCAGAAGGTAATCGATCCAGAAATCCTACCAAGGTTACATAATGATTTGGTGCAATGTCTTGTCAGTTTCGAGTTGGTGTTCCCACCATCCTTCTTCAATATCATGACGCACGTACTAGTTCACCTAGTCGACGAGATTGCCATTCTGGGTCCTGTATTTCTACACAATATGTTCCCCTTTGAGAGGTTCATGGGAGTCTTAAAGAAATATGTTCATAACCGTGCTATGCCAGAAGGAAGCATCTCCAAGGGCCATGAAACAGAGGAGGTCATTGAGTTTTGTGTTGACTTTATTCCTGACCTTAAGCCGATTGGTGTTCCCGAATCGCGGCATGAGGGCAGACTGGGTGGAAAAGGCACGCTAGGAAAGGATTCGGTAATATGTAAGGACGGGCATTCTTGGGCGCAAGCACACTACACAGTTCTACAAAATTCCAGCTTGGTGGCTCCGTATATCGAGGAACACCTGGATAGTGTACGCTCCAAGAACCCGGAGCAGTCTATGCCCTGGATCAAACGTACACACATGGCGTCATTCGGTAGTTGGTTGCAAACATGTCTCATGCATGACGACACTGTTGGAGATGAGCTGTACTTGCTGGCCAAGTCACCATCTTCGACTATATCGACTTTCAAAGGGTACGAGATAAATGGGAATACATTTTCACGATCGCCCAAGATAAAAAGAGCACCAACCAAAACAGTGGTGTCCGTTTTGATGCAGCAAACACCAATAGGCCAAAGGACACATATTATGGTTACATAGAGGAGATATGTGAACTTGACTATGGACGTGCTTTGAAGGTCCCTTTGTTTCGGTGCAAATGGGTCAATCTGACTGGAGGCGGGGTAAAGGAAGACCCGCGGTACGGAATGACAACAGTGGATCTCAACAATCTTGGGTACACAGATGAACCATTCGTCCTAGCCAATGATGTGGCGCAGGTTTTCTATGTGAAGGACATGTCTACCAAGCCGAGAAAAAGAAAAGATAAGGAAGCGAATACATCATACGATGAGCGAAAGCGCCACATAGTTCTTTTAGGGAAAAGAAACATCGTGGGAGTGGAGGACAAGACAGACATGTCAGAAGATTATGAAAAGTTTCATGAAATTGCTCCCTTCACAGTGAAGACTGACCCAAGCATCCTGGTAAATGATGAAGATTGTCCATGGTTACGGCGCAAAGGGACACACGCGAAGAAAAAGTTTTATACCCCAATATCCCACTCTTGGATGTGACCGGCTTCACCGTCATCACTTTCTTCTCTAGTGAGTTTCCGGACTTATCTGGAAAGTCCCACTTCGGACAAACCGGAGGGAATCTTTGTAATAGTTAGGGTATATATATGTGTTTTGGCATTTGAAACGCGAAGGAACGCTATTTTTCATGCATTTATTGATTTTTTTGAGCTAAATGACCCTGAAATTGAAAAGCACTACAAATGAACTCTGAAATGGTTGAAACTTGGCATGGTATCATCATTTCACCCACATAGCATGTGCTTAAAAGTTGAGAGGGTTACGGCAAAAACTAGATGCACTTCGTGTACAAACTGGACAATCTCTTTCGAAGTATCAGGGTTTCGGACGAAAACTCATCTGTTGCAAAGGCATTTTATTTTTTTAAACTTATTTTAACTCCAGACTTTTTGTGCATTCAATATGCACCATTCAAAGCCATGTCATCAATTTTCAACCCTTTCTGACTTCATTTGCTATTTTTCATGCATTTATTGATTTTTTTGAGCTAAATGACCTTGAAATTGAAAAGCACTACAAATGAACTCTGAAAAGGTTGAAACTTGGCATGGTATCTTCATTTCACCCACATAGCATGTGCTAAAAAGTTGAGAGGGTTACGGCAAAAACAGGATGCACTTCGTGTATAAACTGGACAATCTCTTTCGAAGTACCAGGGTTTCGGACGAAAACTCATCTGTTACAAAGGCATTTCATTTTTTTAAACTTATTTTAACTCCAGACTTTTTGTGCATTCAACATGCACCATTGAAAGCCACATCATAAATTTTCAACCCTTTCTGACTTCATTCGCTATTATTCATGCATTTAATGATTTTTTTGAGCTATAAAACTGAAAGAGCTAAACAGAATCTGTTTTTGATTAAAACACCTATTTAATTAAGCTAAAAATTACCAAATTGAACATACTGATAAAACACACTAATATTAAACAGCAGGAAAAAGAATCACTCAAAAATCTATTTTTAAAGTAAAGTTATTCACAAACTAGTGATTCACACAAATTTCAAAGAATTCAAACTTAAACTATTCAAATTTGAAAACTACTAGCACTAACAGAAAGTTTATAATTTTTGTGACCTAAACCAAAAAGATTCACTCAAAAACTCTAAATATTTGGCTGTAAGTAGAAACAAAAGAAAAAAAATAAAGCAAAAAACAAAAAAAACTGGAAAAGACCTTTAGTCCCGGTTGGATCGACCAACCGGGACTAAAAAGTTGACATAACATATGCAAAAAAGAAAAAAATGCCCGCCTACTAGGCCACCACGGCCTGCATACGACTAGAAACCCAACTATATATGGGCCAGGATGCAGGGCTAGCAGGGCCCACAGGGCAGGGCAAACGTTAGGCATGTACTGCCTGCTTTAGAGAGGAGCTCGACACGGCTATAGCAGCGGGGCTTATAAACTGGTGCGAGTGCCTCTCGCTTGGCGAGGTGGGACTAAACTTCCACCACGCCAGGACCAACCCTTTAGTCCCGGTTGGAGCCACCAACTGGGACTAAAGGCCCCCTCCCGCGCTTAATTTGGGCCCGAAAACAGACCTTTAGTCCCGGCCCGTGGCTGTAACCGGGACTAAAGGCCCCCTCCCGCGCTTAATTTGGGCCCGAAAACAGACCTTTAGTCCCGGTTTCAGCCACAAACCGGGACTAAAGGTCCTTTAGTCCCGGTTCGTGGCTGCAACCGGGACTAAAGGTCGATCCTATATAACTGTCGCCTAGCGTTTTCCACCGCCCAGGAGACAAATCGATCACCACGCCGCCAGGCTGCCCAAGTTCTCCGGCGATCCACACCGCTCATCGCCATCGCCGCTCCTCGTCTCCGACCTCCTCCTCGCCAGTCTCCTCCGAGCCTCGCCGCCCCTCTCCTCGGCAACGCCGGTAAGGCCCAGGCCTCCCCCTCCCTTTGTCCCCGTCGCGCTCCGCCGCCCACGCCGCTAGGGATGTGCATGCTGCTGTCGGCTCCGGCAACCCCGCGCCCCCCTGCCTCATCCCGTGGATGCGCACGAGCCAGAGGCAAAGCTGTGAAGGAGAGGAAGGAGAGGAAGACTGAAGTGCACGGCAGTGCAATCTCTGAACTTTGCCCAATTTCTGAATTTGTGCACAGCAAGTCTTCGATAGCAATGCTAACAGTAGCTAGGCATTTTTCAAAATATTAATTTTTTTTGTGGTGCTTCTCTGATGCATGGTTGAGGTGCTGTAAAAATTTCAGAATTGTTGGAGTAGTAGAGATTGGGTTTTGAGCAAGAAAACTGAATCTGGTCCAAATTTCATTTGAATGAAACTTGAAATTTTTGAACTAGTGGACAGATTATTTTTGGAGAAATGAAGTTTGGGTACTAGCATCTAGCTGAGATAGTTTTTGCTGGACTAGAAATGTTAGGGGGGATATAGTTCCTTTGCAAAACCAAAGGAGGTCATGAATTGATAGAATTTGGTTTTGTAATTGTTTGAATATTAATAAAAGAAGTTTTAATGAAAGAAATGATGTTGGGTACTGTCCTAAGATAGAAGAAATGCTTGATGGAATTTTGTGAATGGCAATTGTGTATTGAGAAGATCCTAGGTTCTCTTTTTTTGAAAGAAATGTTAATTAGATGGATTTATTATGTATTTTTGTGTGTAGATGAATGTTAATTAGATGAATGTTAATTAGATGGATTTATTATGTATTTTTGTGTGTAGATGAATGTTAATTAGATGAATGTTAGATGGATCAATGCTATAAAATGTTGTTCAAATTTGCCCATCTACTATTGTTGTAAAAGTTTATTAAATATGAGTAGCATAATAAAATGATAATTATTGCATAGGAATTTGTTTTCATAAGAATTTGTTCTCGACGTCGACGATGCCCGGCCCGCATCCTCGTCGTCGACTCGGCGGCGACAACCTGCTTGAGAGGCGCCATGTCCGGGACTGGGCTCCGCCGGGCTGGCACTGGGAGGTGCTACCTTCCGGGGCGCGCAGCTTGGTGAGGAATCGGGCTCCCGTCGTTGACCCGGAACTTCTTTGGCGGCGGTCGCGTGGGCCACTATCGGTGCGGAGGCAGCCGGCCCCCGAGGAGGTGGTATGTCGCCGTGTCATGGAGGAGGACGAGCACGTCCGTCGCTACATGGTTGCGTTGGACGTCAGGTTCTCCAATACCTGGCAGGTTCTTCAGGGATCTCACCCGAGCTATGATCCTGTGATGGTTCCTTCTCTTTGGGTGTCCACCGCCCGCGCCTCAGGAACCGCGAGTCAACTGGATTATTCGATAATATTCGAGCTGTATTAGCTAGTGATGTTATATGATAATATTCGAGATGTATTAGTGATAATACTCGAGATGTATTCGAGATTATATTTGATAATATTTGATGATGCATTAGTGATAATATTCGAGATGTATTCGAGATAATATTCGAGATGTATTAGTGATAATATTCGAGATGTATTCGTCATAATATTCGAGATGTATTCGAGATTATATTCGATAATATTCGGTGATGCATTAACTGGATTATTCGAGATGTATTAGTGATATTATTCGAGATGCATTCTAATTTGAATACTAAATTGTTTTATCTTTCTTCTGGATTAGTTAAGCTATGGACGCTAGATGCAGAGACGACCATGATCAAGAGCATATCATGTTCGACGTGATCCGAAACCCAGAGGGTGAACCTGAAGATGACGGCTGACAATATCTGAACGACGCCAGTGAGGGAATATTTGAGGAAGAACCAACAGACGAAGGGCACAAAAACAATGATGGCGAAGGAAATGATCTTCAATTAACAAAGACCGGCGAGGTATATATAAGGCCTCTGGTGATCATTACATGTATTAATTGATTTGTATATATATATATTAACAAATCATTCTTCTTTTAGCCCTCCGGATCGAGCAAATCCTCTACAAGCAGGGCAGTACGAGGCCCGGCCAAAAAGTTGCCGCCTAGCATAAAGTACAACATCGATGAGATCAAACCAAATGACGAACCGCTTGCTTCTAAAAAGAATGCGGACAAATTTACTCGTCAGTGCGGAGTTATTGTCAGGGACCAAATCCCGATCTCCGTTCAAGAATGGAATAAGCCAAAGGGAGATCGAGAAGTTAGTTTTGTCGACGAAAGAGCAAAAGATCTGCTTTGGGAAACGCTCATGTCACATTTCACCCTACCAGAGCATTTAACAGATGCAAAAAGTTAGAACGTCAAGAAGAGTGCTCTTCAGAAGATGGCCACACAATTCCGCAACCACAAGAAAAGATTATGGGCCTGCTACGTCGAAGCAGGAAAGCAGACTCCAGAATTCACTGGAGCACTGGAGAAGGCAAAAGATCACTGGGACTTATTTGTGGAGTTCAAGGAATCGGAAACACCTAAGGAACGGTCGAGGATAAACAAGATCAATGCTGAGAAGAAACAGTTTCACCATGTTCTGGGGCCAGGTGGCTACAAGAGTGGCTGGCCTAAGTGGGATGAATCTGAGGAAAAGATGATTGCTGCAAGGGTCACTCCAGCAACATTGGGTTGGCCCGACAGGTGCAGGACTTGGTTTTATGCGCATGGGGGAAAGTTGGACCCAAAGACAGGGGAGATTATGGTGCAGGCAAGTCTTAAAGAAGCCTCGGACGCTTTACTTGGTGCAATAGAAGCGGCTCGAACGGGGGCGTTCCAGCCTGAGAGAGAGAACAACGAGCTTACACGCGCCCTCGGGAATCCTAAACACCCGGGACGAACACGAGGCGAAGGCGTTGTTCCGTGGGTTGAGGGGTTTGCGGACTGGAACGTCAGTTACAGAAGCCGTGCGAGAAAGAAGAAGCAGGAGGAAGACAAGAAGAAGCAGGATGCAGACCGGCTTCAACAGCTAGAAGCAAAGCACGCGGAGTTCGAACGCGCTTTCGCGCGGCAGCAGGAGCAGATCGACACACTTAGCCTGGAAAGGGTGTCTCAGCGGCAGCAGTAAGCAGATCCAGCATTGGATAGCACCGTCCCATCTATGCCGAAAAGCAGCGTGGGTTCCACGAGGGTCCCGGCCGATGATGCACTGCTGGCTCGCTACCCCGTGGATGATATCCAAGAGACGACAAGTTGTGAGCTACACCTTCCACTGAAGAACATATCCATGAAGGTGACGGACGGCTATGCTTTACCAAATCCCCCTGAAGCAGCCTTCCACGGCAATCCGATTCCACCTGGCTATGCTCGTGTCGGGGTGGATGAAGTTCTGTCGGCATATGACTCACTACAGCTTGACTTTCCTGGAGGTCAAGGGGAGCAGACACTGGGAGAAGCCAAACGTGGTATCATTGTATGGAGGAAGGATTGCATCGTCTTTCCAAACTCGACGCCAAGGGCACCGACTCCTCCTCCAAGTCCGCCGCGTCAGCCGACTCCTCCTCCAAGTCCGCCGCGTCAGCCGACTCCTCCTCCAAGTCCGCCGCGTCAGCCGACTCCTCCTCCAAGTCCGCCGCGTCAGCCGACTCCTCGTACAAATCCGCCGCGTCAGCCGACTCCAGCCCACCCCGAGACGGAGCCCAACGCGAGTTCGCAATATCGAACTCTGCAGCGTCAGCGGACTCCCAAGCGGAAGAGAGCACCAAACAAGAAACCCGAGCCTCCTGCCAAAAAGAAGTTAGCTTACGAGATGACTGAGGAGGAAAACAAACGGGTCGTGAAGGCCCATTTTGCACCGAAACCGCCCCCGCCGCCGAAGGAGAAAATACCTGAGAAAGTCATACAACACTTTGTGGATCTTGCTAAACCGGCTGTGGAGAAAAGTGATTCAGACTATGAGCGCTCTATTAAGAAGTCATATCATTCACAAAAAGATAAGGAGTCGAGCCTTACAACAAGTAGTAATAAAAGCGGGAAAACTGTTCCCCAGCTGGGAGAACAGGCAGTGCAATCGATCCCCCCGCTCAAGGTGAGTACCACCGATAAGCCGGTAATAACCGACGCTGCTAGACAGATGGCTAGAGAGGCCGGTGTCACTGTTAAACAACTCCTAGGCATCGAGGATCTTCCCACGAATATTGATGAGAAGGATCTAGCATGGAAATACGTCCACGGGAACCCTCTGGTCAGGCCTGAGGAGGTCGAGCTTCTACCAACGCAGATGCGCAAATTGCATGACTGGTACCTGAGAGAAGTAAAGGCCGGGCGAGAGAGCCTCATGGTGAAAGTCAAGCCAGAGCATTACTACCATGGAAAAGATGTGTGGATTGAATCGCCAGAACTTTTTCAGTTATACAATCAAGACGCACTGGACAAATCTCTCGTCAGTTGCTATTGTCTGTAAGTGATTTCTTTCTGTAATTTAAGTCTCTAGCTCAGCTCGTTCATTGCCTGTAATTATCCTCACTATATTCTTTTGTGTGGTATTATGCAGATTGAAGATTTCTGAAATGAAAAGAGATGGAGTCTATGGCATTGGGTTCATTGACCCAAATACCATTTATGAACAAGTGTTAAAAAAAGAACCCAAAGACACAAAGGCCAACTTGCTAATATTTTTGAAGGAACTAAATGCCAGACCAGAGATAGTATTTCCTTACAACTTCAAGTGAGTGTTACTGTCTTGTACTACAAATTCTATTTTGCTTACTCGATGTTAAGTGTAGTTGATGAGTTATGCATGCCCGCTTATACAAACGTGTGCGCAGTTTCCACTGGATCCTGCTAATCATTAGAGTTGACGAGGGAAAAGTTGAAGTACTGGACTCACTAACTAGAGACCCTAAAGAATACTACGACCTGAAGTTGATGCTCGACAGGTAATTTCAATCATTATCGCACTATGTCAGCCTCTTTAGTTCATTTCCTGATATCAAGTAATTAATAATTCCTTTATTCATTTTCTTTGCCGGGCAGAGTTTGGAAAACGTTCATCAAAGAGGTTGTCGGTCAATGGAAACCAAGCCTGAAATGGTGGCGACCAAGGGTAATTAAGTAGTACTAGCTAGCTATCTACGTCCGCGCATCTCTTTAATTCTAGTTTCAATACCATTATCATGCTTGATTATTATCTGATTGAATTCTATTCTCGTAAAGTGCTTGAGGCAGGCACTGGGGAATAATTTATGTGCATACTACGTTTGCGAGAACATTCGCATTATGATCAACGAAAGGAGCAGAGATGCAAGAAATCTTTGGGTACGTAAATACTATTCACAATTCTTTTTATCATTATCTAATATATATACAGACAACTAATATATTCATGTTGATCTCCTTCTTTAAAGATGAAAGAGATGCGGGATCAGCTCCTACCAACGGACCGCATACGAGCACTTCAAGAGGAAATGGCGGGATTTTTGCTTAAGCAGGTCATATCTCCCGATGGAGAATACCATTTCACCTAATGCCTGCATGTAATGATCTGCAAGTTGTAGGAGAAACTGTATATACCAAATTGTATATATATATGTGTATGCATGGTCGTACGAGAAATTCTATGATATATGATTGGTTCTACGAGAAATTATATTATATATGCATAACGTGTACAGTACGTAGTAGCGTAAAATATGTTTGAAATGAAAAAGAATTAAATGGAAAACACAAAATGAAAAGGAAAAATAAACAATAAACGCTAAACCCCTAAACCCCTAAACCTTTAGTCCCGGTTGGTGTCACCAACCGGGACTAAAGGTCCCCAGCCCCAGCGCACGAGCGCGGCCACGTGGAGGGCCTTTAGTCCCGGTTTGTGACCAACCGGGACTAAAGGTGGGGGGCCTTTAGTCCCGATTGGGCTGTCCCGGTTGGAAAACCGGGACTACAGGCCCTTCCCAACCGGGACTAAAGGCCCGTTTTGTACTAGTGTCCACTGGTCCCTCGAGCCAATGCACACCTCCAAGAATGACGCCCCCAAGGAGGGAACGACACAAGAGCGCCGCCATCATCCGATCAACTAATCAAGGGTTTCCCACGGAGGTAGCGGGAGGAGTTGGGAGCTTCACCTCGATGATGCCTTCATGAAGGAAACGACGCCAAGGGCGTCACCATCACCGGCTTCAGCCACCGGCCGAAGACTAGGTTTTCACCCGGATCCGTCCCAAGAACATCCAACCGACAACCTGTGCATCTGCAAGACCACCTTCAAAGCCCCGGAGCTGGCCGCCCAGATCCGGCGATCATCCACAGCCGCGCTGCCACCGCGGTGTATCCTGACTGTCCGGCCACTGCCGAAGGGCGCCACCACTGGAGCATGGTGGGAGGGCTGCCACCCCACCACGCCATGCCGAAAGAGCCGTTAGGATGAATCCCAAGCACGCTCTTCACCGTCTCTGTACAGAACGGGATCCGGGGTGGAATCCGCCGGACCGCCAGAGCAGCTCCGCCTTGGACATGGGTACGTCCACGCTATGCAGCCGAGGACGATCTGGGCCTCACCGGCCTCCACCGCCCGGCATCCGCCGCCCCGCAGCGAGGCGACCACCCCGGCCAGGCCATGGCCGGAGTCCACCTCCGCATGCACCTGGCCCGATCTTCCAGCTAGGTCCTCCACGACGTCCAGTCCACGCCGCCGGCACCGGACCGCCACCCAACGACCACGCCGCCGCCCAAGGCCTCCGCCCGGAGCCAGCCATCGCGCCGCCAAGATCTAGATCGCGGCCGTGCCACCTCGCGGGAGGAGGTCCTGCCCCACCCCCTCCATCACGAGACAGGGAGGAGATCCCCCGCCATCGCCGTCGGCCACCGGACTTAGTCCCATGGCGTCCTTCGGCGGCGACGGAGGGAGGGGAGGGCAGAGATGGCGACTAGGGTTTGGTGCGTCACCCGAGTCGCCCGAGACGGGGGCGACGCAGGGGCAATCACAACCCTTATGTTTAGAAGTCACAGGATCTAAAAAATGGGAGAGATTTTCACTTCCCGGCCTCTCAGGACCTGACCTAGTACTCGTCATTTTTTTGCTTCCTAGAATTTCTGATGGCATGTCTACGTCGCTTGCACCGAAATTCTCCATTGCTGCAGCTGTATGTGCCGTCTCATCATTGTCGATATTAAAATTATTCAGATCAATGTGTGATGATGTACTCTTATAATCCAGATTTGTTCCAATGTCAATTTGTTCATCATCGTCATCCAATGTTGGGAAATCTCTTGGCGAGGAAGACGACTTCAGTTCATCCGCTACTTTTCTGCGTGATGTATCTGCTTTGTTATCATCACTTGTAATGCCCACAAATGCATCAGATCCTTCCTTGGTGCCTGATGAAGCATCACTATCACTGTCGCTGCTGCTCCCACTGCCACCTGCAGAACTTCTGCTTTGACTGCCACTATCACTTCCACTGCCACTACTGTCACTGTCACTATCACTATCACTATCACTTCCACTCTCACTAGAGGTACCTGCTTTACCATCATTGTCATTGACCTTTTCGTTTCCTGCAGCAAAAACTGGGGAGCCCCTAATTTCAATCTTCTCTAATATATCAGCATCATCTATCCGTAAGCTTGCAGCAGCTTCTTCGATGTTCTCATCTATAGTCCTGGCAGATATATCAATTGGATGTTGAGGTGCTTGTGGGAGGAAGTAGCAAACATGCAGAAAATAATAGTATATCGGATGATGATTAATCAGTGATCAAGAGAATTATGGATCAGGGAAATTAGACAAACTTTCAAAATTTTAAGAGATATTCAGCCTCCTCTGAGCACATTTTCACAAGGTTCTTTGCCGATTCATCCAAAATGGGTTGCACATTCACCTTGTGCCAAGCAGATCCACGTTCCAAAAGCAATCCATTTCCACCCTCTCCACTCTGATGTTCTTCATAAATATCACAGTGCTCACCATGGTCGGATGCGTAAGTGAAATTGAATTCTTTACCATCAACATCGATAACCTAGTACAAAAAAAGAACTTTCAGAAGTCAATTCAACAAGTAAAATGTACCAAGAGTAATTCTCATGCCGCACAGATTTTGCGATATGGAAGTTTCAGTTGAACTGAACTAGTAGAGTCACTAAACATCCTCAATGGCAGTATTCCAAAAACTGGAGCAGAAAAACCGGGGTTAGGAAGGGTTAGGGTTAGAGATTTTATATGTGGCGATGAGAAGTGGGCTTCAGGGCTTTCTACTAGGCCAGACTTCTCTACTGACGGGCCACTAGACCGAACCGCCAGTGGAGGGCTATGTACCACTGATGAGCCACACTTTAAGACCGTCACTAGTACAAATCGTCAGAGGTACCAACACACCACTTACGGGCCTCAAATTAGGGCCCGTCAGTGGTAACTTTTTTGCCAAAACTCGGCTGCCAGTTGAAGTCGCCACTGACAGTGCAGTTTTGCGCCTTTCAATGGTGTTTGCACCAATAACGGGTTTTCCTAAGCCTGTCAGTGGAGGTGGGGTTTAGCACAGGGTCAATCTGCATTAGTGTCTCATCTTTGTGATAAAAACAGCACTGCTGACTACCTTGCCAGTTTCTATTTGCTATGTTATCCTTGGTTAAGGCCACCCCCGATGTAGGTACCACATGAAGATTATAACTTCTAGTGGTATTTTAAATTTCCGTAGCCATTTGTTCAAGTTCAGGACATCACTATGCACTGGAACTTGGTATTAAATTTTAACTGAGAATTGCCCATTTGAGGACAGATTCCAAATAAATTCATTTTCCTCCTGTGACGGGCTTCTGTTAGCAAACCATGAGGTAACACGTCCAATGCTACTAACTTAGGCCGAATGAGATCCCTTCAGTATACGATATTCGGAGGCGAGGTTTCCAAGACCTCGCAATTGTGTCTTGTTTATTCCGTACTATGTTGTATAGTCACTGGTATTGATCATGGAGTGGTGCATTTTCTAGCCACCGGTCTTCCTAGAACCTGATCTGAGTACCATTTTTATGGCAAAGGTTGCAAAACAGAATAGATGCCGCTGTATGTGCATAAGGCCTGCCCAGAAATGCGAGTACCCTGGCTTCCACATAACTTGCGTAAGCGGCTTGGACCCTAAATATTTATTCCGCAACAACTGCTGTCATACCCCATCCTCCGTTAGTAACTTAAAAAGCCACTTACAAAGCAAGGGGATGTATTTGACCTCGAGATCATGAATTCCTAAACCACCTTAGTCTTTAAGCCGGAAGAGGGTACTCCATTTTGTGATGCGGTACCTTTTTTTTTTATGATTATCAGATTGTGAGTATAATCTCGACCTGAAGTAATCAAGTCGGTGTAGTACCCCCCCCCCCCCCCCCCCCCCCCCCTAAATATGCAGAAGCATGAAGAAAGACATCATGTACATAGGCAAACTGCCAAGTATTAAATTAGTCAGCACTAGCCTACCCCCCAGTGGACAAGTACTTGCGTCTCCAACTACTGAGTCTTTTTTCGATGCGTTCTTGTACACCCTTCTAGTCTAGGTTGTTTAGCCTCCGATAATGAATCGGATGTCTAGGTATTGTAGAGGGAGTTCATCCATCTCACAACCAAAAAAATTCACGTACTAGTTAGACACTTCCTGGGCCTCACCAAAGCAGAAAAATTCACTTTTATGGAAGTTGATGTTTAGGCCTGAGAGTAACTCGAAAACACAGAGCAATAACTTCATGTTCTTAGCTTTATCTAGGTCATGGTCCATGAAGAGAATTGTATCGTCAGCATACAACAGAATAGATACACCATATTATCTATTAGGTGCGGCACTACTCAGCAGAACTGCCCATTCGCCCTGACTCTATCCATGAGGACAGAATTGTATCCCCAGCATACTTGCTGATGCCATTACACAAATCTTCTCTGTAACAGACCTGGAAAATAAGGAGCACCACGTGGTTCTTCCGGGAAAAAGATGGATTCTCCGTGTTGAGAATGTAGTCGACGAGGAAGACTACAATCAATTCAATGAGCTTTCTTCTTTCAGAGAGAACGTCAACCTAAGTCTCATGGAAGACAGTGAGTATGGTGTGTACATACGCCGCAATCATAACGAATGTCGAATCGTGGCCTAGTTGTAAAGAGTACATGCATTGAGTACTAGAAGCTTGCCTTGGTCAAAAGAGCAGTGAGGTGGAATGTGTTCTCCCTCAGATGAAGGCGCTGCTCAAGCAACAACACAAGTCCTACGTAGTTGTACCCTAAAACTTTGAGCACGTGTTTCCCTGCCTACTGGTGTCGCAAATTTCATGCGCAACACAATGGGAGAACTAACTGGCTATGCTGACATATTTCGGCAGATTTCACTGGATCCTCCTCGTAATCATACTAGAGCAGAGCAAGATCTATGTCTTGGACTCAATTTGACGGTATACCAGAGCCGAGGGAGAGCACCACCACCCACGAGCGCCACCTGCCGCAAAGGCGACGCACCGCACCTTCGGGGCCGTGTCCGAAGCCCTCCGCGAGAGAACGGAGCGGCGAGATCTTCACCGCCACCTTCACCTGTGTCCGTGCGTGGTTGCCCGGTGTCCTCCCTGGGTGGCGGCGAGGGAGTAGGTGGCGGCGCGGGGAAATTCTAGTCGCCCTCGGGAGGGCGACACGTGGGCCTGAAACGTTTTTCTCCTACATTTTGTTCCGCACCTGCTCTCCAGAGAGCTTCTCCGAGTGGGCAAAGGAGCCTTCGAAATTGATAGATGCAAGCCAACTTGCCTGATTATTGTCCATTATCATTCCATCTCCATGGCCATCTATCTAAACCACGAGATTAAGACATTGACAAAGAAACATACGCAGTGGATCCGGGGACCACCAAAAACACGTCTCCTCGTCGTCCTCGTCCGACTCCGACGCGGGCGGCAGCTGTAGGCACGCTAGCGAGGTGATACGCTGCACCTCCACCTCCACCTCCACTACAGCGGGAGCGGGACCATTACTGTGAGCCAAGACGCGCTCCCGGCTCATGGACCTGCTGGCACCTCCTGTCGTCCACGAGAAGCACAAGTCTTCTGCCATGCGGCGTCCTAAGGCCGGCCAGTTCCCTTCGGGGCGCAAGTCGGGTCCGATGGACGAGGAGGAGGAGGAAGATCCATTCGTGCTTGCTGAGGTGAGTGATCTCCAACGTGCGGGCGCAACCAAGAATCTATCCGGGCAAAGGAGCATTCGGATGCCTAAGGGCGAAGGAAGCAAGCAGCTGTCCAAGGAGAAAAGGGAGCGCGAGATTGACCAAGGGATCAGCATTAACAAGCTCCATAGGCTCACTCAGAGAAACGTCTCAGCCTGGAACATGAAGAGGCTGATGAAGATTATTCGGTTTGGAACGCTGACCACAATGGATGAGGAGATACAACAGGCAACAGGGGAGGGGGATGATTCAACCACACATATTCGCAGTGAATATGAGTCACAGATGGCCGCCAAGAAGATCTTTCATAATGTAGCGAAGCATGGATCCAAGTAAGCATTTCCTTGTTGTCTTAGTTAGATGTCCTTATCTTTTTAGTATGTGGCGTAAATACAAGTCTAGTCAGTAAACTTATGGCGCCCACTATCGGCTACGTCAACCTCTTGGGATGTCTGCGTACAAATTATAGAACCCTAATATTTTTCTAATGTGGGGAGAGATTTGGAGTACAAGGCAAAGCATTGTTGGTTTAAACCAATTCTATCTCTATCTCTACCATACATGTTTATACCATAGTTTTAAATAGCCGGCTATAGCCCCGCTATAGCTTTTTGAGCAAGGGTGCTGCTAAATGGTACTCATGTACAATAGTCCGCTAATAGCCGGCTATAGCCTGCTATAGCCCCGTTATAGCTGATTTGGAGGACCGCCGCTATTTGGCATAGCCCGCTATTTAAAACACTGGTTTATACTTATAACATTCCCGCTCAATCGTAGTGGGAGCAAAGCAGACGACTGCGATTGAATTTGAAGTCTTGCACTTCTGTCGTCTTCTCTGCTTCGCCAGCATCAACTGCGTCTGATGGGTCGGCACTTAGGGCGGTGACTGCGTTCCCTTATGGTGCCTTTCGTGTCTCCCCTCTTTTCCCTTCCACTGTCACAGCAGGAGTGTCGTAGACACTAGTGACGACACTGTCACAACAGTTGTTGCTGATGAGTAGCTGTAGACGTAGTCCTTCATGTTGATGCAGTAGTTGTGGTCGAGGTAGTAGTCATCATAGACGGTGTAGCCGCACATAGCCGGAGGAGCAAGAAAATGCGCTATGTTGTGGATGATAGAGATGCAGTCGTGGATGATGCACCTTGTAGAATCAGAGGACGCCGTCGGCGGTGAGCCGGTCGCTTTTGTCAATACGCGTGTGTGTGAGGGTGTGGAGGACCGTCGCTTGTGGGCCCGCGCGTTCGCCTCGGAGCTGATCTGCTGGACGATTGCGTGCCGTACGCATGTGGTCTATGCTTTTTTTTTGGGGGTAAACATGTGGGCTATGCTGTGACCAACGTGAGCTTGCATGTATGTAGGTCTGCGATCGTACACTGATGCCGCGTGTCTTTGGTCGCACGTGTGCGTGGTCGAAGCCGATCCGTTGCATGTCGGTCCTGCGTGTAGC
Source organism: Elymus sibiricus (assembly GCA_039707655.1). Classification (NCBI taxonomy): domain Eukaryota; kingdom Viridiplantae; phylum Streptophyta; class Magnoliopsida; order Poales; family Poaceae; genus Elymus; species Elymus sibiricus. Next base: position 2,885,556 of record CM077664.1, on the reverse strand, counting down.
GGCGGTCCCGTGGGCGCATGGAGTTGGCGGTGTTGCTGCGATTGATGTAGCGGCGGTCCCGTGGGCACATGGTGTTCTCTCGGCCTCTCCATCGATTGAAGCAACGCAACCATATATTTATTTGTTATTGAAAACAATGCTAAGCAAAGCCAAGCATTCATGTCAAACAAATCGGCCTAAAAAAAATATCCCAAGGCCATCCACATAGGACATGCCTGGCGGCAGCATCTCCAAAATCCTACAACAAAGCCTATGACCGTGAACCACTCCACTAGCCGAGCGACGTGTGAGCTGGCAAAGGGCACAACGCTCCAAGACAACGCCTTTAAGAAGAACTCGCCGCTCGCATGGCGATGTTGGCTGGTCCAACCAACGTCAGACAAGGAGCTATCACCCCTGAAGCAGCATCTTCGAACCAACACCTTCAACAAGGTAACGACGCACGGACGTCGACATTGCTTGATTAGCCTGAAGGCTAGATCATGGGTTTTCACCCAGAGAGATGGCTAGATCATGGGTTTTTGCCTGGAGAAAATACAACCGCAATGTTAGTCGCCATAGTCGCCACCCACCACTCTACCAGCATGCTAACATAGAACTAGCCAGTAAAAGGAGAAATTGCCAGAAGGGAAGACGACATCGCATCACTTTCAATCACTACCGCACCACCATCTCATCGATGGTTGCCGTGCGCGCCACGACATCGCCTAGCAACCATCGCTGCTGGATGCGCCACCCAGATTCCATTGCCTGCTAGGGCCCCGATATGGCCCACGGTGAGGGAGAGGAGTGTTGCGCCTCACATAACCGAGCCAACTCCCGGTGCATCGCACCATTTCCGCACGATCCAGCAGGCCTTGATTTCGCCGTGATGCACCAGCTCGCACCGACCGCCGCATCCGACCCACACGCAGAAGTGCCGGATCCGTGCGCCCCGGCCAACACGGTGGCGAGATGACAACCGCCGTTACGAACGGCCGGCGGGCGCCCACCGGACAAACGAGGGAGGGACCACCCCTGGCACCTTTGGTGTGGGGCCCGCCGCCACAGCGGCGAAGGCCAGCGGCGGCTGCGGCAAGGGAGCGGAAGGGGATGGGGCTGAGGCGGCGGTGCTTTGGTTTCCCCCTGGTGTCACCTGGGAGGCGCGACGTGAGGGTGTCAGGCTAGGTGGCTCCCAGCGGATCCGAGATCTGATCGTCAAGGAACTGTAGTGTATCCTAGCATCCATCCATAGACATGTAACGAACAAAGAACAAGAGACATGATTTACCCAAATTCAGGCCCCGTGATGGGTAAATGCCCTACATCCTTTTACCTTTTTATTATATCTCCAGAGAGTACAAGGATGTGTAAACCCAATCTAGATGGGATATAAAGTAGGCTACGACAATGTCGATGTGCTCCTATCTCGCGGTAGCGAATTCTTCTCGTCTCGAAGGTTGGGTGTAGCTTTTAAGAGACGTTCTTCCTCTCTCCCATTCTTCCTCTTTTTCTTCTTGTTGTTCTTTGCCTTGGCCTTCGGCCTCCTTATAATGGTGTCCTGCCGTGGTGGGCAGAGCCTCGCCCGTCTCCAAGTTGGAATCAGGGATGGCCTCCTGACTTAAGGAAAGGTATCTTGAGTCAGTACGGTTGCCGGATTCAAATAGACAGATTTCAATCATGTATGAGTCCTACACTGTTTGAATTTAGGGTGCGGGCTTTCTAGAAGATCCCTCAAACTTCGTATATGCATACATCATCATACACATAGTGATACGATATTTATACGTATTTTACTAGACTCACCTTCACCCCTTCCTTTTATCGCTATGCTGGGAGTATTTTGGTCATCTCCCCCACCTTCGGGAATCTTGTAGAATATTCCTGGGGAATCATAGCGATCCTAGTCGGGCTTGCTGGGAGTGCGGATGGCATGCGGACAACTCGTCGAAGACTGCTTGATGGCATGCGGAGCTTCACGGAGTGCGGATGCTCGACGGCCATCGGAGTGCTCAATGGCATGCATCGGGGTGCCTGACTGCTTGACAGAGTGCGGGTTGCCTGATGGAGAGACGGTGTCCGAAGTTTCACGGAGTACGGATGCTTGACGGCCCGGGGAGTGCTTGATGGCTTGATGGGGTGTGGTGGAATGGCTGGCGGCTTGACGGCATGCGGAGCTCGACGGCCCGACGGTATGCGGAGTTTGGTCAGAACAAGCTCGTTGAGGGGAAAGTTGGAGACGTCGTCAAGGGTGAACGAGTGGCATCAATGAGGATGGCAGGAGATATCGCTGGGAATGAAATGTGTCGGAGGATAGGATTCGTGTCGATGAAAACGTCAAAATGGGGTGACACGGGACCCTTCCTCCAATAGTTGGCTAGTTGCATCTTTTTCAATTTCTATTGTCTAGACAAATGTAGTTTATCTATAATGTAGGAATTTTTAGCTCATGATGTGAACTGATGGTATAATTATTTCTTATAATTTAGAAATAGCATGCTAATTGTTATGACTTATGTAGTGCACTGTTGTGTGTTTAATGTTTATTACAAAGAGGATGGATTACAGAAGTTTACAAGATTACTTAACCAAAATGCTCCCTTTTCAATATTCCAAATGTTGTAGTTCAAATATAGTGGCAACTTACTGATTCGGATTCTTGATCATGAATGTAGGAATAGTGCAGGAACATATACTTGGCAGACTTGATGCGCTTCATGAGGCAGGAGGAAGCCATCAAAGCAATGAATCTTTTTGAAGGAGCATAGAAGTACAGTAGGGTCATCAAGAGGTCTCTCAAGAACTGGGTGGTAATGATCTTATTACCTTACTAATTTGCAATAAGGAGTTATAATTGACTTCTAAGTTCTGTAGATGCCTTTCCTAACGTTGTCGTATGGATTCTTCTGTAGGTGAATGCATTTAGATAGCGCAGAGCTCTTGCCATAACACTTAACGATACAAAAATTGCAGTGTACAAGCTCAACCAGATTACTAATGTTGTTGGTGGCATCATAGTGTTTGTTCTCTGGTTTCTTATTCTTGGTATAGCAGCAATGAATTTCCTTGTCTTCTTGAGTTCACAACGTCTGGTGGTAATTATTGTATTTGGAGATACTATGAAGGCAATTTTTTAGGCAATTCTTTTCTTATTCGTGATGCATCGTTTTGGTGTTGGTGACCGCTATGAAATCGAAGAAGTTCAGGTGTGATAATCTTTTTCTTGCTCCTTGTTCAATGAATCTAATATGACGTTGCACTCAATCATTGAAGTTTTAACCACCTCAATTTCAGGGTGTTGTCGAGGAAATGAATATCTTAACAACAGTCTTTCTCCGATATGACAACCTGAAGATGTACTATCCAAACAATGTACTGGCCACTAAACTGATTATGAATTTTTACAGGTGTCCTGATATGGGGGAAGGACTTGATTTCTCTATTCATGTTGCCACACCGGTCGAGAAACTGGCACTCATGAAGCAAAGAATACTACGGTACATATCAGTGCCTTTATCTCACAGTTTGGTCAAATCTGATTTGTTAACAACTGAACTATGTCCATGTTGACAATTAACGTTTAACGTAATGTTGGGACTCCAGTTACATTGACAACAAGAAGGAGCATTGGTACCAGGGCGCGATGGTTGTCCTCCGGGATGTAGATGACACCAACAAGCTGAAAGTATCCATATGCCTCCGTCACACGCTCAACTTTCGGGACATGGGGATGAGGTTCGTGAGGAGGGAGCTGGTGCTCCAACAGATAATCAAAGTTCTCAAGGACGTCGACATCGAGTACCTGATGCTACCGCTTGACGTGAGCATACGGAATGTACCTCCTATTGAATCCACAAGGATGCCAACAACATGGGATTATTCCTGAAGCAGCGAACATTCAGTGGTGAGAGCTGCAAGACTCCTCGTTGGCAACTTGTCACGCCCAATATGTGGTCCTATCCTCAAGGAACTTGGAAGATCCACTAAGGATAGAAGCGCATATCGAAGATCCTTCGCAAGTTGGATATCATTACATCATACATGCACTGAATAGATGAGAATACCAGATAAAGGCTTACACTCGCCACAAGCTACAACATAAATACATCAATACATATCATACAGAAGAGCACGAACGAAAAAGAAGAATGACATCCACCCTGCTAGTCCCAGGCTGCCGACCAGGAACCTATCCCATGATCGACAAAGAAGAAGAAGCAGAAGAAGAACTCCAAAAGCAAACATGCATCGCGCTCACGTCAAATCATCGCTTTACCTGTATCTGCACCTGTTGTTGCAGTAATCTGTGAGCCACGAGGACTCAGCAATCCCATTACCATGGGTATCAAGACTAACAAAGCTTAAATGGTATGGAAAGGATAAGTGGTGAGGTTGCAGCAACCACTAAGCATTGTATGGTGGCTAATTTACGAGTACAAGAATAAGAAGAGTAACTACGCATAGGCGGGCGCAAGCTAGTAATGATCAATAAGTGATCCTGAACACCTACTTATGGTTCAAACATAACTCCACCGTGTTCTCTTCTCGAACTCCCTCGAAAAGAGACGATCACGGTTACGCACACGGTTGGTGTATTTTAATTGGGTGTAGTGTCAAGTTCTCTACAACCGGATATTATAAATTTTCAAGTCGCCACATAACCACGGGCACGGCTTTCCGAAAGATCTAACCCTGCAGAGGTGCTCCAAGTAGTCCATCACAAATTATCACATGCATCCGATGGAACATCCTCACACCATGATACTACGATGCTTACGATAAGGAATCCCGGTGGACAAGCCACTCGTCAAAGGGTAAACTAAACCAGCAAGACCTCCCGGTGTACCGACAATCCCGATAGGAGCCGCACGTATCTCGTTCTCAGGGCACACGAGATGGGCTTGACGTCGGGTTAGCTGAGACCCCGGTTTCCCAGGGGGCGTCGGACATTATGTTGAATTAAGAATCCGCGGGGACACGACCCCCTATGCTAATTAATTAATTAATTTCAGTATTATTACGTTGGCAAATTTTAAAACTAATGTTGGGCCTTGCAGGAGAAGTTTATCCTAAAACGAATGATCAAGGGGGCCCCATATACCCCACATGTGTTAGAAGCGCTCATCAAGGAACATAACACCGGTATAACGAAAACTAGGGCGGCATGAGTGGAACAAAACACCAGGCAAAAGGCCGAGCCTTCCACCCATTACCAAATATATAGATGCATTAATTAAATAAGAGATATTATGATATCCCATGATATCCATGTCCCAACATGGAACAACCTGCAACTGCACCTACAACTAGCAACGCTATAAGAGGGCTGAGCAAAGCGGTAACATAGCCAAACAACGGTTTGCTGGGATGGTGGAAGGTTAGAGGCTGTATCATGGCAATTGGGAGGCTGACAAGCAAGTGGTAGGTAGCGAGACATAGCGATAGCATCGAGACAACTAGCAAGCAAAGATAGTAGTGATATCCATGGTAATGGTCATCTTGCCTGAAATCCCGCTAGGAAGAAGACCGAATCCATGAAGTAGATGATCAAGCGTAGTCGAACGAATCCTCACTCCGAAACGTAACCAGGAACTATCGAGAAGAAGCACAACAGGAAAGAAGCAAGCAACATGGTAAACACACAAGCATAATCATGACATGATGCACAACCAAGTATGATGCATGCCCGGTTTAATGAGGCATGGCATGGCAAGAGTGCAACAAGGAGTCTTGCAGCTCTCACCACTGAACGTTCGCTGCTTCAGGAATAATCCCATGTTGTTGGCATCCTTGTGGATTGAATAGGAGGCACATTCCATACGCTCACGTCAAGCGGTAGCATCATGTTGGTGCAATGATATTGCCTCCTTATGTTTTGGAGATTGATTGACAAATAGTGAGGGACTGATGTGTTTGCAAGTGCGCACAGAGTAACAGGTCCCTGGAGTTGAGAGGAGTTTGGATTTATAACTCCGAAGAATATCCCCTGCGTAGCAGTGAATGATATCACCGAAGGATATGATGACAAGAGTGACCCTCAAAAATTGCTGACGTGAAGCAATTAGTTCGGTGCCTGTCCGAAGGAAGTGACTGCAGCCGAGGAAATTGAAGACGAAGAGAAGACGTAGCATTCTTTTCGTTGTTTTGTTTCTTTTCATCGAGTCATAGGACCACCGTACTATTAAGAGGGGTGTAGCGTTCGAAGCTTTGATTCTCTGATGCTAAACCCAAATCCTATGAAAGATGCGAGAGAAATCTCCTTGTGTTCCAAGCAAATACTTGCCAGCAAGAGACTGTGATCTTCTTCGCTGCGAGAGATTTGTCTCTGACCGAGGAGTTAGCATTACTTGCTCCGCAAGTAATGTTACCGTTGCTCCCAAATCCGACCGTTGTGAACGTGTCGGTTGGCCATTGGCTGGACCGCGTGTCCAAAATGGTCATTTCCCACCAGGGAAGGCTGCGGCTATAAATAGCCACCCCACGCCCGCGTTGTCCGGTGGCTGCTCCGTTTGATTCTGAGAAGATTGTTGAGCAACCCCCTCTCCGAATGATTTGAGATTAAAATCCATCGAGAGAAAAACCCTTGAGCCGAAAAATTAGATAGTGGTTCAGCATCACTAGAATCTAAGTCCAGTACGCTCCGCCTATTACTCTTGAGAGCTGTAACTCTCTAGACGGATAGGTGTCAGCTCGAGTGTCGAAGAGTATTGTCTTCACCGAGCAAAATTTTCAGCAACCAAGAGTATTGTGGTTTGCGAAGATAGCTGAAGAGAGTTTATCTTCAGTGAAGGTTTGGAGATCGCCGTCAAGTATCTACCACGAGTAATCGGCATTGGTTGACGAACCAATTGTCGAGGAGAAAAGGGTGAAGAGAGTTTATCTTCTGTGTTAAATCACAACCCCTCCAACCAGACGTAGTCCTTGTGCAGAAGGGCGAACTGGTCTACCAAACACCCTGTCGCCATCGAGCATCGCTGGTCACTTCTATTATCCTCTTTACATTCGAACTGTGACATGCCATATTTCAATCATGTGATTTACCTCGATACATGTTGTTAGTTTCCATTCGGCTGTTTGTATTCACTCACTGTTTACTGTATTTTCATTCGTTCCGCTGCTGGGTTCTGAGAGTTTTGATATTTCCGAGAAAAATTTAGAACTCCCATTCACCCGCGCCCCTCTGGTAGACATACTTCGATCCTACAATTGGTATCAGAGCGAGGTACTCCTTGACTCTGCTCATTTTGGTCTAACCACCTTGGAGTTTAAGTATGTCTTCAGTGAGCTACAAGTCGCACCTCAAGATTCCCATCTTCGGTGGGACGGACTATCCCTTCTGGAAGGAGAAGATGAAGATCCGTCTCCGAGCAATTGATGATGACATGTGGAATGTGGTGCAGAATGGATTCACAGTTGAAGTGCCCCAGGTCCCCACTGACCACGAGAAGAAACTCATCCAGATGGATGCTCAAGCTAAAGATGAAATTGGTGGCCATCTCTCTCGTGCTCAATTTCTTCGCTACCATCAGTGTGAAACTGCAAAGGAATTGTGGGACATTCTCGAGAAGATAAACGAGGGTGTTTCAACTCATAAAGAAGCTCGCATTGATACACTTCGGGCCAAGTTCAATTGGTTCAAGCGAATTGGAAATGAAAGTTGTCAGCAAACTTTTGATCGTCTGAGTGACATTGCAAACGAGCTACAAGGTCTCGGCGCCAAAGACATCACTGATCATGAAGTTGTGAAGAAGTTGCTCCGGTCCCTTGACAGTTCGTTCGACACACTTGTTCTGATGATTCGGGAACGGGCTGATTTCAAAGTTCTCGACTCTGCTGATATCATGGAAAGGTTAAACACCCACGAAGAACAAGAAGAAGAGAAGAGAGATCTCTATGGCTCAAGTCACCGGAAAAGTCATGCTCTCAAGGCTGTGCCTGATTCTTCCTCGGAAGGAAATGCCGATGAAGATTCAGATGACACCGAAAGGATTAGTCAGGATCTCGCATTGATCACGAAAAGATTCCAGCGCCTTCATAGGAAAAATCTGGTTCAGAAGAAAGGATCCAGCAACTCTAGCGGCTCCAAATCTTCATCAAAGCCAACGGGAGACTACACCTGTTTCAAGTGCAGAAAGCCAGGTCATTTCATTTCGGACTGCCCTCTCTGGGAAGCTGAAATCCGTGCTAGTGGAAGATATGATTCAGGAAACCATGGCAAAAGCAAGAGCAAGAGCTACGACTCCGATGATGAGAAAAAAACGAAGAAGTTCTTCAAGAAGAAGGATTCCTCCAAGTCCTCGTCAAGATCTTCCTCGAAGAATCCCTCCAAGTCCTCGTCCAACCGCAAGAACACTTCACGCAAGGCCAAGGCGTACATCGGCAAGGAAATGGATTCCGAAGAAGAAGCATCTTCTGACGACGAAGAGGTTGATGAATCAGAGGAGGATTCCGACTCTGGCATGGCTGGCATAGCATGTGGCTCCACTCCTGCATCGAACTTCTTCGAAAATCATTCGAGCGACAACGAGTCTCCTGCGTACTGCTTAATGGCCAAAGCTTCGAAAGAAAAGGTATTCTCCAAACATCACAAGGTTCACTCCAGTGATCAATATTCTTCTGATGAGGATGACTATGCCAAACTGATCAAAATTGCTAATATACAACAAAACTCTCTTGAGAAAATTGAGAAAACCCTCAGGAAGTCTGAAGGGTTGTTGGTTGAGGAGATGGAGAAAAATCAGTCGTTGACTGAAGAGTATTCCGCTCTCGGGTCTCGAATGAAGGAACTCTCAGATCGTCATGATTTTCTCTCGGCTGACCACGAAAGATTGACTTATGATTACCTGAAACGGAAACAGGGACTTGAGTCGCTGAGAGAGGCTCATGATGATTTGATCAAAGAAAATTCTCTTCTCACCCAACAACTCAAAGAGAAACCTGAAATGTTTGTACCTCCTTGCTTAAAATGTCTCGAACGCAGTAATGCTGAATCAAATGCTGAATCTTCTGTGAATGCTAACCCCTCGGTCGAGGAAAATGGTTCTGTTTCTGATGAAAATGCTAGGTTGAAGGATCTTCTTCAGACAGGAATGTACAAGTCTCTCAAAGGGCATCAAACCCTGTGTGATGTTCTGAAGAAATCCATTCTTCACAAAAACCCCAGGAAGGAAGGTATCGGTTTCGAAAGGAAACTAAATGAGAATGGCTCCTACTGGGAACCGGATCAATATCCTCGCTCTGTGTGGGTGCCTGCTAAGAGCAAAACGCTCGATCCAGCTTTACTTTCGGGATATGACTCGCCAATCCCCGAATACTCATATGATGATTCTCTGGACAACTATAAGTTGTTCAAAAACGAACGTGGTGAGGCTGTTGCTCGCTATGTTGGACCAAACAGCAGGAATGGCCCCCCAAAGGAATCTATCTGGGTGCCCAGGAAAACTATCGAAGCATTACCTGTCACTAGACTACTAACCATGCAGGAAGAAAATGCTCGATATATCCTTGAAAAGATTCGACGGAATGAGTACATACTTGCCTCACCTAACCACTATACTCATTCGTCAGGAAGAAACTTCAATGCTTACTCTTTCGATTATGCTCGTACTGACTCAAGTTACAATTCGCATAATTTTCGAAAGAAATCATATCCTGCTCGCTCATATGTTTTGAAGCCACCTACAATGATGTGGGTGGTTAAGAAAGCCTGATTTCTCTGCAGGACTATGTCTCCGGGTGTACCGAATGGATAATGGATAGTGGATGCACTAGTCATATGACCGGAGACAAGTCGTTGTTCGTCGACCCCAATTTAACTGCTTCATCTGAGAAGTACATTACTTTCGGCGACAACAGCAAAGGAAAGGTACTTGGGTTAGGTAAAATTGCTATATCCAAGGACAAGAACATTGACGATGTTTTGCTTGTTCAGTCTCTTGGATTCAATCTTATGTCTGTTGGCAAGCTTTGTGATCTAGGCATGCTAGTTCTATTTTCTAAATTCAAATGCATTGTCTTCATGGCCACTGACAATTCCTTCGTGTTCGAAGGAAATAGAAAAGGTGATTTATATATTGTGGATTTCTCTAATGGTCCCTCAGTCCGAACTTGCTTGCTTGCAAAAGCAACCGAAGGATGGCTGTGGCACCGAAGACTTGGTCATGCAGGTATGAGAAACTTGCAGACTTTCGTGAAGAAAAATCATCTCCGTGGTATTCCTGATGTGAAATTCGACAAGGATCGTCTCTGTGCTGCTTGTGAGGCTGGTAAATTGACCAAGAAGCATCATTCATCAAAAACTGTCATAACCACAACAAGACCACTGGAAATTCTTCATATGGATTTATTCGGGCCTCAAAACTATGCAAGTTTCGGAGGCAGTCATTATGGTCTGGTTATTGTTGATGATTTTTCTCGATACACTTGGGTATTCTTTCTCGAAGACAAAACTTGCACCCAAGACATCTTCAAAAGATTCGCCAAGAAAGCTGAAAATGAATATGAAGTGCGTATTAAACATGTCAGAAGCGACAATGGTACTGAGTTCAAAAATACTCATATCGAAGATTTTCTCGATGAAAATGGTATTACTCATGAATTCTCTGCCGCATACACTCCCCAACAGAATGGAGTTGTTGAGCGAAAGAATAGAACTCTTATTGAAATGGCGAGAACAATGCTCAGTGAGTATAAAACTCCTATTCGTTTCTGGGCTGATGCTATTAATACTGCTTGCCATGTTGTGAATCGCGTTTATCTTCACAAATTCCTTAAGAAAACTTCATATGAACTTATCACTGGCAAGAAACCGAATGTTTCTTATTTACGTGTTTTGGTGCACCTTGCTATATTCGTGACATGAATCATAACTCCAAGTTTGCACCCAAGGCACATGAAGGTTTTCTTCTTGGTTATGGCTCGAACTCGAATACTTATCGTGTCTATAACTCTCACCACGGGAAAGTTATGGAAGCGGTAAATGTGCGGTTTGATGAATCTAACGGCTCCCAAAAGGAGCACCTGCCTAATGTGATAGATGAACCTCCGATTTCGGATGCTATTCGACAAATGGCTATTGGGGATGTCAGGCCAGTCGAAGGGAATGTACCTGATTCTTCCGATGATGATGCTCCCATAGCTCGACGAACACGCCAAGCTACTGCCGAAGCAAATGCCACTCCGAACACAAATGGCGACCCAAATCCAAATGCAAATGCCGATCAAAATGGCAATCATGATGAAAATGGCAATACTAATGCCAATCCTGATGCTGATACTGAGGAAAATGAAAATCAAGAAGAAAATCCTCACCCACGAGTAGCAAATCGAGTTGATCCTGCATTAATCCTCGAAGATCTCGAAAATCCAGGTTACCGACCCACAACTCGCTCTCGCACTCGTTTGGCTAACTACTGTGGCAGTTTCCCTTTCGTCTCATTGATAGAACCTACCAAGTATGAGGAAGCCATGAATGATCCCGATTGGATGAATGCCATGCAAGAAGAGTTGGTGCAATTCGAATTAAATGATGTGTGGGAATTGGTTGACAAACCGAATCCTAAGAAGCACAATATCATCGGCACAAAATGGATTTTCCGAAATAAGCAAGATGAAAATGGTATTGTTGTGAGGAACAAAGCACGTCTTGTCGCTCAAGGGTATACACAGGTAGAAGGTATTGATTTCGGTGAAACTTATGCTCCTGTTGCTCGCCTTGAGGCAATTCGTATTCTTCTCGCTTATGCAAATTACAATGATATTCTGCTTTATCAAATGGATGTGAAAAGTGCTTTTCTCAATGGTGAAATTGATGAGGAAGTATATGTTAGGCAGCCACCTGGCTTTGAAAATCCTCAGTTTCCTAACAAAGTTTTCAGGTTGAAAAAGGCGCTGTATGGGTTGAAGCAAGCCCCTCGAGCTTGGTATGACACGCTGAAGAGGTTTTTGCTCGACAAAGGGTTCAAGCCAGGATCCACTGATTCCACTCTTTTCACTCGTGCTATCGATGGCGATCTATTCGTGTGTCAAATTTATGTGGATGATATTATTTTCGGTTCTACTAACAATCCTTGCAGCATGGAATTCGGGCGAATGATGTCCGAGAAGTATCAAATGTCTATGATGGGTGAACTTAAGTTCTTTCTCGGACTGCAAATTCGTCAACAGGACAATGGAATTTTCATATCTCCGGAGAAATACCTGAGAGACTGTCTTAAGAAGTTCAAAATGCAAGATTGCAAACAGAAGGGCTACAAAACTCCCATGCCCACTAATGGCCAGCTGGACGCAGATGTGTACGGTAAAGATTACGATCAGAAAGCTTATCGTTCGATGATTGGTTCTTTGCTTTAGTTATGTGCATCCAGACCTGATATTATGTTGAGTGTTTGTATGTGTGCTCGTTTTCAAGCTGCACCGAAAGAATCGCATCATCAAGCGGTCAAGCGTATTCTGAGATATTTGGCTCACACCCCCACCTTAGGTTTATGGTATCCTAAGGGAGCACAGTTTGACCTCGTTGGCTATTCAGACTCAGATTATGCAGGTGACCGGGTTGACAGGAAATCTACTTCGGGGACATGTCATTTCCTCGGTAGATCATTGGTTTGTTGGTCATCAAGGAAGCAGAATTGTGTCTCACTCTCTACGGCTGAGGCCGGATATATTGCTGCTGGCGCATGTTGTACATAGTTGCTATGGATGAAGCAGACTCTGAAGGATTATGGCATCAAGGTCAAGAAGATCCCTCTATTGTGCGACAATGAGAGTGTGATCAAAATTGCACACAATCCTGTGCAGCACTCTCGCACCAAGCATATTGAGATCAGACATCATTTCCTACGCGATCATGTTGCTCGAGAGGATATTGTTATCAGTCACGTCAACACCGAAGAGAATCTCGCCGATATCTTCACCAAGCCTCTTGACGAGAAAAGATTCTGTGCGTTACGGTGTGAGCTAAATATCCTAGATTCCGGAAACGTGCAGTAAGCTGAACTCGGCACCCGTATCAACACTTCCACATCTTAGAAGGAATGGGTGCATAACACTCGAAGAGTTTGAAAATTTCGACAAAGTGAAATTTTCTTTCTGAGAGTGAATACATTAACGAAGAACTAGACTAACCGGGTGCCACGATAATTGTGCGACGCTCGGGGTCATACAGTTCTTATACGGTGGGTAACGCCACCACAATTTCTCTTGGTTTAGCTGCATTGGAAGATTTTGTGTTTGTCCGAAGGAATTTCACTCATAGCTTTTCTTTCGGATATTTGTGTTTCTTCGTCTGAGTGAAATCTCTAGGACCCTGTTTTCCCTCTATTCTATCTCTTCCAGTCTATGTTGTTCTGTTATGAATGCACAAAATTCATCTGTGAACGAAACTTTATCGGGTGTCCTTGACCACGCTAAAGTTTCGGTCCGAACTTAATCTGTTTTGGCGAAAGCCGTCCAAAATTTGGGGTTTCCCGCCCAGGTCTGGACCACGTTCTTAGATGACGGTTGCCACGTGCTTGTTATCAACTACCAGATTATCCTATCCGTTGAATCGCAATCGTCCCTTAACTCCGTCCGTTCGATCAGATTTACCGGGTGCGGTTGTTTTCCCTTCGCATATAAATACTGCGCCGCCCCCCACTTCCTTGATTCACTTCGCGTCTTCACCATCTCCACTCATCGAAGCCCTACGGCACTGCTCCTCCTCGAGCTCGACGACGCCGACCACCTTCGCCGATTCGCTGCCGGAAAGGGGTCGCCGGAGTCCTTCCTCGCAGCCACGGATCATCCTCGTTTCCGCGCCGCCGTAGTTGCTGCACATCACCAAGCTAGGGTATGTGCAGTGCGAACTTGTTCTTCCGTTTATCCAGTTCAAGTTCGTCCGCGGTAGAAATAGCCATGTTTTACTGCTAGGTAATTTCTGTGGATGCGGTTTGTAGTTGTCCCTCGCATCCGAAAAACTTCAGATCTAGAGTTTGTGTTGTGTCTCGTCCGAAAGGAATGCTTAGCATGCTTACTAGTATTTTATTCGAACCTACTAGTTCGTTCTATACATTTCTTTCGCCCGAAACATTTCTCAAAGTCTGCATCTACTTCATCGTCAAAAACGATTTTTAATCTTAGCTGTGTGCATTCGTAACCCTGTCCCCACTTTCCCTCGCATCTATCTATGTTCGCAGGAAAATGCAGTCAGTTGCGGATTCAGCTCAGCGTAGTCTGCCTGACAGAGAAGACATTGTTTTGGGCACTGCTGATGAATCAAAAGCTCCGAATGCTAAGGGCCCAACGGTAGGCCCATCAACCAGCAAGAGAAAAAGAGCCGAACAAAATGACGACGAGCAAGTAGAAACAGCTCCGAAAAAGAAGAGGGGTGGCAGACAAGCTCTCACAAACACAGCAGAATATATCTCTCATGATCGATACAACACTGTTCCAGGCGAATCAAAACACGAACGAGATACACGACAGCAATGGATTCGACGCCACTGGGTGCGCAAATGGTTCAACTATGAGTTTGTTGCTCCTCGCTTTGCTCAGAATTTTGCATTCCATCCACCATGGGGTGACTGCCGAGAACTTTCTCTAATCAAGTCAAATGGACCTCAAGAGAGACCACCTCCTCCGGCGAATGCTCATGAGTCTTCCCTTCGCACTCCTGCCTCATATCCCGATGAACTCGCTAAGCGTCAACGCAATGCCATAAAAAGGGCTGAGAGGGCTGAAAAGAAAAAGGCTCGTGAAGAAGAAAACGTTCATCTTCTCAAAGATGACATGGAGAAGAAAAAGGCCGAAGGGATGCCTGAAGGTCGCACCAAACATAAGCATGATCCAAATGCTGCTGCTCCGAAGAGAAAGCGTGCACCGAAGAAGAAAAGAGTTGTACCAGCAGATGAAGCAAATATGGATGATTTCTCTGCTGATGAAGATGATCCTCCACTCACTAAAGAAGAGATTGCTGCTGCTCTCAGCGAGGATGTGAAAATTACCACCTCAACCGTGCTGCCTGATCTTCGGATCAATTTGGCACCATCGAAGAAGATGCCTGCCAGAAAAACGCCAGCTACCACTGTCACCATGAAACAACACGTAAACACAACTCCTCATCCAAATGCAATTAATTTGAAGGATTTGATAGTTGATGCTCCAGTGAATACTGCTAAGCCTGGCGAAAACATTCTTATACCTGAAGCAAGGAAGATCAAGACGTCTACCGAGCAAGATGCTTCTCAATCCTCTGCTCCGAAGGAAGAGGTTGCTAAATTTGCACCTACTCTGACTCAACCACTGGCTTCTAAGCCGCCTTCCGAGCATGTTCATGTTCCTGTTCAGACTTCTCCTTCTGGCAAGACCGATGCACCTCATTACTATGATCACATATTCATCATGGAGCAGCTCGATAAGTTTGTGAAGAACCCTTTCGATGGAGAAGTGGCATCTTTGCCTATTCCTGCCGAAGTTATTGCTCAAGCAACTTCAGTAGTGCAAGAACTGGGAGATGATGCAGTTGACATTAATTCTCTCTCTGCCGAACTAATGGATCTTAATGAGCGAATGAAAACTGCCTCATCAAAGTTTATCATCAACACACTCGAAGATTCCTACAAGGATATAAACCGAGCCATGAGTCTTCTACGTAACCAAAGGTTGCGCTTTCACACAGATCTCGATGAGATTGTTCGGAAAATTTGTGATGAACATCAGGCCAAAGTAACTGGCTACAATGATCTAGTGAAGGGGCATATTGATCAAGTTGCGAAGCAAAAGATCAAGCAAAGGAAGAAAATAGGGAAGAAAAATGCACCTCCAGCTCCGAAGGAACCGTCACCGGTCCGTCAAGATGATCTGTCTCAGAAAGAAAAATCTCCTCAGGCTGCTATTCTTTCGCCGAGGCCACCTGAATCAGTGCCTGTGGCCTCCCCTGCTCGGACTGAATTTCCCTCGCAACACGTTGTTTCAGAGGAAGGTGAAATTCCTCGCTCCGAACCTCAAGCCTCTCCAGCTCATGACGCGCCGCAAGTCCCAGTTCCATGTGTCGACGAGCAAAAACAAGTTACTGTGGAACAGTCCCATCCTCCTCCAATGGATGTTTCGGCCTCAGTGCCCAAAGTTGATGAACTTGCTCCTGTTGCACCATCTGTTGTGCCTCAAGCTCCCTCTCCACTGAAGTTATCCATCGATACAGTCGCACGGATGGCAGATGTTGGTCCCTCCGAGCGCAAATCTGTCTCTGTCCGCCGGTCTGACTCAGTAGTGTACGGTGATGAAGTTATTTCTCCCGAAGAAAAGCTTAAATATCCATATCCTCACGAAGAATTGCCTTTGTTCTCATCTGGCGCAAGCGCAAAAGGACCGCTTTTTAATCGGAATGCACATCCAAAATTCTTTCAGGCCAATCCGTATGATGGCCCGCGCACTTCTGAATCACCTCGGTTTTGGACCAAGGAACAAGCTATTTATTACTCTCGGGTCCTTTATGAGAGCAAGAAGATTTTTCCTCATGAATTTCTGGATATTCCTGCTATGCGAACTATTGGCTGCTTTAATCAATTGCTACAGGATCTAGATGATTTCTGCCTCACAAAGGTTTTTGAGTTCGAGCACCCATGGAACAGAGAAATCATTCTTCAATTTTATGCAACTTTGTACATCTCTGGTGATGAAAATGATAGCTCAAAATGGATCATGGACGATGACCGAAGGAAAACGCATCAAGTGTACTTCCACGGATTTTGTCTCGCACTTCCATTTTCCTTGATTCGAGCATGGTAACACTAACATTCAAGTTCACAACATTGATGTCATATCAGATGACCTTTTCCGATGCACAATGGATCCCGAAAAGATTCGTGACTACACTGGTCCTCCTCATCCTGAGCATCTATCATTCGACAATCAGACGCTATTCCATATGCTTTCATACACTATTTGCCCATTGGCTGGCATGAATCCAGACAAGTCAATATCAGATGTTCTTCGCAATACGATATACGCAATCTTCGAGCGATACATTTTCGATGTCGATGACATGTTCCTGCATATCCTAAAGGATTCTGCTCAGTATCCATTTTGCATCAAGGTGTATGCACCCTGCATACAGAAAGTTATTGATCATGCGATGCGAACAGTGTATCTTGCGAAGGAAAGCCACAAAAGCTTCATTCCTCCAGTTCGCGATGCTCTGCAAGTTATGGAAGATATTTCTTCGGGCAAGTCGACTGCGTCAAGCTCCCGCGATTATCACAAGCACTTTGATGGGCCTCGTCTGCCTCAGCGCGACCGAAAGATTACGCCTCAACCTCCATCGCAACTCGAAGTCAGTTTGCGTACTCAACAGCTGCTCATGCAACATATTGTAGAAGATAGACGCGAGAAAGAACATCTTGCCTCTGAGCTGAATGCAATTAACAGTCGCACGAGGATAATGCATCTGATTGCTGATGAAAATAAGAAAAGACTCTGGAAATTGCTTCGCAAGTTCTTTACCGAAAAACAACTCCTGAACGTCAATCTCAAAGAGCTTTATGATTATATTGACAAAGGCTTCACCATCGAAGATTTTCAAGATAGGACTCCTTCTCTGCCTGCTCGTGAGCCTACAACTGATCTTCTTCATCTAAGGCTGCGAAAATTGCTTGATGAATCTGAAGCCACATCTCCAATAGAGAAACCTACCGAAGGCAATGTGCAGTCTCGTGTTCCTCCTGTGGCTACTCCTATTCCTTCGTCTGCTCAGCCCCAAGCTCTTATTCTTGAAAGAAAATCTGTTGCTGCTGAAGACGAAGTTGTTCCAGTCACTTCCGAAGAAGAAATCACCTCGGACAGCTCATCTGGAGATGCCACCGATTGATCCCGTTCTGCAGTTCTTCACTCATGTTATTCGTCACCTTTTTGACACTTGTTGACAAAAAGGGGGAGAATTACATCGAGTCTCGATAGATTTGCTTTTGGTGTTTCATTCGTTTTGGTTTCATTCGAGTTTGCAACTTTTGGTCTATATCCTATCCGTACTATGTTGTAAAACTCGTTAACTTCCATGCCATAATGTTAATAACCCCTGCTGCTGGACCATTTCTCTCGAAGTATTTGTCTTGCAGGTGGAATTGTTATCAGAAGTTATCTTTGATTGCACTAAAATCTCAATGGATTATATCTCATCAGTGCGAATCAAATGTCTCGAATGATTGAAATTCCCTCCATATATTTCAATTATTACAGGAGAATCCATCTCATATTCTTCTTCCCTGCATACATTTAGGGGGAGTTTATTTCATATTCGAGCAAGTAACGCTCACTCACTCTTGTTTGACTCATTTTTCATTTATCTATCTTCACTTCGATGATTATCTGTTTTGTCATCAATCGTCCAAAAAGGGGGAGATTGTTGGTGCAATGATATTGCCTCCTTATGTTTTGGAGATTGATTGACAAACAGTGAGGGACTGATGTGTTTGCTAGTGCGCACAAAGTAACAGGTCCCTGGAGTTGAGAGGAGTTTGGATTTATAACTCCGAAGAATATCGCCTGCGTAGAAGTGAATGATATCACCGAAGGATATGATGACAAGAGTGACCCTCAAAAATTGCTGACGTGAAGCAATTGGTTCGGTGCCTGTCCGAAGGAAGTGACTGCAGCCGAGGAAATTGAAGACGAAGAGAAGACGTAGCATTCTTTTCGTTGTTTCGTTTCTTTTCATTGAGTCATAGGACCACCGTACTATTAAGAGGGGTGTAGCATTTGAAGCTTTGATTCTCTGATGCTAAACCCAAATCCTATGAAAGATGCGGGAGAAATCTCCTTGTGTTCCAAGCAAATACTTGCCAGCAAGAGACTGTGATCTTCTTCGCTGCGAGAGATTTGTCTCTGACCGAGGAGTTAGCATTACTTGCTCTGCAAGTAATGTTACCGTTGCTCCCAAATCCGACCGTTGTGAACGTGTCGGTTGGCCATTGGCTAGACCGCGTGTCCAAAATGGTCATTTCCCACCAGGGAAGGCTGCGGCTATAAATAGCCACCCCGCGCCGGCATTGTCCGGTGGCTGCTCCGTTTGATTCTGAGAAGATTGTTGAGCAACCCCCTCTCCGAATGATTTGAGTTTAAAATCCATCGAGAGAAAAACCCTAGAGCCAAAAAATTAGATAGTGGTTCAGCATCACTAGAATCTAAGTCCAGTACGCTCCGCCTATTACTCTTGAGAGCTGCAACTCTCTAGACGGATAGGTGTCAGCTCGAGTGTCGAAGAGTATTGTCTTCACCGAGCAAAATCTTCAGCAACCAAGAGTATTGTGGTTCGCGAAGAGAGCTGAAGAGAGTTTATCTTCATTGAAGGTTTGGAGATCGCCGTCAAGTATCTACCACGAGTAATCGGCATTGGTTGACGAACCAATTGTCGAGGAGAAAAGGGCGAAGAGAGTTTATCTTCTGTGTTAAATCACAACCCCTCCAACCAGACGTAGTCCTTGTCCAGAAGGGCGAACTGGTCTACCAAACACCCTGTCGCCATCGAGCATCACTGGTCACTTCTATTATCCTCTTTACATTCGAACTATGACATGCCATATTTCAATCATGTGATTTACCTCGATACATGTTGTTAGTTTCCATTCGGCTGTTTGTATTCACTCACTGTTTACTGTATTTTCATTCGTTCCGCTGCTGGGTTCTGAGAGTTTTGATATTTCCGAGAAAAATTTAAAACTCCCATTCACCCCCCCCCCCCCCTCTGGTAGACATACTTCGATCCTACACATCAGGTACTCGATGTCGAGGTCCTTGAGAAATTTGATTATCTGTTGGAGCACCAACTCCCTCCTCACGAACCTCATCCCCATGTCCCGAAAGTTGAGCGTGTGACGGAGGCATATGGATACTTTCAGCTTGTTGGTGTCATCTACATCCCGGAGGACAACCATCGCGCCCTGGTACCAATGCTCCTTCTTGTTGTCGATGTAACTGGAGTCCCAACATTACGTTAAACGTTAATTGTCAACATGGACATAGTTCAGTTGTAAACAAATCAGATTTGACCAAACTGTGAGATAAAGACACTGATATGTACCGTAGTATTCTTTGCTTCATGAGTACCAGTTTCTCGACCGGTGTGGCAACATGAATAGAGAAATCAAGTGCTTCCCCCATATCAGGACTCCTGTAAAAATTCATAATCGATTTAGTGGCCTGTACATTGTTTGGATAGTACATCTTCAGGTTGTCATATCGGAGAAAGACTGTTGTTAAGATATTCATTTCCTCGACAACACCCTGAAATTGAGGTGGTTAAAACTTCAATGAATGAGTGCAACATAATATTAGATTCATTGAACAGGGAGCAAGAAAAAGATTATCACACCTGAACTTCTTCGATTTCATAGCGGTCACCAACACCAAAAGGATGCATCACGAATAAGAAAAGAATTGCCTAAAAAATTGCCTTCATAGTATCTCCAAATACAATAATTACCACCAGAAGTTGTGAACACAAGAAGACATGGAAATTCATTGCTGCTATGCCAAGAATAAGAAACCAGAGAACAAACACTATGAAGCCACCAACAACATTAGTCATCTGGTTGAGCTTGTACACTGCAATTTTTGTATCGTTAAGTGTTATGGCAAGAGCTCTGCGCTCTCTAAAGGCATTCACCTACAGAAGAATCCATACGACAACGTTAGGAAAGGCATCTGCAGAACTTAGAAGTCAATTATAACTCCTTATTGCAACTTAGTAAGGTAATAAGATCATTACCACCTAGCTCTTGAGAGACCTCTTGATGACCCTACTGTACTGCTGTGCTCCTTCAAAAAGATTCATTGCTTTGATCGCTTCCTCCTGCCTCATGAAGCGCATCAAGTCTGCCAAGTATATGTTCCTGCACTATTCGTACATTCATGATCAAGAATCCGAATCAGCAAGTTGCCACTATATTTGAACTACAACATTTGGAATATTGAAACGGGAGCATTTTTGTTAAGTAATCTTGTAAACTTCTGTAATCCATCCTCTTTGTAATAAACATTAAACACACAACAGTGCACTACATAAGTCATAACAATTAGCGTGCTATTTCTAAATTATAAGAAATAATTATACCATCAGTTCACATCATGAGCTAAAAATTCCTACATTATAGATAAACTACATTTGTCTAGATAATAGAAATTAAAAAAGATGCAACTAGCCAACTATTGGGGGAAGGGTCCCGTGTCACCCCATTTTGAGCGCAGCAGGGTCGTGGGCGCGCGCGGCCATCTTCGGGCACGGGAAGGTGCCGAGCCAGATGCGCGACTTCAAGCGCGGCTCCCTGATCTCCGATACCCACTTCCCCCAGGGCCGCATTCGCACGCCGCGGTACGACGTCGCCGCAGGGGCTGTCCCGTCTTCGGGCATGCGCTTCCGCTTGTTACCGCTCTGCTTTTTGTCGTCGGACCTGGGCGAGCACGAGGACGTGCAGTAGGAGGATGTGTAGGACGACGTGGTCATCGTCGACGAGAACTCCAAGCTTTGCTCGCTCGCCGCCATGCGCAGAGACCACCCACGTAGCCTGTATGAAATGACACGCGCTCGTGATAATGAGGACTGTGTAGAGAGTAAGACTCGAGTTACTACGAACAAGCAGGGTGGCAGAGAGGAAGAGGGAGGTGGTGCTGTATATGTAGAGTGGAGGCTACGTGGCGTGGGATAGGATCCCATGAATTATAGCGGACTCCGCCATGATCAATAATTGTTGTCGTATGGTCTCTCTCAGGGACGGACCGGGATCAGGCTGCATGCCCTGCTACCCCTAGAGATTCAATTCCTCAAATACTTAATTCCCTGGCATTTTATAACGCAGTAATTTATACACCCTCTTCGACATTACAGCTCGTTTTAGAAGTCGGAAACTCTATAGCCTAGTCGACATGGAAATAATTATTTCTCACTCGACATTGATAGTTATCTTTTTTTTTTAGAGAGAAACATTGATAGTTATCTGATCGAGATCTTCTCATGCCCTTTTGTATTTGTATGAATTTCGTGTTCTTGTTGGAATTATATGGGCCTGTTCCATTGAAATTTCTGCTATAATTCCTGATAAATCCTAGTGGAGGGTGGGTTAGACCAATATATAAGGTTGGTTGTTGTACAGACCGCTAGAAGCTTGACAAGAGGACACATGCACGCGCGCTCCTCCTCCGCCGCCCATGTCGTGTCTCGTCAACGAGCCAAGCCGGGTTAGGACATATGCCTCGTGTGCGTGCTGTCTTCTTTTTGTCATGCATGACAGAAGTCGGAACATTTTGCTCCGAACCGACGTGGACTGTTCCTCTCCTCTGCGCATAGACACATACACGACACACATGAGACCACCCATCGGTTCCAGGGTTCTGCACCGCCTAAGACTTCTCCATCCCACTTCCCAGATGCTCCGGCCTTCGAGACCACGCGTCTTGTGATCATGTACGGAAGAGGGGCGATCAGGGAGCTCACTAGCACGACTGCTCGCATCTCCTTCATTGTTGTTGTGGATGACTACTTCCCCCAACGACGACTAGTTCCCCAAAGATGACTGCTTCCTGCACGATTTGTCGACCACCGACGCTGCTGCCACTGCAAATGCATCTTCATCCGCCACACCGTACGCGCTCTTACCCCTTTTGTTAGGCATCACTTTTGTGACTTTGGTACTAGCAATCGAGCTGGACATGTGTGACGCCCTCGACTTAATCGTGCACTAATCATACACGCAAATGCACACGATCAAGCCTAAGGACTCACGGGAAGATATCACAACATAACTCTAGACACCAAATAAAATAATACAAGCTTTATATTACAAGCCAAGGGCCTCGAGGGCTCGAATACATAAGCTTGAGCAAACAAGCATCAGCGGAAACAAAAGTATCTGAGTATAGATATAAAAGATAAAAGAAATGCCTGAAGAAGGCAGGGCAAAACAACGACAACGATCGAAAAGGCAAGGCCTCCTGCCTGGGAGCCTCCTAACTACTCCTGGTCGTCGATGATCTCCGCGTCGTAGTAGGCTCCACCGGGGATCTTCTGCTCCTGGACTCCATCGTCTGATCGCAGCAATTGGGTGTGGGGAAAAGAAGCAAAGCAACCGTGAGTACTCATCCAAAGTACTCGCAAGACTGACATCAGAACTATGCTAAATATGCATCGGTATCAAAGGAATGGGCTATATCTTTGGACTAAACTGCAGAAAATGCCAGAACAAAGGGGGAAGGCCTAGCCTATCGAAGACTAGCATCTTCAGCGGTCTTGCAGCATAAGAAGAGTGCAGATTAGAATATAATTAAAGTAACAAGCATGTTGTAACGAAGCCTAGAGATCCTTCCTCGACTCCCTGCGAGAAAGCGATCCCGGAGCTTCCAATTAATTAACTCGTATCCAGTTCAAGTAGTAATAGATCGGGATACAACACTGAGCGTCCTGTTACCGTGGACACGGCTATTCGAATAGATAACTTCCCTGCAGGGGTGCACTATTGTTACCCAGCACGCTCGATTACATCTGGCCGGACACACTTGCTGGGTAATGCCCGTCCTCGGGTAATCGACACGACGCAGTCCTACCTAGGCTAATCAGAGAGGTCCCCGCCGGTCTACATCCTAAGCGCTCAGGGGTCTTGGGCCATCGCCCTTAGCACTCCGGGTCGTTATGCGATGAGCCGGGACGAGCACCACCTCATCCTGGATGGCACTGGCCCGACAGGCCCACAATGCTGAACTGGACATCTGACAGAGCTTTCGGCTGATACATACGACGTATAGGGTCCCATAACCATTATCCCACGTGGTGGTAGTGCGTATAGGCCAATGGCTAACTTAGATCAATACCCAAATCCGTTAACGTGTTATTAGGAGCTCGCGGTGACGATCAGTACTCTTGTCGTCCCGTCTCGAGGAAGTGCAGCAAGGGCCAGGCCCATCCCTCTCTAGGGCGGTCTCTGCCTGCCCGGCTGCGCCTCGTAAATATCTCGCGGGTAACCTCACGGTCAACCCGACTTCACATCTCTCGCGGGTACCCCTCGGGGTCGACCCGACTTTACCCGGGGACTGTAGTAAAAGTAGGGTATCCGTGTGTTCATCACATCAAGGGGGAATCCGAGGAATCACCCTCGATGGATTCCTACTCGATGTAATCCGTCAAGGAGAACCAGGAGGAATCACCCTCGATGGTGTTCACACTTGCGGGGTTGCACGACAGTAGCTTCATCGGAGGTGGAGGAAGAGGAATCACCCTCGGTAATCCACGTCCGACTAGCTGTGCTACAAAGGCATCGTCGGGAGTGAGTTAAGAGGTGTCACCCTCGTCACTCGAGGATAACTCTGTAGAGTCGATCAACTTAGGGGGTGTGCGGTGCTGTGCTGGTTTCAGCCCGTCGATCACATCGAACGGAGCATTAGTAACTAAGCGGGGCAACTAGAGCAAGGGAGAGGGCCACAGATGGTATTCAACCAACCTATACTAAGCATTTAGGATAACAGGTAAGGTATCAATAGCAGTTTACAAAAATAGGCTATGCATCAGAATAGGATAAAACAATAGCAGTAGCAATTTCTAATGCAAGCAGGAGGGAGAAAGAATAGGTGATATAGGCATGCTCAAGGGGGTTTGCTTGCCTGGTTGCTCTGCTGAAAAAGGACGGGTCGTCGGGGACGTAGTCGATCACAGTGGCAGCATCGGTCTCGGAGTCTACCGGAGAGAAGAGGGGGAAGAAACAATAAAGTCACGGCAAAAATGCAATCACTAAGCATGACATGCCTAAACGATAATCAGAGGTGTTTTACTGCCTAACTAATTGAATTAGTTAATTTAGGAATTTATTTGGATTTATTTATTAAAGTCGCGCACTATTCATATACCGGATACGGGCAAAATGTTCCACGTTCGGTATGTTAGAGGGGTGTGGTAGGCATGTGGGTAGGTTATTCGGAATCTACACATTTTTCTGATCGTTTTTCATATATAAATCATTTTAATCCGAGTGACGGTTTATTTTATATTAATTTTCAAAGTTTTAAAGATTTTCTGAATTTTATTTAATTATTTAAATTAGCATTATCCGAAACAGTGTCTGATGACGTCAGCATGGCGTCATGATGATGTCAGCAGTCAACACAGTCAGTTGACTGGTCAACAGGACCAGTGGGTCCCACCTGTCATTCTCTGTTTAACTAATACTAACAGTTTAATTAACTAACTAGGTAATTAGGCTAATTAAGTTAATTAATTAAATCACTAATTAATTAATTACTTTTATGATTATTTATTTTTATCTATTTTTTGTTGTTTATAGGGGCGTGGGCCCCATCTGTAAGTGGCCCAGGAGGCCACACAGGGAGGCGGGCGTGCACGCGCGCGAGCGCGGCAGAGGCCATGGGCGCGGCCAGCCGGCCGGGGCCGCGGTGGCGAGGAGCGAGCAGGGCGCGGGGCGAGCGGACGGCGCGGGGCAAGCGCAGGCGAGGCGTGCGCGACGGCGCGCAGGCGGGCGGAGGCGGAGCGGGCGCGGGCGGCGTGCACGGCCGCGGCGAAGGGGAAGCGGAGGCGGGGCAGGGGCGGCCGCAGCGGCGCAGGGGCAGAGGCCGCCCGAGGTGAGCGGGAGGGAGAGCGGGCGCCGGGGCTGCGCGGGGTGGCGATGACCGCTGCGGGGCGCGGGGCAGAGAGGGGGGAAGAGGCCGGGGGCCTCACCGGCGTGGACGGGGAGAGGGGGCGGCGAGGCGTGAGGAGGCCGGGCGGGGAGGCTGTCGGGGACGGCGGCGACGGTGGGACGACGCCGGCGAGGGGCGTCGGGGTCGGGCGCCCTGGGCGCTGGCCCGATCCAGATCGGGGGGGAGGGGATCGGGGGAGTGGGGTGGTTAGGGTTAGGGTTTGGGGGCAGGGGGATAAGTAGGTGGCGGGCGGCTGGGCCACGTGGGCTGGCCTGGCTGGTTGGCCAGCTGGGCCGAGGGCCGGGGGGTTTTCTTTTTATTTTATTTTTCTGTTTTCTCTTTGTTTTTATTTTGGTTTCTGTTTAGCCAAATGTTTAGTCATAAATGTAGTTTTGTAAAATATTAGACCTAGCCCAAAATTAACAGTGCAATTTTACCTACCACCAGAAATAGGTTTGGACTTAAAAGAATTTCATTTGAATTTTATTTAAATAAAAAGGCATTAATTATTGCTGTATTAGATCTGTTTTAGGATGTTAGGGTAATTTAACTAATTCAATAAATGCTGATTATATTTTTATAACTGCCTATCCCCAAGTGCCGGGTTGTCTTGCCTTCAGCAACCTGGGACTTGTAATTGTCTTGTGCTCATAAAACTTCAGCCAGTGTAGCCCCCAAGTGCCGGGTTGTCTTGCCTGCAGCAACTTGGGACTTGAACTTAATCTTCAATGTTGTAGATATATAGCGGCAAATAGTGTAGCCCCTAAGGGCCAGTTTAACTGTTCTCATCAATCTGGAACTTGAACTATCCGAAGAGTCAATGACTGTAGCCCCCAAAGGCCAGGTTACTATTTATAGTGAGCCGGTTCTTCCTTGACTCCATACTTGGATATAGAGCGACCTATAGCCCCCAAAGGCCAGGTTATTATGAAAATTATGAGCCGGTTCCTCCTTGAATTGACACTTAAATAGAAAACAACCTGTAGCCCCCAAGGGCCGGCTCATCTCCTTGAGATAGCAGGGTCTTCTGATAATGTAATGATTTGAAAAGCGACTTGCATTAGCCCCCATGTGCCGTGGTGCATGCTTGCAGCGACATGGGACTTGATGTTTTGTAGATCAAAATTGGCTGATGTAGCCCCCAAGAGCCGGATCGTGTGTCTCCGGCGACTCGGGACTTCAGAAACTTGAACAATGTAGCCCCCAAGTGCCGGGTCGTGTGCCTACGGCGACTCGGGACTTTTCCTTCCTTTGTAGAATAAAATCAGATCGACTGTAGCCTTCAAGTACCGGGTCGTATGCCTGCGGCGACTCGGGACTTACATGTACTTCTCCTTAGGGCTTGTGGACTTTGAATTTTGACAGGAGCAATTTGGCAGCCCCCAAAGGCCGTGTTGCATGCTTGCAGTGACATGGGACTTCACACTTTATTGTGGCATAGATTTGAATAATGTAGCCTCCAAGAACCGGGTTGCCTAGCTGCATAGTATACTCTTGTCTATTATGAACTTGCCAAATAAATCCTGGTGACCCGGCAAGTGACAACCCGGCGGCAATTGATGCCGAAGGAGAACAGATCAATGTTAACCCGGCAGATCCATCGGCCGGGTCTCAACCATCAACCACTCTTCAATTTTGAATTTGCTTTGAAAAACTTGATAGAAAATAGCCCAATCGTGGCTTGTAATAGTTTTTGAGCTTGAAACTCCATAGTCCGCTAATGCCATCAAGCACTTTAATATGTGAACTGATGATGCCTTTGCGATGAAAGAAATCCTTGGCCGTGGCTGCAGTGCAACCCGTCAAACATGAGTGAAAAAATCCATAAGTGCTGTAGTCTTTTACAGAGCATATGCTGAATAACCCGGTCAATTAAATGACTAGGTATTATATGTGACCCGACTGGATTTGTAACCCGGGAATTTAGAGGAATTGATATCTCAATCGTGTAACACTGGCTATGATAACCATGATGAAGACCTGGCTCTCAATTGTAAGCCGGTTTTGTAGATGTGGTAAATATATACCTGCAATTATGTCAAGATCGGCAGTGATAGCCATATTATTTGAGAGCCGACATAAGACCTGGCCATTTTGGCTATAAAATATTTGTTTGTTCCTGCAGAGTTACTATGTAACCCGGTTTGAAAAACGGCTCCTGCGACATAAACAAATATGTATATATGATGCATTGTATGATGATGCAATATATGATGATGGAATGTATGATGATGTATATGGATGAGGACAGAGTATAAAAGTGCCGGCTTTCGAGGCACGACATAAGACCGGCTTTCGAGGCTCGAGTCTTGCTTCAATGAAGCTGGCGTGATAGCCCATGGTTTATCCTCGCTCTTTGTAAGCCGGCTCTCACGTGACGTAAACCGATGTTTTAACCAAGACAAGTTCAGGGTCATAAAATGATTGACTTGTCAAGAGTACACCGGGTCACCTAGGCGGAGTAGCATAAGCAGACAGGCAGGTTTAACCAAGATATAATGTGGCGTTTTTTGCCGGAAAAAGAGGGTGAGAAAGCTAGACTCGGTGAGTCGGAAGCCCCCAAGTGACCAATGATATAATGTGGCGTTTGTTGCCGGGTCAAGAGGGTGGTGAAAAGCTAAACTCGATGAGTTGGAAGCCCCCAAGTGACCACTGATATAATGTGGCGTTTGTTGCCGGGTCAAGAGGGTGGTGAAAAGCTAAACTCGATGAGTTGGAAGCCCCCAAGTGACCATATGACCATGGAAAAGCTCAGCATAGGATATACAGGAGACAATGCTACTACTACAAAACATCTGGGGTCCAGATAAACCGGCTTTATTCCATTGATCATTATTGAGCAGAATACCCATGCTTAGACTGTGCATATTGGCAACTTGTCTTCTTTGGTAACCTTTCTTTTCGCCAATATGGCAGAGTACCCATGTTTGACCCGCGCATCATGGCAGCCAGTCCTCTTGGGCAACCTTTATCTTTTCACAAATAAAGCAGCAGTCCCCGAGGCCGGGTTGTGTTCCCTTCAACGACCCGGGGTTCTTGTACTTGTTAAAACCGGCCAAATCCACCGAGTCATATCTGTGTAGCCCCCGAGTCTTAAGTCGACTCGAGGGGCCGGCTTGAGATTCTTTGTACTTGGATGTGGCATAAACCGGCGTATAGTTGACAGCTGCAAACTGAAATTTATCGAAGCCGGAGGCGATGCGGCGAGTTGATGATCTTGCAGGGACATTTTTTGCCCAGTGATTTCGTACGCCTCTTGGTCCGGCTCTCCTGGCTCCTCCAGGGCCGGATTCTTTTCTGTTTCTTAGCCACCGGCTTTAGAATTGCCGTTGCAGGCCGCGGCGTTGTAAGCCGGTGCAGGCGCGTGACTCGGCCACGGCGTTGTAAGCCGGTGGGGGCGCGCGAGTCGGCCACGGCGTTGTAAGCCGGCGCGGGCACATGAGTCGGCCGCGGCATTGTTAAACCGGCGAGGGCGCGCGAGTCGGCCGCGGTGTTGTTAAGCCGGCGCAGGCGCATGAGTCGGCCGAGGCGTTGTTAAACCGGCGAGGGCGCGCGAGTTGGCCGCGGCGTTGTTAAGCCGGCGAGGACGAGGAAGTCGCCTGGCATGTTGATGTAGACTGAACCGCGGGGGCGGCGGCTTGCACGCATCCGTCGAGCAGCGCGGCACGGACGAACACCAGTGTAAAATGATGCTGGTGCGCGCTCCGTAACAGTGGTATCACGCCACCTTTGTGATGAATAATTGTCCTGCGTAAAAATATTACAGGGCAGAGTAATTGTTCTCGGATGAATTAATATATACTGAAAAACAGATAGGGCGGATAGCACCTGGTATTTTTGTTGGATGAACGTGTGAGTCGACCGCGGTATTGTAAACCGGCGGGGGCGCGCGAGTCGGCCGCGGTATTGTAAACCGGCGGGGGCGCGCGAGTCGGCCGCGGTATTGTAAACCGGCGGGGGCGCGAGCGAGTCGGCCGCGGCGTTGTTAAGCCGGCGGGTTGCCATCCTTTGTTGATGAAGATCGGACCAATCGAAAGCTGAATCCGGCCAATCGCTAGCTTTTCGATTCCTGAGAGAGATCCCTCCAAGAACACAATCCACCGTGCGTCGCCCGGCCAATCGCGAGCTTCTTGACCCCTGTGGCGGCGGCTCGAGGCAGAGGCGGTGGCTCGGAGTGGATCAAGGGCGAGGCGAGCCACGGCGGTCACCGATGTCGCAAGGAGTGTCGCCAGGGCGGTTGCCAATTCTGTCAAGGCTTGAGCCGGCGGTACGGCTGAGCCGACCCCTGAGGTACCGGTCCCTGTCACGGCGCCGGCCACCGTGGAGTTAAGGGCCGGGGCCGAGCCTGCCATATAGACAGCAGCCCCGGGGGGGCGTGTTGAAGGAGTCCTGAGCCGGCTGGTCGTCGGAGTAGCCCCCAAGCCTGCCATCGTAAAGCGGGAGGATCGACTCGGTCTCGCCTACCGAGGACTCGCCATCAAAGTAGACGAGGGTTTCGCCGCTGGACGCAAAGTTATCTGCCAGGTCCACCCCTTGAGTGAAAACGACGAAGACGTGCTTCCGACCAGCCTGAGCCTGGGCGGGTTGCGCGCGCCGAGCCGGCTCGACGATGTCGGTGCAGATGTCCGGCTCAGGTTCAGATCCGTCGGCTTTGCTGATGAAGACATGGATTTTGCCGAAGGGGACCCGGTACCCGTACTCAATTGAGTCGGCCTCGGGGCCCCAGTCTGAATCATCGATGTAGAGCTTGCCGCGGTGACTCTTGGTCATGCGGCTGATCGCGTATCCCTCGATCCCTGCGGGAGTTCCCTTCAAGTACTCAACACCACCGAGCGATAGCCCCACGGTGGGCGCCAACTGTCGTGGTTTTGTCACGGCAGATGTCCTCATGAAAGGACTTAGAGGTGAGGCCATCGCAATAAGGTGGTAGCTTGAACGGGGTTAATCGGAATCGAGAGACACGAGTTTTACCCAGGTTCGGCCCCTCACGGTGGAGGTAAAGGCCTACGTCTTGCTTGATTATATTGCTGTGTATCTCGATTACAAGGGTGCTGTTTCGCTACCTCTATCTCGAGAGTATCTATATTGATCTTGTCTAAGACTTGTCTGTCTATCTTCACCCTACCTCTTGGGGTGCCTTACCCCTCCTTATATAAGTTGAAGAGGCGGCTTACATGTAGAGTCCTAGTAGGACTAGGATTAGTCTATTAGAAGTCAAATCCTAGTTCAGGTCTTGCTTCCCTTGTCAGGAAACTTCTCCTCTTCATGAACCTTCTCTGCGAGCCGCCCCTCCAGGCCTCTCCTTGAGCCGGCCTTCTCACGAGCCGCCTTCTGGGCCTCGGGCCTTGTCGCTTATCCAACCCACTGACCAGATCACCAATGAGCCACCAAGTCCGGCCGGGTTACCAATGAGGCGCCAAGTCCGGCCGGGTTTCCAATGAGGCACCAAGTCCCGGCCGGGTCATACTTCGGGCCGGGTCATACCGGGGGGTTATATCCCCAACACATCCCATGGCTCTTCCTCATGGTCTTGATATCACCTGATGCATCTGCTCTGCAAGTCTGATAAACCTTACCTTTCTCTGGTTCATTATTAGCAATAACATCATATGGTTTATTCCTCCAAACTCGACACAGACCAAATAGTGTGACCTAGTACGAACTGTGTCCAATACTGTGGACGCGGCTATTCGAATAGATTCTTACACTCTGCAAAGGTCGCGCACTTTACCCACACCATGGACATTCATCCAACAAAAGTTGTCTACCACATGACACTAATACCGTATCACTGACATCCTCTCAGTTCTGTCCTGGGTGGCCCCTTGCGTCGCTTCAACGAAACGCGCCACCTCATGGCTAAAACTGTCCCCTTCGGGACTTGTGCACAAACCAAACTGGGCTCACAAAATTTTCGCCGCCTACCGGGCTAGGGTAGCACGCGCGCATAACCTTACCTCTTTGGTGATACCAATAAGACTGCATACGGTAGCCCAAGTCTGGGCCTCCCCAAAAAGGCAAATGTGGCTGCACTGGTGAGTTCGGTTCAGTGGCACTATGACTCGATCCAGCCGACGGAGGAGGTTGTTGTCATTATTAAGTCACATTCTCTACCATTGCAATAACAGTAATAGTGCATGATGAAAACATAACAACCTATCTCCATATTGTCACATACGAGTCATTAGTGCGGTAACGATAAACATTAACAAGTAATGTAAACAATAAATATAAACTATCAGGAGTTTAACTATTTCTGGTGCAGACATAATCATTAAGTTAGGCACACAAGAATAACAGAGAGCAATGCTTTAGGGCATATATCAGATGGTCGGCTTGCCTGGGGGTCGAAGAGTCCATCGAAAATATGTGCGATCATCTCGCGGAAAGATTCGCCGGAAAAGATTCCCTCCGAAAAAGGCTGAATATATCGCAGGGGCAAAATGGTAATTTTCAGAATGTGTCCATATCATGAAAATGATACCAACGGAACGGTCTTGACGAATAGAGAAAGTGGGCTTTGGAATCACCTGAATCGGAGTTGCGGTTGCAAAGTTATGGCCGTTCACTCGTTAAGCAGAAAAACAAATAAAACTTGTCCATTTCTGCTCTTAACCAGTCAACGTCCGCAACTTAAGGGTTTCGGCACTGGGCTAAAACAGAAAGCGCATTTTCAGAAAATACGCTTTCAGCTAAGCGAAAGCGCATTTCGCACTCGGGCTGCGACTGTTTACGCTTTCAAAAAGAGAAAGCATATTTAGTGCAGTGCGTCTCCACTTAAGTTGCTGGGCCCGGCCGGCTATGTCACTGGCATGCGGGGCCCGCCGGTTCTCTCTCCCTCCCCTGCCCTCCTCCTTCTTCCTCTTGAATGGACAGAGGAGAGGCGAGGCCAGGCGCACGCCGCCGACGATTCCTGGCAGCACGGGCCACCTCTGGTGGCGCTCGGGCCACCGGCTTGATCAGTGCGATGAGGCGCACCCACCTAGAGGCTGCATGCTCGCCGGTGAGCTCGAGAACGAGCAGAGCCTTGGCCACGGTGGGAGGTGGCATCGGCCATCACTGAGGAGCACGGCACATGTCACGGCCGGAGGAGAGGGATGGCTGGGAGAGCTTCGAGGTGATGGTAGGGGTCTTTTGCGGTGGCTAGGTGGAGAGTGAGTGGCCGGGGTGCTCGAATTTGAGTGGAGGCTGGCGGTCGTGGTTCGGCCGAAGGGAGGGCAGGAGAGCTCTGGGGCTCAATTCACTGGACATGGAGGATGCTAGGAGGAAGGAGAGGAGGTGTGTGAGGTTGAGGTGCTCGGGCATGGCTATTTATAGCCGAACAGGGTGGGAGGACGAGCTCGGCCGCCACATGGAGCTGGTCGGAGCTCCAGTGCTCGCACTCGAAGGGCTGGAGGCTAGCTCGCGTCGCGGGGCAGCCGACCTGACGAGGAGCAGTGCGATGGGGTGGCGATGAAGGAGCCGAAGGGGAAGGGGACGACAGCTGGCGCCACGTGCACGTACTGGCTAGTACGCTGGCGCTTGTCGTCATCCGGTGAGGGCGCAAACGGAGGGGGAAGCTACAAGAGAGGGGGCACACGGACGGTGCGGAGGTAGTCGGCGCCAACGAACAAGCCACGGCCGGCTGGAGCTTGCTGTCCGACGAGGACAGTGCGTAGAGCGCCGTTTTTGGCGCGCTCTCCGTGTGGTCACCATGGGCACCACGTGTCCAGGCTGTTCAGGGGTTGTTAAAGCATGTGAACTCGATGTGTCAAAGCTCAGGGAGTCCATTTATGAGATTTTGGATGGACCTGAAGACAAGAAATCGACTGATTTGAGCTGACCTAGGTTCTGCACAGGAACTTGGCTGAATTCTTGTGGAGAAATGGCTTGAGCATTTCAGATTATTTTTGGCATGCAGTGGTGATCCATCAAGGTGCATATCCTGGAAAAATTTCAAGACAAATGGACCACTCTAGCTAGCACTTCCTTTACAAATGGGCAATCTAGATAGAAACTAGAAATGGAAGCTGTGCTCAAATCGCTAGATGGAATTGGCTGAAATTTGGTGTAGGAAGATGATTTGGAAGTATGGAGGCACTGGTAAAATTTCATACCATTTGGATGCTCCTACATGGTACTTGCTTCACAGTGCTTCCTGTTGGACAGAATCTGGATTGAATTATTGGGAGAAAATGGCTTGGCAAAATGATGTGAATTTATCCATGCTCACAATATATAGGGAGAGTGAGGTCCTGGGTTAATTTAAAGAATTATTAAGCAATATAAAATATAGTTGCTTCACAACCTCAAAATAGGTCCAGAAACAAGAATTGGATAATGTGCTCAAAATTTGAACTATGGAACTTGGATTCTTGAAGGAAATGGTGAAGGTTTGGATAGGAGAAGCTCCACAAATTATTTGGGATTTTTTCCAGCTACAAAAATGGTAGTTCCTTTGGAATGAGGCAGGAATGAAATATTGGCTTTAAATAGGAAAATGCAATTTCCCTTATTTATTTTTAGCCAATATTTTTACGAGAGATCCATATGGTCACAAAAAATATCTCCACAAGTTTTCATGACCTTCAGAGATGAATAGATATTTTCTTGGATTTAATTCCTTCAACTGGCAGAAAAAGGAATTAATTTTGAATGAAAAATATTGCAAATGACTTGGCAATATTTTTGCATATCCATGGTTGATAGATATAGAAGAGTCTCTAGGAAAAGTTTGGGAGGCAACAGATCAATGGAAATTGGGGTTCCTTTGTAACTACAGGAATTAGGGTTTCCTTTCCGGTAATTCGGAAAGTACAGTTTTGCCAGCAAAACCCTGAGAAAATATTTTTGGTGGCAAAGATGGCTTGGGAGGAATCTCTGGTTTGATAGGAAAGGAAAGGCTATATAACCATCTTCATATACCCAAGAGCGGGAGAAAATCCAATAACACCGAAAGAAAAAAAAACCGGAGTCCAATCTCGCGAAGGAAAAATCCGGGAGCGAAAATCAGGGTGTCACAAAGCCTGAGCTCTTTTGCCCGACCTATAGATACTACTGGTATCTATCATCATTGTAGTCTTATGTTTATTTGTTCATGTAGGCAACTAACTGATTATATCCTTTTTTAGATACATAGATTATCTGCAGGAGCACAATAAGAAATCTGAGGTCTACTCTTACTTGAATAGTCAGATAAAGAAAACACAGTATGTGTTACACTGAAGTTTCCCTTTAAAGTTCCCCTCTGTACTTTACATTCTTCTTCATAGTCCATGTTATAATTTTCTGCTATAACTGGCATGCTTGTTACACAGGTCTGAATTCCTAAAGGTTCAGGAGGATTTCAATGTTGCAAAAGAAAGAGGTAAGGATCAATACTATATCATTGTTGAAAGAATCAGAGACATGTATCATGAATCGGGCACTGTATGCTTTCTGCCTGCCATTTCCTTATTGATTATTTCATATTTCATATCCTAAATTTCTGCCTGCATCCAAATTGAACAGTTACTTTTGCTCGTTTCATTTGACAGGGGAGGCTATTAGTCAAGATCTTAGCATTCTCTCAAACTTTATTTGATTTGAAAATTCTTCATTATTAATTCCTATTGTGGACATATATTCTTCAGAGCCATAGATTGATGAAGAAGGCATTCGTATTGCTTCATGAAGAGTTGCAGGTGCGTAATATGATCTTTTAATTTGCCTTTTGGTAGTTGACTATGCAATTGGTTCCAGTTCATTTCAGAATTAACCTCCATGAATCTATTTTGTCTCAGTTGGGTTTGTGGCGTGTATTCTAATTCTCGTGGTTATTAATTCCTCGGGCTATGAAGCAAAGAATTAGACTTGGCTATAAGGGCGGCAACAAATCTTCAAATGGCAAGAAGGGCGGTGGTGGCCACTACAAGGGCAGCGGGGATAGAGGAGGAAGACGTGGCGGTCGTGGCCGGGATAGGCGAGGTAACTAGGAACCCAATAATAAGGTCCACAATTGTCGTAGTTCAGGCATTTATCATGACGTATGCATATGTTTGTTTGCCTGGCCTAGAGACCTATGATTCACCTGTGTAGTATGCAACTGATTTATGGTAATCCTTGGGTGCTTGCGTCATGTTGTTGTTTACTAGCATCT
This sequence comes from Elymus sibiricus, assembly GCA_039707655.1. Classification (NCBI taxonomy): domain Eukaryota; kingdom Viridiplantae; phylum Streptophyta; class Magnoliopsida; order Poales; family Poaceae; genus Elymus; species Elymus sibiricus. The sequence goes on along the minus strand of CM077664.1, from coordinate 2,849,816 downwards.
GTTATTCAGTTGTCTCCTGATTGCTTAGTCAATTTATCTCCTTGTCACCCTTTTTTTCAAGGAAAGCTCGAGTTGCCCGGGGTTGATCCCCAGCCGATGTGCCACAGAGATATGTTCTCCTCCGGCTACGGTGGTTGCTTTCTTTGGCTCTCAAAGCTGCACAGAGATGGTGCGATGATGGCTCTTTGACAAGCAGGTCCTGTCTTCTCTTCCTCCAGTGTGCGCTCCGTCGGTGATGGAGCCTGGCGGCGGGCATTGGTGTCGTTTAGCTTTCCCCCCTTGGGTCCTGGTTGTAATTTTTCTTTGCTGGGGGTGTGTTCTGCTATTGTGTTCGGGCACCTGTGCTCTCTGGTGTGTTCTTGAGTGTTCTGTATGTGTTGTATTTGGGCCTTTTGTTTAAATAACACGTGGAAACTCCTAAAAAAAGTTGCTCAAGGTCTCTCTGGGTGGAACATGAGCTTCTTATCTTGTTCTGCGCTGTAGCTATGGAAAGAACAGGTAGTACCCCAAAAAGATCATGTTGCCTGAATGAATGCACATTACCGCAACTGTGCCAAGTCGGTTTTTGTGATTTGGTTGTGGTCCCCAAAAAAGAAAATGTCCCCATTGCGTGTGCAAGCGGCGGCTGTTTTCTCCTTTAGTTCAGTTTGCTCGGATGGTGTGCTTTCTCTGTTCTGTCATCTTCAGTGTGGCTTCTGCCTTTGTCCTGTCAGTCCCCTTCAGTTGGTCATTGGGTTATTCATGGGTTGTTCCTTAAGTTGGAATGTGCGCAGATTGAACAATCCGGCAAAAAGAACTATTGTCCGTGGCTTTGTCAATGACCATCACTGCAATCTGGTGTGCCTACAGGAGACTAAGCTCTCTGGTGTCACTAATGCTATTGTTCCATAGTCGCTCGGTGCCTCTTTTGTTGATAATTTTTCTTGGCACCATGGGAGGTATTCTGATCGCCGCCTCGTCTGATCACTTCTCGATCACTGCACAGCCACAACTCTCTGGTTCCTTTTCCATCACTCTTCTTGTCACTGACCTGAATTCCAACATGACTTGCTCCTTGACTGGAGTATATGGTTCACAAGATGATGCTGACAAAGTGTTGTTCCTTGCTGAATTGTGTTCCTTACAACCTCTCTGCAACCCTGTTTGGGCATCATGGTGACTTCAACCTGATAAGTAGAGTGGAAGAGAAGAGCAACAGGAATGTTAACCTAGCTATGATGTGTCATTTCTGGGCTGCCTTTGACAGTCTCAACCTCAAAGAACTGCCATTGATCAGCCGTCACTTCACTCAGTTCAATGAAAGGCTCAATTCCACCCTAACTATGATTGACAAAGTGCTATTCACTAAGGAGTGGGAGGTGAAATTTCCAAATTTTTAGCACTTGGCCGGATCCAACAATATCACTCATCATTGTCCGTTGATTTTGAAAAATTTCAACAAGATGTTCTCTGCCTTCTGTTTTCAAGCTTGGTGGCCCTCTGCTGATGATTTTAGAGGGCTGTCACAAAGGCCTAGAACAAGCTGGTGTAATGCACTGATCACATCCACAGATTGCACACAAAATTGACTAGAACTGCCAAAGCCCTCAAAGTTTGGAGCAGTCAGATCGTCCGCCAGTGCAAACTTCACTCAGCCATTGCATCAGAAGTCATTTTATAGCTTGACGTCGCACAGGAGAGCAGAGATCTCACCCCTGAGGAAATGGCCTTTAGAATTTTTCTTAAAGCTCGTCTTCTGGCTTTTGCGGGGATCAAAATAATTACATGCCATCAGTGATCATGTCTCACCTGGATCAAGGCAGGCGACGCCAACACGCACATGTTTCACATGCAGGCCAATGGCAGATGGAGATAAAATCATATCCCATTCCTCCATGTTGATGATCATGTGGTTGCTGGCCCTGCTGACAAGGCACATGCTCTCCTCGGCCACTTCACCCGAATTCTAGGCGCTCGTGAAGACGATAGTCGCAAGCTTGACTGGAATTTTCTCCAGCTTCCTCGAGCTGATCTGGGTCATTTGTGTTAAGTTGTGATCCAAATTCCTACAATGGCTAACTTCTGATGGAGCAAAGTGGAGGCCCTTCGCCGGGAGACTTGGGACATAGCAGAGTGCTAGGGATGCCTGGAGGGGTGCGGCGAGGAGGGGGTGGGGGCTTATGGATTAGTATCGACCTAGGTCACCACTATTATAAATATCCTTTGTAAGCCGCCGCACGGGATAAATTCACTATGGCACACCCTTTTGAATACAGTGGGTGACAACTGTATCCAGCTGGGAGGCCACATACGCTAGCCTAGGAAGTCAACCTGGCGCATGCTTTTACAATCCAAGGGTAACAGTGTACGAGCTATTCGATAAAAGAATGCTTTATTGATCTATACACTTTACAACGTCAACATATAGAGATCCAAGTCTCAACATTGTGTCGAGGTCGGAATGGTCCGAGTAACTGAGGTGGTTACTTCAGAGATGACTACAGCGGAATCTTCTACATTGGTAGCGGCACGTGTTGGAAATATGCCCTAGAGGCAATAATGAAGATGTTATTATCATATTTCCTTGTTCATGATAAATGTTTATTATCCATGCTAGAATTGTATTGACCGGAAACTTAAATACATGTGTGGATACAAAAACAGAGACCGTGTCCCTAGTGAGCCTCTCTCCCATCTCCTCTCCGGTACGCGCTTGGCGAAGCCCTGCTGGATTTCCGCTGCCACCACCACCACACCGTCGTGCTAGTCTAGATCCCATCTACCTTTTCACCCCCACTTGCTGGATCAAGGAGGAGGAGACGTCACCGAGCCGTATGTGTGCACATCTCGGAGGTGCCGTTCTTGCAGTGCTCGGATCGGATTGGATCACGAAGGAGTATGACTACGCCAACCACGATCTCTAGATCGTTAACACTTTCAGTCTATAAGGGTATGTAGACACACTCCCCTCTTGTTGCTAGCATCTCCATAGAATAGATCTTCGGTATTTCATAGGAAATTTTATTGTTTTCCATGCAACGTTCCCCATCCGCACGGTCCTAGCGCGGCTCCATTCCACAGGGATTTGACTGGGTTGCACTGTTGACTACTGTTGCATCAACTTCGTTGCCTTAAATGCCTCATACCTAGCCATGTTAAAAGCCCTGAGTACATTGAATGTACTCACAAGCCAAATCTCGCAAAACAAAGCACCCAAGAAATACTCCAAGTTACTCAAGCATGAGATTGCTCTCATACCAACAAATATCCACAACAACTTAGTAAATACTTCTACCAAGTCTTAACTGCTGAAACAAACAGTAATCCAACTACAAAGCTTAACTAGCAAAATAACTGGTACAACTATGACAAGCTAAAGTTTGTCCTCAACGTGATCACTTACTAAACTAAAGTCCATCCACCAATGTGATCAATACAATAGCTTAACAAACACTTGCAATAACAATAGTAGAGCAACAACAATTAACATAATAACAACATAAACAATAATCATTTCATGTTACTTTCTTGTGGTCTTATGCCCATTTTCCTTAAGGCCTTAGCATTGGTCAAGTCCTGACATTCACGATGCAGGCCACTTGCACCAATCTCTTGCCTTCTCAACTCTTGTTCTTAAAGTTTATATCTCCAACTTGATAATTCCTGTGTGACTTCCCCAAACCGTGTCCAATACCGAGGACGCGGCTATTCAAATAGATTCTAAACACACACTCTGCAGAGGCTATATAGTTCACCCACACTACGGACAACATGTTCACAGCCATGACACTCTTACCGCATCACCAAGCATCCTGCAGGGTAGCTCATGGGAGAGGGGATCTGGGACCTTGCCACCCTGTGGAACAACTAATCCACTCTGGGATTCTATCAACTTTCGGAATTCCATAACCATCCCAGGCCCTCTAGGCTTGGAGAGTAAGCCTGGATCAGAGGCATTACTTTCTCCAACCATCCCTTTGTAATGACACGTGAAAGAGGCATACCTGTAAACCCAGATAGGGCCTTCCCACCTAGGCAAATGTGGTCGTACGGGTTAGTTTGGTTCTGTGGCACTTTGTCTCATCTCATCTGGTGGAGGTTGTTATTTAGTTTTTGTTTATTACTGTAACTGTGTGCACCTGCAACATTACTCTTGCACAAAAAGTAAACCTGCAACAGTAATAATCTACAACAACCTATCTCCAGTAATGCTACTACTAGCAAGTAAGACAAAGCATAATGATAACTCTTTATGGTACAACTGAAGTAAAAAACAACAAGTAACCCAACCGAGAAGGCGCGTCAGCAAAGACAGACACAGAAAGCCAAAAACATGCAAGAATAACAATGAGTGAAAACTCAGGGTTTGCATCAAAGAAATTCACTTGCCTCGACACTTGGGGCCTACCGGGGCGATTTCCGGTAGTGCCCGGTAGCACGGTGAAGGATTCCGGTGCTCCTAAATTTCCTAAAAAGGACCAAGAGTAAAAGGGTAATGTAAGTGTGTGGGAAGTTAGTGAAAGTGATTCGAACATAAAGTGCTTGACGAGTAGTGAACATGAGCATTGGAATCGTCGGAAACGGAGTTACGGTGAAGAAATTGTGAGGGGGTGAAGTCCAGGGACCTACCTATGAAGAAACTATTTACTAGGAGGTCCCTGGGTGATTTTTCTGCCAAAAAGGAATAAAAAGAAGACGTGGGCTGGAAGTGGCCGGCCAGACACTATGCTATCGGACCGGCCCAACTGTACTGCTGCGGGACTGCGTCAAAGGTGTACTGCAGCCTTTACACTTCCTCCAAATGAAAGCGCATCCGGGCGCGTGCGCTTCCACTTAAGCTAACACGCGGGGTCCACTGTGCAGCCTCTCCTCTCTCTCTCTCTCTCTGACCGATAGGCCGGGCCCGCCTGTCGGGTTCTTCTTCTTTCTTCTCACGCCCGTGGACAGGGGGATTCCGGCGATGGTCGTCGGCGGTGTAGACCTCCGTTGGGTGCGCTGGTTGTACCATTGGATTGCTCTTCTCTCCGCGCTTCAGGTCAGTGGTAGCACAGTCACCGAGGGTTGCCGGCGATGAGCTTCTCTTCTCCACGGTGGTGATGGGCTTCATCTTCGCTCAATCTTGGCACTCCAGAGCTCGCTTGCAGCAATTGGGAGGGGGAACGGACCAGGGGAGAGAGAGGGGAGTGGTGCAAGTGAGAAGAGAGGCCGGGGTGCTCTATTTATAGCCCGAGGGCTGGGAGGGGATTGGCTCGGCCACGGTGGCCATTGCCAGGTTTCGGGCGAGTTAGCTGGCGCCGGGCTGGTTGTGGCAGGCTACGGGTAGCGTGCAGCGCGTCGGAGGTGGCTAGGGGAGTAGGCCGGTGCAAGAGGACATGGGAGAGAGGGGGGGTTAGCTGGGCACGAACGAACAGTGCGGCTGCGGCGATGATTTTAGAGGCTTCCAGCGAGGGGAGATGGCCGGGAGGGGGGTTCCGTGCCCGTGTGGCATGGTGCGGCGCTGCAGGCGCGCGAAGACCAGTCGTGGGGGGCACAAGACTCCAACGGAGGTTGCAGGCGGCGGCCGGGGCCCGTCCAGCGATGTTGGCAAGGCCAGGGCGGTGCTTGATAGTGCTTCACCATCTAGAGGTTGAGGGGGTCCCGGGCTAGCTGTTTGACATGTTGAGGACTCTCGGGACTGCGTGTGGGCGAGGGGGCGTGCTCGGGTGCGTGCCAGAATGCATCGGGTGGCATGCCAGGGTGGTGCTCACCACTGGCATGGCGCGCTCTGGTGCCTGCCAACGTGCACCACTATGTCTAGTAATTAGAACTAAGTGTGGTTAGGGTGTGTGCGTGGAGGTAGGGGTCTAGGGAGCTCTAGTTTTAAGTGTAGCATCCATTTTTAGTTTCTGCCATAAACTTTGCCAATTTACTGTGATCAAATGGCTAGGCCATTTGGTCTGAATTTTGGTGTAGGGTGTTCTAGTATGAGGGTGCACTTGTATGCAAATTTTGGTGGCAAATGGATTAGTCTAGTCGGTACTTCCTTTACAACATGAAAATATGTGAAACTTTGGGAGGATGCTATGCTCAGATGGTGTGGCTAATGAAGCAAATTTGGTTGTGGTGGAGATGTATATGATGGAGAATATGCATATAAATTTTCAGATCAATTGGATGAGTGGAAAATGCACTTCCTGTGGTAACTTGCTCTCTGGTCCATTTTTTGGAAATTCACTATGGTTAAATGGAGTGATGGAATTGGCTGAAATTTGGGTGGTAGTGGTGTTTTGTCATATTTAAGCATCATGACAAATTTGGGCTCAAGTGGGTGGATGCAAAATATACTTCCTTCACAGTGTGGCCAGGTGGATGCAATCTTTGGAAAAATTGTGGAGGGAGCTATGTTAGTTGGATGGGTCTCAAATTTTGTGGGCGTGCATGAAATGGGTGTAAGTTGATGTATGGAAAATTTGAGCTTCCTAGGATGAACCTACAATGCACTTGCTTTGCAACCTGACAGACCTGGCAGAAACTTGGATGAATTAGACTGGTGAAACTTTGACGTAAGTGTGGGTGTGTGAAGTTGGAAATGGTGAAGATATGGGTTGGAGCAACTCCCCAATTAATTTGGTGAATTGTTGTGCAAGGGCAATGGGTGGTGTAGTGCAATTGGGGCTCTAGGGTTTCAGTTAGCAGAAGGGGCAATTAGGGTTTTTGGGAGGTAAAACCCTAATCCCAAGTAACTAGGCAAGTCACTACTCTAATTTAAACACAAGAGTGCAAATAAAATCCAAGAACCTGATACCATCTCCAGTATATCCTGCCTTGCTGATACCATCTCCAGTATATCCTGCCCTGCTGATGGTCCAATACCAGGTCTTGTTAACGGTATTGTTCCTCTGTTGTTGTCGTGACTGTCTTCTGTTGATCCTACGCATTGAATTGTCCTTGTGACGGCGGTGTCAGCGTCTCCCAACTTGTTGGAATAACGAGTTATCCTGCCGACGTCTCGGTGTTGGCAGTGGCTTGCTAGGGCTCACATTGTCGTGGTGGTGTCGTATCCTATGATTGATCCAATTTACTGGCGGTGTCCTGTGCTATACGGTGCGCCGTGTAACAACTCTTATATCGGGCTGTGTTTGTGCCATGTTCTGACACCAGGTATTGTATCCAGTGCTGATACCACGTTCTGTCTCTGACACTAAGCTTGTATTTAGTCTGGACTTGTACGCGCTTCCTCCCAGGTTCTATCATACTTTTCTGGGGAATCTTCATTTGCGTGGGAACCGAATCTTCAAATTTGCGCGGCAATCCCTTTGCGTGGGTAAACTGAACAGTGGAACTTTGGGTGGCAAACTATCCATGTGCCTTCTGACGGTCCAATCTTGTCGTTTGCTGAGGTGGCCCTGACATCTAGGCTTCTTGCAGTTTGTCTTCTGGGTGTTGAGTGGAGTTGAGTCCGGGTACTGTTTGATTCTAGGGCTTCGAGTATGCCATCTCGTATGCGTACTAGGGCTTGCGTTGATACCAAGTCCTAAATTTATACCAAGTCCTGCCTTGATGTCAAGCCTTGTGCTGACACCAAGTCTCGCATTACTAATTCTTCGCCGTATCTTGTACGCATACCAAGTCTTGTGCTGCCATTGAGTCTTGTATTGGTGCTATTGCTGGTATACCTTCATCTTGAATACCTTGTCGGGGTCACTGTGGTCTTCTGCCGAGTAGGATTGTCTGGTTCATGAGGGATGTCATGTCTGTGCACCAGTGGTCTTCGGGGATTTACTTGCGTGTCCCTCACTTGGATGAAATCATATATAGATTCTTTCGAGAACATTGGGGTTCTGCGGTGGGCGTGTGTCTTCTTGCGGTGCAGTTAATATTCCTGACACCAGAGTGAGGTCATCCTTGAGGCGTACTTTCGAAGCTTTAGTATCTTGTTGTCCAGGCTTGAAAGTTTTGGGCGGTGGCTTGTAGGAGAAGGCTATTTCGGTGATGGCTTGCCGGAGCAGGTGGTCTTGATGGTGGCTTACGGGCGAAGGATATCATGGTGGTGGCTTGTGGGAGAAGGATCAATTCCTTCCGCGGGAAGCTTGATGCATGTTTTTGGGGAGAAGCTATGTCGTCGGATGTTGCTATTCATGTCTTGATACCTAATCTTGATGTGATTTGAAATTTGATACCAAGTCTTGCATACTATATCTTGACTTGATCAGGGATTTGATGCACGAGAAGTCTGTCGAGAGCTTTCTTGTTTGGCTCTTTCATTCTTTCATTCTTGCTTGTGGGTCTTGCGTCTGATCGCATCATTTCTTGCCGCTTTTGGATTCTGACATTGTTGGCTTGTGCTGATTTTGATTCTGATTTGTTCTAATGTGAAATCTTGTGTTGATTCTGCTCTTGATCCACTTGGTTTCTACACTGTTTCTGTTGCCATCTTTCTTGTCATTGCAGTTTGGTTGACGTGGGCTTCTCCTGGTTGTGACTATTGGGTATTGTCTGAGCCGGGTGTGGGTATCCCTCTTTGACACCTTGAGGACGAGTAAAAGGGGTGGTCGCAACGAATAAAAGCAAGAAACACAAGGAGCAAAAACACAAGAGCAAATAAAAGCGGGTCCTTAGGATGGTGTAACATGGCCTAAGTATACTAATATAACTATATGGCGCACTCGATACATCTGTAAGGATTTTAGAAACACGACATCCGGTGCTCCTGGTAGCAACCATTGTCTGGTTTCTACTACTTCCTTAGACAAGTACCGCAACTTGACACGAGACCATTGCCGAGGTGGCGTAGTGACTAAACTGAGTTTATACTAAGGAAAGAAGAGATATCTGGCGTCCCACAAGGAAACTAGAATTGAGAAGAGAAAGTCCAAGGCTAGCTAGTAGGGTAGGGGTTCGGTTTCTGTGTGTGGTTGATGGCTCACTGGTCGGTGCCGGATGCGAATATTTCATCACCGTCGGCAAAGCCGTGAGAGGGGGGTCTTAGTCTTAAGGGGAACCTACGCGCTGTCTGTTGTTCAATGGTAGCCGTGCCGGTATGGCAAAGATGGTTGATATCCATCTGGGTTGTTTTTTGAGCAACGACACCTATGTGCAACCTTCAGTCAGCCTGGCTCTGATACCAAGTCTTGTGGCACCCCCTTTTGAATACAATGGGTGACCACTGTATCCTGCCAGGTCGCTGCATACGCCAGCCCAGGAAATCAACCTGGCGCATGCTTTTACAATCCAAGGGTAACGGTGTATGAGCCATTCGACAAAAGAATGCTTTATTGATCTATACACTTTACAACGCCAACATATAGAGTTCCAAGTCTCAACATTGTGTCGAGGTCGGAACGGTCCGAGTAACCGAGGTGGTTACTTCAGAGATGACTGCAGCGGAAACTTCTACATTGGTAGCGGCACGGTCCTAGCGCGGCTCCTTTCCGCAGGGATCTGACCGAGTTGCTCTATTGCCTAGTGTCGTATGAACTTCATCGCCTTAAATGCCTTAAATGCTTCATACCTGGCCATGTTAAAAGCCATGAGTACATTGAATGTACTCGCAAGCCAAATCTCGTAGAACAAAGCACCCAAGAAATACTCCAAGTTACTCAAGCATGAGATTGCTCTCACACTAACAAATATCCACAACAACTTAGTAAATACTTCTACCAAGTCTTAACTACTGAAACAAACAGTAATCCAACTACAAAGCTTAACTAGCAAAATAACTGGTACAACTATGACAAGCTAAAGTTTGTCCTCAACGTGATCACTTACTAAACTAAAGTCTGTCCACCGATGTGATCAATACAATAGCTTAACAAACACTTGCAATAACAATAGTACAGCAAGAACAACTAACATAATAACAACATAAACAAGAATCATTTCATGTTACTTTCTTGTGGTCTTATGACCATTTTCCTTAAGGCCTTAGTATTGGTCAAGTCCTGACATCCACGATGCAGGCCGCTTGCATCAATCTCTTGCCTTCTCAACTCTTGTTCTTAAAGTTTATACCTTCGACTTGATAGTCTCTGTGTGACTTCCCCAAACTGTGTCCAATACCCAGGACGCGGCTATTTAAATAGATTCTAAACACACACTCTGCAGAGGCTGTACACTTTACCCACACTATGGACAACATGTCTGACAAATCCGGTTCGCAGCCATGACACTCTTACCGCATCACCGAGCATCCCGCAGGGTAGCTCATGGGAGAGGGGATCTGGGACCTTGCCATCCCGTGGCACAACTAATCCACTCCAGGATTCTATCAACTTTTAGAATTCCATAACCTTCAGAGGCCCTCTAGGCTTGGAGAGTAAGCCTGACTCAGAGGCATTACTTTCTCCAACCTTCACTTTGTGATGACACGCGAAAGAGGCATACCTGTAAACCCATATAGGGCCTTCCCCCTTAGGCAAATGTGGCCGTACTGGTTAGTTTGGTTCTGTGGCACTTTGTCTCATCTCATCTGGAGGAGGTTGTTATTTAGTTTATGGTTTATTACTGTAACTGTGTGCACCTGCAATATTAGTCTTGCACAAAAAGTGAACCAGCAATAGTAATAATCTACAACAACCTATCTCCAGTAATGCTACTACTAGCAAGTAAGACAAAGCATAATGATAACTATTTATGGTATAACAGAAGTAAATAACAACAAGTAAACTAACCGAGAAAACACGTCGGCAGAAACTGACACACAAAGCCAAAAACATGCAAGAATAACAACGAGTGAAAACTCAGGGTCTGCATCAGAGAAATTGACTTGCCTCGACACTTGGGGCCTACCGGGGGGATTTTCGGTAGTGCCCGGTAGCACGGTGAAGGATTCCGACGCTCCTAAATGGCCTAAAAAGGACCAAGGGTAAGAGGGTAATTTAAGTGTTTGCAAAGTTAGTGAAAGTGATTCCAACATAAAGTGCTCGACGAGTAGTGAATGTGAGCATTGGAATCATCGGAAACGGAGTTACGGTGAAGAAGTTGTGAGGGGGTGATGTCCAGGGACCTATCTATGAAGAAACTATTTACTACAAGGTCCCTGGGTGATTTTCTGCCAAAAAAGAATAAAAAGAAGACCTGGGCTGGTAGTGGCTGGCCAGACAGTGTGCTACTGGGCCGGCCCAACTATACTACGGCGGGGCTGCGTCGAAGGCGCACTGCAGCCTTTACGCTTCCTCCAAACGAAAGCGCATCCGGGCGCGTGCGCTTCCACTTAAGCCGACATGCGGGGTCCATTGTGCAGCCTCTCCTCTCTCTCTCTGACTGACAGGTCGGGCCCGCTTGTCGGGTTCTTCTTCTTTCTTCTCATGCACGTGGACAAGGGGATTCGGAGATGGTCGCCGGCGATGTAGACCTCCGTTGGGTGCGCTGGTGTGACGCCCTCTGCTCGACCGTGCACTAATCATACACGCAAACGTGCACGCTCGAGATCAGAGACTCACGGGAAGATATCATAACACAACTCTAAACTCAAATTTAAACATAAATCATCATATTACAAACCAGGGGGGCGGCCTTATCCCCTCCGCCCTCTGTAGCGACCCCGGAGCGAGGAGACGCGGCGGGGACAGCTCGCCGGCGTCGGGCGTGGTCGGACGCGCGCGAGCGACCGGGGTGAGAAGTAAGAAGGGGGAGAGCGAGGCGCGGGCTGGGCTGGCTCGGTGACTTAGGCCCAGTAGCGATGGGCCTTTATCTTTTCTTTCGTTTCTTCTCTGTTTTTCCTTTTTCTTTCTATTTAGTAAATAGTTTAGCCATAATTTTAGTTTTTGAAAATAGGTGACTTAGTCCAATAAATAGTATGCAATATTTAGTACTACCAGAAAATGGTTTGGTGACCATATGTTTTCATTAAAATTTGAATTAAATAAAAAGGTATTAAATATTTCTGTTTTGCCAGTGTTTTAGGATGATAGAGTCACTTAATGATTTTCAGTGATGTTGTTTTCCTGAACATAATTAGAAATTGATTATTTTCTATTTAATGAACATTTTTATTTCCAATTTGAACAACTTTTATTTTTCACTTTAAATTTGAATTGAAATTTGAATTGGAATTTGAAATGAGGTATGATGCAAATGATGATCAAGCTCTGTTAAGCAGGGTGACATGGCATTATCAAGAGGTGATCACTGTAGCTATTACATGGGGATGTTACAATTCTCCTCCTCTAAAAGAAATTCTCCTCTCGAGAATTAAGAGGTTGGCTGAAAGAGAGTGGGATACTCTTCACGAAGACGATCCTCGCGTTCCCAAGTGGCTTCATCTTCAGAATGATTCGACCACTGAACCTTAAGGAACTTGATTGCCTTCTGACGAGTTCGACGTTCAGCTTGATCAAGAATGCGGATCGGATACTCTTGATAAGAAAGATCCTCTTGCAGCTCAAGCATTTCGTGATCCACTGCTCGGATAGGATCCTTGAAGCAGCGTCGGAGTTGCGATACATGAAAGACATCATGCACTTGAGAAAGGTTTGGCTGCAATTCTAATTGATATGCCACTTCTCCTTGTCTTGCGAGAATGCGGAACGGGCCAATGTAGCGAGGAGCTAACTTGCCCTTGATTCCGAAGCGGTGAGTACCTTTCATCGGAGTGACACGAAGGTAAGCTTGCTCGCCAGGTTGATAGACCATTACCTGGTGCTTACGGTCATAGTTGCTCTTCTGACGAGACTGGGCAGTTTTCAAATGTTCACGGACAATGCGGACTTGTTCTTCAGCTTGCTGAATAATGTCCGGTCCAACGAGTGATCGTTCCCCAGTTTCTGACCAATTCAGAGGGGTTCGACATTTACGTCCATAGAGAACTTCAAATGGTGCCATCTTCAAGCTAGCCTGATAGTTATTGTTGTATGAGAATTCAGCATATGGGAGAGATTCCTCCCATTTCTTACCGAAGGAGATTACACAAGCTCGAAGCATATCTTCACGCACTTTATTGACTCGTTCAACTTGTCCCTGGGACTGGGGGTGAAAAGCGGTGCTGAAGGACAGATGAGTTCCCATAGCTTCTTGGAAACTGTTCCAAAATCTTGAGGTGAAAAGGCTGCCACGATCCGAACTGATCTCCAACGGAACACCGTGGAGTGACACGATTCTGGAAACATACAAGTCTGCTAACTGACTAGCAGTGATTGTCTCCTTGACTGGCAGAAAGTGAGCAACCTTTGAGAATCGCTCAATGACGACAAAGATAGCATCATGACCTTTCTGCAATCTAGGAAAACCAGTGATGAAGTCCATTTCGACCTTGTCCCATTTCCATTCAGGAATATCAAGTGGTTGCAGAAGTCTAGCAGGCCTTTGATGTTCTGCTTTGATGCGACGACAAACGTCACATTCAGCTACATAGCGAGCAATGTCCCGCTTCATATCAGGCCACCAGTTCCGCTGACGAAGGTGTTGGTACATCTTGGTGCTACCAGGGTGAATTGAAAGAGGTGTATCATGCGCTTCCTTCATGACCCGCGGTGTCAGATTCAGGTGTCCCAACCTAGGAACCACTAAGCGGTTTTTGAAGAACAGGGCGCCATCAGCATCAATAGTGAAGAATAATGGCTTTCCTCTTTTGATATCCCGCTTAATTTTCTCGACCTCAGATTCAGCTTTCTGTATATGCTTGATGAGGTCATCGAGATCTGGTGCAACAACCAGGGTATTGAGATGACCCTGTGGAATAATATGGAGGTTTAATTTGCGAAGCTCTTCATAGAGATGAGGCTGTGCTTGCTGAACCATGAGGTTGTTGCAATACGACTTATGACTCAAAGCATCGGCCATTACATTAGCCTTGCCAGGGGTATAAGAGATATCCATGTCATAATCGGCTATTGTCTCGAGCCATCTTTGTTGACGGGGGTTCAAGTCTGGTTGAGTATACAGATACTTCAGACTTTGGTGGTCCGTGTATATCTCGCAATGATTACCAAGAAGGTAATGTCGCCATAGCTTCAAAGCATAGATAACTGCTGCTAACTCGAGATCATGTGTTGGATACTTATCTTCGTGAGGATGCAATTGACGAGAGCCATAAGCAATAACTTTGCGCTCTTGCATTAGGACACAGCCTAATCCTTGACGGGATGCGTCGCAGTATATCACAAAGTCCTTGAGGGAATCAGGGGGAGCTAGCACTGGGGCAGATGTCAACTTATCTTTAAGTGTCTGGAAAGTTTCCTGACATTTCTCTGTCCACTCAAATTTAACGCCTTTGTGAAGCAGATCAGTCAGAGGTTTCGCAATCTTGGAGAAGTTCTCAACGAAGCGGGTGCAATAGCTAGCAAGACCGAGAAAACTTCTGACTTGCTTTACATTCTTTGGGGGAGTCCAGTCAAGAATAGCCTGAACTCGTTCTGGGTTAATGGCAATGCCATCTTTGGAAATCACATGACCAAGATAGGTCACCTCAGATAACCAGAATTCACACTTGGAAAATTTGGCATACAGTTGATGTTCTCGAAGTCTCTCCAATACAAGCCGAAGGTGTTCGGCGTGTTCTTCTTCATTCTTGGAGAATATAAGGATATCATCCAAATAAACCACGACGAACTTGTCGAGGTAGTCCATGAAGATATAGTTCTTCAATCGGGAGAAGGTTGCTGGAGCATTAGTTAATCCGAAGGACATGACGGTGTACTCGTATGATCCATAGCGAGTAACGAAAGCAGTCTTCGGGATATCCTCTTTACGAACTCGGATCTGATGAAAACCCAACCTTAAGTCGAGCTTAGAGAACACAGAGGATCCAGCAAGCTGATCATAAAGATCGTTGATCCGGGGCAGTGGATACTTGTTCTGGATTGTTGCTTGGTTAATAGGCCGATAGTCCTGGACCAACCGGTTAGTTCCATCCTTCTTCTTAACAAAGAGAGAAGGTGTTCCCCAACCAGAAGAACTGGGGCGGATGAAACCCTTTTTCAGTGACTTGTCGATTTCCTCCTTAAGCTCAAGAAGTTCATGCGGCGGCATCTTGTACGGGCGCTTAGCAATAGGAGTGGTGCCCGGTTTCAAGTCGATGACGAACTCGACAGCTCTAATAGGGGGTATTCCGGAAAGTTCATCTGGAAAGACGTCCGGAAATTTGCGGACGACTGGAATGTTCTCAATTCCCTCAAGAGGTGAAGCGTTCAATGCATTCAGAGCATATATCTGAGCTTCGGCATTCCGAGTAATGCGGGCAGTGTAGTTTACTATCTCGTCGGAGGGGTGAAGGAGTTGGACGACTTTGGTGGCGCAATTGATCGAAGCAATGTGAGCTTTCAACCAATCCATTCCCAGAATGAGGTCTATGGTGGAAGTTTTCAAGATGATGGGTGAAACAAGGAAGTTTAATCCTTTGATTTCAACGGTGACATTGTGTGCCATCATGGTTGTTTGACACTGGCCTCCAGGGGTACGGACAACTACTAGTAGGTTCATCTTTTCAAATGCAATGTCATGCTCTAATGCAAATGCTTCTATCATGAATGAATGCGATGCTCCTGAATCAAATAAAATAGAAGCGGGTACTGAGTTAACGAGAAGGGTACCCATCACAGGATCAGGTTGATCCTGCACTTCTTCAATATCGACGTGGTAAGCATGTCCACGTCCATAAGCAGCAGGCCCGGTATTATAGTTGCGGGTCTGATTGTTTCCACAACCATTTCCACGGCCAGCATAAGGAAGTGCCAACTGATTCGGATTCTGGCGGCAGTCCTTGGCAAGGTGACCTGGTTTGCGGCACTTGAAGCACAGACCATCTTCAGGACGAAGAGGAGCAGCACGTGGCGGAGCAGCTTGAGCTCTTGGCTGCCTCGGTGGTGGAGGAGGCAGACGGGGTGCAGCATAGGAAGGCCTTAGCGCAGGGGCAGTTGGACGATACATGCTATTGGGAATCCACATCTTACGCCTTTGTCCTGAGCCTGAGGATGAGCCAACGTCACGATAGCACTTCTGTGACTCCTTGTGTTCCATCTGAGCAGTCTCCATCAGGATAGCCTTGTTCACGAGGGTAGCAAAGTCGGTGAAGTCTTGAGCAGCAAGCGCAAGCTTGAGATCTGGGTGAAGTCCACCACGGAATTTCTCCTGTCTACGAGCATCAGTTGGAATGTCTTCTTCAGCATAGCGGGATAGGTTAAGAAACTCCCGCTGATAAGCTTCGACAGTCCTATTGCCCTGAGTGAGGTTGCGAAACTCTGTCTTCTTCCGGTCCATGATTCCCTGAGGAATGTAACGGGCACGGAACGCAGTCTGAAATTCGACCCAGGTGATGACTGTCCCCTCAGGTAGTGAGCGCCTGTGGGTGGACCACCATTGAGCAGTGGTGCCTTTCAGAAAGTAGGTCGCGAAGGTGACAAGGTTGTCAGGGGCGACATTGGCAGACTCCATCTCATAGGCGATGTCGCGAAGCCAGTCATCAGCATCCAGTGGCTGTTCAGAGTTGCGGTAAGTAGTAGGGTTGAGACGCACAAACTCCTGCAGAGTTATTGGGGCAGGTGGCTGGTTCTGAGCATTCTGGTTCTGCTGCGGGAACTGAGCCATAACTCCAACCAAGAACTGGCGGTTTAACTCAACTTGCTGCATCATAGCTGCCATATAGTCTGGCGGTGGTGGCTGCTCGGGAGCACGGCCACGACCACGACCAATTGGTCTAACCATCCTTCTAAAATTTAACAGGGGGTAGTTTAGTAAAAGTAACTGCACGTGTTTAGTAACAAGCATGATGTAACACGAAAACATTAAGTAGTGCAATAGATACATAACAGTAGTCAATGAAGACATACAGATCCATACACAGAGTCGGTTACACGCGGACAGCATAACTTCGCAATGTAAACAGCTAGACATACTAGGCAGCGCGCAGGCACGCGGTGAGGAATACACAACGAGACATAGCAAAGGCTACATCAACGTCGGGGAAAACCACTGAAACGGGGCAACTGCAAGTGCGGACGAAGAGTATCCATGGCAGACAAGACATGCTCTCCGTGTGCACTCTGATGCAGAACCCGGTCTCGAACTGGAAGAAGAGATCCACGTGCAGGCGTATGACCTCCAACAGCAAACCAATCAATACCTGCCGGCATCTGAGTCCTGCGCGGGTAAAGGATATACTCTGGATGTATCCCTGCACGAACAGCTGGCAGCAACTGTGTCATAGCATCGTAGAGACGTGCTCGAGTGGCAAACAACTCGATGGCAAGAGCCCGAGCAGTGCGATCCAGAGCCTGAGTGCACTAAATCAAAACCTGCGGGTCATATCAACGTCGCTCGATAGGGGCACAGACAGCTGTGTAGTATCCGGTAGCATCTCCAGCAGGAGCATACGGGATGTATCGGAACTCAGTGGCATCAAAGCGACTATGCTCGCCACGGAGACGTGCGACAGCAGAGTAGGCAGCATCATGGACTGCCATCTCAATCGTCACGCCGATACCGTGCAAAACGTGCAACTCAGTGTCGGAGTCGTTCTGCTGATCGAAGATACGAACATCAGCATGGTACTGCTCCTGGTTGAACTCGCAGTAATCCTCGTAAACCAGGTACTCGGGGTACCAGCGGTAGCCCAGTCTGGTCAGGAGGGCGATCAGAACAGCTGGAAAACCAGGGGCATCACGAGCCCAAGTGCGAAGCACAAGCTGCGTCGCAGGGCACGGAGGAAACAAACGATCCATCTAAAACAGAGGAAATTCAAGATTGTCAAATGACAGTGAGTGAATCCTTGCATCGTGCATTCAAGGAAGTAATATTGCGGATAATCAAAGCGCCGGGTGGATGTGATCACGAGAACCTAAAGTCAGAGTCAGTAAAATTTTAACCTGAAAAGAAGAGGATTCAGAGTCCCAGAGTAAGGAAGAGGAATAAAAGATCCTAATCCCATCCATGTGCCACGTGGGCCCGTAAGCCACACAGCACTGTTAGTAAAATAGTTTTTCATTGTCTAGACTCAACTTCGACCAAGGAATTGGAAGGGGGCTTCCTACAGGCAGTCGGCTCTGATACCAACTTGTGACGCCCTTTACTCGACCGTGCACTAATCATACACGCAAACGTGCAAGCTCGAGATCAGAGACTCGCGGGAAGATATCACAACACAACTCTAAAGTCAAATTTAAACATAAATCATCATATTACAAACCAGGGGGGCGGTCTTATCCCCTCCGCCCTCTGTAGCGACCCGGGAGCGAGGAGACGCGGCGGGGACAGCTCGCCGGCGTCGGGCACGGTCGGACGCGCGCGAGCGACCGGGGTGAGCAGTAGGAAGGGGGAGAGCGAGGCGCCGGCTGGGCTGGCGTGGTGACTTAGGCCCAGTAGCGATGGGCCTTTTTCTTTTCTTTCGTTTCTTCTCTGTTTTTTCTTTTTCTTTCTATTTAGTAAATAGTTTAGCCATAATTTTAGTTTTTGAAAATAGGTGACTTAGTCCAATAAATAGTATGCAATATTTAGTACTACCAGAAAATGCTTTGGTGTCCATATGTTTTCATTAGAATTTTAATTAAATAAAAAGGTATTAAATATTTCTGTTTTGCCACTGTTTTAGGATGATAGAGTCACTTAATGATTTTTAGTGATGTTGTTTTTCTGAACATAATTAGAAATTGATTATTTGCTATTTAATGAACATTTTTATTTCCAATTTGAACAACCTTTTATTTTTCACTTTAAATTTGAATTGGAATTTGAAATGAGGTATGATGCAAATGATGATCAAGCTCTGTTAAGTAGGGTGACATGGCATTATCAAGAGGTGATCACTGTAGCTATTACATGGGGATGTTACAGCTGGTTGCACCGTTGGAATTCTCTCCTCTTCACGCTTCGGGTGAGTGGTGGCACGGTCGCCGAGGGTGGCCGGCAGTGAGCTTCTCTTCTACACGGCGGCGATGGGCTTCGGCTTCGCTCGATCTTGGCGCTCCAGAGCTCGCTTGCAGCAATTGGGAGGGGGGAACGGACTAGGGGAGAGAGAGGGGAGTGGTGCAAATGAGAAGAGAGGCCAGGGTGCTCTATTTATAGGCCAACGGGAGGGAGGGGATTGGCTTGGCCACGGCGGCCATTGCCTTGGTCCGGGCAAGGTAGCTGGCGTCGGGCTGGCTGTGGCAGGCTACGGGTAGCGTGGAGCGTGTCGCGAGGTCGCTAGGGGAGTAGGCCGGCACAAGTGGACGAGGGAGAAAGGGGAGGCTCGGCTGGCAATGGATGAACAGTGTGGCTGCAGCGACGATTTTAGAGGCTTCCAGAGAGGGGAGATAGCCGGGAGGGGGGTCTGTGCCCGTGCGGCGCGCTGCGGTGCTGCAGGCGCGCGAACACCGGTCGTGGGTGGCGCAAGACTCCAATGGAGGTCGCAGGCGGCGGCCGGGACCCGTCCGGCGATGCTGGCGAGGCCAAGGGCGGTGCTTGACTGGGCTTGACCATCTAGAAGGTCGAGGGGGCCCGGGGCTAGTTGTTTGACACGTCGAGGAGGCTCGGGACTGCGTGTGGGCGAGGGGGCATGCTCGGGTGCGTCCCAGAGCGCGTCGGGTGGCATGCCAGGGTGGTGGTCACCACTGGCATGGCGCGCTCTGGTGCCTGCCAGCATGGACCACTGTGTCTAGTAGTTATAACTAAGTGTGGCTAGGGTCTGTGCTTGGAGGTAGGGGTCTAGGGAGCTCTAGTTTTAAGTGTAGCATCCATTTTTAGTTTCTGCCATAAACTTTGCCAATTTGCTATGATCAAATGGCTAGGCCATTTGGTCTGAATTTTGGTGTGGGGTGTTCTAGTATGAGGGTGCACCTGTATGCAAATTTTGGTGGCAAATGGATTAGTCTAGATGATACTTCCGGTACAACTTGAAAATATGTACAAAAACTTTGGGAGGATGCTGTGCTCATATGGTGTGGCTTGTGAAGCTAATTTTTGTTGTGGTGGAGTTTTATACGATGGAGAATATGCATACAAATTTTCAGATCCATTGGCTGAGTGGAAAATGCACTTCCTGTGGTAACTTGCTCTCTGGTCCATTTCTTTCGAAATTCACTATGGTCAAATGGAGTGATGGAATTGGCCGAAATTTGGGTGGCAGTGCTGTTTTGTCATGTTTAAGCATCATGACAAATTTGGGCTCAAGTGGGTGGATGAAAAATATACTTCCTTCACAATGTGGTCAGGTGGATGCAAACTTTCGAAAAATTGTGGAGGGAGCTCTGGTATTTGGATGGGTCTTAAATTTTGTGGGCATGTATGATATGGGTGTAAGTTGATGTATGCAAAATTTGAGCCTCCTAGGATGAATCTACAATGCACTTGCTTTGCAACCTGACAGATCTGACAGAAACTTGGATGAATTAGACTGGTGAAACTTTGACTTAAGTGTGGGTGTGTGAAGTTGGAAATGGTTAAGATATGGGTAGGAGCAACTCCCCAATTAACTTGGTGAATTGTTGTGCAAGGAAAATGGGTGGTGTAGTGCAACTGGGCTCTAGTGTTTCAGTTAGCAGAAGGGGCAATTAGAGTTTTTGGCAGGTAAAATCCTAATCCCAAGTAACTAGGCAAGTCACTACTCTAATTTAAACACAAGAGTGTAAATAAAATCCAAGAACACCAAAAGAAAAAGACAGGAGGCAAAACTGGAAAATAATTTTTCAGAACTGAAAAACCAGGGTGTTACATTCACAGTTGTAAATCCCCGGCGTTTGTAATCTCTCCCGATATAGTGAAGTTTCACTGGCAGGCGCCCGTGGTTTTTTCCACTTCGCATTGGAGGGGTTATCCACGTTAAAAGCTTGTGTCTCTCTGTGTTGATTTGTTCTTCTTCATTCTCTATTGCCTATCGTATCTCTAACAATTTGGACGCCCCCTTCAAACTTGAAAAGCTACAGGCCGCGATCGAAGACTCTCCGGCTGAAAAAGCGCCGGGTCCTGACGGCTTTGTTGTCTGTTCTGCAAGCATTGCTGGCATACAATCAAGATGGACCTCCTCAACACGCTAAAGCAGCTATCTGCCTTAAATGGGAACAACTGGCATCTCGTCAACAACGCCTTCATCGCTCTGATCCCCAAAAAAACCAACGCCCTCCGGCCTTCAGATTTTAGACCAATTAGTCTGACTCATAGTGTGGCAAAATTGCAGTTTGACTCACAGAGTGGCAAAATTGCTGGGGAAGCTGCTGGCCTCCCGTATCGCTCCGGAGCTGCAGCTGCTTTTTTCCAACAGTGAAAGTGCCTTCCTGAAGAAAAGCAGTATACAAGATAATTTCTTGTTCGTGCAGAATTTGATTCAAGGCCTCCACCGTGCGAAACAGAAGTCCATCTTCATCAAGCTTGATATCGCCAAAGCCTTCGACTCCGTTAGCTGGACGTATTTTCTCGATGTGCTCACTCAATTTCGTTTCGGTCAGAGATGCAGAGATCTTATTGCTCTATCGTTGGCATCCACCTCCTCCCGAGTGTTGTTGAACCGCACCCTTGGTCCTCCATTTTTTCACGGTCGCGGCCTGAGATCCGCTCTCTCCCTTTCTGTTCCTCCTGGTCATTGAACCATTGCAGACCAGCAGTCTACCATGTCGGACCGGTTTGCACCCCATACCCGGTATGTGGCCTGGTTGGGGCCTCCGGCTTTAGATGTTAGGCATTTGTGCGATGTCTGTTTGGTATTAGGCTCGGACTATCGGCACCCCTTCATCAAGTGGATAGAAGTAGCGATAGATGTTGCTAAGATGGTGGCTTCAGACTATCTGATGTACTACTTTGTAAGGTCTTTGTGAATAATTAATAAGATGGCTGCATGCAAGCTAAGAAGGATTGGTTGTCAGGAGCTGATTGAGAAGATTATTGCGAGGCTTGCGAGGTGGACTTGGAATTAAGAATCTCACTAGCTACAGCCATGCATTGCGTGTTCGGTGGCCCTGGTTTTAGGAAAATTTGCCTCGGCCATGGGTTGGCACCCCTCTGCCCTGCAACATGTTCGATCATCAGATCTTCAGTGCATCTACATCCATCTCCATCCAGAGTGGCAAGACGGCCCTTTTCTGGTCCAATTCATGCCTAAATGACTCTGTGCAAAAGGATTTGGCACCTGGCCTCTTGGCCCTTGCCAGACGCAAGTGCACAACTATTGTTGATGCCCTGCACGACGGCCGATGGATGAAGGGGCTCCAGCGTGATCTGGACCTTGGATGGTGCATACTGTGCGCGATCTTCATACAACTGTCAATTTGCCGGATCAGCAGCCTGGCCTGAGCTCACCAAAATCTGAACTCTGAAGATTGAACCGACGGTGAAGTTCTTTACCTGGCTTCTTGTGGAGAGTAGGCTACCCACTGTCGACCGGCTGCTGGCTAGAGGCGCTGACCATGATGCAACATGCATCCTGTGCGATCAAGCGCCTGAGACTGCTTTGCACACCTATCATTGCCCTTTTAGCCGTGAGATTTGGCACATCTCCAGCAGTGGTTCACCTGCACTGCAGAATGCACCTCTCCCAAGCTTCCTTTCCACTAAGGATTGGTGGACTCACATTTCTTCGACGGGAAAAGAGAAGGCGATCTCTGCGGCTTATCTTGTATGGCCTATTTCAACGAGCGAAACAGGAGAATATTCCAACAGAAGTCCACCACGGTGCACAATGCCGCTTGCCATGTTGGAAGGAAATACGGCTGAGATGTAAACCTTGTTGATGTACAGCCAGGGTCTTGTTGACCACTGGATTTTTTTGTCTCGTTTAACCTTACCTTTTTTTTTTTTGACAATAACCTTACCATTTTGTTACCTTTGTAACACCCTGTAACTTCTCTATCATAATGCAAAGGCGGAACACCTACCGTTTCAGCCTCAAAAAAAAAAAAAAGACAGAAGAGATGTTTTTTCTTGGTCACTTGTGGTATATATATCCAGTTAAGTTATCCACTAGCACCACTACAGAGAGTGGACTGTTGCTTGTTTATCAACTACCACAATCCACATGCCCCCCCCCCCCCCCCCCCCCTCCCCCCCCCCCACACACACACACAAAAGGTTATGAGTGCGGCAAATGGTTAGCACTGTTGTTCACTTGGTCTATTTTTTTAACAGTAGAGGGTTCCCGAAGGACCAGCGCTGCATTAGATATTTTCCATCATTACACAGGGACCCAAAAGTAAAATAAAATTACAATTTGGTCCTTGAGTTTTATTGAAAGGACCCTAGATCTCAAATATAGATTGTAATTCAGTCCCGACTAACAGATTCAGCCAAGATCCAAGGCCCCCGTCTCCGGGGATGAAGCACTTGGGTCGATGACCTTGCTACAGCATCTCTGCCAGCTGGTTGCTAGAGGAAGGAGTTGCAATAGCCTGATTGGAGCTAGATTGCCTGTCTTTCGGCATCATGTCGGGAGAAATAACCGGAGGTTGCCCTTTGACCAGAAGAAACAGGTGAGAGGCTACCGAGGCCGGCCATCGGTGGGCGATGTAGTCCCTCCATGAGCACAAATGTTGATGAGCTCCAGGACTGAACTGGCCTCGTAGCTCACCGAAGATTGGATCTTGCCGCTTCCACTTCTTTTCTCCCAGACCACGGCGGCTTGAAGAGAGCGGGAGGGTGAAATCACCATCTTCGGATCTGGGAGAAGAACAACCCCACGGAGGGGAAAACCCTTGAGTAGGGTCTTAGATCCGGGCAGACGGCCACCACCGGCGACCGTCTCCCCGGCCACTATGGCCGTAGCAAGCAGCACGCCCGGTAGGAGATCTACATCCGAAACTTGTTTATTGGAGAAGAAAAATCACCTAATATACATAAGCATGGTCTAGGCCCCTCTCCCACTCACCGCCAGCCACCATGGCCATCAGAGATAGGGGGCAGAGAGCCGGAGATGGGGGCGACAGAGGGGAGCAAGAACTAGGAGGGAGAGAGGAATGGTATCCACCGACACAACCAATGCCGTTTTCATAGTCGAGGTTGAAGTCCCTTCTTTCATTTGGTCCGGAATTCTTGGTAGCTTTACATGGGAATTTTCTTCACATGGCTACCAAAAAAGGTCCCGCAGACTATCAAACTGAAGAAAAAGTCTTAGCACGTATCATCTCTCTCCCTCTATTGTGTGACCTACATGTGGGTCTATCTGCAGCCATTTTGAGCTACCACCAGGAGCATACACATGCACCGGAGCCTTGAATTTTCTATCAAGCACCGCTCTGTTCTTGCACCCTCGGTGCTTTTTTCTCCGAAAAAGGGAAAACTCTGGCCTCTACATCTGTTGATGCACGTAACCACTAGGTCGACATCGGTGCTAAAAGGCAAAAATGGACTAGGCACTGGTAAACTACATATGGCCTTAGGGAGCAATGAACTTGTGCGTTGATAGCAAAATACAGCTCTTGTTAGGGATACATGCCGATGTGTTCGCGACGTCCGCGCACTGTCAAAAATAAGCTAATCACTGCTGCTAATATAAAAATGATCAATGCGGACGGGGGCGGACACGTCCGCCCTGCATCCCTAGATCTTGTTCCACGATTTAATCCTTGTTTATGGTTAATGAAAGTGATCTCCTGGTGCAGAAAAATATAATATGCCCATGTATATATATCCTCTTCCAATCAGACGGAGCAACTGGGTGACTTGCATGGTAGTAGGAGTCTAGGACACGCACCAACTAGGAGTGTGGATAAGTCTGCGGGGGGAGTGGATAAGATCCACATTCATGCAGTGGCAAAGCTTGAAAAAAATCTCAGGAGGGACAAAGCTGCAACTTTTTTTCAAATATGAAATCGTTGCAAAATATTGATAAACATAGATAATTATATTGATGTTGTCCACATGAGCTTACGAAATACATTTCTAACATTAATTATATATAAAAGCTACTCCATAACAAAAGGAACTGTATCAAAATACTATTTAACAATGAAGTATTGAGTTAATCACTATAGACCAGCTCTTCGTTTCTTTGCGCTCTTAAATTTGTTGGAGCTGCTCCTCGCAGCCCCTTCTTCTTCCTTGCGCTGCCTCGCACAGCTCACACAACTCTCTCACAAGAACGAGGAAGACAAGTGTTTGGAGACGTGCTGCCTCACACAGCCAACGTCATTTTCTTCCTCTATTCTCTTGTCAAAACAAACATGAGTACAACTTCTTAAATAACACACGCATACATGCAGCCGGAGTAACAATCTACCCTGATTTTGTGCCACTCACGCGCTAACAACCAGGGCGCCACACCGGCCACTAACCCCATGCACTAATCTCCTTCCTAGATTCTCTCCCGGGTCTCCAAGACTAGGCATGCAGCACTAACAACTCACGCATGCAAAACAAACTCACCCGACTGCTACTCGCACAGAACCTTGGCTTCAACTTGTGCAGTGCCGTCCCACACGGCGCCGATTCACACGGCATCAGGCATCTCGCCATCTATGTCGCATCGCACGACCATCTCCGGCATCTCGCCTTGCACCCCTGCTGAACCAAAACTATGCACCTACAGCCGTACGGCAAGCTACCTAATCACCTAAACTACATGCAAAACTCAAAACTAAACATGTGATACGAAATATGAAGATTAGTGCTAACAAAAGTGCATAAGAACATCTTCATAGATGTAGTTCTCCGTGATTTCACTCTCTATGTTTACCACCAAGCTATTGGCTAGAAAATCATCTTCCATCTTATTACATAGCCTTGTCTTAATAATCTTCAATGTCGAAAATGCTCGTTCGACACTTCTGTAGAAGCTGGAAGAGTTAGAAGCAATCAGAGCAAACTATCAATCAAATTGTAGGTAGAATTTCTCCCTGTCTCAAAGAGGCATCGGTAAAGGTTTGTTAAGGTTGACACATTTTTCAACTTCAACAATCTCAGGATTGAATTCTGCAAGGAGCTTTAACAGTTCAATAAAGTTCCCTCTATTCTTTGACTCAGGTGTTTCATCATGGCCTCTAAAAGAACAAGATTGTGATGTAAGCCACTTAACATCTGCAATTGAGACTTTCACCCTTAGCTCATTTCTTTCTATATCCCTCCTGTTGCCCATGACTGCAAATCCTAAATGGCCTTGCTGTTTCAATAAGTCTTGACATGCTTTGGTTGCAGTATTATGTTTAGAGCAAGATTCAGAACCTATGTGGTTTAAGAATGCACATTTCCTTCCATCATTGACTTTCTTCCAGTTTACAAATCATTGCACTGTAAAAACATTGGAGCCACCTCTTGTTTTTATTTCTGCTGGACAAAAAACAAAATAAACAATATGCACGATCACTGCTCTTCGAGTACTCCAGCCATGATGGGAAAATACTGAACCAATTGTACTTAAAGCGTCGTTGACGACCTTCTGTACCATAAGCTTGGTAATTCTTCAAAAGGGGCTGCATAGGACCAAGCTTCAAATATGTTCGCCGCACATCCTCTCTTTGATTAGGTGGATATTGCCAAAACGGTGGACATACTGCTGGATCCCGCTGCAAGAATTCAATCCCTCGGAATAGAACTTCATTTGTTTGTTTGATGCCCTTGTTCTTCATGACTTTGATGTTCAAACTTGAGCAACAACAGAGGAGGCTCAACAGTGGGTTCTGGTTTGGTTAATGTTGGTTTATTAGCTTCACATTCACCTCTCTTTCTTTTGTAAAATGCATAAATGGTTTTCCACTTAACCATCACTGCCTCCTTCTGTAAACAACAATTTTTTAGTCCAAACCTATGACCTAACCAGAACTTTCCCCAACAAATTATGATGTAAGAATCCATAAAATTTCTAGCGGGGAGAGAGAGGGCAGACTGCTCTTGCTGGCTTGCTGCTCACCGGTTCACCGCCCATGGTGCTACCGTCGCCTGATGCCTGAGCGCGACCACGATGAGACGAGCCCTCATGACCTGACCATCAATCTATGGCCTCTGGCCTCTCCACCTCTGGCCGGCCGCCCGCAGTCGGCGCCCCGCCACCCCCAAAGCCGGCACGCCCTAGTGGCCAGTGTCCCGCCCCCACGCCCAGTCTGCCAGTCGTCGACGGTCGCAAGTCCACGCAAGAGGAAAGAGTAGAAGACAAGAAACCAAAGTTGGTCGCTAAAGTATTGGGTCGCTGCTCTTTTGTCTCCTAGGCAGAAGGAGATGATAAATGGGCCTTATGGGCTGCAGTGTGCAGTGCTACCATATTATTATTACGGGGTACTAAAAAAATTCTTTTTCACTGGTGGGGCGATGGCCCAGGTTCGCCCCCGTGAAGCTCCGCTATTGATCACTACTACAGGAAGTCCTCTAGTGATGTGCCGAAAACCCACATCACTGACAGGCTTTTGGCCCGTCACTAATCCAACATCAGAGGTAGCGTTTGGACACCAGTGACGGGCTGGAGTGGCCCATCACTAACACAATTTATAAACCCTAAAAAGGCAAGCCAGGCCCATAGGCCTAGCCTGTTCAACCTGCCACGCATCGCATCGGTCATCGTCACCTCTGGTCAGTGTCGCCGCTCATCGCCCTGAAGCCGTCGCCGCCACACACCGCCTTCTAACCAGTGGAGGAAGACAGTGGCGACTGAGCGCTCCGCACAGCAGGGAGGTTCGGGAGCGCCGCCACGTGTGAGGTCGAGCTCTAGGAAGTCCGAGAGCGCCGCCTCCTGCCTCGGCCACAGCACAAGTCGCCAACGCCGTCACCGTCATCATCACCGGATCTGGGAGACATCGCCGAAGTTGACATCATCCGAGCTGGCAGACGCATCGAAATCGACGAGGTCCGTGCGCCCGCTGCCGCTGCCACCAAATCATTGATGTGTCTGCTGTATCGTCACCTGGTAAGCCGCACACCGCCGCATGCTGTGGCAGACCACCGGGGACTCCGGCTGCCGCCGCTTGCCGCCGCATGGGAGATCTGGATCAGGAGTGAGAAGGGGCCACAGCATGGGTGAAACAAGCCACAAATGGCGACCCGCATCTAAAGACGAAGAAAATTTAGCTAAACTATGTGCATCAAAATTTAAACTACGACCTTCAAAAATGACCTCGCAACTCGTGAATTCCTTGGATCGTTCTACGATCTCCTTAATTATAGCACTATATCGTCCCTCCGTGCCAGTCTTGATCTCTTGCACAACTGCCTTGCAATCACATGCGATGACCACTCTAGTTAGAGATAAATCGAGAGCAAGAGCCAAAGCTTCACGGCATGCAAGCGCTTCTAGCGTCGCTGGGTCAGTAATACCCCTGAAAACCATTGCCGATGAGCCAAGAAAATTTCCCATATGATCCCGGCAAACTGAAGCCGCTGCACCACTCAAACCATCTCTTGAAAAACCTCCGTCAACTTGTATTTTTGCTGCTCCTTGGCTGGGCGCGATCCACCTGAGTGCACCCCTCGTCCTTGTTATTTCATGCGTCGTTGCTTGCTGCATATTCCTCGCTGGTGATTGCAGTGAGTTTAGCTCAGCTATGAAGCTGATTACAAAGGCATGTGTTGCATGCGGACTCTGCAGAATCCCATCATGTATAGCCTTACGCCTTGCCACCCAGATTGCCCACAACGTGACTACCAATTTGATCATAGTAGCATGTGGTAGTTCTTCCATTAGTGCGAACAGCCATTGTTTGGCGTCGGTGATGGTGAGAGGGAGGAGCCGCATCACCAGTGACGAGCGAAAACTCAAGGCCCGTCACTAGTATTTAATCACCAGTGACGGGATCAAGTAACCCGCCTATCACTGGTATAAAGCACGAGTGACGGGCCCTTTCTGGGCCCATCACTGGTGACGATCACGGAAGGGGTATTTCGCAGTTGGCATCCTAAGTGTTGGCGCTGCATCCTCGCAGCACCTTTCTTCTTCCTCTCAGCTTCTCACAAGCTAGCACAAGAACAAGGAAGAATGGACACGAGAGTTTTGGTGGCCGGCTGCCTCACACAGCCAGCGTCATTTTCTTCTTCTCTATTCTCTTGTCACAAGCAAACATGATTACATCTTAAATAGCACACACGCACGTACTAATCAGCCACCACGATGACCACTAGCCCACGACCCCATCTCTCTTTGGATCGCTAGCTACGTGATCTGCACGGCCGGCGGCAGCGGCTAACTAACTTACCCATGCAAACTAATACACCTATTTTCTTGGCATCTCCCGGTCCAGCTCCAGCCTCCGACGCACCTTGTTGTTTCACGCGCCGTGCCGGCCGCATCACACAACATCTTCAGGCTGCATCTCGTCAGGCTGCACCTGCATCGCACAACAGCCTCACATCTCGCATCCCTCGCGCCTCAGCTGAACTCTGGCCGGACAATTCCCTAACAAACTAATTTACATGCAGAACAAAATAAACATGCAGATAACTAAATCAAGATTAAACCTAACACTAAGAGCATCTTGAGCGGGTCACGCATGGAAGTTGAGAGCCTCCTAGACTCATACCGAGATGAAAATCATGTAGACCCAAGCAAGGTTTTGGATTGCCAGTGCTAGGAATCATCCGGCTGATCCCATGCGGGGATCAGCCGCCTCCGCAGCCACTCGATTGGCAAGATCACAATAGTTAGATGGAAACATCAGCTTGTTCTATTCCTTTCACCTCACGGCCGCATGTGCGTTCACATTCTTCGTAGGTCTACCATCGGTGGCTAGTCAAAGAAGCCAAACAATGCAGCAGCCCCCCTTTGGCATTGCATGCTGCAACACAACACCCTCCCCGTCGTCAGTCCAGAACCATCCTTGCATCAGCACTGGAGGAGGCCCTTGACGCATTGATGTCCGACCTGCAGCGACATGCAACAGATGCAGCTTTGGAAGTGAAATAACAACCGCCGTTGTAGCGACACGAGCTGCTTCCAAGACCAGGGGTCGAGTGGCTGCTGCGTATGAGGGCTGATGGCCGAGACGATGATGCTGCGAGGGTGGTCCGCCTGCTATGGACGTCACTGTGAGGCCACGAGGTAGTGCTGCGACGCTTGACGTTGGTTTTGCGACACCCGACTGTTTCAACGGTTGCGGCGGCTCCGACGATGGCACGATCACATGCTTCGAGCGCCCGTGGTGTGCTGCAACGACATCCCGGCTTCTTCAAGGATGTTGCGACGGCTTGCTTCGGCGGCCGCGGCGATGCTCCGAGGCGTGTTGTGATGGTCGCGGCGTCAGCACAACAACATGCTTCGAACCCCTGTGGCGTGCTTCGATGGCTGCGACGATGCCGTGACGGCATGCTTCGACGGCCGCGGTGATGCTACGAGGGCGTGCTGCAGCGGCCGCGGCAATGGCACGACAACATGCTTCGAATGCTCGTGGTGTGCTTCCGCGGCCGCAATGCTCCTGCGGCGGCAATGCTTCGACGGCCACGACGATGCTGCGATGATGTGCTTCGGTGGCCGCGATGATGTTGCGAAGCATGCTTCGACGACCACGATTATGCTGCGATGGTGTGCTTCGGTGGCCGCGATGATGTTGCGACGGCATGCTTCGACAACCACGATGATGCTGCCATTGTGTGCTTCGGTGTCCGCGATGATGTTGCGACGGCATGCTTCGACGGCCACCACGATGCTCAATGGTGTGTTTCAAACAGTCGTGGCGATGCTTGGACGTCGTGCTTCGACAACCGCGGAGATGCTACGATGAAGGCCCGACTACTTCGACGATGCTGCAATGGGGTGTTTCACGGACGCGACATTGTTGTGACGACAAACATGGCTGCTTCGATGATGGTGCGACAGCATGCTTCGACGGCCGCAATGATGCGGCGATGGCGGGCCGGCTGCTTCAGTGATGCTGCGATGGCATGCTTCGAAGACGGTGGCAGCGGCGTCAAAGACACTATATCCAAAGCAACCTGACTCCATGAGCTTGCTAGTACCAAATCAAAACCAATGCCCACGATCAGCATCCAGAAGATGGTGTTCAGAGTCCTTATTTAGCACTTGCTATGTGCTTTCTCTTAAGATTATTTGTACCATCACATGTGTAGCTACCAGGCAAAAACACTGCTTATGAAGTGTATAGCTCGAAACTGATGCTACGTACTACAGGTCACGGGAATGCTACGTGCTACAGGGCATCGGAGGCGTCAAGAAATATAAAGAGTTACAGACACGGGACGCTACGTACTACAGGCACGAAACTGACGAAGGTGGGCTGCCTGTGCGCGTGGGGACAGAGAGGCACTCCGCGCCACAGGATCGGGTGGAATCAAACGGTGCGGGACGCGGCTTACGAGCCCGAGAAATCATTCGACTGATTTAAAACGTTTTCCTTTGGATTTCGTTTTGCTAAATATACCACCCCAGAATGAAATTGGCGAAATTCGTTTTTTCGGAAAATTCCGGACAAAAAGCATCCTCCAAAATTTGAATTCTTGAACGAAAATTGACCGAAATTGTCCACAAAAATTGAAATCCTATAGCAACAAGAATAAAGTACAACCTAGCTGAATAACAAGGATCTATTGATTGGATATACACACATGAGCCTAAAATTGCTCAACCAGCGGGAATCAGAGTCTCGGGCTGCCCACGCACGCGCACCTGCTGGTTCAGTTCTGGCCGCCGGACGAGCACGACCGCGCCCCAGCCAACAGCTCGTCCCGCCATGGAAGAAAGTGAGCACATCGGGCGCGAGGACGAGGGGGCGGCGCGAGCACATCGGGTGCGAGGACGGCGCCGCCAGTTAGATGGAAAAGTTGAGGAATTTTACATCTTTCTAGGGTTCGAAGCTTTGTTTCGGCCTTTTATATCACCAGAGAGCAACACAAGTTGGGCCAGAAGCTGGGTTGGGCCGACATTTTTGGCCGGCAAACAAATCTACCGGACCAGAACGAAATGGCCGGATTTCGCTGGAATTTCGTTTTTTCGGCTGAAATCCAAAACTCTGGACCCAAGACGAAGATAGAGGTTGCATGGACCTGGGACAGAGATGAAGGCTGCACGGATCCAGGAGTGAGATGGAGCTTGTACGGGACCGGCGCGGAGACGGAGCTTGTATGGACCTAGGATGGAGACGGATCTTGCATGAACCAAGCATGGGGACAAAACATGTATGGGCTTCATATACGGAGGACAAAGGTTGAACGTCCATTATAGGGATGGCATAGGTCACCCGAGCTTCATACAGATCTGTTGGAGATCACCTGCCCTCGTGTGGGTGTGTTCCATGGGGGTGCCTTGCATGCGTGAGGAACACGAAGGGTGAATCTTTTTTGGCGGCTGCTACCGATCAATCGGTTGATAACAACCAAATTTAAACCACCTCGACTACCGTTCGATCTGACCAGATCTGACGTCTCCTAGACAAAGCGCGAAGCGGTCGGATGCAATGGCATCTGTCCGCAGACTGGCGTCAGGTGGGGCGTTTGGGACCACTCCCATCGCTGCTGACACACACACACACATACGACACCTTGGATGTGATTCGAAAAGCAACATGCAAGGGTCGCGTGGCCGGGCCCCATCGTGTACAAACAACTCCCCAACAAAGTGTCAAAATAAACAATCTTATGCAACAAAAACAGGATCGTGACAAAGCAATCTGTTCTTGCAAAAAAAAAATTACAAGATTGCAATGATGTATACACCGCAGAAATCTAAGAAAAAACATAAAAAAATGCAAAAGGATGTAGCAAGTATTTACAAAGGTCGCGATAAACGAGTTGTAACTCACACATAAGAAGTTTGTTGGGTCGTCCGGCTTTGTTGCACTGGCAGAGCTAACGTCGACCATCGTGGAGCTACCGCGACGGGGCTTTGCAGTTGTGTCTGTCAACCCTTGTAGCATGTCACGCCTCTCTTGCAGCAGCAATAATTGTCCCTTGCAGCAGTGGAGGTCACCTCTTGCAGCATCGTGAGTCTTGCTTGCAGCAACGACGATCGACCATTGCAGCGTCACATGTCTCAATCACAACAACGACGACCGGCAATTGCAGCGTCGTGCGTCCGTAGCAACGTCTACCAGCCATTGCAACATCGTGCGTCCACAACAACAACTACCATTCATTGCAGCATCGTGCGCCCGATCGCAGCGACAATGACCGGTCCTTGCAGCGTCATGCGTTTCGGTCGCAACAACGACGACCGGTCCTTGGAGCGCCGCGCGTCCGCAGCAATGACAACCGGTCATTGCAGCGCCGTGCGTTCGATCGTAGCGACGACGACCAGTCCTTGCAGCGTCGTGCGTTCCGATCGCAACAACGACGACCGGTCCTTACAGCGCCACGCGTCCCTCTCGTAGCTACGACGACCAACCATTACAGCATCGCGTGTATTGATCATAGCAAAGACAACTAACCATTGCAGTGCTGTGTGTTCCATTCGCAGCAACTACGACTGGCTAATGCAACGTCACGCATCCCAATCGCCGCAAGGACGACCAACCATTGCAGTGTCACCCCTCCCGCTTGCAGCAACGACGACCAGCCCTTGCAGCATTGCGCGTCCCACTCGCAACAGGGAGGGGTGGCCATTGCGGATGCCCATGATAATTACTTTCTCTTGTAGAGGACACAACCACTTTGTCTCTAGAAGAATGGCCACAATAATTATTTCGCAAGTAACGTTAAGCTACATGAAAATAAGCCGAAACACTTGCTTCCATCACGGGACTAGTAGCAGGCTGTAGCTGGCTAGCAAAGTAACTGGCCAACTGGCAAAGTAACTAATGCTACATGCTGATGCAAAAAAAAGGTAACTGGTACATGGTAGCAGTAGTTGTCCTCTAGTGTGCTAATACGACCATACTTGGTGGAGTAGAGTAGCATCCATCACCACGTCGTGCATCTATACCAATATAAAAAGACCCAAAGGGGCAGATCCAACAAATCCCGACCGTCAAATCAGGTCAATCCAACGACTCATGCTGCTCCAATGGTGAGCGCTCAACACGTTTAGTGTGCAGTTAATATCATACCAAATATTAATGCCAATGCTAATCACATAATTAATACGCAAATAATATCCTACCTAATATTTACGTGTAATTAATATATTACCTAATATCAACGTGCAGTGCACGTACACATTTACTAGTAGCAGCAAAAAGTGCACTAGGTGTTGAATTTAAAAATAAAATGTAGTACAGGCGTAGTAGTAGTAGTGGGGACCCTGCATCATGCACAGAAGCATGCATGCGCCGCTCTCATCACGGAACGCACGCGAGTGGAATCGAACGGCGGAGCGAGCGGCTGATGCCACGTAAGAAATCAGCTGGTTGATTATAACCTTTTTCCATCTTTTTTACCGGATTATTTGCATCGATTTGGGATAGCACGTGGACCCCTCCTATAACTACAACACTGTCTTTTAACATTGGGCTGCGCTACCCGTCGGCCGGTGGATTAGTTAAAAACATCCGCCGCCTGGCTGGCCGTTGGATGGACGCGCTGCTGGCCGTCCATTGTACGACCCACGTTCCCCACCTCCCTTCTGCAACAAGCACGGTGTTGCAGAAACAAGGGCCATGCTACGCGTCCGCCGGTTGAAGTTCGGGAAAGATCGACCACCTCCCACGCCGTTAGATCTCCCCACATGAGCGTCACAAATTGCAACAAGCTAGTTGTTGCGCTCATCCCTCTGCAACAACCACTTTGTTGCAAACCACTCTGAAGCGTTATCGTGCGAGTTTCACAAATTGCAACAAGTTGGTTGTTGCTGAAACAGAGACTTTGTGCGGAGACGTGATGTAACTTTTGCAACAATGGTATTGTTGCAGAAAACTTTGCAACTGTGGTGATGTTGCAGAAAAAAATTGTCTCCACTTTTATGCAACAAAGGTGATGTTGCAGATTTTTTTTTTGCCTTCACATTCATGCAACGTAGGTGATGTTGCGGGAGCAAGTTTTGCAACATTACTGATGTTGCGGATTTTATTTGCAATGAATAGGGTTGGCCCAGGTAGTAGGGCCCAGGCACGTGCACCAAGTCTTCATGCGAGTCGCGCGCCCTCACGATCCAGCGGACCAATGGGTTGCGATCTGATGGCCGCGCGAGCGACGGATGCAGCGAGAAGATCGGCCGGTTGATTGGAAGCTTTTTCCTTTAACATTACTAGCAGAACGCCCGTGCGTTGCTCCGGGCTATCCGTCATGTTATCTTCAACATGTGGGCTCAACACAAACACCCCACCCACGACGCACCCTTCTCTTTTCCTGTCAGACCCTCTCCTTCCCGCTCGGTTTTCCTCCGTAGCGAGACATTTCTCGTTGGAGCCTCCTCCTTTAAAACCAGATGGCGTCCACCTCACCTTCGCCTTGCGTTTCAATTGGGTTGAAATTTTTCATATTTACAATATAATAGAGTGGGTTAAACTAACACATGCTATTGACACAAAACAACAAATAACTATAGAGATCATTCTCAATGGTCCATTCAACTTTGCAAATGCACACTGACGTGGGAGGCGAGTGGCAACCTGAACGTAGTCACCAATAAGCTCCACCTCCAGCCCACATACCATTCATTGCTAGAAGGGATAATTATCGTTCTTCTCTTCCCCGTCCTTCCCTACATCTTCTACTCCTAGCATCTTCGTTAGCCCGTTTCGTTGGCGCCAACCAGCACCACGTCAACATTAGTGCGTTCATCAGTGCCACCTTATCTTCTTCTTCTCTTCGATTTACATTTCTTTGGGTAAAGAAGCTACACTTGGCAAGCGGCCGTTTTTCATTTTTTTTATCCAAGTATGGTTGGCCGTCCTACCACACCAGCTTTAGTTCTCGTTCCTACTTATTTTCTAGAATACTCTTTCTTTATTTTTTCTCTTTATTTTTTGGAACACTCATTTTTGCTCCAACATCATGGATCACTTGGTTGCTTTAGGTTTTTTTTTCATTATTCCTGGAACACACTTTCTTTTTACTATATCATGAACCATATGGCCAATGTGGTGTCGTGTTATCCTCACCCGTGAATGTTTCGGCAACCGTCAGCGCGTGGACATCTGCAGAGCATGGTCGTCATCCATCTTGGTGAACGCTAGGACGCCCATGTTGCGAGCACATGGTGGCCGTTGTCCTTGTTGGCAAGCGGTGCTCGGCCATGCCGCTGAGATCCTGTTGATCATCCTTGCCCACGAGCGCTTTCAAAATGATTCAACGCGATTAACTGCTTGCTTAATGAATTAATTAATTAATTACAGAAATAATTAATGGCCTATGTAATTTAATGCATGACTATTTAACTGCCAACCAAATCAATTAATTATCTACCTAATTGGGAAAAATTCCTACTTCTAATTATCTGTAGGCATAATTAACTGTCTACCTAATTAATTAATTGCATTAATGACTCGGTTCCAAAATTGATTCGGTGCAAAAAAAATCCTATTTAAATGGCCTAATTAATTGCATACGTAATTAACGTCTAACTAATCAATTCTATTGATGGTTGATTTCCGAATTGATTCAACGCTCGATTTTCAAAATATTTTCGCATGAATGGCTGCTACGAATGACAACGATGACTACCGAATATTATAGGACACATTTCCTTAACGGATTTTTGATATTTGAATGGACACACTTTATTTGAGAATGTAGCTTGTCTGACTGTCTTTATGACTGACAAGAAATATAATATGACCGTGTCCATGAATGTGTACGTGGCGGTCCGATGACCCGCCTTCCACCACGGCCGTTCTCGACGCCATGATCCACGCCCTGGCATTCTTGAGCATCACGCCGGCGTCAGGCCCGGCCATGGCGTCCTACATAGTGTCGCGCACGGCGTCCCTCCGCAAGGGCGCACGGATGCACGGATGCATACGCTCATAACAAAAAAGTTATGCTATTTTTGTTGTATTAGGAAAGTTGTGTTTGTCAATTAATAGTAGAGATAATGATAATAATAAATGGCATAGTGCACGGGGTTAGCGATTTGTTATTGAGGAATATCTGATTTTGTTTTGGAAGGTTATCGAGAAAAATATTATATCTGTATTTTAGGAAGGTGATCTCACAGATATGGTGTGATTTTTGAATTCTTAATTACCTATCATTTATGTGATTGAATTAAAGCAGCACCTGCCAAAGCAAGTACGAAACAAGATCTCACCCTTTAATGGGATTTGGTTTTTTAATGGGAGGGAGAAAATCCAGTGGGAAGGGGTGGTGGGAGGTGAGACGAAAAAAATGGACGAAAAAAAGCCAGACGAAGGTGGGAGGTGGGACGAAAAAAACCCGGAACGGAGACTACCAACTGCTCCATTAGGAGTAGAGATTGTGATTGTCAATTAATAGTAGAGATAATGATAATAATAAATGGCATAGTGCACGGAGTTAGCGATTTGTTATTGAGGAATATCTGATTTTGTTTTGGAAGGTTATCGAGAAAATCTTATATCTGTCTTTTAGGAAGGTGATCTCACAGATATAATGTGATTTTTGAATTCTTAATTACCTATCATTTATGTGATTGAATTAAGGCAGCACCTGCCAAAGCAAGTGCGAAACAAGATCTCACCCTTTAATGAGATTTGGTTTTTTAATGGGGGGAGAAAATCCAGTGGGAAGGGGTGGTGGGAGGTGAGACGAAAAAAAACCGGACGAAAATAAGCAAGACGAAGGTGGGAGGTGGGACGAAAAAATCCCGGAACGGAGACTACCAACTGCTCCATTAGGAGTAGAGATTTCTCTTTATTTTTTGGAACACTCATTTTTGCTCCAACATCATGGATCACTTGGTTGCTTTAGGTTTTTTTTCTTTATTCCTAGAATACACTTTCTTTTTACTATATCATGAACCATCTGGCCAATGTGGTGTCGTGTTATCCTCACCAGTGAATATTTTGGCAACCGTCAGCGTGTGGACATCTGCAAAGCATGGTCGTCATCCATCTTGGTGAACACTAGGTCGCCCATGTTGCGAGCACATGGTGGCCGTTGTCCTTGTTGGCAAGCGGTGCTCGGCCATGTCGCTGAGATCCTGTTGATCATCCTTGCCCACGAGCGCTTTCAAAATGATTCAACGCGATTAACTGCTTGCCTAATTAATTAATTAATTAATTACACAAATAATTAATGGCCTATGTAATTCTATGCATGACTATTTAACTGACAACCAAATCAATTAATTATCTGCCTAATTGGGAAAAATTCCTACTTCTAATTATCTGTAGGCATAATTAACTGTCTACCTAATTAATTAATTGCATTAATGACTCGGTTCCCAAATTGATTCGGTGCAAAAAAAATCCTATTTAAATGGCCTAATTAATTGCACACGTAATTAACGTCTAACTAATCAATTCCATTGATGGTTGATTTCTGAATTGATTCAACGCTCGATTTTCAAAATATTTTCGCATGAATGGCTGCTACGAATGACGACGACGACTACCGAATATTATAGGACACATTTTCTTAACGGATTTTTTGACATTTGAATGGACACACTTGATTTGAGAATGTAGCTTGTCTGACTCTTTTTATGACCGACAAGAAATACAATATGACCGTGTCCATGAATGTGTACGTGGCGGTCCGACGACCCGCCTTCCACCACGGCCGTTCTCGACGCCATGATCCACGCCCTAGCATTCTTGAGCATCATGCCGGCGTCAGGCCCGGCCATGGCGTCCTACATGGTGTCGCGCATGGCGTCCCTCCACAAGGGCGCACGGATGCGTACGCTCATAACAAAAAAGATATGTTATTTTTGTTGTATTAGGAAAGTTGTGATTGTCAATTAATAGTAGAGATAATGATAATAATAAATGGAATAGTGCACGGGGTTAGGGATTTGTTATTGAGGAATATCTGATTTTGTTTTGGAAGGTTATCGAGAAAAATCTTATATCTGTCTTTTAGGAAGGTGATCTCACAGATATGGTTTGATTTTTGAATTCTTAATTACCTATCATTTATGTGATTGAATTAAATCAGCACCTGCCAAAGCAAATACGAAACAAGATCTCACCCTTTAATGGGATTTGGTTTTTTAATGGGAGGGAGAAAATCCAGTGGGAAGGGGTGGTGGGAGGTGAGACGAAAAAAAATCGGACGAAAAAAAGCCAGACGAAGGTGAGAGGTGGGACGAAAAAACCCGGAACAGAGACTACCAACTGCTCCATTAGGAGTAGAGACTATCTAATTGCCCGTGCGTTGCAACAGCGGAATACATATTTTAGTGATTCTCCCGTCCAATGCTCCATGAAACTTTCCATCCAAAGATGGTACGTTCGATAATTAACGTGATCATCCCGTCCAAAGATTGATACTCTCCATAATTAGTGTGATCCTCCCGTCCAGCGCTCGATAATACATTCCATAATTACATGATACTCCCGTCCAAAGAATGATATTCTGCATAATTAACGCGATCCTCCCATCCGACGTTCAATTATAGTTTACATGACTTAATGAATGTTGTTCTTTGTTTTGAGGGAATGATTAGGACAAGGAAAGGAAAGTACCGATCTGGTTTAGATTATTTGAAGTTACTCTATGTGCGTTGGTTTTTTGTTTTGTGCGGCATTGGTTGAGATTACCGCAAAATAATCCGGACGATTTTAGGCATTAATGGTTGCATGCTCATTCCGCGCTCTGTATCCAAATTAAACGGACCTAATTAACTGCACGTGTAGTTAACACATGTAATCAACTGCCTGGCTAATTAATACACTTAATTAATTACGTGCCTAATTAATTGCATGCAGATGTGGACGAGGCAGAGATTAGGCAAGAGATAACTGGGACGATTTTCGGCATTAATGGCTGCATGCGAACGACGACGTACGGATTCCCTTTAATAGTAGAGATAATCAAGAAGAATACCTCATTTACAAAAACAATAAAATTGGTCCACTAACTAGTCATTGGGTACTCCTCTGCCTCTCATCCGGGATTGTCACGTTCGTGTGACATTTCTCAGCATCACAAGGGAGGTCGATCGAGTACACACATATCGATGTGTTTGGTTGGTGGAAAAAGCGGCGGCTTCCGATGCCGAGGCTTTCCGAAAGGGAAACGTTTACCTACGGCAGTCCGGCCGACTTCGCTCGCTCCCACGCGCCTCGCACATCCACCAACGCCAGGAAGCCACGCGTCCTTGCGGGCCCACACATATCGCTTCTCCTTTTCCTATCTTCTTCGTCTCGCGATCTCTCTCTCTCTTCCGATGCATGCAGCCATGGCCGCGCTCCTCCTCTCTCTCTGATCCTCGTCGCCATGGCCGCACCCTCTCCTCCTCACTTTCCCCATGCTCGCCGCCATGGCCTCATCCTTCTCCACCCTCCCCCATGGGCACGGCTAGCAAGCTTTTTTTTTCCACCTGTCCAAAAAATGTTGCATCCGACGTGCTCATTTTGCTGGAACTCGCGTGACTGCGTGTTGCATCCATGGTCATGGCTGCGAGCTCTTGTTCAGGGAGGAGGCCATGTTTTTTTTTGTTAACAAAGCTGCACCCGCTGCGGGCCGCGTGTTGCCACTGGCATTATGTTTTGCTGGAACCAACAACTCCATTTGCTGGAACCGTCTATAGATTTTGCTGGAATGCTATGTCGACGGCCGCGACGTTTTGCTGGAACCAGCGAATATGGATGCTACAACCAGCGACGAATGAAGTTACTACCGGCAACTTTTTTTGCTGCAATCGTTCATGGTAGCTGCGACCCTGCGACGGCGGCGAAGTCGTTTTTGTTGCAACCATCGTCGTTTTTTGCTACTACCGAAGATTTTTTTGCTACATCCATTCTTCACGAGGCGGCGGCGACGACGGCACCATGGCATTTTTTGCTACAACCATGTGGGTTTTTGCTACTACCGTCAACGGTTTTTGCTACATCCATTTTTTCACGACGACGAGATGCCGGTGGTGGGTTGCTGTGAATCCCGGCGACGAGATCCAGCACGGGGGCAGGGGGCGGATGCTGCAACCGGTCGCCGGCGAGCTGCAACCTCGACCGGCGAGGCGCGGCGGCGACTACGCGTGGGCTACAACCTAGTGTCGGATGTGCTGCAGCCGCGGCTCGTTTTTTGGGCGGAACCGGTGACCGCGGGGAGCTTGATGGTCACCATGGCGAGCGCGGCGAGCGGGGATGGTGGCGCAGGGTGCCGAGGGGGCGCGGGCGAGCTCGCTGCGGGAAAGGGATTGACGCGGGGGGATTTTGACCCGTGCGGGAGGAAGGAGAAGGAATAGATCGTGCGGCCCACCTCGCTCAAATCTGACGGCTGCTAGCCGACCGGCCGAAACTTTCGGCCGGTGCGCCGGCGCCCAGTACTCGCCTTTCCGAAACGGTACCCCGTCTTTGGTTCAACAACTCTGTCTTCTGTAGCAGGTTTTACGATACACCGGTTCATAGAATCGAAAACGCTTCAACCCGAGCTGATTAGAAAACCAGGATGCGGCTGCACCAACCAAATAGAGCACGTATTCCGTAGAAATAGAAGCAGAGCTTCCCGATAGCATAACCTGAATACGTTACCTGAGCCGAACCAAACACGTGGATAGAGTTTGGGTGGTTTGGGGCAGGAGAAGAATATCAAAACCAATAGGGAGGTAGACACACGTGGAAGAAGTTGTATAGCCTCCATTGGGTACAAAGAGCATGTATAGATCTCTCTCTCCTCCGTACTCACTCACAACCTGGATCCACATGCAAAAGGAACCACATAACCCTTTGTTTTTACCGGAAGACATCATTTATTAACTCAAATAGTGTTTATATCATTCACCCGGAAGCGTAAAATAAAATTAGGTGGGGTGGAGATCTTTGCGCTACTAACTAACTCATGAGCAACAATACTAGCTTCCGCGGACAATTTTCAAATGATACATTCACAAACTCTCTTTGCAGCATTCTTCATAGATGGTCACAAGCATAATGTAGATCACCTCCATGCAGTCGGAATTTATGATCAGACGGTTACATCCAACCCTGCTACGATCAGGCAGAACCACATGACCCTGACTTTTGGGACCCACTAACCCTTGTACATGACAGGGGTCACATCT
Source organism: Elymus sibiricus (assembly GCA_039707655.1). Taxonomy (NCBI): domain Eukaryota; kingdom Viridiplantae; phylum Streptophyta; class Magnoliopsida; order Poales; family Poaceae; genus Elymus; species Elymus sibiricus. Next base: position 2,808,019 of record CM077664.1, on the reverse strand, counting down.
CGTTATACTTGTGGTACAAGAGATAGAATGTCAAGTGTTCACGGAGTCCTTTGGCATCAGACTGACAAAAAATGACTTATGTTATAAACATTATAAAGAATAACCAGATATTTCCTCCATAAATGAAATATGAACAAAAAAATGTATGCGACACATTTTAATTAAGGAAACGTTATATTTGCTAACAATTATTGACAAATTAATTATGTCTACTCAATTTCAAAAAGAGTACTTCTCTACTGTTATATGGGATATATTTAGTCAACCACGGTCGAAATAGAAGAGAGAGGAATTGCTACTTACATCGTTAAAGAAGATAAATTTCTCTCCATCATATAAATCCAATGCCTTCATGATAAATATACCACTGTCGGATCTATTCAAATAGATAAAGAAAAAGGAGGGGGATATTGTTCAATTAATTACTACAAATAATTCATTCAACATGTACGAGAAACGGCGAATATTTTTTTTAAAAGAGTACATTGCACTAAATGTGAGCAGAAAACCCAACTTATTATCTGAGTTTGATATGGTATGGAAAGTACTATCCATTTCTTTGATTTTTACTCTCCAGGACCGAGGATATGCAGTATGAAAAGCTTTCTGAAAGTTGCACACAACAGACTGTGTTTGTGTTATCAATTCATCAGTGTAACCCCGTGGGCTTAATACCTCAAACCGTTTCCTCCAAAAATTGGCTACAACTAGGTACCAAGTCTCGCACATTAGCAGTGGTACAAAAACCTGTTGATGTGATCATGTTATAAAGATTAGTATTTCACAGGCATGGAAACAATGAAAAAGGAAAATGTAATACATGGCAATAATGAATGATTATTTTAAAAAGATATAAATGTATACTAACTGCATCCACGTTGTCGAGTTTGTATCCCTGATTTGGCTCAGTTAGCTTGTCCAAAATGTTTTCTTGGTTTTGAAAGGGGTCTTGAAGCATTTTCTGTAAGAGAAAAATTAATACATGGAAAATAAAAATAAGATCATTATTTATTGTAACGGGAAAGTAGTGAAAAAACTAAACAGGCTTAAAGTGGGTCATCTAAAATGAATCTACCACCATGAAAACACGTACATTCGTTGTCCAAACAATCTAATGCTGCAATGTGTAAAGTTCAATAAAAAAGGATATCTGCATCACATGTTAAATTGCTGGCAGGGATTAATGAAAAGAAATGCACTCACTGCAAGCTTGGAATGCAAAACATGCTTGACGAAATCTGCACCACTTGGTTCTGACATAATAGCTTGGCCCATCATGTTCATAGCATGTTCTGATATATAACCATGCACACGCATTGATAGTCCAAATGTCCTGTGATCCACCCATGTTTCGTCTATCTCCACAGCTCTAGGGCTTCATGCACAGCATTTAAAAAATAGAGAGGAAGGAATACAAAAATGTCAATTAATTCAATCAAACTTCAGTTTACGAATTTACAAAAGGGAAATGTGTTTATATTGTCCATTTCAAGAAAGAGTTCCATTTTCCGTGATTACCTCTTTCCAGAGAATGGTATGCGTTGAACAAAATCTTTATAGACTTCCTTTTCTATGGGTGTTGAGGAGAAATTGGTGCGTACTGGCACATTTTCTTGTGCTAAACAACGCTTCTTTACATAACTCAGTTCATTGGCAAAGTTTGGGGGAGTTGTTGAAATGACCCATTGAGGCTGGAGAAGTTGCAGCGCCTGCTCTAATTCATCACTAGAGGAGTGAGTGGAGAAACAAATATGCCAGACCCCAGAATCGTCCTGCTCAGCCTCTGTTAGGCTGGGTTTCTGGTTTTGACCATAGGCATGGGCATACCACAGTGCTGAAGGACGGATAAGTAAAGGTTCTGGCTGACCACTAGCCCTTGCCTCCTCATGCTTGATTTCTCTGATCTCATTTAATTGGTCGTGTCGAACTATCTGCAGAGTTAACAAGTTATAACTTCAAACCAAAAAATGAGTCGAACTATATATCTCCCTGCAATAAACACACACCAGAAGAATACATGATGGCACGATTTAAAAACTGTAGTACTCAATCTCGGTTAATTACCACTTACTTTGTGTGTAGAGGTGAGTTTCTTCTGAAGCTAGATTAGATTCAGCTGCACCAATGAATATACACATGTGGGCTGCATGTGGACCAACAGAATACTTTGTGTGTGGGCAAATTTTAACATGGTCCCTCTTACCTCCTCTTTTCACATAGAAGGTAAGAAGGTAAGAGTTACTCAGACCCACTACCTAATGAAATCAATGGCTCAGATCTATTATATACACTTACCTCTCATGTGAAAAGAGGAGGTAAGAGGGACCATGTTAAAACTGCTCGTGTGTTTATTCTTTGGTCCAGCTGAAGGTTCAGCAAAATAGTATGCCTTGTGTTTATCTCGAGAGCAGTTTTAACATGCTCCCTCCTACCCCCTCTTTTTACATGAGAGGTAAGAGTATATAATAGATCTGAGCCGTTGATCTCATTAATTAGTGGTCTGAGATAAGAGGGAGCATGTTAAAATTTGCCTTATCTCGAAATTTTGATACCGACACTTTATGTGTTCAATAGGCCTGACCTACGGTAACTAATTTACTTCAAAATGACAATGAAACTAGAGTTCAGGCTCCATGTGTACCATGATTCGTAGTGACTACAGTATCGTCTATGTACTGTGGAGACGTCCTTTCCCATATGGACATACATTGAAGAAAAATTAACATAATGGAAGGTAGTCTCACAAGGAATTGATTAAACTGAATGAATTTCATAGATTAACACACCTGGAAGCGACAATTTGGATCATCAATGATTATTTCAGGGACTGTGAGTGACAGCGCATTAAAATAATCCAAGTTAAGTTCCCTGTCAACATAAATCTTGGATTCAAATGTCTTCGACACCTTAACTAGGATCTCTTCGTGGCCAAGTCTTCCACATGCAAGATACACGAAAGGTGCACGCGGATACTTTGATATGCAAGCTATAACCTGCAATCACCGAATCATTTCTCAGTGCTTGACTGTCATGTCCAACAAGTAACAAGAAGCACATTTAAAATCACAGCGCAAAGGAAAGCCTGTTCAATTGCCGACTCCTTGCTCGGAAAATTGGGGAATTTGGAAAATGTGCAGTCCAGGTACACAATGTCTAAACAGCAATTGTTTTCTTCCCCTTTCAGTGGCAAATTCTGTACAAGATCTAAAGTGAACCGACAGTCCCCCGTGTGCAGTATGCTACCGAATGGACCCTCAAACAAAAACATTACCGCTCCTGAAGTCACACGACACGGAAAGCATTAGCAATGCCCAAGCCCAACCGTCATCAATTTCCAGCACGCATTATATAATAATATATACTAGTCATCAACCCGTGCACCTGCCGTGATAGAAGTGTGATAGTTATTGAATTACATTACTGCAATTTGAGATACATCTTTATTAAATATTATTAATACCATGTAATAGCTTTCCTTAGTTATCCATCAAGCAAAAAAGAAAGTCTATTTCTTCAATCTCTTTTTATGCAGATGATTAACTTATATGCATGCTTTTCGATTCTTTTACAATGCGATGAGTGATGACTGATGACTCAGGTTCGTTATAATTGTTTGACAAAAGTTTTGTATTCCTTTGTCAAACTTCTATTTTTATTTATTTGTTTATTAAACTTCGAATGGTTAAGGCTTAATTCAACATGTCTTTTATCCGGCACGTATTCCAAGGACATATTTATATTTCCCAAATATTAGAGTTGTATAGTATACATATTGTTCTGTCGGTACCATATATATGTATAAAAAATATCTAGGACATACATAATCAAATATACGACTTACATATAAAAATTATCTTAAGCATGAGATCCAAGTCATACTTAATACATATAGATGACTCTGAGTTTTTATCCCCTCAGTTACTATTATTCTTAATAATTGTGTGCATTCGTCAACCCGTACACCTGCACATACTTGCAATTTTGAAAATAATGGAGTTATCTGGTAATATTTATCTCACCTAAGGAATTAATGCCTTTAAATGAATAATATTTAAATCTGGCAGAAAGCATTCCTTTGTTATGTATGGGCCAAAAATATATTTCAGTTAATAGTAAATGGTTGAGGTGTATTAGTAGGTATGTTTTTTGGATGATGCTGTGTGTTTGTTTTTTGGTTGTGTATGTACGATACAGGCAATGTAGAATTAAGTTTGCAGATATTTTACTATTTTAAAACGATGGGCACTATTCTATACACACACTGTTTAGTTTTCACACGCATGAGATTTAAGACATATATAATTCGTTAAGCATACCTTTCTACTTTCCTAGAGGACATCAAATATTTTAAAGCTCAAGTGGCAAAGAGAACCAACCATTGGTTGGGTGGCCAGTGGGTTGACATCAAATAATTTGTGTGGTATATGTACGCCGTCCTAGTTTTGCGACGACGTAAACCCGAAGTACGTAATGAAGGTGCGACACAAGGTCGGGACGTGGTGATGTTTTCAAGAATGTCCGGCTGAGTGCGGAATGCCTAGTAGTGTGAGGAAAGAGGATGGCGGACTCGGAAACTACTAGTTAAGCTTGGGAGCACACACTCCTGGCTGAAAAAATATATTTTCCATTCTTTGAAAAATTTCCAAAAAAATCACACATACACATGACTAAGTATTATGTGTAGACTTTAAGTTTGGTGCAAAAACTTGTATTCTTGTGTGCTGTGGAAAAAGAACAAATTCAGTGCACAAAGTAGTTATTCGAGCCACTAGTTATTGTCTTTTTTGTGAAGAACACAAGCTAGCATATTTTCTTACGAAAATTTGCAGGTGCCTAGTAAACTACCATATGTGCATCTTTCGCAAAAAAAAAAAACTACCATATGTGCATGAAATAATCTTTTTCAGGATTTGTTGAAACATTATAATATGCTTTTCGATTTTTCTAAACTAAAGAGTGCACGCGCACTGAGCACAAAATCCATTCACGGGATGGGCTGGTCTATATTTTATTTTTTATTTTTTTATGCAACAAGATGTAGTTGTTGTTTGAAAGCATCTTCTTTTATCAAAATGTAACATAATTTTTAATCGAAATTAGTAAGGATTCGTCTTCTAACTAGCTAAGTGATTACCAGGGCAATGATTGGCTTCGTACGCGGTGACGTAGAAGTCGCCGTCGGGGTCATCCACCACCAACCTCTTTCCCACCTCCATCTCGGGGTCATCCTCGCTGAAACTTACTGAAGCTAAGGCTCGGCCCTCCACAGTCCACTCCACTCAACTCCACTCCACTCGGCAGTCGCAGTGCGCTGTCCTGTTGGTGGAGTACGTAGGTAGGTTGCGTCCGTTATATATCAGCTGGGGGGGAAGGGGTGTGCCTTCCGGAGGAAGGAAGGAAGGAAGAACATGCAACGTGTCCTTACGTAGATGGTTTCGTGGATTTGCACCTTTAGTCTTTAGGTGAACGATGAAGCTTTACACCTTTATTAGTCTTGGATTTGCGCCTTTAGTCTTTAGATGAACGATAAGGCTTTGCAATTCACTTTCTATCTCTATGTCTCTCGACGAAAAGCTGTCAGCTGCCAACTAGTAATTACAGAAACAAGATAAGAAAAGCAGCCGCGCACTAAACGGGACCAGGCGCGCTTGAACCTAAGCTACGACTCTCTCTCTCGCGTGAAGTTCCTTCCTCCTATTCACTCCCATCGCTTTTTCTTTCACCAACTCCATTAGTCTCTCTCGCCATGTATGACCTCCAGCCGTCGAAATACGGTCCAGCAGCAGAGCTCGGCTCCTTTCCTGCATCGCAGCAACCTCGGGCAAAGAGTAAATAGCAAAAAACTACCGCAATTTTGTTTGACAGAGAACTACTCCCTCCATCCCACTAGTGCGAGCTCCATCCCATAATATAAGAGCGTTTTTGTCACTACACTAGTTTAAAAAACGCTCTTATATTATGGAACGGAGGGAGTGCCACTTTATTTTGTTTGACAGAGAACTACCACTTTGAGTCTAATTTTTTGCATGAGGCTATTAGTTAATTTTAACCATGTTTTGACCAGTGAAAACGGACCTTTCATCCGGAGCACTAGTCCCGGCCGGGTTTGGGCCCGGGACTAATGTGAGCATTAGTCCCGGTTCCAACGGTTAGGAGAGGATGGGGGGACGGACAGGATTAGTCCCGGTTCAAATGGGACCTCTAGTCCCGGTTGGTGATACCAACCGGGACTAAAGGGGTTGCGGCAAGCTGGGGCCCCTGCGAGCCCCTTTAGTCCCGGTTGGTATCACCCATCGGGACTAAAGATAGACCTTTAGTCCTGGTTGACTAAAGTCTTCCCTATATAAAGCTGCTTCGTCCAGCCCGAGTCCAAGCTTTCTCTCCTCTCTGTTTACTTCCCCAAGCTCGAGTTCATCCTCCATTTTTGCCAAGATTTGTCAAGATTGGAGGCACCCCATCTATCCAAGGGTTCTAAAATGTTAGCAACTTCATCCTTTCATCTCTCATTGCTAGTTTAACTCGTTTCATGCTCTATAAGTATAGTGATTTGTGGGTTTTAGTTTGGGAGTAATTATGTGGGAGTTTATTTGATTTATATGCAATTTGAGCTCAAATTAACTTCTTAGTTTGCATATGTGTAGGTGTGGTTTACTTAGTGCCCTTCCCGTCCCTGTCCTCACCGCCGTCGATCGCCCGCGCCGTCCCGTCGCCGGCACCACCTGGATGAGCCTCTTGTTCTTATCACTACATGAAAATTGAGATACTGTGATGAAAATCCTCATGACGGTGGTTGACAACGTCACATATGTATCTAATGTGTGATGTTCTAGAGGTCGTGTCACCGATTTCAGTAAATCGGTGACGATTAGTGTCATTGAAACGATTCGGCCGTTGAGCACCACCTAGCTACCAATTTCTATGACGATTTGGTAATTTTCATGACAAACTTGCTACAGTCACTGACTATTACAAATGTGTGACATTCATTTTTTCGTCATGTCACTGCTGGTAGTGGGACCCGCCATATCTGCTTCACGGGTTATTGAGCAGTAGGACCAACGCGTCGGTGGTATTTATGGGACCCATGTGTCAGTTTTGGTAGTTGAACACACCATAGTTTCTTCATAGGTTATTGAGCGATGCTATTATTTTTTTCAATCTAATAGAAAGATGTAGTGGCCAGAAAAAAACTTATTAGTGGTGTCGTGAGCTGATGAATATGACATTGCAGTTGTTTCGCTCCATCTCAAAAAGGGAAATAAGAGATTGGCCGTGAAAGATTCGGTAGGATGATTTTTTCTATGGGACCCATGCTTTAGTGTTTCTCTTTGGGGTCCACACGCAGGACCCATCATAATTTCTTTACAGGGTATTGAGCAATGTAATTATTTTCTCAGTCTAATATAAATAAGTAGTGGCCGAAAAAAAATCTCATTGGTTGCGTTGGTGAGCTGATGGATATGGCAGTATAGTGCTCCAGTTGTTTGGTCCTAAACAAAAAACGTAATAAGAGATTGGATTGGAAGTAGTTCGGTAGGAGGAGTGTGAAACCGCAACCTCCAACATGGTCTTTCCTGTAGGGATTTTCAATAGGATAGGGTTCACACGCTGATCTAAACTGTGCGCGAGAAAAGAAAAGATCTAAACTGTGCGAACAGCAAGTTAGAGCAAACACCTACATGTAGAGCAGAAAGAAAATGTGGTTCTTTATCATGTCGTTGTACTATACGGCCTACAGCAGGATTTTTTTTGTTAGGCGACAACAGCAAGTTAGTTATTTATTTCGGAGGTGAAATTTTTATCTGCTGATATTTTTCGCTATTTTTGTACGGCAGACATTTGTATTTATGTCTAACCCACATGTAGAGCAGAAAAAAAATCCAATGTTTTAAACTTTTTCAATCAGATTATACATGTACGTGCTATGTTTTTTTAAAGAGGGTACCCCTGGTGCCTTTTACTTTTTTTATTATCAGATTATACACAAACATGGTACGTGCCTTTCTAATTTTTTTTATCAGATTATAGACGTTCATGGTACGTGTCAAACCCACGTTTTATATTTTACCCCTAAAAAAACCACATTTTTTTGACATGATCGTGTCAAACCCACAATTTTTTCTACTTTAAGCGTATAATCGATTTGCCCTCCTGCGCGCCAAGAATTAAAATTTTAAGTTAATTAGGCGGGCTGGCAAAACTTTCGGAACGAAGCCCATTTAACTACCCACTGTTCCACCCTAATCCCCATTATCTCATCTCGCGTCGTCCCGATCCAATCTTGCGCCGTCTCCTTCCTTTCTCCATCTCGATCCAATCTTCGCATCCCCTCCACCGCTCCTCTCCAGCAGCCCCCACACTCCCACTCCCGTCCACCTCCGCCACCCCCACCATCGAGGAAACAACCACCGCCACCGCCGCCATCGAGACCCCGGAGGAAGCCGTTGTAGCGCCGGTGGTGGAAGAGGCGCCGCCGACACCGCAGGCAGCCGCGCTCGGGAGGAGCAGCCCCTGCACGAGACAATTCTCCACATGATCTGGTGACGCAAGCCGACGACCCACCTGAAGAACTCCGTGCGGTGCGGCTGCTCTTCTGGACCCTATCGGCGCTGCTCTTCCATGGCGTGATCTCAGCTGCCGCTGCCTCCAACCACGCTGACCTCTTGCTCCAGTTCTGCCACTTCGCGTACAGCTGGGCGGGTTCTGGCCTGAGCCAACCCGCTACCGTGGCGCCCCTCTACCATGCCCGCTGCATCCTGCTCGAGACAATGCCGCCCTTCTCTGTCTCCCTGATGAGGCCACGGTCGCAGGCATTTTGCGGCGCTGCTCCCATCCAGATGCGTTGTTGTGGCGCTCCTCCTCTCGTTCTCTCCATTGAAATGTTTGAGCGGGAAATCAATGGCACTTTCTCGCTGTGCAGGGGTGGACATGTTCAGCGCGTGTGGGATTTCTCAAGTTCAAAGCTGACATCGTTAATGAGAAAACTGAACCCAAGGTGAGCAAAATGTTTCTTGCTGTAGTTTTGACGTGTTTACCCATGCATCTATTAGTCTGTATATACTTTGGAGATTATGACTAACATTGGCACCCGCAGCTTATCAACACTTAGATAGCAATTGATGTTTTTCAACTGAAATATGCAATCACTGGGAGTTTTATTTTTCAATTAGCACAAGTGTAGCAAACATGAGTACGATGGACTATTGGGGATATTATAGGCAAACAATTTGCTAATACAGAACATATAAGTGAACAAAACGTTTGTACCACTTGGTTATGTGTGTGATAGTCTAATTAGCTGAAATCTTTTTGAGCAGGCTGAAGGTGGAGGAGGGCGTGGATGGGATTTGGTCCCAGCATTGCACTCGGAGATGCGCTAATATTTAAGGAGACCTTGTTTCTTATATTATTATTTTTATCACATTGCCATCAAATTAAATTGCTTGATTGAGTAAGTAGCTTGATAATGTACAAGTAAATCTTTGCTACTGTTATTGGCAAGTTTTTGTAAGTAATCTTTCAAGTCAAGCACTTGTGTATCATCTTTAGTAATCTTAAGTTTTGCTATTTTTTCTTCTGAATTTTCTCATCTTGTTTTCATAGGATTGCTGGCTGCGTCTTCCATGCTACTTGGGACACTTGTTAGACTCCAAAGCGTCGAAATCTTCATTTTCTGTTAATACTATATTACGTGAAATGCCTATTAATAGTGCTGCTTGTTAAAAATACTATGGTACACAATCTGTTTTGTTTATTTTTTGAATACCATCAATGCAAACACAAACCTGTATATGCATTCTAATTTAGCTACTTTATTACACTCATGTTTGCTTTCGGAAAGTACATATGCGCATGTAAAATTGTTGCATTGTCTATGGTCCAGTTCCAAATGAGTTGAAGCAGAATTCATTTTGTTAGTGTTTATAACATAGGCTAGTAAGTATTTTGCAATTGATTCAGTTCCACTCTTTTTCATCTTGCAGGTTCGGGTACTACAATCATGCCACAAGTTCTGGAGAGTGAGAGGGAAAGGAGGGCATTCCTCACGGATGCATTGATTACATGTTCTTTAACCATTATAACTCTAGCTCTAGGTTATGCATGTTCTTTAATCATTATAACTTATTCCTAGGTTTACTATTTTATTGGCCCATTCACATACTTGCATATGCATTTACTAAAGTATTTTTCAATTTTAGATTCATAATTTGATAGATTGTAAGCTTCTTACTCGTACTCTTGTACCTTGTTGTCTTGTTTTTTCCGTCTATTGAATATGCAACGCCGTTGTGTTTCATTAATTTATAGGCACGTGGAGGAGTTAATCGCTAGACTTGAAGCACAAGAGACAACACTTGAAGAGATGGAGAGGAAGCAACAAGAATTGGAAGCTGTTAAGAAGAGCCAACAAGACAAGAGTGAAAGCCTCGGATAATAAGCAACAGAAAATGGATATATTGATTTGTTTTCTCTTAAAGGCTAGAGCAACTTAGTCCCAATCCAAACCTGATGGTGTATGAAGGCCATCGGGAAAAACTTTTGTGGTCTTTAGTTATCTAAATATTACTTGCAACTTGTATATTCTCACCAGTGCCCAAACTTGTTAATTCATGTTATTTAGCTAAGATGATTGAATTTATAATTTGATTTCTCTTTTATTTCAATTTATAATGTTATTTGGCTGTAACTAATTTATATGATGCGATTTCATGTGAATTAAATACTTATTGTGATGTAAATTTGGAAATATTGATATGATAATTCAGTGTGATTTAATTTTGAAATAAATTAAATATATCCCGATCACGTCATATTAATGAATGATGAAATAAGTGATGCTAGTTTAATCAATGTCCTATATAATTATGACAAAAAATGTGACGTTTGTGGCAGCGGGATAGTATGTCCTATGCTGACGTGGCATCAAGGCAGTGACGTTGCTCTATCACTAAATATGTTAGACTGTGGCATATTTTTATCTAACATATGACATTTATCGACCATCACAGAAATACCAAGTCGATGACATTGTCAAAAATGTCACTGAAGGTCCTATTTTCATTGACGTTTAGTGTGCGCGCCGTCACTAGGAGTAATCTGTGACGGGGATTCCGTGACGATGCTCGTGACGCACATAAAATGTCACTCTAGTGTATTTTGTGACGTTTTTGGCTATTCCTTGACATTCTTTGCCTCGTCATAGTAGGCCTGATCTCTTGTATATATCCTTTTTGTAAAAAAAAAATTATTTGTATGATTTAGATAGTTACTTGTATAAGTTTCTTACTTGTATGATTGTTTGTTATATATAGTGCCATGATTTTGATACCCGTCCCCGTCGGCCCTCGTCCGGTTTATGATTCGGATGTGGTATATTATCTTTTATAACTATTTATTTTATTTCGTGTTTATGAAAATTATGCCCATCAAGTTGACATAGATATTTTTATCTAGGAGGTATGTGAACCGGAAATCACAACCGACCCTCTTGTCGAGAAGTTAAATTTAGTTGAAAAAGAAAACGATTATTTGAAAGAAAATTTGAAAAGAATTGAATAAGAGAAGATGAAATTGGAGTTGTATGTTGCCGATGTCGTCGATGATCACAAGATCAAGATGGATGCAATGCGCTTGAAGATTAGAAAGATTAGAAAATATGCCATTAATAAAGAGGCTTGGTATCATTATGCTGTTGTATCAATTATTACCTTAGTTGCAATTTTGATCGCATTTGTTGTTGCATTTAAATGCTTTGGCTAGATAGTTGTATGTTGTTTTATGAGAAGTATGTATGAACTTTATGTATGAATTTGTATTAATTTGGTCACTTCGATGTTGTGTAATGAAGATGAGCCGGCAATGGATGTACGATGACCGACGCTCTCCCGAGTTCATTAATGGCGTGCATAATTTTCTGCGTGTGGCTGAGGCAAACAAGCGGAATGGTTTTATGTGTTGTCCATATGGTGTCTGTAAGAATGATAAGGATTACTCTACTTCAAAAATCCTTCACAGCCACCTGCTTAAGTCAGGTTTCATGTCCGACTATAACTGTTAGACCAAGCACGGAGAAAGAGGGTTTATAATGGAAGACAATGAAGAAGAAGAGGATGATGACAACTATCCTAGGTTCCCTGAATACGATGGTACTACAATGGGGGAAGTTGAAGAAGAGGCATCAGATGAGCCGCTGATGATCTTTGTCGGGCCATTGCTGATGCAAAGAGAAACTGCGAAAGTGAAAAGGAGAGGTTGAAGTTGGAGCGCATGTTAGAGGATCACAAAAAATTGTTGTAATGGAAGGCAGAGAATGGTGTATCTGACAAGGGATTGCTGCAATGGAAGGCAGAGAATGGTGTATCTGACAAGGGATTGCTGCAATGGAAGGCAGAGAATGGTGTATCTGACAAGGGATTTGAAAAGTTGCTGAAAATGATAAAGAAGACGCTTCCAAAGGATAACGAATTGCCCGACAGTATGTACGAAGCAAAGAAGGTTGTCTGCCCTCTAGGATTAGAGGTGCAGAAGATACATGCATGCCCTAATGACTGCATCCTCTACCGCGGTGAGGAGTACGAGAATTTGAATGCATGCCCGGTATGCGGTGCATTGCGCTATAAGATCAGCCGCGATGACCCTGGTGATGTTGAGGGCGAGCGCCCCAGGAAGAGGGATCCTGCCAAGGTGATGTGGTATACTCCTATAATACCACAGTTGAAACGTTTGTTCCAAAACAAAGAGCATGCCAAGTTGTTGCGATGGCACAAAGAAGACCGTAAGAAAGATGCGATGTTAAGAGTACCCGCTGATGGGTCACAGTGGAGAAAAATTGAGAGAAAGTGGCCGGAGTTTGCAGATGACGCAAGGAACTTATGGTTTGGTATAAGTACAGATGGCATTAATCCTTTTGGGGAGCAGAGCAGCAGTCATAGCACCTGGCTTGTGACTCTATGTATCGATAACCTTCCTCCTTGGTTGTGCATGAAGCGGAAGTTCATTATGATGCCAGTGCTCATCCAAGGCCCTAAGCAACCCGGCAATGACATTGATGTGTATCTAAGACCATTAGTTGAAGAACTTTTACAGTTGTGGGATATAAAAGATGTACGTGTGTGGGATGAGCACAAACAGGAGGAATTTGACCTACGAGCGTTGCTGTTTGTAACCATCATTGATTGGCCTGCTCTTAGTAACCTTTCAGGACAGACAAACAAGGGATACAATGCATGCACGCACTGTTTAGATGAGACTGAAAGTATATATTTGGATAAATGTAAAAAGAATGTGTACCCGGGAGATCGTCGATTTCTTCCGATCAAGCATCCCTTAAGAAAGAAAGGCAAGCATTTCAAAGGTGAGGCAGATCACCGGAAGAAACCTGGCCACCGTATTGGTGATGATATATTTGATATGGTCAAGGATTTAAAAGTAATCTTTGGAAAGGGTCCTGGCGGACAATCTGTTCCGAATGACGCTAACGGACACGCACCCATGTGGAAGAAGAAATCTATATTTTGGGAGCTACCCTATTGGAAAGTCCGGGAGGTCCGCTCTGCAATCGACGTGATACACGTGACGAATAATCTTTGCGTGAACCTGCTAGGCTTCTTGGGCATGTATGGGAAGACAAAAGATACACCGGAGGCACGGGAGGACCAGCAACGTATGAACAAAAAAAACGGCATTCATCCAAAGCAGTATCAAGGTCCTGCCAGCTACGCTCTTACCAAAGAAGAGAAGGAAATCTTTTTTGAATGCCTGAGCAGTATGAAGGTCCCGTCTGGCTTCTTGTCGAATATAAAGGGAATAATAAATATGGCAGAGAAAAAATTCTAAAACCTAAAGTCTCATGACTGCCACGTGATTATGACGCAATTACTTCCGGTTGCATTGAGGGGGCTTCTACCGGAAAATGTTCGATTAGCCATTGTGAAGCTATGTGCATTCCACAATGCAATTTCTCAGAAGGTAATCGATCTAGAAATCCTACCAAGGTTACAGAATGATTTGGTCCAATGTCTTGTCAGTTTCGAGTTGGTGTTCCCATCATCCTTCTTCAATATTATGACGCACGTCCTAGGTCACCTAGTCGAAGAGATTACCATTCTGGGTCCTGTATTTCTACACAATATGTTTCCCTTTGAGAGGTTCATGGGAGTCTTAAAGAAATATGTTCATAACCGTGCTTGGCCAGAAGGAAGCATCTCCAAGGGCCATGAAATAGAGGAGGTTATTGAGTTTTGTGTTGACTTTATTCTTGACCTTAAGCCGACTGGTGTTCCTCAATCGCGGCATGAGGGGAGACTGAGTGGAAAAGGCACGCTAGGAAAGAATTCAGTAATAAGTATGGACGGGCATTCTTTCACTCAAGCACACTACACAGTTCTAGAAAATTCCACCTTGGTGGCTCCGTATATCGAGGAACACATGGATATTGTACGCTCCAAGAACCCGGAAGAGTCTGACCCCTGGATTAAACATACACACATGGCGACTTTCGGCGGTTGGTTGCAAACACATCTCATGAATACCACCACTGTTGGAGATGAGTTGTACTTGTTGGCCAAGTCACCATCTTCGACTATATTGACTTTCAAAGGGTACGAGATAAATGGGAATACATTTTACACGATCACCCAAGATAAAAAAAGCACCAACCAAAACAGTGGTGTCCGCTTTGATTCAACAAACAACAATAGGAAAAATGACACATATTATGGTTACATAGAGGAGATATGGGAACTTGACTATGGACCTTCTTTTAAGGTCCCTTTGTTTCGGTGCAAATGGGTCAATCTGACAGGAGGCAGGGTAAAGGTAGACCCGCAGTACGAAATGACAATAGTGGATCTCAACAATCTTGGGTACACAGACGAAACATTCGTCCTAGCCAATGATGTGGCTCAGGTTTTCTATGTGAAGGACATGTCTACCAAACCGAGAAAAAGAAAAGATAAGGAAGCGAATACATCATACGATGAGCCAAAGCGCCACATAGTTCTTTCAGGGAAAATAAACATCGTGGGAGTGGAGGACAAGACAGACATGTCAAAAGATTATAATAAGTTTGATGAAATTCCTCCCTTCACAGTGAAGACTGACCCAAGCATCCTGGTAAATGTTGAAGATTCTCCATGGTTATGGCGCAATCATAAGCAAGGGACATACGCGAAGAAAAAGTTTTATACCCCAAGATCCCACTCTGGGATGTGACCGGCTTCACCGTCGTCACTTTCCCTCTAGTGAGTTTCCGGACTTATAGCTGGAAAGTCCCACTTCGGAAAAACCGGAGGGAATCTTTGTAAGAGTTAGGGTATATATGTGTTTTGGGTGTTCCTAGGTGGACTCCGGAGCGTCGGAATCCAACCAAAAAGCTAGGGCATTTTGGCATTTGAAACATGATTTTTAAATAATTATAAGTTATGAATTTTCAATTATTCTTGTCCTTTTAGTATTTTAATTATACAGAGGAGTTAATCAATATAATTATGTCCAAACAAAATATGAATGTGTAGATTATGTTAAGACAAACAATTTGACATCTTATTTGCTCCATTTGGCTTAACAGAACTGAAGATATGAATATTTAAAGTTTAAAATAATGTCTTCAATTACTGTATTTAATTAATAAGTGCAAAATTAATTATGCAACTTCCTGTCAAAATGATACTAGTTGATAGAAATCTTCAAGATGAATCCACAGAAATTTGAATCAACTCATTTGGTTTAGTTTTCAAATTGTTATGTATTTTACAAGAATTAATTTCAATCTGTAAAATTGAATCTGTCAAATAATTTCTTCAAAATGAAAATTAATTGAAAGACACCTTTAGTCCCGGTTGCAACCACAAGCCGGGACTAAAGGTTTCAGCTCCCGCGCAGAATTTTGGCCGCTGAAAAGGTTGGCCATTAGTCCCGGTTCGTGGCTGGAGCCGGGACTAAAGGACCTTTAGTCCCGGTTCGTGGCTGGAGCCGGGACTAAAGGTCTTGTGTATATAACTCCGCCCGGTGTCCCGGTTGCAGCCACCGCCCGGGAGAAGGATCAGATCGACGCCGCTAGGCTGCCCAATTTCTCCGGCGATCCGCACCGCCGCTCGCGTAGCCTCCGCGCCTCCCTCGCCCCTCCAACGTGTCCCCGAGCACCGTCCCACTTTCCCTCGCGCCCCCGCCCCCCTTTCCCCGAGCTCGAGCTCGGCCTCGCCCGGCGCCGAGCCGCCCGACCCCGACGCCAAACCCCTCGTCGCCGTCGCCGCTCCTTGTCTCCGACCTCCTCCTCGCCGATCTCCTCCGAGCCTCGCCGCCCCTCTCCTCGGCAACGCCGGTAAGGCCCGGGCCTCCCCCTCCCTCTGTCCCCGTCGCACTCCGCCGCTCGCCCCCGCCACGGCCGTGCTACCCCGCCACCCGCGCTGACTGCCGCGGCTGCTGCTGCCTGCCTGCTGCTGCTCCTCTTGCCTCTGCTGCTCCGTCCCAAACGGCGCGGCATGCTCTTCGCGTTCGAACGCCGCAAGCCGTGCGCCCATGCGAGCCATGTAGCGCGATTCCGGCCAACTCCGGCGAGGCGCCGCCGTGTTTTTGGTCGTCAGAGCAGCTCCGACGCCGGCCCGCCGACGTGGCCGACCGGGGCCACCCCCCTGGGTCACTGACCAGTGGCCCCAGGGGCCCGGCTGGCTCAGTTGACCCAGTCAAAATGCTGACTGGGCTGCCCCTCTCAATGACATGTGGGTCCAGAGGACCCCTTTGTCCAGTCAAAGTCTCCAGTCTCCAGTCAGCTGGGACCCACTGTCAGCCACAGTGTGCACTGTTGTGTGCACTCTGCTGAGTACACATAGCATTTAGCCTTTTATTTAGAATTAATAATAATTTCAGAATATGTTTAAAACTTTGAAAATTAATATAAAATAAACCGTAACTCGGATGAAAATAATTTATATATGAAAATTGCTCAGAAAAATCCAACGAATCCGAATATGCAACCCGTTCATCTTTCACACCTCTCTAGCACTGCAAACATAGAACCATCCCCTCTCTTTCGTCTATCTGAAAAATGCCAAACGCCAGGAAAACCCCTCCGGATGTTTTCCCTCTCCGTCTGCAACGTGTAGTACTGTGTTAGACACCCCTAGCTCTGCATATCGTCATCTCATGCTTAGTGATGCATCTGTTTGCTGTGTATTGATTGCATCTCCGGTATTGTTCTTCTCGATACTATGATTCAGTTTTTGCTTATTGAATGCATTCTAATTTAAATACTCAATTATTTTATCTTTCTTCTGGATTAGTTAAGCTATGGACGATAGCGGCAGATACCATGAAGAGGATGTCTTCGACATCATAGGCTCCTCCCAAAACCAAGAGAATGAACCAGATGACGGCTCACAATTTCTGAATGACTCCAGTGAGGGACTTGAGGAAGAACCAAGAGACGAAGGGCAAACAAACAATGATGGCGAAGAAAATGCTGGACAATTAACAAAGTCCGGCGAGGTATATATATATTAGGCCTCTGGTGATCATTAGATGTATTAATTGATTTGTATATATATATTAACGAATATTTCTTCTTTTAGCCCTCTGGATCGAGCAAATCTCCTAGAAGGGTACGAGGCCGGGACAAAAAGTTGGGCGATGGCATAAAGTTCAACATCGATGAAGTCACAGAAGATGGCGAACCGATCGCTCCTGAACAGAATTCCCGTACATTTATAAATCAATGCGGAGTTATTGTTAGGGACAACATTCCGATCACCATTCGAGAATGGAATAAGCCAAAGGAAGATCGAGGAGTTAGTTATGTCGACGAAAGATCGAAACATTTGCTTTGGGATACGCTCATGTCACATTTCAACCTACCAGAGGGTCTCACAGATGACAAACGGTTGAAAGTCAAGCAGTTTGCTCTTAGGAAGATGGCCACACAATTGCAGAGCTGGAAGAAAAGATTATACAACGACTACATCAAGGCAAAAAAGAAGACTCCAGAATTCACTGGAGCACTAGAGAAGATAAAAGATCACTGAGACGCATTTGTGGAGTACAAGGAATCGGATGAAGCTCTGGAAAGGTCGAGAAGAAATAAGATAAATGCTGAGAAAAAAGAGTATCACCATATTCTGGGGACATGTAGCTACAAGAGAGGCGTGCCTAAGTGGGAAGCAGCTGAGGCCAAGATGCTTGATGAAGGGGTCATTCCAAAACCATTGGATTGGCCCCAGAGGTCCAAGAATTGGTTTTATGCGCATGGGGAAAAGTTGGACCCAACGACAGGGGAGATTATTGAAAAGGCAGATCTTAAACCAGCCTCGGACGCTTTACTTGAAGCAATAGAAGCTGCTCGAAAGGGATTGTTCTAGCCCGAGAGAGAGAGAACGACGAGCTTACACGCGCCCTCAAGAATCCTGAACACGGAGGATGAACACGAGGCAAAGGCGTTGTTCGGTGGGTTCAGGGTTTTTCGGAGTGGAACGACACTTATAGAAGCCGTCAGAGAAGAAAGAAGCAGGATGCAGACCAGCTTCAGAAGGTAGAAACAAAGAACAAGGAGTTGGAACGCATGTTAAAGCGACAGCAGGAGCAACTGGACAGAATTGATCAGCAAAGGGCGTCTCCGCGGCAGGAGCAAGCAGATCCAACATTGGATAGTACCGTCCCATCTATGCGGAAAAGCAGCGTGGGTTCCACGGGGGTCCGGGCCGATGATGCACTGCTGGCTCACTACCCCGTGGATGATATCAAAGAGAGAACACTTTGTGAGCTACACCAGAAAATGAAGAACATATCCATGAAGGTGGCGGTCGGCTTTGCTTTACCGAATGCACCTGAAGCAACCATCCATGGCAATCCGATTCCAGCTGGCTATGCTCATGTCAGGGTGGATGAAGTTCTGCTAGGATATGACTCACTAGAGCTTGACATTCCTGGAGGTGAAGGGGAGCAAACACTGGGAGAAGTCATAGATGGTGTCATTGTATGGAGAAAGGAATGCATCGTGTTTCCAAACTCGGCGCCAAGGCCACCGACTCCTCCGACACTACAGGAATCAGCTGATTTGCCGTCTGGCTTGGCAGACGGCAAAGGACCAGAAAGCGGACGGCAAAGGTCTTTGCCGTCTGCCGCAGACGGTAAACGCTTCCGGCACTGGAAGCTACGGTAATGAGCTTCTTTACCGTCTGCATTCGTACAGCGGACGGCAAAGACCTTTGCCGTCAGCTTTCCTGGCCAAGCAGACGGCAACGAAAGTGGACGGCAAAGAATAGACGTTAGCCACGTTAGGTGGCTAACGGGAGACTTTGCCGTCTGCTGGCGGACGGCAAACGTGCTCTCCCCTTTGCCGTCTGCTTCCTGACGTCAGCAGACCCGTGGCAAAACGTCACTCCTCCATGCTCTTTGCCGTCTGCCGCTCTTTTTCTTTGCCGTCTGCTTGCGGACGGCAAAGAACCACTCGCCTTTGCCATCTGCCAGCGGACGGCATAATGACCAAATGCGTCAGACCCAGTACTCCCAGGTTGCACAGGTTGCTGCCACGTGGCACCTTTGCCGTCCGCTGGGTGACGGCAAAGACCTTTTCCGTCCGCTGGCAGACGGCAAAGTGCCTGTATTGCCCCTTTTTATTCTGTTTTTTGTTATATTCAAGCATTTTCACAGCAAATATATGATATATATATATATATATATATATATTTCACAGGGCAAACAGTATGTGCAAGTTTCACAGCAAGTATATGATATCCAACACATAAGAAACTATATCCCTGCCATATGGATATGATCATCCAACAGATATACCAAAACAAATTGTGCAAGTTTCACCATATTACAATAGTTTCATCCATAGGTAGCAAGTTTCACATTGTTCATGGATACAAAATCAAAACAAAAAGTAAACACAAGCACTCCATCAATGCAAGCTTCCGTGAAGTGAATCAAATCTGCAAAATGGGAAATAAGAAAGTTAGAAGAAGACGACTAGAAGAAGAAGAAGAAGAAAAAGAAGAAGACTAGAAGAAGAAGAAGAAGAACAAGAAGAATAAGAAGAAGAAGAAGAAGAAGAAGAAGAAGTGTTTTTCTTCTCTTTCTTTTTCTCCTCTTGTTTTTCTTCTTCTTATTGCTTGTTTGTGTCATTTTAGAGCTAACCTAGGTAATTATGCCATTTTTGACTTAACTAAGCTTATTGTGTCATTTTGGAGGAAAATAAGCTAAGTATATGACATTTATGAGGTTACCAAGGTTATTATGCCATTTTTTAAATGAATAAGCTAATTATGTCATAAATGGACTAAATAAGCTAATTATGTCATTTTGGAGGATAATTAGCTAAGTATGTCTTTTTTGGGGAAAATAAGCTAAGAAGAAGAAGGAGAAGAAGAAGACTAGAAGAAGAAGAAGAAGAAGAAATGGACTAAATAAGCTAATTATGTCATTTTGGAGGATAATTAGCTAAGTATGTCTTCTTCTTCTTCTTCTTCTAGTCTTCTTCTTCTAGTCTTCTTCTTCTTCTTTTTCTTCTTCTTCTTCTTCTAGTCTTCTTCTTCTTCTTCTTCTTCTATTCCTTCTTTTTCTCCTCTTCCTTGTTTTTCTTTCATTCATGTACTGATCCTTCTTCAGAAACTTAGCCCGGCACGACGCCTTGTCCTTCTTAATACCACGCGTGGCGTAGTAGTCTCGAACAGCCTGCGGTCGAGCCTCGTGCCGTAAGTTTTGTTGTAGGCGCCTGCACTCGCTATCGATAACCTATGCCGCCTCCTCCTCGTATCCCTCCTCACACCTGTCGAAGGTCTGCAATCAAACGAGACAACACTGATTTGTAACATAAGTAGCTATTGTTAATTTTTAATTGTGCAAAGGAGAAATTACCCAAAAGCTTCTGATCACCATCTCGGCAATCGTGTGGCACAAGACACCGTCGATCATGTGGTCCGGCAGGGCGTGGGCAGCCAAGTAGTGCTCCCAGCTCAATCCTAGCTGTGGAAGCTGACCCTCACCGGGCAACGTGACAAACCCTGGAAATTTTGCCGGCAAAGCACACCAAGGACGGTGTTGGGCCTGTGGACTCCACTGGCGTGTGCCCAACCCCTGCAGTATGACAAGGCCAACGCATTAGATATTTGAGGAAACCTGAAGGCAAAAGGTACAAAAAGAGTAAATGCACTTACTTCTCCCCATCAGGCCTAATCGCCGGCCGCAGCTCGCGGGTCGCCGGCACGGGCGGGAGCCGTGTACCACCACGCTGGTACACGGTGGCTCCCTCAACCACCTCGCCCTCACTATCAATAAACGGATCATCCCCGCCACCATTAGCATGGCCACTCGGCCCCTCACGCAGATCCGGCCAGGTACCCCATCCGGACATCTCCTGGGACGTAGCCTGGTCCGGAGTGTCGTGGGCCGAAGCCTGAGGGTCCGGAGTCTCGTGGGCCGAAGGCCCGTCGACCCGAGGCTCGTGGTGCGGAGTCCCCGTAGCCTCCACCTCAAACGGGTCCACCCTAGCAGTCTTGTGCTCGGGTGAATCAACTGGGGGTGGCGGCGAGGAAGGCGTAGCAGCCTGCCTAACTCTCCGACCCCTGCGTCCTGATCTACCTCCTCTCTTCTTCCCTCCCCGACCTCCTCTCCCGGTGGGCAACGACGCCGACGAAGAAGCGGCCGGTGGTGTCCCCATACTGTCTAACAATGCTCTCCGGAGAGGTACGGGTGGAATGGAAGTACCCCTCCCGCGGGCCACCGCCGAAGAAGTACCCGCGGCGCGCTCTAGACTCGCGCCCACCATATTTCAACACCTGCCATGACAAAGAGTAAACGAAATTAGTACAACATAAAAAAATTGAAGAACTGACATGAATAATAATATGTATATAATTTAAGTTGGGATGCATACAAACTAATAATAGTCTGGATCGTCTATATATGCTCCGGGATCATCATCATCATCATCACTATCACGCGTGTCGTCATGAATGACGTGCTCATCGGGTTTGGCGGCATCAACATGTGGAAGGCCGTTCTGTAATCGGTCAAGCATTGACAGGTCATCCGCAGCAGTAACCTCTTCTTGTTCCAACTCTTCTTGTTCCGGCTCACGGGTGTTGTCGGATTCACTATCGCTGTCTACTTCCATGTTCTGGGGTGAAGTAGAGCGGCTCTTGAAACGTTTTTTGGAAAGACGTGTTTCTTGGAAGAATTCTCCATCATATGTGTCTGGGTTAATGTGAGGTTCATAATCCTCTTCATTGGGGGGAGGTGGTCTAACACGTGGCGGCACTTCATAAACGACATCCCAACCCTTCAGATTTGCATTAGTTTGGCATGCCCAGGGTAGATAGAAAACTTGGGTCGCCTGTTGAGCCGTAATATAGACATCGGGAACATCTAAATGGGTGCTTTGTTTGATTTCTACTAGCCCTATATGTTCATGAGTCCTTCTAGTCTCCTTCGGCTCGAACCAATAACATTTGAAGACTATGACGTTCGGTGGGTTTTCACCATAGAATAGAAGTTCATAAATTGCTTCAACTCTTCCATAATACTCGGTACCTCCTTCGCCGATAGCAGAGACACCACAATTTGTAGATTTTCGGTCGGCCATAGATAGCTCTTTGCCAAAGGTACGAAAGCGATACCCGTTGATGTCGTATTTCTCAAATGAACGGACCTTACAGTCAAAGCCATTAGCGGCTTGTCTCAATTCGGCGTCCATAGACTCTGAATTAGCCTACAAGTTTAATACGAAAGAATTGTTGCATTAGCCACAAATTAGACCAAGAAATGAAATGGTCTATTAATGCTAATTACCGTTTGTTTGAACCAAGAGATGAAACCGGGATAGCCGCCTCCATGCTTTGCCAGAAGCTCATACTCTTCGACGGAATCCTTTTGGATCACCGCTCCATCCGAGAATTTGGCGACGTATCGACTGTATCAAATATCCGGGAATAAGTGCAGTTCAAAGGAATAATTAGAAGTTGCG
The DNA here is from genome assembly GCA_039707655.1 of Elymus sibiricus. NCBI lineage: Eukaryota > Viridiplantae > Streptophyta > Magnoliopsida > Poales > Poaceae > Elymus > Elymus sibiricus. Next base: position 2,785,062 of record CM077664.1, on the reverse strand, counting down.
AAACAATGTACCGACAACTTACTCGATGTACGGCCGCACTTCTGTTAGGTTGTTGAAGATATACAACGAAATGGTCTGCCATTCTTCGACATCCAACTCTATTGGTTTCGAAGCACTGGCTGGCGCGAGCTTCCCTTTGAATAGGTTGAGGTTGGATCCACCTTTTTTAGGGTCACCAGCATTGTACCGAGGCTTCGGATTATGCAAATGACGATTTTTGGCTTCGTAGTGTGCTGTCACGAAGTTTGCCGCCTCCTCACTAATGAATGCCTCGGCCATCGATGCTTCAATTCTACGTTTATTTTTACATTTTTCTCGAAGCGTCTTCTGCATCCCCAATCTTGCCTCGGTCGGGAGATGTAAAATCAAATGCTGCATTGGATTAAAGAAGCCCGGTGGAAAGATCTTCTCTAACTTGCAGAGCAATTCCGGCGCCAACTTTTCCATGTCATCTATCACCGCAGGCGATAGTTCTTTCGCACAAAGAACACGGAAGAAATAGCTCAGCTCTGCCAGTACTAGCCATTCATCCTCAGGGATAAAGCCACGGAACATCACCGGCATTACCCGTTCAAGCCATATGTGCCAATCATGACTCTTGAGACCAAATATTTTCAATTTTTCAAGACTCGCTCCCCTCTTTAGATTCGCTGCATACCCATCGGGGAACATCAACTGCATTTTCACCCACAAGATAATTTCACTCACAGCTGGCCTTCATCCAGTTCTTCTTTCCTTTCGGTTGTTGCATGTTCTGTAACGGTCTATCACATAGAGTCTGCTGATCGACTCTAGCCTTAGGATTATCCTTTGACTTCCCCTCTATGCCAAACAATGTACCAAAAAGGGCCTCGCCGATATTCTTTTCAGTGTGCATCACGTCGATGTTGTGTGGAAGAAGGAGGTCTTTGAAGTAAGGCAGATCCCACAAGCATGTCTTGTGAGTCCAGGCGTGTTCCGAATTATACCCCTTGAAATACCCTGGACGCTCTGGATCAGGCTCGAGAGCGTTTAACTGATCCAGTATCTGTTGGCCTGTCAATGCAGGTGGTGCAGAGTTTTTGACAACTCTACCTTTGATGAAGTTCTTCTTGTCTTTTCTGAACTTATGGCGAGGATCCAGGAACGGTCTATGCAAGTCGAAGCAAGAATACTTGCGACCCGCCTCGAGCCAACGAAACTGAAGAGCTGCCTTGCATGTGGGGCACGGGAACCTTCCATGCACACACCAGCCAACGAATAGCGCATACGCCGGCAAGTCATGCATCGAGTACATGTACCAGACACGCATTATGAAGTTTTGTTTGCTAGCGGCGTCGTATGTCTTGAACCCATTATCCCAAGCTTCTTGCAATTCATCCTTAAGCGGCTGCATGTACACATTCATATTCTTCCCCGGATAGTTGGGCCCTGGAATTATCAACGTCAGGAAAATGTTCTTTCTTTGCATAATTTGTCCGGGGGGGAGATTGAGTGGAATGACAAATACAGGCCAACAACTGCATTGGGTTGCCGTCATACCAAACGGATTGAACCCATCTGTGCCGATGTAGACTCGAGGATGCCTTGGATCTGCCGCTTTATCCCCATGTAATTCATCGAACTTCTTCCACGCAAAAGCATCCGATGTGTGTACCATCATTTGATTCCCATCTGCATCTAGTTCGGTTCTTTTGCCCAATTTGTGCCATGTCATCTGTCTGGCCGTCTCTTCGACCATGAAAAGACGTTGAAGTCTTGGTATGATTGGCAGATACCGAAGAACATTAACGGGGATTTTGGTCTGCCTCTTCTCACCCATACCGTTGTCTACCACAACATACCTGGAAGACTTGCAAATGGGACAATAGTTCAAGCCCGCATACTCAAGCCTAAATAAGGCATATCCGTTCTCACAGGCATCTATCTTCTCATAGGGCATCTTAAGTGCACGGAGGATTTTGTCCGACTGGTACAGGTTTGCAGGCATTACATGGCCTTTGGGTAGAAAGCGTCCAAATAGTGTCATCATCGCGTCGTAGCATTCTCTGCCCAAGTTGAATTGAGCCTTCAGAGCCATTACTTGTGTGATGGCATCCAGCTGACAAAGCTCAGTGTGCTCATGGAGAGGACGTTTTGAAGACTCCAACATTTCATTGAAGGCCTTTGCAGATTCCTCCATCTCCTCGTCCGAATCCCGAGCATCATCAAAGTCTTGCACCATATCGTCGATCCCGGTACCATGCTCGTCGGTGCGACGACGAACCACCTCAGCTCTGGTACGTTGGGCAGACTCACCATGAAATGTCCACACCGTATAATCAGGCGTAAAACCCCACTTCTGCAGGTGTTTACCCATTTCTTCCTCTGTCCTCTTTTTAAAGTTGTCGCACCTAAGACAGGGGCACCAGGTTTTTCTCTGGCCATTTGCAAATGCGGCTCTCACAAACCCCTTGGTTTTTGTTAACCATTCAGTGGTCATGTCTTCCTGACTAGTGTGGCCGGTGTACATCCACGCACGATCACTCATCTTGCCTACCTACTAAACACACAAGAAATATATTTATAATTCATCATATATATTCATCAGTTAATTAAGTTTGTCAATTTTATTACGCCCATGCAACCTACACGCTAATAGGTAAAGATAGGTCCTAATCCCACCCGAGTATGTGTAGATTGGGTTCGTTTTCCCATGCTCTGCTCCGGATCTGACGCAGAATTTCGGCAGCACCTCCCCGCTGTTCTCCTGATACATGTCTCGACAATAAATAGAGAGGATGTGTACCCGGAGAACAACAGGGAGGCACTGACAAAATTCTGCATCGGATCCGGTGCAGAGCATGGGAAAACGAACCCAATCTACACATACTCGGGCTGTCCATGGATAACGTTGGACAATTCGAAAGGATGGCGGTTATAAATATGCAAAGACATGCATATTTATAGATGCCGCCCTTTCGAACGGGAGACGCATACTGGTCATGCATACTGATGATTGAAGACACCTATAGCTAGCAAGTTTCATCGGCACGAAGACCGGAACAGAGCAAATTAAGGGGGGCGGGAGGAGATGTCATTTGTGCTCACCCACGAACGCAGGGGAGCTCGTCAAACGCACGGGGAGGTCGTCGAACACCAGACCCTCGCAGCGACGAAACAACTGCACATTTAAATCCAAAGTTGAGTAACATAGCATTATTGTTTTTTCCGTCAACCTAACTAAATATTTACAACAGGATGCCACCGCCAAGTTGTAAAAAAATGATTCGCACTGCTCGTTCCCCGCAACAACCCCTAACCTAAAGAGTTATCATTTAGGGTTTTTCTGTCGATACCTCTTCTTCTTCTTCTTCTTCTCCTCCTCCTCCTCCTCCTCTTCTCCTCCTCCTCCTCCTCCTCTTCTTCTTCTTCTTCTTCTTCTTCTTCTTCTTCTTCTCCTCTTCTCCTCTTCTCCTCTTCTTCTTCTTCTTCTTCTTCTTTTCTTCTCCTCCTCCTCCTCCTCTTCTTCTTTTCTTCTCCTCCTCCTCCTCCGTCATTTAGGGTTCCATCGATGCCGAGGAACCCCCTACCCTAAATAGCCGTCATTTAGGGTTCCATCGACGCCGAGGAACCCCCTAACCTAAATAGCCGTCATTTAGGGTTCCATCGACGCCGAGGAACCCCCTAACCTAAATAGCAATCATTTAGTGTTCCATCGACGCCGAGGTACCCCCTAACCTATATAGCCGGCCGGTGCCATGAGTTCGGGCTAATATAGCCGGTCGGCGGCCACGCTCGGGATTCCCTCTCCATCTCCCTCCCTCTCGCTCTCCAGACGGCCAACGGCCCACCGCCAGACCGCACCCCATCTCCCTTCTACATCCACCCAGGCCAACCCTAGCCGTCGCGCCTCCACGTTGCGCCGCGGCCGCACTTCTCCAACAACGGCCAACGGCCAACCCTAGCCGTCGCGCCTCCATGTTGCATATACCACTAACCTAACATATAGCACTACTACCACTAACCTAACATATAACACTAATTAATAGTAGCAATTAACAGTAGCAATTAAATAAAAAAAATAAAAAAAATCAAAAGAAAAAAAAACAGAGAGGTGAGTGGGGGGCTCACCGGAGGGGGCCGTCGGGGGTGAGAGGGGCGGCGCTCCGACGTGTCGACGGGGCAGGGGGGCGGCGCTCCTGCGGGTCGACGGGGCAGGGGCGACGGGTCGATGGGGCAGGGGGGCGGGGCAGGGGGCGGCAGAGCAGCGGGGCAATGGGGCGGCGGGGCAGGGGGGTGGCGGCGGCGGCGGGGGAGCAGCGGGGCGGCGAGGCGTCGGCGCGGGGCAGCGAGGCGGTGGGTCGGCGGCGGCGACGGGCGCGGCGGCGGCGACAGAGGGAGAGAGAGAGAGGCGCGGGGGTGGGAGGAGTGGCGAGTGGGGGGTTTCGGGCGGGGGGTAGCCGTTTAGGCAAACCCCCGCTTTGTCGTCTGCTAGCGGACGGCATATAGCTCTTTGCCGTCTGCTAGCAGACGGCATAGCGGCCGTCCGTTAGCCCTCAACGGTGCCGCGCGGCGGGTGGGGCCCAGTACTCTTTGCCGTCTGCTATTTCATTATTTGCCGTCTGCTAGCCGACGGCAAAGAGCCAGTAGACGGCATAGAGTTGACCTAGCCAATGCCACTCTTCGGTGGGGCCCACCCTCCTCTTTGCCGTGTGCCATATTGCTCTTTGCCGTCAGCAAGCAGACGGCAAAGAAAGGACTCACGGCAAAAACTATCATTGCCATGAGTCCTTTCTTTGCCGTCTGCTTCCCCAAAGCTGACGGCAAAGACTGCCTTTGCCATCAGCTGGCTGACGGCAAAGAGGCAGCAGACGGCAAATTATCAGATTCCAGTAGTGCTAGTAGCAATACACCTCTAAGTCCACCCCACCTCGAGAGGGAGCCCATCGCGAGTCCACCATATCGATCTCCGCCGCGTCAGCCGACTCCACCCCCTATGTCCCAGCAGGGCCAAAAGCGGAAGAAAGCACCAAAGAAGAAAGCCAACGACGAGCCTCCTGCCAAAAAGAAGTTAGCTTACGATATGACTGATGAGGAAACCTGAGCGGTCGTGGTTTCCGAAGTGAAGTCCCATTTTGCACCGAAACCGCCCCCGCCGCCAAAGGAGATAATACCTACGAAAACCGTAAAGCACTTTGTGGAACTTCTTGAGCGACCCCCGGCACATGTGCAGAATAGGCCATCAGACTATTACCGCTCTATTAGAAAGTCATATGAGGAACAAATGCAGCAGTCGAGACGTACAAGTAGTTATAAAAGTGGGAAAACAGTTCCCCAGCTCGGAGAACAGGCAATGCAATCGATCCCCCCGCTCAAGGTGATTACCGATAAGGTAACCGACGCTGCTAGAGAGTTTGGTATCAGTGTTGATCAACTCCTAGGCACCGAGGAAGTCCTCGTGGCTGATGTAGCGGTAGCATGGCGATATGTCCCCGGGAACCCTCTGGTCAGACCTAAGCAGGTCCCGCTTCTACCAACACAAATGCGAAGATTGCATGAGTGGTACATGGAAGAAGTAAAGAACGGGCGAGAGATGCTCATGGTGAAAGTCAAGGAAGAGCATTGCTTCTATGAAAACGATCTATGCATTGAGCTTCCATAAATTTTTCAGTTATACAATCAAGACGCACTCGACAAATCTATCGTCAGTTGCTATTGTCTGTAAGTGATTTCTTTCTGTAATTTAAGTCTCTAGCTCAGCTCGTTCATTGCCTGTAATTATCATCACTATATTCTTTTGAACGCTTTTATGCAGAATGAAGATTCTCGAATGCAAAAGAGATGGAATCTATGACATTGGATTCGTTGACCCATATATCATTAATGAAATTATGATACAAGTCCACGCCAAAAACACAGAGGAAAACTTGCTAAGGTTTATGAAGGCACTAAATACCAGAACAGAAATACTATTTCCTTACAACTTCAAGTGAGTGTTACTGTCTTGTACTACAAATTCTATTTTGCTTACTCGATGTTAAGTGTAGCTGATGAGTTATGCATGCCTGCTTATATAAACGTGCGCAGGTTCCACTGGATCCTGCTAATCATTAGAGTTGACGAAGGAACTGTTGAAACCCTGGACTCACTAGATATAGACCCTCGAGAATACACCAGCGTGGTTTTGATGCTCGACAGGTAATTTCAATCATTATCGCACTATATCAGCCTCTTTTGTTCATTTTCTTTGCCGGGCAGGGTTTGGAAACGGTTCATCAATGATGTTGTCAGTGAATGGAAACCGGAGCTGCGTTGGCGACGGCCCAAGGTAATTAAGTAGTACTAGCTAGGTCCGCGCATCTCTTTAATTCTACTTTCAATACCATTATCTGATTGAATTCTATTCTCGCAAAGTGCATGAGGCAGAAACAGTGGACTAATTTATGTGCATACTACGTTTGCGAGAACATTCGCATGACGACCGAATGGCGCAGAGATGTAAGACAACTTCAGGTACGTAAATACTATTCACAATTTTTTTATGATGATCTAATATATATACACACAACTAATATATTCATATTGATCTCCTTTTTTAAAGATGGAAGATATGCGGGAGAAGCTCCTACCAGAGAACCGCATACGAGCAATTCAAGAGGAAATTGCGGGATTTTTGCTTACGGAGGTCATATCTGAAAGCGGAGAATACCATTGCCGCTAATGCCTGCATGTAATGATCTCCAAATTGTAGGAGAAATTGTATATACCAAATTGTATATATATATATGTATGGTCGTACGAGAAATTATATTATATATTTATGGTCGTACGAGAAATTATATTATATATGCATAACGTGTACAGTATGTAGTAGCATAAAATATGTTTGAAATGAAAAAGAATTTAATGGAAAACACAAAATGAAAAGGAAAAATAAACCATAAACCCTAAACCCTAAAACCCTAAACCCCAACACAAAATCCTTAGTCCCGGTTGGTGTCACCAACCGGGACTAAGGGTCCTCCAGCCCCCGGCGCTAGCTCGCGGCCATGTGGAGGGACCTTAGTCCCGGTTGATGACACCAACCGGGACTAAAGGTCTTAGTCCCGGGTTGTGGCCAACCGGGAATAAAGGGTGGGGGCCTTTAGTCCCAATTTCGTTGTCCCGGTTGGTGACCCGGGAGTAAAGGCCGTCTCCAACCGGGACTAAAGCCCCGTTTTCCACTAGTGAGTCAAATCTGATTGTCAGGCCCACATGGCACAGGAGAGACGGAGCTCAGTGACGGCATTATACGCTCGTCCTCTCCTCCTACCCTGTCGCATCGGGGACCACCGGCGACGAGCACGGCCAAGGCGGGTAGGTCCTCCCCGCCTGCCATGGCCTCGCCATCGCCTTGCCTACTTGTTGCCCCAAATCGAAACTCCCAAATCCCCCTCGCCAGCGAAGTCCCTCCATCAGATCAACCGAAGGCTGTGGCCGGCGTCGAGTGTGGGCTGAAGGTCCGCCATAGCAAAAGAAAGGCGGAGGCTATCGCTGTCCAGGAGTGTTCGCGCGCCGGCAAAAGGCTCGACTGAAGGTCCGCCCATGGCCTCCATCGAGTCCGGCTCTTGGCTCTGTCCCTGCACCAACGCGAGGTGTGCCGCAATCCCCGAGCGAGCTCCAAACCCTGGCGAGCTCCTACCCCAACCGGAAGCACCGAAGCCCGTCAAGCGGGGACAAGCATCATCCCCGGGGGATGCCGGCCTCCAGTGCCACCACAACGGCAGGAGGGGGAGCCATGATGGCGCGGAGACCGCAAATGGCGAGGCGAGCTGGAGCAGCGACCTCACCAATCCCCACTGCCGCCGGCACGGGAGATCCGGGCGAGGCGAGCTGCTGCAGCACATGCCCCCGCGCCGTGGCCTCCCTGCTCGGCGCTGCTTCACCCGACGAGGTCGCCGGGTTCGGGCGCCCGCACCGTGGTCTCCCTGCTCGGCACTGCTTCGCCCGACGAGGTCGCCTGGTTCACGCACGGCATCCCCGCCACCCTGTTCTGCTCCGCCGCGCGTCGTTCCTTGTCCTGCTGCTGCTGCAGCACGTGTGCTAGCATCGTGGCCTCCTCTGCCACACGCCGGGAAGCTCGTCAGGGGCCGCCTGTTGTAGACACTGTCGTCCTCAGCCCTCCTCTGCCACGCACGCGCATCCAGCGCGGCACTGCGTGAGGTTCATCGGGCAGGCCGAGTTCGAGGCAGAGTTTTGGATTTCGTCCGGAATTACTGGATTTCGTCCGAAATTCGCCCATTTCAGTTGGGCCCGGTATTAGTATGACCCGGTCAAATATTTCGGCCTTTTCTGATCTTCCAGCCCAGCCCAAATGCCAAACTAGCCCACGTATACCTCTTTTGGTATATAAACTCCACCTGAACCAGCCCCCAACCCTAGTTTGCACGTTTCCTCTATTCCTCGTGTGTGCGGCGGCTGCAAGCAACGCAGGCAGCAAGCCTGAGCGAGGCGGGGCAGCGCCGCCTCCGTCCAGCCTTCTCCTCCAGCACCCCAGCTCCTCAAGGACTCCTCCTTCTTCTCCATCACATGAAGGATGTAGGTCGCGGCCGTGACAACGTCCGTACACGCAGCAACCTGGTCGACGGCGGCAACACCGTGGATAGCAGCGGTATGAAGGCAAGGCTGCAGTTGGGCGTCGATTGAGTCGGCAGCGGCAGCAACATCGAGCGTGGTCACTTGTTCTGCCTAATTTCGATTTTTTGAGCAAATTTCGGACATTTTTCGTTCAATTTTCGGCCATTTTCGTTTCAAATTTCAAATTTTGGTTTCTTCTTTTCGTCCGGAATTTCCCGAAAATTTTCCGAAATGCCGAATTTCGCCCATTTCATTCAGATCCGGTAAAAATTATAAAAAGAAATCCAAATCCTTGTTTCGAGGGCAAGCTGATGCAGTCGGAGTTGTTAGGAATAAACCGAGTACGTATGTGCGTATGTGTGTCGCGAGTGTGTGTGCGCTCGTGGCCGTAGTTAGGCTGTTAGCAGAAGTAGCAAGATGGCCGTGGCGATCTGTTGAGCTGGCCGCGTTGTGCGCGTCGTGTGCGTGGCCGGGTGGATCGCTCGCGCGCAGTGGGAGCCAGGTAGGCGTGCGTTGGTGCGTGCGCCGGGTCGTATGGCCGTTAAGGTAGCTACGCAAGTCCAGCATGTTCGTGCATGTAGTTGAGTCAGTTGAGTAGTGGGTGCTGGCCGAGTCATCCATAGGAGCTATTCCAGGATGTGGGCATGCGTGTGTGTGCATGGGTTAGGTTAGTGGCCTCCGGCTCCGGCTGTGTGTGCGTCTGCTACTTAAGCGACTGTAATCAGTTTGTTAGGTGGTGGTTAGTCCAGCAATTGCAAAATCAGGGCGTTCGTTGCCCGGGCGTGAGTAGCCAGAAAACAAACCAGTCTGCTGTGCTTCTTCTACCTTCGTCTGCCTTGGTCCGAGAGAGCTAGGTTAGGGTTCCTCCCATCCCAACAGGAGTTGCCCGTGCTCATCGACTTCATTGCTCACTGGCCATCGCCACGGCAAGGGCTGGGGCGGCTGAGGTCGGGGGCATGGTGTCTGGCTGGGATCCATGGCCGCTCGCGGCTGATGGCCAGAAGGAGATTGGACGAGGGGAGAGATGGGTGACTAGGGATCCTCACAGGGTAGGCCCACGACGACATACGACCCAACTAAGGGCCCAAGACCATAGAGGATGATACATTCCAGGAGAAAGCCGTATGAAGGGGTCGTGTCCCTGTAGGACTAAGGCTATCAGTCGGATGAGAATGATTTCCTTAGTCGGTCTTCAACCATCAGTTAGACGTAACGGGAGGTCAACAACCAAGCATTCAACGCATGCTTTACTGGTGAGCTCCAGTAAGCAATCAAGGCGGGCGTTACCCGTCAACCTCACTACAGATTAACAGCAGCCATTACCCTATGTAATGGCTAGAAACAGTCAGCATTTAATGTGCCGTTACCTGTAGTTATTGTACGTACCAGCCATTGTGTCTCCTCCCCCACATGCCACACTCTATATAAGCCATGGCAGGGGCACCGGGCTGGAGGTTAGAATCATTTGTAATCATCCTTATACGCGAGGGCAAGAAACCTCACAAGAAGCAGGGTATTACCTCCACCGTTGAGGGCCTAAACCTGTACAAAAATCCTCGTGTGTACACCCATTTGCACCTTCGGTAGCCTCTACGCTCCTCCATTTACCACCTATACGTATTGTCAGGATTATATCCATGACAGTTGGCGACCACCGTGGGGTATAACGTCTATCGAAGCTATGGTGTAGATGGTTTCTTCATCGATTTCCGGTGGCAGACTAATTCCGGGGCATGTCATTTGCTTCGGCTCCCTCGACATCACCACGGACGATTCGGCGTGGCATCAAAATGCCCCGCTGACTGACATCGTGCTGCCGGTGCGCAGGAGTCTACACTTTAGCGTCTACAGCATTGGTACCTTGTGCCTGTAGGAGCCGGCTCACTACCAGTCAATCGGGCTGGCACCCCACGGCATCTGAGGTGATCCCACAAGCCTCGTAAAGGCAATCCTGTGACCCAGCTTGTCGGCATGGTTCATTCCGACTCGCTTTTCCCTCTCCTGGAGTCCAGCTCCGATGGTGAGGAGAGCTACGGAAACAAGGCTTCTGTGGTTGAAGTCTTCATGGCGAACACGCCACCACCACGCGCCACCGACACGCACAATGCTGCTGCAGATGATGAGGGGGATGCTGCCCTCAATGCCGCTGCAAGCGGTGGCGGCGGCGGAGGTGGACCAATCGGTTCGGCATAACTCCGGGCGGTGGAACAGCTTCTGAACACGCCCATTCCGGTTGATGGCCCTGCGGCGGGGGCTATGGAGGCTGCGTGCCAGGCCACGTTGGCTAAGCGCGCTCGATTGGCTTGGCTTGAGCAAACCATTGAGGCCAGAGAGCGGGTGTTGGCCGGCACCAGTCGGCATCATCATCGACCTTCTCCGTCCTTGGTCCGACGAGGCCGCGACGTTGACGACTCCCTTGCCACAGGGGCCGCAAGTGATTACTCAGTATTCCGTATTCCTATGCAGAAGGTAATGGCTGCAACTAGGTTGGCAGATTCCATGCGCCTGTTGGAAATATGCCTTAGAAGCAATAATAAAGTTGTTATCATCATATTTCCTTTTCTTGGTAAGTGTTTATTCTCCATGCTATAATTTTATTAACCGGAAACTCAAATACATGTGTGGATACATAAACAAATATTGTGTCCCTAGTAAGCCTCTACTAAACTAGTGAAAGTGCAACTAATCCCCGGGTGGTTTTGGTAATTAATAACAACATATATCTCATTGAACTAATATACATTCAAGTGAAAGATTTCAGAAAGTTTAATGATTGGCATGGGAAAGACTAAGGATGTGAACCCCTCAAAATGCTAAGGACATGCATTAGCAAAAGCTCAAGACTCTTCATTTTTGGTTTAGTGATCCAAGATCACATTGAGTCCATAGGAAAGCCAATACTATTAAAAGGGGATGAGGTATTGTTGATGAGGTTGTTGCTCAAAATGCTTAGTGATATTGCTCCGAAAACCCTCATTCACTTTCTCAAAACACATCTGTCCAAAACCCTAACTCATCATTTCGGTCCCACCGATTCCATATTTTCAGAGCCACCGAGATGATCATTTCCACTGCCATAGCCAAACCCTAACAAATCGGATCCCCCGATATGGATCTCGGTCCCACCAAGATGGCCTTGCCAACTCTCTGTCATCAGTTGCAATTATTTCGGTCCCTCCGAGTTCTTGCAATCGGTGCCACCGAGATGGCTTGCCAACTTTCTGTTGCCTTATTGCTTCCCTTCGGTCCCACCGAGATGATGCAATCGGTGCCACCGAAACGAGGTTTTGCCCTACCATTGCACATCAGTCGCTCCGAGATGTTTCGTATCGGTCCCACCGAAACTTCAAAAGTTCATATCTTTTGCACAGGTCGGTCTCACCGAGAATTTCTTTCGGTGCCACCGAGTTTGGTCAAAAGTGTGTAACGGTTGGATTTTTGTGTGGAGGCTATATATACCCCTCCACCCCCTCTTACCTAGTAAGATAACCCTCAGAACGTGACTACACTTCCACAATACATTTTCTGAGAGAGAACCACCTACTCGTGTGTTGAAATCAAGATATTCCAATCCTACCATTTGAACCTTGAGTTCTAGCCTACCCCAAGTTGTTTTCCACTCAAATCCTTCATCCACCATAGCCATATCTTTGAGAGAGTGATTGAGTGTTGGGGAGACTATCATTTGAAGCACAAGAGCAAGGAGTTCATCGTCGACACACCGTCTATTACCTTTTGGAGAGTGGTGTCTCCTAGATTGGTTAGGTGTTGCTTGGGAGCCTCCGACATGATGTGGAGTTGAACCAAGAAGTTTGTAAGGGCAAGGAGATCGCCTACTTCGTGAAGATCTACTCCGAGTGAGGGTAGTCATTCGTGGACAGAAGCCATGATGGAATAGACAAGGTTGCTTCTTCGTGGACCCTTCGTGGGTGGAGCCCTCCGTGGACTCGCGCAGCCGTTACCCTCCGTGGGTTGAAGTCTCCATCAACGTGGACGTACGATAGCACCACCTATCGGAACCACGGGAAAAATCTTCGTGTCCCCATTGCGTTTGAAATCTCCAAACCCCTCCTTTACTTACTTACATATGCAATGTTCTACTTTTCGCTGCCTATACTCTTAGAATTGCATGTGTAGGGTGATGCTTGATTTGCTAGCTTACTAAAATCTGTCAACAACTAAAATTGGGAAAAGGCTAGTGTTTTATTTTGTCAAGTAGTCTAATCACCCCCCTCTAGACCTACTTTCGATCCTACAACTAGCTCGTTGATTAAAGATGGTTAAGTTTTCCTAACCATAGACATGAGTTGTCATTTAATGACGAGGTCATATCATTAGGAGAATGATGTGATGGACAGACCCAATCATAAGCTTAGCATCTGATCGTGTCACTAAGTTTAAATTGCTATTGCTTTCTTAATGTCAAGTGTCTATTCCTTAGACCATGAGATCATGCCACTCCCTAATACCGGAAGAATGCTTTGTGGGTATCAACTGTCACTTCGTAATTGGGTGATCATAAAGGTGCCTTTCAGGTATCTCGGAAGGTACTAGGTGGGTTGCATGGATCAAGACTGAGATTTGTCACTCCATGTGACGGAGAGATATCTCTGTGCCCTCTCGGTAATACAACATTCTAAGTAGCTTGCAAGCATGTGACAAATGTGTTTGGTCATGGGGATATTGTATAACAGAACGAGTAAAGAGAACTTGCCGGTAACGAGATTGAACTAGGTATGGTGATACCGACGATCGAATCTCGGGCAAGTAAAATATCGCGAGACAAAGGGAATGGAATACAGGATTGTTTGAATCCTCGACATTGTGGTTCAAACCGATAAAGATCTTCGTTGAATATGTGGGAGTCATTATGGGCATCCAGGTCCCGCTATTGATTATTGATCGGAGAGGTGTCTCGATCATGTCCGCATTTTCTCGAACCCGTAGGGTCACACACTTAACGTTCGGTAACGCTAGGGTAGTAATGGGATATTAATAATGGTGAGACCGAAGATTGTTCGGAGTCTTGGATGGGATCCAGGACATCACGAGGAGCTTCGGAATGGTCCGGAGATTAAGATTCATATATGGGAAAGTGTTTTTAGGGTTTCCGGAAAAGCTAGGAGTTTTTCGGTATTGTACCGGAGGTTCTAGAATGTTCCGGAGGGTTCCATGGTGGGGCCCACCTGTCCCGGAGGGGCCCACATGGACCAAGAGGTGGCACGCTAGCCCACATGGGCCAGTCTCGCCAACCCCCCTTTTGCCCCATGCGGCTGGGATAAGATAAGATCAAATCCCTTGAAAATAGGGAGGGAGACTCGGAGGCCAAGTACTATTCACGGTATTGTTCCTCCTCCTCCAAGTTTCCTCCTCTATATAAAGGAGGGGAGGGGCAGCCCTCCAGATCCATCCAAAATCCCTAGGCGCCTCCCCTCCTGCTACTCCTCCCACCCCTCCACAGAAGCTTGGCGAGGCCCTGTCGGAGTTCCACCATAACTCCACCACACCGTCGTGTTGCTGGCCTAGATCCCATCTACCTCTCCCTCTTGCTTGCTGGATCAAGAAGAATGAGACGTCACCGAGCCGTACATGTGCATATCTCGGAGGTGCCGTTCGTGCGGTGCTTGATCGGATTGGATCGTAAAGTACGACTACACCAACCACGTTTCCGCTCGTGTTCTACAAGGTTATGTAGACTTTTTCCCACTCGTTGCTAGCATCTACTAGATTAGATCATGGGTTTATTCGTTATCTCGTAGGAAAAAAATTGTTTTCCATGCAACGAATCCCTTCGGCGTCGGCCTCGGGACAGTGGCGGAAAGCATTCGCCACATGGCCACCCTGTTGAAGATGGCGATCGTATAGAACGAGGTGGTCTCTCAGTCGCACGACCGAATGGCTTCACGCTCGGGCAGGAGTAGGCTGGCTGGCACTGGTATCAGCCGGGTGCCGACAGGCGGATTATCGCAGCCCAATCGGACTGCAAATTGGCGCGAGGATAGCCGGTGCCGGGGCTAACCGTGATCACTCGCCACGTCACCGAGATGATTCTCCTCGACGGCGTAAGGATTCGCCGCGTCGCTGTGGCACCTCTATTCAGAGAACCGGAGGCCTCGTGTTCCAGCCCAGAGATCTATGTCTTCTGGAACACGGTATAACTTGATATAGATAAAACCACGACACGATAGAGTACATAAGAGTACAATAGGAGCAACTAGGCTGATCGTATTATTCTCCGAACTACTCGTCATGGAAGTTCTGTTGGCGAAAGCAATATAACACAGCGGAAAGCGTGACGATAGTGGGACTCCTCCAGAGGGACACTGCTGGGACACAATCTAGCTCGCACTCTCGACGTCCTTATACTTGGCTTCTCCTGCATCTGGCATGATAAGCCAGGTGAGTACTCCTCGGCATTAAATCGAACCCTGTACTCCACAGAGGATACGCATTGCACAATTAAGTTCACCCAATTCTCTTCGAAACCCAGTCTCAACAAAATTTCTTTTAAAAAAGACCATTCCACTCGGTCATAAGCTTTGGGCATATCTAGTTTAATGGCACACAAACCTTCTTTACCCACCGTTTTCTTTTTTATTGTGTGGAAACACTCATACGGCACTACAATATTGTCTGGGATCATTCTTCCTGGAACAAAAGCACTCTGGGTTGGGCTGATAATATCTGATAGAATTATCTTCAATCGAGCAGCAATCATTATTGAAATAACCT
Source organism: Elymus sibiricus (assembly GCA_039707655.1). Classification (NCBI taxonomy): domain Eukaryota; kingdom Viridiplantae; phylum Streptophyta; class Magnoliopsida; order Poales; family Poaceae; genus Elymus; species Elymus sibiricus. The sequence continues at coordinate 2,769,753 of CM077664.1, read as the reverse complement.
TATACACCACATTGCACAAACTGATTGGTCTAAATTGAGTTACCTTTTCCGGAGAGTTAACCTTTGGGATCATAACAATTGCAGTATCATTCCATCCTGCCGGTATCGAACATGTATTCACCGCCTTGAGGACCTCTTCTGTCAGGTCTTCTCCCAACATAGACCAAAATCCCTTATAAAAAATAGCTTGCAGACCATCTGGACCCGGAGCTTTTAAATCACCAATATCAAATAAGGCCTTCCGAGCTTCCTCTGCCATATACGGAGCCATAAGGGCATTATTCATTTCATCTGTCACTTTTCTTTTGACAAGAGATAGAACTTCCGGGTTCGGTTGAGAAACTTCTGATGTAAAGAGGTTTGAAAAATACCCTCTAATGTAATCCTTCATCTCCGTATCTTGCACCCACACCCCATTGTTGCGAGGGCTGGTTTCTTGTAAAGGGTAAACGCTTAACTAGGAACCTCTTCTATAGGGATATTGTGCTTACCTACTCCACTACACTAAATATGTAGGGACCAATGTCATGACGCGTGTGCATGCATGGAGGCTTGTTACTCTATCCGGTAACAAATACGTGTCGTTTTGGACAATGATATGGTCACTGAGACACAAGTTACTTATATAAAATGTGTGCAAAATATATTATATTTTAAAACTACTTTTGAAGGCAAATCTTATCGTACTATTTTCAAAAGTTCAATCAAAATATTCAAAGATGTATATATTAAACGTGTTAACTGCATGTATTTGAGAAAAGCTTACTTTTAACTTAGAGGAAGTGCTCCCTCCAGACGTTTCCGACATGCTTTTTAGGAATTAAGGAATAGGTGATTTTACTCTTCTGCCCTCAGTCTTTCCAACTTTTTTTTTGACACTGGTCTTTCCAACTATTCACAACGCTCTCACCAATCCTCATCTTTCCCGTGAGAATCACGCATCGCTGCATGCCGTCGTCGGTCATTTGCTACATCCCCCCTCCTCCCAGTAACTCTCCCACCACGCCGCCCACCGCCGGCACCCACCAGCCACGTCAGCCCACACCCCAATCGTCGGAAAGGCGGGCCAACCCATATATGGAGAACCAAAATTGTTGTCAGTTGTCTGTACATACATCAATGAAAAAGGCTTGCTGCTACCCTGCACTGGTGAAGGACATATGTTCAAAATTCTTGCCGCAGCCGCCGGTGAGCTGCCGGCTGGCGAAGAGCTGCTACTCGATGCTAGAAGCAAAGGATAAGCTGTACTAGTAGGTCTCGAGGACGTTGACAAATACAAGCTCACAGACGCTCGGCAACCCCTTAAAAAATGCTCTGATCCAGCTCTCCTGCTATCGTTAAAAAAAAAGCTCTGATCTGTTCTCGCACATGCGATCAGTTTGAATGCTTTGCCTGAAGGATTCATGCCCAGCCAGTGTGCGTGCATACTTGCTAGGGGCAAATAATACGGAACAAAACCATTCAGACATGTCAAATGCCCTGTTTTTCAAGCCAATCCAAAACTCCCTCCGGCGTCATGTATTCCCGATTTCAATTTGTGTTCCAAAACCAAAATGCTCCAAAGACATGTACAACAACCTTTCCGGCAGCCGTAGTGAATGTCCTGATCCCATTTGACATGCACCAATAATGGATGGCTCCAAATCGGTAGTACATATGCACAAGTTGACATGACTATGATATAGGTTCAATAGTGGATAGATTAGCTATGGAGGCATGTTTATCATGCTAGCTAGGTCACCAGATCCCACCCCCAATATACTGCAACTACTAATAGCATATACTATGCCCTCCTGTCACATTTCCACAACCTAATCCCCTGGTAATTTTAGCTACTGCTAGTTAAATAGTACATATAAGCCCAACGTAATCATCAATTAATGGTTGTAGTCCATAAGCCAGTTCCGGTGCTCCACTTTTACATTGTCTAATTAGATATTAAAATTATACTACACATCAATTAAGACAAAAGATGATGTGGCCAGAAATTAAAGGAAGAGAGAAAATTGACTTGTGTCCTACCCAAGACACTAGCCAGGCTCAAAGTCCAACACATGCACAAACAAAAAACATGCTTTAAGACAACACATATGGAAAGATCCTTTGTTCCAACTGCCTCCACTGCAATTTGTCTGTAAAGTTCAAATCCTCTCAACTTGCTCCATTTTTCCAATGTTCCAAAGGAGGCTTGATTGTGCGAATTTCATACTAAAGCAAGTTCTAGTTATGAAACAATATTTTAGACCTTAGCCATGGATGTCCTCATATGTTCCCAATCCGTAGAGACTAACTTTTCCGATTTGCATGTTGTTGCACATTTCTCCTTTGGAGCGTGCGTTGGGCATAATAATTTAATCAAGAGGAGGGGATTTGCATGTTGTTGCACATTTCTCTTTGTAGTGCGTGGTAAGCACATAATTTTGTCAAAAACGAGGCCGGTAAAAAGAATAACTGACAATCTTAAGTAGCTGCAGTCTCTCATCGCCAAACCTAAACAATGTTCGTATTTGGGCCACTGTAGCTTGAATCAAGGGGTATTACATTCATTTCCCTAGTTAACATGGATATAAAAGAAGTCGGAGGGAGTTGTGCTAGGTGTTGAATTCATTGAATACTCGCTCCCAGCTCGCAACCTGCTTAAAATTTTCCTTTCAATATTCATGCAGGTTTGTGGTGGCTTAAATACTGTAAGTTATCGGGAATACATGTATAGTTTCTTTTGAGTTACTATCTCAATGGACTAAATAATAACCAGAGGAGAAATTTATAATGTTTAGGGAAATACCCTTTTACTCTGTAGAATGACATTTTTGTATGAGGGGTGTATATTAAAGATAAATAAGAATTTTACCCGTTGACATATATAGCCATTCTGTCTATGGAATCATATTAACTATGGTATTTTTTGTTTGGAATTCCAATGTTCACTACTATGGATGAAAAGATGATAACATCAATGGCTTTGGTAATTCGTTGGTGGCCAATCCGCTAAATTTTGGTGGGTATGTCAAACTAGTAAATAAAATAAAACTAGCAGAGCGCCCGTGCGTTGCTACGGGCTATCCGTCATGTTATCTTTAACACGTGGGCTCCACACGAAAACCCTATCCACGACGCACCCTTCTCTTTTCCTGTCAGACCCTCTCCTTCCCGCTCGGTTTTCCGCCGTAGCGAGACATTTCTCGTTGGAGACTCCTCCTTTAAAACCAGATGACGTCCACCTCACCTTCGCCTTGCATTTCAATTGGGATGAAATTTTTCATATTTACAATATAATAGAGTGGGTTAAACTAACACATACTATTGACAAAAAACAACAAATAACTATAGAGATCATTCTAAATGGTCCATTCAACTTTGCAAATGCACACTGATGTGGGAGGCGAGTGGCAACCTGAACGTAGTCACCAATAAGCTCCACCTCCAGCCCACATACCATTCATTGCTAGAAGGGATAGTTGTCGTTCTTCTCTTCCCCGTCCTTCCCTACATCTTCTACTCCTAACCTCTTCGTTAGCCCGTTTCGTTGGCGCCAACCAGCACCACGTCAACATTAGTGCGTTCATCAGCGACGCCTTATCTTCTTCTTCTCTTCGATTTACATTTCTTTGGGTACAGAAGCTACACTTGGCAAGCGGCCGTTTTTCATTTTTTTTATCCAAGTATGGTTGGCCGTCCTACCTCACCAGCTTTAGTTCTCGTTCCTACTTATTTTCTAGAATACACTTTCTTTATTTTTTTCTCTTTATTTTTTGGAACACTCATTTTTGCTCCAACATATTGGATCACTTGGTTGCTTTATTTTTTTTCTTTATTCTTGGAACACACTTTCTTTCTACTATATCATGAACCATCTGGCCAATGTTGTGTCGTGTTATCCTCACCTGTGAATGTTTCGGCAACCATCAACGTGTGGACATCCTGCAGAGCATGGTCGTCATCCATCTTGGTGAACGCTGGGTCGCCCATGTTGCGAGCACATGGTGGCCGTTGTCCTTGTTGGCAAGCGGTGCTCGGCCATGTCGCTGAGATCCTGTTGATCATCCTTGCCCACGAGTGCTTTCAAAATGATTCAACGCGATTAACTGCTTGCTTAATTAATTAATTACATAAATAATTAATGGCCTATGTAATTCTATGCATGCCTAATTAACTGCCAACCAAATCAATTAATTATCTGACTAATTGGGAAAAATTCCTACTTCTAATTATCTGTAGGCATAATTAACTGTCTACCTAATTAATTAATTGCATTAATGACTCTGTTCCCAAATTGATTCGGTGCAAAAAAATCCTATTTAAATGGCCTAATTAATTGCATACGTAATTAACGTCTAGCTAATCAATTCTATTGATGGTTGATTTCCGAATTGATTCAACGCTGGATTTTCAAAATATTTTCGCATGACTGGCTGCTACGAATGACGACGACGACTACCGAATATTATAGGACACATTTCCTTAACTGATTATTTGACATTTGAATGGACACACTTGATTTGAGAATGTAGCTTGTCTGACTCTCTTTATGACTGACAAGAAATATGATATGACCGCGTCCACGAATGTGTTCGTGGCGGTCCGACGACCTGCCTTCCGCCACGGCCATCCTCGACGCCATGATCCACGCCCTGGCATTCTCGAGCATCACGCTGGCGTCAGGCCCGGCCATGGCGTCCTACATGGTGTCGTGCACGGCGTCCTTCCGCAAGGGCGCACGGATGCGTACGCTCCTAGCAAAAAAGATATGTTATTTTTGTTGTATTAGGAAAGTTGTGATTGTCAATTAATAGTAGAGATACTGATAATAATAAATGGCATAGTTTACGGGATTACCGATTTGTTATTGAGGAACATCTGATTTTGTTTTGGAAGGTTATTGAGAAAAATCTTATATCTGTCTTTTAGGATGGTGATCTCACAGTTATGGTGTGATTTTTGAATTCTTAATTACCTATTATTTATGTGATTGAATTAAAACAGTACCTGCCAAAGCAAGTACGAAACAAGATCTCACCCTTTAATGAGATTTGGTTTTTTAATTGGAGGGAGAAAATCCAGTGGGAAGGGGTGGTGAGAGGTGAGACAAAAAAAAACCGGACGAAAAAAAGCCAGACAAAAAATAAACTGTGGAGGCGAGGCTACCAACTCCCCCTTTAGGAGTAGAGATGTATAGATATCTCGTGGTCATATATAGATTCCATTCATTACGGACTAGATGGTTTATTGATGATATGCCATCAAACGAAGGATGCAAATTCATTAGGTGTTATCGACCTAGCTAGGTAAGGGTAGGTAGTACCGACGTTGTATCTATAAATAGCTCTCACTTGATATATAAGCTTGCCTTGTGAAGCGAGCAGCAAGAAGCATATAGTACTAGCTGATCGACAAGTAAGTCTATTCCTTGTTACAAGTAAGTTGCAACAATCTCTACTCCTAAAGGGGGAGTCTGCGGTTGTGATGGTGCGTTCATACGTCGTTTGCTCATTCGCCTCTCCTTCGTTCGTTCGCCACCCCTTCGTCCCACCCTCCCAACGTCAAAGTCATACAGGGAAACAAACCAAAAGAATCCTAATATTAATATGGAAACAAACCCAAAGAATCATAATATTAATATGGAAACAAACCCAAAAAATCAGCACCATCGTAGCCTTCCTCCCACCCTCGCAGCCTGAGTACATATATAGTAAAAATAATTAGCCTTCCTCCCACCCTCCTAAGTGCAAAAATACTATACATGGGAAAAAACCATAGAATCCTAACAATAATTAGCCTAATTATTACATACTAAACATCAGGCAATAGAATCCTAACAATAATTAGCCTAATTATTACATACTAAACATCAGGCACAAGATAAGGAAAGCCCGACAAGACTGATAACGGCTTCAAACATCTCCACCATATTTGGTAGGAGTACGTATTTAAGTAGTATATGTTTATGTTATAGGGTTGGTCATTCACGAACACCCCTGCCTCAAGTACTCACCATCAAGCACGGACGATACATAGCTGGGAGATCACGCTGGAGATCACACCAGGTCACCTTGGAGGTCACATGAGTTTATCATCAACCTGTCAGCCTCGCTTTCATCACCCGGAGGTGAGTTCACCTTTTGACAAAGCCATCTGTTTCTCCGACGTGGTGCCGTCTTTCTTGTGGATCTTCGTAGTCTTGATATATGCATTATTATTTTACTAGGAAAATTGCCCGTGCGTTGCAACGGGAGAAAATAGCATCCCTACATCCTTCCTTCTACTAAAGTAACATAGCTTCACTAGTAGAAAAAGGGCCTTTAGTCCCGGTTCCAGAGGGCCTTTAGTCCCGGTTCTGGAATCGGGACAAAACGATCAGGACTAATGCCTAAAACCTTTAGTCCCGGTTGGCCTACGAACCGGGACCAAAGGTGCTCCACGTGGCCGCTGTGGGGCGCCCAGGCAGGAGGACCTTTAGTCCCGATTGGTAACACCAACCGGGACTAAAGGGTCTCCACGTGGCCGCTGCGCACCACTCAGGCAGGAGGACCTTTAGTCCCGATTGGTAACACCAACCGGGACCAAAAGGCAGCCACGCGTCAGCAGCTCGCAGGCGCTGGAGTTTTTTTTTTTGAAAGGGGGGGGGGGGTTTAGGGGTTTCATATGGTGTTAGCTAGCTAATAGAGAGAAGTGACCTCTCTTTCTCCGTGCTTGGTCGACGCTAGCTACTACATATAGAGAGAACTCGACGCTAGCTAGTAAGCAAATGAAGGAAACCATTAAACACAAGATCGTCATGAACATATACAGAGAGAAGTGACCTCTCTTTCTCCGTGCTTGGTCGAAATACAAGTTTTCGTAAATCTATCCGACGCTACTACATATATACAATATAACCTCCCTGACATCATCAAGCGCCAAACTCCCATTGAATTTCCGTATGGTATTCTCCCTTTTCATGTATGACGTGGTCAAGAAAGAATCCCGCCAATTCCTCTTGAATTGCTCGTATGCGATCATGTGGTAGGAGTTCATCCCGCATCTGCCAGATCTAATTTAAAGAAGGGGGTCAATACATATATATGAATGAAACTCAACACAATTGATGGTAATAAAATAAAATTGTGAATATTGTTTACATACTTCAAATTGTTCTTCAGATCTGCGCCGCTCAGAGGTCCTGTGGCGAATGTACTCGCAAACGTAGTATCCACATAAATTATTCCCGGGTTCCTGCCACAAGAACTTGACGAGAATAGAGTTCAATCAAACTGATAATCAAGCACGATAATGGTATTGATGACACTAGAATCAATGAGAGATGCGCGGAACTAGCTAGTACTACTTACTTTGGGGTGTGTAAATCGCAGTTCGTTCTTCAGACCCGGAACCTGTCCGGTGAACTGTTTCCAAACCCTGCTAGGCAAAGAAAATGATTACTTGATATCAGGAAATGAACGAAAGTTGCCGATATGGTCCCGGTATTGATTGAACTTACTTCTGGAGCATTGCAGTCATGTCCGCACAATCCTTGGGATCTTTACGTCTCGAGTCTAAGACAGTTACTACTCCCCCGTCAAGCTTAATGGATAGCAGAATATAGTGGAACCTGCGCACGCATAACTCATCAATTACAGTACTTAACCTCGAGTAAGAGAAACCGAATATGCAGAAGACAGTAACACTCACTTGAAGTTGTAAGGAAAGAGTATTTCCCTTTTGTTTTGATGTCGAAGGAACGCTTTTAGCAAGTTTTCCTCGGTTTCTTTAACATTGTTTTGTACCGTCCATTCATTTACGGTATTTGGGCTAATGAACCCAATGTCATAGATTTGTCTTTTTGGGCATTCGACGATCTTCAATCTGCATAATATAGTGAGGATAATTATATATACATGCAATGAACGAGCTGAGCTAGAGACTTAATTATAGAAGTAATACTTACAGACAGTAGCAAGTCATAATTTGTTTGTCGAGGGCCTCTTGATTGAATAACTGAAATAACTCCACAAATTCAACAGGCATCAGGTCGACTCCAATGAGGTCGTGCTCATCTTTAATTCTCACCATCAAACTATCGGACCCATTCTTCCTGCAGCTTTCCAAGTACCACTCATGCAATCTTCGCATCATTGTTGTTAGAGGAGGATGATCAGGTTTGACGAGAGGCTTCCCGTGCTCGTATCTAAAGATCTTTACTACCTCAGCCGTTTCAAACTGTACATCATCGCCCACGTAATCACCAAGAGTGGTACCGGGCAGTAGCCCCGGATGATTCACTACTAGGAAAAGGGCTATAGATGATATGGCTACTAATGGCGCACCAGACATGTGGTGCGCCACTACTATATAGTAATGGCGCACCATGAGTTGGTGCGCCATTAGTGTGGTAGACACTAATGGCGCACCAGACCCACGGTGCGCCATTAGTGACAAATGTTTTTTTTTCATTTTTCCAAAAATACTAATGGCGCACCAGGGAAGAGTGCGCCATTACTAGTTTAACTAGTAATGGCGCACGTCCAACACAGTGCGCCACTACTATTTTATTTTTTTTTGCAAAACTACTAATGGCGCACCTCAAGCTGGTGCGCCATTAGTAACCAGGGTTACTAATGGCGCATATATGGGTGGTGCGCCATTAGTAACCTGGGACCAGCTAGATATTTTGGACAGCCACACCTACACACTCACTTTCCCCACTTCATTCTCTCCACCTCCTCCTCCAAGATTGTGTCGGCTGCCTCCTCCTCCTCACCTCATTTGCACCATAGATTCATCAAAATTAGGTGGTTAAATTACCTTTTTTTGATAGGTAAGTAAGGGGAAAGCTATCTTTATGTTGTAGATCTACTTTTTTTCTCTCCCTCGCTCCAACAACGTGCACATGCACTTTTTATGGCCTTGCTAGATCTATGTATGTTTGTGGTGTTGCATATGTTTGTGGTGTTGCATATATGTTTGTGTTTGCAGGTACCGGTATTTGAAATGCGATAGTTGCCAATATTTTGCCGGAATGTTGATTCATTTCCGTTTCGGCGAGAATTTTGGCACTATGCATTCTTTTTGGTCCTATATATTTTTAGGGAAAGTCATGCCAAATTTTTTCTTGGTTCTAAAATATCGTTTTGCTCTACCCCGCAGGCGACCATGGTCCGCACGATGACCGAAGGCATCGTGAATAGGTTTTTGAGCTCCGCGAAGGCCGAGATGCTTCAAAAGAACGAGACGGAGATAAGATGTCCGTGTCGAAGATGCAAGCTGAAGAGCCTTAATGCGGACCCGGATTCCGGGAAGGTGCGGGACCACCTGCTCTTGCGTGGTTTCATGGATGGCTATCGGTGGCAAGGTGATGAAGATGACTATGAAGTCGTCCATGGGGGCCGGGCAAGAAATGAGGAAGGGCAGCAAGACAACCACCGCGGCGAGGGCGGTCGAGAAGACGAAGAATCTCCAGGACATGATCACGACGGTGATGCTGTACACAGTCATCATGTAGAAGATGCCGGACATGATGATGAGGAAGATCAAGACGAAGGGCATGATCATGAAGATGAAGATGCCGGAGTAGACGACGATGGAGGCTGGGTGCAGGACCCTCATATTCAAGAGCTGCTTCTCAAGCAGACGGATAACGCAAGAGCTGCCGCCCGAGAGAAAGCCAAGCTGGATCAACTGGAGATAGACGCGGTTACTCCATTGTATGAAGGATGCAGGCCCGAGGATACCCGCCTGAAAGTAACGCTCATGGCTCTGGAGATGAAGGTAAAACACATCATTCTGGCACGAACGCATGCTTCGACGAGAACATGTCATTCTGGCACGAACGTCTTCCCAAGGGGAACAAGTGCCCGACTAGTTCCGAGGAGGCGAAGAAAATCGTGTGTCCTCTGGATTTACCTCACATGAAATACCATGTGTGCATGAACAATTGCATCATTTATCGGGACGAGCACGCGGAGTCTACCATATGTCCGGTGTGCGGCGTCACTCGATACAAGAAGAGGAAGAAAGCTCCTCGAAAAGTGGTGTGGTACTTTCCGATCACTCCTCGTCTGCAGCGGTATTTCGCGGACCCTAAGGTAGCAAAGCTCCTGCGTTGGCACGCGGATAGGGAGGAGAAGAAGCGAGAAGATGACGGAAATGATCCGGAGATAAATAAAAAAGACAAGATGTTGAGTCACCCTAAGGATGCGAGCCAGTCGCAAGCGTTGAACTTCGAAGACCCAGAATTTGGGAACGATCCAAGGAACATCGTGTTGGGCGCGAGCACCGATGGAGTCAATCCGTTTGGCAGCCAGAGAAGCACACATAGCACCTGGCCTGTGTTTGTGTGGATGTACAACCTTCCCCCCTGGTTGTGCATGAAGAGGAAGTACATTCACATGAGTATGCTAATTTAAGGGCCGAAACAACCAGGGAATGACATCAATCTGTATCTGGGGCTGCTGAAAGAGGAGCTAGACACGCTGTGGAAAACGCCAGCCAATATGTGGGACGCCGCAGAGAAAGAATATTTCCCTATGAGAGCCGCACTGCTCACGACGGTGCACGACTATCTCGGTTACGGATATCTCGCGGGGCAGGTGGTCCACGGATTTTCTGGATGCGTCAGGTGCATGGATGACACAACGTATCGCCAGCTAGATAGAGATCCTGGGTCTTCGAAAACCGTGTTCATGGGACATCGAAGGTGGCTTCGCGACGATGACCCGTGGAGAAAACGCAAGGATCTGTTCGATGGTGAAACCGAACCCCGAAGACGCCCGCGTACGAGGAGCGGCGAGGAAATAGACGAGCTGTTGAAAAAGTGGAAAGATTGCCCACTGCCGGGAAAGAAGCAAAAGGCGCGAGAGCCGGGAAAGAAGCGAAAGGCGCCAGAGCCGCTGCTGAAGGTCTGGAAAACGAGGTCTGTTTTCTGGGCCTTGCCGTACTGGAAGATCCACCGTGTGCCTCACAGCCTTGATGTCATGCATATCACGAAGAACGTGTGCGAGAGTCTGCTTGGTACCCTGCTCAACATGCCAGAGAGGACCAAAGATGGGCCGAAAGCAAGGGCAGACTTGAAATCAATGGGCATTAGGGAGGAGCTTCACGCTAATGATGATGATGATGAGGCGAAGCAAGACACAGAAAGTCGTCGCAAAGGCAAAAAGGCCAAGAAGACCGGAAATGACTACCCTCCCGCGTGCTTCACTCTAAGTCAGGAGGAGATCGAGCAGTTTTTCACCTGCCTCGTAGGAGTAAAACTTCCTTACGGTTACGCGGGGAAGATAAGCAGATACCTAGACCCAGCGAAGCAGAAGTTCAGCGGGATGAAGTCTCACGACTGTCACGTGCTGATGACGCAGATACTTCCAGTTGCAATCCGTGGGATCATGGACGCGCACGTCCGTGAAACGCTATTTGGCCTATGCAACTTTTTCGACGTCATCTCTCGGAAGTCGGTTGGCGTGAGGCAACTCAGAAGGCTACAGGAAGAGATCGTGGTGATACTATGCGAGCTTGAGATGTACTTCCCGCCCGCATTCTTCGACGTTATGGTGCATCTGCTGGTCCATATCGTGGAGGATATCATCCAACTCGGGCCGACGTTCCTGCACAGCATGATGCCGTTCGAAAGGATGAATGGTGTCATCAAAGGATACGTTCGCAACATGTCACGTCCAGAGGGAAGCATAGCCAGGGGCTTTCTGACCGAAGAGTGCATCTCCTACTGCACGAATTATCTAGGCATCGAGAACCCCGTTGGTCTGCCCGTCAACAGGCACCTCGGCAGGCTCGCTGGATGGGGTCACCATGAGGGTCGGCGCGAAATGCATGTCGACTTCGAGGGTCGACTCGCCGACTTTGAAAGAGCAAACCTAGTCGCGCTACAACACATAGACGTGGTCGATCCTTGGGTGGTAGAGCAAAAAACCTTTATTGAGAAGACGTACAATGACCGAGGCCAACAGAGGACGGACGGAGATATAATCAAAGAGCACAACTCATGTTTCACTCGTTGGTTCAAGCAGAAGCTTCTGTCGTACCCTTTACATGAGGATTCTTCCGCGGAAGAACAACTCATATTCGCCTTGTCACAGGGCGCCGAGCACAACCTGATGACCTATGAGGCGTATGATATCAACGGCTACACATTCTACACCGAGGACAAGGACATGAAGAGCGATGGTTATCAGAACTCTGGGGTAACGATGGAATCCTACACCGGTAACGACAAGGACTGATACTACGGAAGGATCGAGGAGATCTGGGAGCTGAGCTACGCTGGAGAGAAGGTCCCGATGTTCCGTGTCAGATGGGCCAAGAGCGTCCTAAAAGAAGACCGGTATTTCACCACCATGGTTATACCCGAAGCCAAATCCAAGACCGCGGGCGCAAACGTCACCGCGAAAAATGAGCCATGGGTACTGGCTTCCCAAGTGGACCAATGCTTCTTCATTACCGACCCGTCAAAGCCCAGTCGTGTTGTCGTGAGGAGAGGCAAAAGGAAAATCATCGGAATGGATGGAGTCGCCAATGAGCAAGACTTCGACAAGTACGGCGACCCGAAGATGGAACATGACGACGACGATGAAGTAGCAGCATACACCACAAGAAGAAGCAGGACCACCCTACCTAAAGGACGTCCGTTCCACAGAAGAACTCCATTTGCGAAAAAGAAGGGCAAGAAGATTGTGAACAGATAGCTAGCTAAGATCGATTGTATTTAAATCGTAGTCTTCATTTCTCGATTGTATTTCATGGGCACTTTTTGAACTCATGAATATTTTTAAATTTCATGGGCACTTTTTGAATTCATGAATATTTTTTCAAATTTGATGATATTTTTTCATATTCAATATGAAAAAATATTGAATATTCATGAGGACACTCGATCTCGACCCCCCTCCATCTCGATCGCTATCCCCCTCCATCTCGATCTCGATCCCCCCCGCACCCTGCCCCTCTAGCTCCACCGCCGCCGACGACCCACCGCACCCTCCCCCGCTCCACCGCCGCCGCCGACCCCCCGCACGCTCCCAGGCCCGCTCCACCGCCGCCGAGCACCCCCCGCACCCACCCCCGCTCCACCGCCGCCGACGACCCACCGCACCCTCCCCCGCTCCACCGCCGCCGCCGAGCACCCCCATTTGATGATATTTTCAAATAACAAATTTGATGATATTTTTTCATATTAATAAAAAAATTGTTACTGTTTTTATAAAAAATTATTACTGTTTTTATAAAAAAATATTAAAAAATAGCAACAAAAAATAATAATAAAAAAACATACTAATGGCGCACCGCTCGGGTAGTGCGCCATTGCTATCTAAAAAAAAAGCTTTCTAATGGCGCACCTCTAAGGAGTGCGCCATTGCTATAAAAAAAAGATTTCTAATGGCACACCGCTCGGGGGTGCGCCATTAGTAAGCTTCCCCCTAGCTCTAACTCGCCTGACCCCTTCGTCCCTCCCTCTCGCCAGATCCACTTCCCCCCCGCGCGCTGCCCCGACCCACGACGCCGCCGCCCCTACGTGCGCCGCCGCCCCCGCGCCCCCGCGCCCCCACCACTGCAGCTCCGCCATCGCCGACGCCTCCGCGACCTCGCCGTCGCCGACAGCCTCCCCGCGTCGGCCCCTGCCCTGCGCCACCTCTACCTCAGTCCGGGCACGGGGTGCAGGACGACGACCGCCGCCGACCCGCGAAGCACGTGGCCGTCGGCCTCCCCACGACCAACCGAGGCGCCCAGGAGGACCGCCGCCGTCTTCTTCTTCGACTACGAGGACCCGGACGAGCTCGGACGCCCTCGAGCCATCCCTTAGACGCCGCCGCCGCCGCCGACCCCGACCCCTCCGGCGACCGGCATGGCATGGTAAACACTCGTACATGTCATGGAAATCTCTTGTAGAAAATGTGCAGGACTATAATCAATCCATGGTTCCTACTTGCTGAAGTTGGTCTTGGTTCGTAGGCTGATTAAGCTAACAATGTTCTATTCCATGCAGCAAAGGCAATTTTCATCTAAGTTGAGCTGATTTTGATTTCCGTATGTTATGGGGGGACAAAAGATATTGCTATATGTTCATTCTTGAGGGTACAGACTTGCTAAACTATTGATGATTTTTTGTTGGGTGACCTATTAGATCTGGAATGGAAGCTCACATAAGTTGAGCTGATTTTTGTCCATATGAAAGCAGAGGACCATATGGTCTGTGGCCTTTTCATCCATATGAAAGTAGAGGCACATTGTGGTGCTAGTTTGCTGGGTTTTGTCTCCGACCATCGTGTCGTGATGATTTTGCAGGTACCCCGAGAGGCCCTTGAGTTTGCCGGAATGTCGATTAACTTCCGTTCCGGCAAATTCGGGTACTCCATATGTCCTATTTTCAGCAAAGGTCATGCTGAAATTTTCCGTGAATTTTAGCATGACTTTGCTAAAAATCGGACATATGGGGTACTTGCTACTAATGCATGGGCCGGGGTATCTTAGTACTTAATTAAGTAGCTTTTAGGGTGCCTCGGTGTCGATAAGAACCTAAATGATGAAAGCTTAGGCTTTTAGGGTGCCTCGGCGTCGACAAACCCTAAATGATAAAAGCTTAGCTTTTAGGATGCCTCGGTGTCGACAAACCCTAAATGATGAGACCATGATCTTGTTCCTTGACAATAACCAACTTTTTGACCAAACTTTTTTCCTATTTAGAGCGAAACATGGCCCACAACGATGAGGTCGGTGGTTCGGGCGGCAAGCAATTCTGGGAGCTGTCCCAGGAGATGGAGGAACAACCTCACCGCTATGAGGACGCCGCGGAAGACATCGATCCTGACTACACAACCCCTAGTGGCGTCAGGGATGACACCACTGATGGTGCCGCCGAGGATGCCACCACTGATGGTGCCGCCGAGGATGCCACCACTGATGATGGCAGCGCACGCACAGATGGCAGCCAACCGAAGAGGCAATGGAAGGACCGGCGCCCGAACGTGCTCCGCACCATCAAGGAGGAATTTACTCAAGTGGACTCCGACGGGCATCCAACGGAGCCCAAACAAATAGTCAAGGGGTACTCGGTTCAGCTCGGGTGCATTCTCCGGAGCACTGTCTCGATCAACACCGAGAACCTAAGGCATAAGGACCGAGGGAATTTGCGCAACCTCCTCTTCACGAAGCTGCACGAACGATACAAGTTCCCCGCTGAATTTGAAAACACACGCCTCTCAGGGAATAAAGTGAACAGTGCCGCCCTCACGAGGATGAGCATGGCCCTGTCTACTTGGAGAAGCGTGGTGAAAAGAATGATTGAGAAAGGTGATAGTTATGAGAAGATCAAGGCGAAAAATCCTTCGATCAGCGAAGATGACTACAAGGAGTTCAAGATCAAGTGCGAGAGCAGCGCAACCTCCGAATCAAGTCAGTGGGGGAAAGAAATGCGGGAGTTGAACTTAGGGGAACACAAACTCGGTCCCGGCGGTTACAGAGTGGCGGAGCCTATATGGGACAAGGAGGACGCGGAGCGTGCCGAGCAAGGCCTACCGCCCCGCTTCGAGAAATACTGTGACAAGCAGACCAGGAACTATGTCAGGGCCCGGTACAAGGAGGACCCGGTAACAAAGGAGCTTACCACGGATCCGAAGACCAGGGCGCTTGAGCTTGTTCTGGCGCAGGAGACTGAAAGCAGTAGCGCGGGGTCATCTCAGAGCATCCCTTGGGACAACACTCTAAATAGGGCGTTGAACGTAATGAAAAACAAGGATAAGCTCAGTAAGCCATCGTCAGCTGGTCGTGTGGCCGGCAAAGGCTTGTCCACAAAATGGTCGTCATACTATAACGCTGGTGGGCGAAAGGAGAGAAAGACCAGCTCGGAAAGCCAGTCGCGCGAGGTTCAAGAACTCAAGGCACAAGTGGCGCGGATTCCGGATATTGTCCAAGAGCAAGTGCAACAACAACTGGGATCGACGCTCACCGGCATTATGCCTACCTTGATTCATGGGCTGACGACGTGGATTGCGAGCGGCCAACAGGGGCCGCCCCCGATTCCCAGCTTCACGGCCAGCAACTCGCACAACGCGCAGGCGGCGCCATTGGTGTCCCCGGCGGAGCTGGTATTGGTGTCTCCGACGCCAGCACGGGCATTGGAGCTTAATGCACCCGGGTGTACGCCGGCCGGCACCTCGGCAGCAAGCGGCCCCTCCGTCAATTGCACGCCCGCCGTTGGCGGTGCCTCGACATTAGCCGAGCTCGACGCCATCATCACGGTAACTAATTAAGCCTCTCGGCCGAGGACTTCATCTCCTTGCCATTGACTGGGCATCCCTGACGCCCTACATGTTTTCGCAGGGCGCCGCCGACGTTCCGTGCACTCTCCTGCACTTCGTGAACAACGAGTTGGTCGATGTCGCCAAGGGCAAAATCGTTCAACCGGGCAACCCCGTGTTCCACGGTAATCGAATGCCACCCACCGTGTATAGGGTTCAACTGGTTCGGGTGCTGCCAGGCTGCGACGAGTTGTTACCTCCGATTCGACCCGCCGGGGCCGACGAAGATGATGTGATGACCCTCAGCGCCTGCCTAAGCTGGCCCCTGCTTTGGCCGAAGAGCCAGATTCGTTTGGGGGCGGGGGACACCACCCCAAAGACAACACCGCCAGTCGTGCCGGCGCCAAGCCATGGCAAGACCGCCGCAACGCTACCGGACATGCCGGACATGCATATGGCACAGGATCCGGGCATGCATATGGCACAGGATCCAGACGACGACGACAACGACGACGGTAAATTTACCAACGTCGATAAGTACTTCAACGAACATGGGTGCGATGACGAATTCATGGGGCCTCCTTCTCAAGAACCCAACCCTGCAAAAGACGATCGCGATCTAGCTGGTACCGCGGAGAAACCCAATTGCAACAGGCGTCGTCTGGCGTTCAGTTCTCAGGAGACGCCTCCAGCTGCCGACTTCACCGAGCCTCAGATAGCCGAGGTGCGAAATATTATCAGCCCCAGCACACTCAAGAAGGCGGTCTGTGAGCAGAACTCGGTCCCATTACAGCAGAAGAAGAAGGGACGGAAAAGAAAGAGTAACAAGGGTGCGAGCCAGCCGGCACCGCGTACGACCCGTGCTCAGGACGGGCCACCTTCAACTAAGGATATCTCGAGGAGGGTGCATGTGGCGGGTAGGCTGATGCTACCGACTAATATGCTCAATGCTGCAACCGGTGCTATGCGGAGTCTGCATGACAGTGTTCTTTCTTTGGAGAAGCGGCGTCTCCGAGAGAATGACGTGGCATACCCGGTTTTCATGGCCAAGGTGCCAGAGGGCAAGGGCTTTGTGGATAGCGCCATCGAGGGTATGATCGTCCTGCGGTTTGATGACATCTTCGCTATGTTTAACCTTCATCCGCTGCACTACACCTTCGTTCGGCTATTTTCGCTGAGTATGGAGATGCGGATCATTAGAGACAAGACCCCGGACATCGTGATAGTTGACCCCTTCTACATGCGTGCCAAGATCTTGGGCAGCGCTGGGGACCGGCAAGTCGCGAGTTCTTACCTCGAAGGCGTCATTCTGGCAAACCCAGATAAGGATAACTTCCTCGTGCCTTACTTTCCCGAGTAAGTCGTCCCCTCAACCGCCCCGTAACATATGATTTCTTAGATTTCGATCGTTTTTGTTAACATTCCGTGTTTTGTGCAGTGACACACATTGCACACTCATCCTCTTAAGCCCGAAATATTCCATGGCCACGTATTTCGACTCGGACCGTCAGTCGAAGAAAGACTACACAAATGTCAAGAAAGTTCTTGATGATGTTCTCCCCGGCTACGCCAAATCTGGAGGCACCTTCACCAGGCCAGTTCGTAAGTACGGCAAGCACGTGTTCGCCCACAATACGACGTTCCCCTGCGTCAAGCAGCCGCCTGGCGGTCAGAAGGATGCCTACTACGCCCTCCATCACATGCGGGCGATCGTACGGGACCATAATCACCTTCTGCTACCAAATAATCTCAAAGCTTGGGCCGCAAGCTTGTCGGCAATCCAGGACACGGACATCCGACAAGAATTCTTTCGCATCCAGTCGGAGTTTGTGGAAATCATCCATCAAGATGTCCTTCGTACCTCGGGGCAGTTCTACCTCAGAAATCAACCGTCCAACAGTGAGATAGACACAACGCTACAAATGCAGGCTGACAACGCCCGCGATTTCATGACCATCACGATAGACGGCGGCTTCATCCACGCTCCGGTCCCTTGAGTCGAGTCGAAAGTAGTGATGCTATGTCTAGTTTTGAAACATCGATTGGCTCATGTTGTAATTAAACTTTGATGAACTTGTATGTCTCTTTGGTTTGGACAGTCGTTCAACTTAGATGTAATCGATGCTATTAATGTCTTGCTTTTCTCTTCCGATCCTTTTGTTGCATACTTATATATTGCTTATGTATTGTCTGTGAATTGGTACTAACATTTTGTTTGGCTAGTGCATAGAGATGCCGTCGTATGTCGTGTACAAGGGTAGGGTTCCTGGAGTCTACGACGACTGGGAGGAGTGTCGGACACAGGTTCACCGTTTCAGCGGTAACAGTTACAAAGGGTACACCACTAGGGCGGAGGCGGAATCTAGATACGCGCGCTATCTAGCGGGAGAGAGGAAGGAGCGTTGGAGGAACCGGATGAAGACCAGTTTCATCGCGATTATGCTCATCGTCATGACCGCAGCTCTCTTCTATGTGATGGTAGTTTAGATGATCGATATCGACTTGTAATGTGAAGACAAACTCGCTACTCGCGGTTTCGAGACTTGTAATGTTCTAACTTTGTTCGGTATTTTAAATTCGGAGACTAATATGATGAATTGTATTCGGACACTAATCTTCTATTGTATTCGATGAATCTGCTGTTGCTATGTGGTGCTAGCTATATTCTGTCAAATAATATATTTTGTAACCTGTGAAAATATCAGAAACAAAAAAAATCCCTAATATTCATACTAGTGGCGCACCACCACATAGTGCGCCGTTAGTAAGCCAGAGCACACTAATGGCGCATCATCCACCAGTGCGCCATTAGTATGCCAAAGCACATGGGTAAATATGGCCCCTGGGAGGCATACTAATGGCGCACCGTGGGCTATACTAATGGCGCACTGCATGGTGCGCCATTAGTATACCAGATACTAATGGCGCACCAGTGGTGCGCCATTAGTAAAAAATTCTAATGGCGTGGTGCTAGTGGCGCACCTGTAGTGCGCCATTAGTAGCGAAAACAGGTGCGCCACTAGCAGCCCTTTTCCTAGTAGTGATTAGCGATATCGCTAGACACCTTGAGCGGGGAGCATGATTGCTTCTCCTGTTCGCCGAGCTAGGGAATTGTTTTCCCACTTCTTCGTCTTGAAGCACTGGCAGTACTTCCCGACCGCCGCGCTTCATCATATGTCTTTTCAATACAGCGGTCATAGTTGGATTGCGGCGGAGGCGGTGGTGGTCGCTTAAGGGCATCCAGAGTGCGCTTCGCTTTCACCGGATCTATTGTTTCCTTCGGAGGTCGACGTTTCCGTTCAAAATGGGCCTGCACTTCGGCAGCACTGATGTCCTTGTTTTCCTCGTCAGTCCTCTCATATGGTAACTTTGGAGGAACCCTGAGGCTTGGACCATATTTGAATTTCTTCCCGCCTTTTGTACTACTAGCCGCCAGAGCGGCGGCGGCTCTCTTCCGCTGTTGCTGACGCGCTGGAGCCCGCTGAGGCGGCGGAGACCGCTGACGTGCCGGAGACAGCTGCGGCGGCGGAGACGGCTGACGCACCGGAGATAGCTGAGGCGGAGGAGGATTCTGCTGAGGGGCCTCCCCCGTTAGAGTTCGCTGAGGCGGCGGCGACGGATGACGCGCCGGAGACGACTCAGGCAGCGGAGATAGCACAACTGGACTGTGAGGAGGAGTCTGTTGAGGATCCGGCTGCGTCTGCTGAGGCGGCGTCCAGTTTGGAAGCTTGATGTACTCCTTTCTCCATAGGCAGGTACTCCTTAAGGCATTTTCTAGAAGATCCTCCCCTTCACCTGTAGGGTAGTCAAGCTCCAGCCCCTCAAATCCCGCCATTATCTCATCCACCATGACAAATAGCATAGCCATGTGGAATCGGACGACAATGGAAAGTTCCCTCAGTTCGAGGAGGTAAAACAGAGCCGACCGCCGCCTTCAAGGTCAGGTTCTGGCATTTCGCCATTAGCACACAATGTTCAGCCTGCGTGATACTATCCACGGGGTAGCGAGGAGCCGTGATATCAGGTTGAAGGAGCTCCGTGGAAGCCACGCCGCTTCTCCGCTGAGATGGTGGAGTAGCTTCTGGGGCAGTGTCGAAGGAAGGATCGTCGTGCCGCTGAGATGGTTGGCCGGTAGCTCGCTGGCTCTCAAGTTCCTCTAGTTTTGCTAATCTTGCATTGATCTTCTGCATTTTGCTTGCTTCCGCTTTCTTATTTCTCTCTCGGCTTCTATAACCAGCGCTGCCGGGAAACCCATACACCCACGGAACGGAGCCTGATGTGCCTAGTGTTCGTCCAGGGTGTTCAGGATTCCCAAGGGCCTGTGTCAGCTCGTCATTCTCTCTGTCAGGATGTAACCTCCCTTCCTGCGCTGCCTGGATTGCTTCCTCAAGCTTCTTGGCGGGTATTGCAAGTTGAGCTTTCGTCCAAACACACTCCCCTGTGTCTGGGTCCAAAGTTCCCCCAACCCCGAAGAACCAAGTCCTTGACCGATCTGGCCAGTGCAATGTCGCTGGTTGGACCCCTTTAGCAAGCAGGTCTTGCTCAGCTTTGTCCCACGTAGGCCGGGCTTTGCTATAGCCACCTGACCCCGTAACATGGTGATACTTCTTCTTTGCAGCATTTAGCTTATTTGTCGCTGACCTTTGCTTGCCCTTGTCCGATTTCTTGTAGGCCACAAATGCGGGCCAGTGATCTTTTATCTTCTCATATGCACCGGTGAATTCTGGAATCTTGTCTTTCTCGACAAACTTTTTGTTCAAATCTTTCTTCCAGTTCTTGAATAGTTCTGCCATCGTCTTAAGAGCAAACGCCTTGACCTTATTCAGATCCGCCTCTGGTGCTAGGCTGAAATTTGTCATCAGCAAGGTCCAAAGATCATCTTTCTGTCTATCCTGGACATAAGAAACTTCAGGGTCCTTCTTCTTATTCCATTCTTGGATGCTGATCGGGACGATGTCCCTAACAACCACTCCGCACTGATGTATAAATGTGTCCCTGCTCCGCTTGGGAGCAATCGGTTGGCCATCTCGACCGACTTCTTCGATCGTGAACCTTTCATCCTGGCGCAATCTTTTCTTCGGGCCTTGTCTCCTTACGGAAGTTTGGCTCGATCCGGAGGGCTAATTAAAAGAAGAAAGAAGCGTTAATATATGTACATACAAAACAATTAATGCATCAAGTCAGCAGAGGCTTAATTAATATATGTATATATACCTCGCCGGACTTTGCAACAGTTAAGGCTCCCTCCTCCGTTCGGTCACCGGAGCCGTCATGATCTCCTTCCTCCTCCATTCGGTCACCGGAGCCGTCATGATCTCCTTCCTCCTCCATTGGATCACTGGAGCCATCATCCTCTCTTTCCTGACCATCGGTGTCGTTGAGAAACGACAAGGTGATATCACCTCCGTCGCGGATTATATCCCCCAACAACTCTTCTTTTTCTAAGTCTCTGTCCATAGTTTCTGGAAATACAACACTTGACATGGCAAAAAAAAGACTTGCTTCACATTCGAGAGAAAATCAAAGTTATCGGGGTTATGTTTTAACGACCCCCTCTCTCATGTTTTAACGACAAGATGAATATAAGCTTTATACACAAGATGAATACAAGATTTATACACAAGATGAATACACAACTCAACAAATGAACCAACCATCATCCTATGAACAAAACTCAACATATATACAACAAAAGGACACCTTTTATTGAACAGCGGAGGGACGATAAGTGACCAACTCCACGGAGATGCAACACCACAACCTGTAATTCCACCGAGAGTGAAAATTAGCATGGCAACAAATGGCATGACATGAATGTAACACCACAACCTGATAAAAAATTTGTAGCTAGCTAGATACCAATTTGAAAGCAAGTTTCAAACTTAGAGAAAAATAGCATGGCATGGCATCCACAATACAAAATGTTGACCAAGTTTTCATACATCAAAATGAACTCTAAATAAACTCTAAAGACAAAATATTGACCAAGTTTTCATACATCACAATGAACATCAAAATGAACTCTAAATCAACTCTAAAGACAAAATATTGACCAAGTATATTTGTCACCAATCCTTTTAATGTGGGTTTTAAAATTTTCTCCCAATCCTTTTAATTATATTATAAACATCAGTAGTGATTATTTTCATAATGATTTGGCCTCAAAAAAATTCTTTTATTAGTATTTTCAAACTCTAGAATGACCCTGTTGCACTAGAACTATTTCAAATAATTCTTTTCAAATGCCACAATTTTTTGAGAAGTCCTCTGATGCCTATAGATCATTTTTATGCAAAAAGCCACTTTGGTCATTTGAAAATTTTGAGCACAACTTCCATTTTTCAATTTTGGTCTAATCTTGGCATTGAACTACAACCCTATTTTTCCTTGCTCAAATAATTCTTAATTTTTTGCATCTTATAGTCCTTCCAACTAAACCCTTAAGTCCAGAAGGGCAGCCCCAATTTCATCTTGCAAGTCCACCAAAAAATTCCCTGTAGTTTCTGTCCAGAACTAAATTCTAATAAAACTTGCACTAACAAGTTTTTCCTTTTATCAAACCAACTTGACCATCATCTCTAACATCCAAGGAGACATCATCCTGCCAAGTTTCACATACAACAAAGTTCCCTAGCTAGCCCTAGCATTGCAACAAACACCTTGTGGACATGGCAAACACATTTCAACAAACTCTATGAAATCTTGCAACTCTCTGAACAGGGCAACTTTATACATACAAGGAGGAAGGAGGGAGGAGAGGGGTGGGAGGGAGGAGGGAGTACCTGGCCGGCCGGCTAGCTGTGGAGCGGCGGCGTCGGGGCAGGGCAGGGGCGCGGCGGCGTCGGGGAAGGGCAAGGGCGCGGCGGCGTCGGGGGCAGGGCAGGGGTGCGGCAGCGTCGGGGCAGGGCAGGGGCGTCGGGGCAGGGCAGGGCGTCGACGGCGAGGTCCAGCAGCCTGGCGGCGTTGAGGTGGTCGTCGGCGCCGTCGGGGGAGAGGAGGATCGAAGTGAATTGTGTTTGAAAATTTTCTAAGTGCGCGGTTATATACAAAGATCTTTAGTCCCGGTTGGTGGCTCCAACCGGGACTAAAGGCCCCCCTTTAGTCCCGGTTGCAGCCACCAACCGGGACTAAAGGGCTCCCTTTAGTCCCGGTTGGTGGCTGCAACCGGGACTAAAGGGGGGCCTTTAGTCCGGTTGTAGCCACCAACCGGGACTAAAGGGCTGCGGCTGGCACGGCGTCGGGCGGGTGGATATTTAGTCCCACCTCGCTAGCTGAGAGGCGTCGAGAGTGGTTTATAAGCGCGGCTGCGCCAACCCTCTCGAGCTCCTCTCTTATTCTGGCCTACGGGCCTAAACGCACTCTCTCTGCCTGTGGGCCTTCTGGGCCTGCTACGGGCCTGCATCCTGGCCCAACTAGCGGATTGGGTTTCTAGTCGTATGCAGGCCGTGGTGGCCCAGTAGGTGGCATTTTTTTAATTTTTTTTTCTTTTTAGTCCCGGTTTGTGGTAGCAACCGGGACTAAAGGTCTTTTCCAGTATTTTTGTTTTGTTTTTTGCTTTATTTATTTTCTTTTGTTTCTACTTACAGCTAAATACTTAGAGTTTTTGAGTGATTCTTTTTGCTTTAGGTCACAAAAATTATAAACTTTCTGTTAATGCCCGTAGTTTTCAAATTTGAATAGTTTAAATTTGAATTCTTTGAAATTTGTGTGAATCACTAGTTTGTGAATAACTTTACTTTAAAAATAGATTTTTGAGTGATTCTTTTTCCTCCTGTTTAATATTAGTGAGTTTTATCATTATATTCAATTTGGTAATTTTTAGGTTATTCTAAATGGGTGTTTTAATCAAAAACAGATTTTGTTATTTTAGTTTGCTATTAAAGTTTCTAACAAAAAATACTTTATGAAAATTCTTTTTGCTATTAAAGTTTTGAACAAAAAATACTTGGCATGGTATCATCATTTCACCCACATAGCATGTGCTAAAAAGTTGAGAGGGTTACGGGAAAAACTGGATGCACTTCGTGTACAAACTGGACAATCTCTTTCGAAGTATCAGGGTTTCGGACGAAAACTCATGTGTTACGAAGGCATTTCATATTTTTTAAACTTATTTGAACTCCAGACTTTTTATGCGTTCAATATGCACCATTCAAAGCCACATCATCAATTTTCAACCCTTTCTGACTTCATTTGCTATTTTTCATGCATTTAATCTTTTTTTTGAGCTAAATGACCCTGAAATTGAAAAGCACTACAAATGAACTCGGAAAAGGTTGAAAGTTGGCATGGTATCATCATTTCACCCACATAGCATGTGCTAAAAATTTGAGAGGGTTACGGGAAAAACTGGATGCACTTCGTGTACAAAATGGACAATCTCTTTCGAAGCATCAGGGTTTCGGACGAAAACTCATATGTTACAAAGGCATTTCATTTTTTAAACTTATTTCAACTCCAGACTTTTTGTGCGTTCAACATGCACCATTCAAAGCCACAACATCAATTTTGAACCCTTTCTGACTTCATTTGCTATTTTTCGTGCATTTACTGATTTTTTTGAGCTAAATGACCCTGAAATTGAAAAGCAGTACAAATGAACTCTGAAAAGGTTGAAAGTTGGCATGGTATCATCATTTCACCCACATAGCATGTGCTAAAAAGTTGAGAGGGTTACGGCAAAAACTGGATGCACTTCGTGTACAAAATGGACAATCTCTTTCGAAGTATCACGGTTTCGGACGAAAACTCATATGTTACAAAAGGCATTTCATTTCTTGACATGTAACTGCAGTGATATTCTAGATCAAAGTCATCATCAGAATAGTTGTGGAGAGAAAGTCTTCACTTTTTCTTCGCGTGTGTCCCTTGCTTATTGCGACGTAACCATGGATAATCTTCATCGTTTAACAAGGTGCTTGGGTCAGCCTTCACTTTGAAGGGAGGAATTTCATGAAACTTTTCATAATCTTTAGACATGTATGTCTTACCCTCCACTCCCACGATGTCTCTTTTCCCTGAAAGAACTATGTGGCGCTTTGGCTCATCGTATGATGTATTCGCTTCCTTATCTTTTCTTTTTCTCGGTTTGGTAAACATGTCCTTCACATAGAAAACCTACGCCACATCATTGGCTAGGACGAATGGTTCGTCTGTGTACCCAAGATTGTTGAGATCCACTATTGTCATTCCGTACTGCGGGTCTACCTGTACCCCGCCTCCTGACAGATTGACCCATTTGCACCGAAACAAAGGGACCTTAAAATCATGTCCATAGTCAAGTTCCCATATGTCCACTATGTAACCATAATATGTGTCCTTTCCCCTGTTGGTTGCTGCATCAAAGCGGACACCACTGTTTTGGTTGGTGCTCTTTTGATCTTGGGCGATCGTGTAAAATGTATTCCCATTTATCTCATACCCTTGGTAAGTCAATACAGTCGAAGATGGTCCCCAGGCCAACGAGTACAGCTCATCTCCAACAATGTTGTTACCCATGAGATGTGTTTGCAACCAACTGCCAAAAGTCCTGATGTGTTCACATGTAATCCAGTCGTCAGACTGCTCCGGGTGTTTGGAGCGCAGAAAATTATTGTGTTCATTGACATACGGGGTCACCAAGGTAGAATTCTGTAGAACTGTGTAGTGTGCTTGAGCCCAAGAATGCCCGTCCCTACATATTATTGCATCCGCTCCTAGCGTGCCTTTTCCAGTCAGTCTCCCCTCTTACCGCGATTGAGGGAGACTAATCGGCTTAAGGTCAGGAATAAAGTCAACACAAAACCCAATGACCTCCTCTGTTTGATGGCCCATGGAGATGCTTCCTTCTGGCCTAGCACGGTTACGAACATATTTCTTTAAGACTCCCATGAACCTCTCAAAGGGGAACATATTCTGTAGAAATACAGGACCCAGAATGGCAATCTCGTCGACTAGATGAACTAGGTGTTGGGGAACGTTGCATGGGAAACAAA
Organism: Elymus sibiricus; assembly: GCA_039707655.1. Taxonomy (NCBI): domain Eukaryota; kingdom Viridiplantae; phylum Streptophyta; class Magnoliopsida; order Poales; family Poaceae; genus Elymus; species Elymus sibiricus. The sequence goes on along the minus strand of CM077664.1, from coordinate 2,743,559 downwards.
AATTTTCCTACGCACACACAAGATCTATCCATGGTGATGAGCATCTACGAGAGGGAGAGTGAATCTACATACCCTTGTAGATCGCTAAGCGGAAGCGTTTAAGAAACGCGGTTGATGTAGTCGAACGTCTCCGCGATCCAAATCGCAAGTCGTCCCTCGATCCGATCACGATCTAGCGCCGAACGGACGGCACCTCCGCGTTCAACACACGTACGGCTTGATGACGCCTTCACTTCCTCGATCCAGCGAGCGATGGTGAAGTAGTGGTTGAGTACCAGCAGCACGACGGCGTGGTGATGGTGGTGAGGAACAATCTCTGCAGGGCTTCGCCAAGCACTACGGAGATTATGACGGAGGAACTAGAGGGTTAGGGTTGCCGCACACGGCTTGGGGAAATCTTGATGATTCTCGTGTGCTAGCCCTGCCCCTCTATTTATATGTTGAGCCTTGGGGTCTAAACTTGGAGTAAAAGCCTCCTCCAGGTCGGTTTTGCCCGCACAAGGTCGGTTTGGCCCGCAGGAAAAGAGTCCAACTCGGATCCCTGCCGAACCGTGCACAGCCGCGCACAAGCGGTAGTACCGCTCACAAGCGGTAGTACCGCTTGGGCGGTAGTACCGCTTCACACAAGCGGTAGTACCGCTCGGGCGGTAGTACCACTTCACACAAGCGGTAGTACCGCTTACGCGGCAGCAAAACTACTTTTTGCACTTTCCAATACCTCGTGGGCTTTATCCCTTTGTCCCATATAAAGTGTTGCTGCACCCGAACACTTCGGTAAACATCCGGAACCCCTTCCGGTGAATTCCGGAACTCTTCCGGAGATCAAAACACTATTATCACATATATCAATCTTTACCTCCGGACTCTTCCGGAGATCCTCGTCATGTCCGGGATCTTATCCGGGACTCCGAACAACTTTCGGTCACCCACATAATAACTTAATTATACTAATCGTCACCAAACGTTAAGTGTGTAGACCCTGCGGGTTCGAGAACTATGTAGACATGACCGAGACACCTCTACGATCAATAACCAATAGCGGGACCTGGATGCCCATATTGGCTCCTACATATTCTACGAAGATCTTTATCGGTCGAACCTCTATGTCAAGGATTCAGTTAATCCCGTATGCTGTTCCCTTTGTTCTTCGGTATGTTACTTGCCCGAGATTCGATCGTCGGTATCACTATACCTAGTTCAATCTCGTTACTGGCAAGTCTCTTTACTCGTTCCGTAATACAAGATCCTGTGGCTAACTCTTTAGTCACTTTGCTTGCAAGGCTCAATGTGATGTTGTATTACCGAGTGGGCCCTGAGATACCTCTCCGTCACACGGAGTAACAAATCCCAGTCTTGATCCATGCCAACCCAACAGACACCCTCGGAGATACCTGTAGAGCACCTTTTATAGTCACCCAGTTACGTTGCGACGTTTGATACACACAAGGTATTCCTCCGGTGTCAGTGAGTTGCATGATCTCATGGTCAAAGGAACAGATACTTGACATGCAGAAAACAATAGCAATAAACTGACACGATCAAATGCTACGTTTACAGTTTGGGTCTTGTCCATCACATCATTCTCCTAATGATGTGATCCCGTTATCAAATGACATCTCATGTCAATGGCTAGGAAACCTTAACCATCTTTGATCAACGAGCTAGTCAACTAGAGGCTTACTAGGGACACAGTGTTGTCTATGTACCCACACATGTATTTGAGTTTCCAATCAATACAATTATAGCATGGATAATAAACGATTATCATGAACAAGGAAATATAATAATAACCAATTTATTATTGCCTCTAGGGCATATTTCCAACAGTCTCCCACTTGCACTAGAGTCAATAATCTAGTTCACATCACTATGTGATTTACATTGTAATGAATCGAACACCCATGCAGTTCTGGTGTTGTTCATGCTTAGCCCTTGGAAGAGGTTTAGTCATCGGATCTGCAACATTTAGATCCGTGTGTACTTTGCAAATATTTATGTCGTCCTCCTTGATGTAATCGCGGATGGAATTGAAACGTCGCTTTATGTGTCTGGTCCTCTTGTGAAATCTTGGTTCCTTGGCTAGAGCAATGGCACCAGTATTATCACAAAACAGAGTCATTGGATTAAGCGCACTAGGCACTACTCCAAGATCTGTCATGAACTCCTTCATCCAGACACCTTCCTTCGCCGCCTCCGAGGCAGCGATGTACTCCGCTTCGCATGTAGAATCAGCTACCACGCTTTGCTTGGAACTGCACCAGCTAACCGCACCTCCATTAAGAATAAATACGTATCCGGTTTGCGACTTAGAGTCATCCGGATCAGTGTCAAAGCTTGCATCGACGTAACCCTTTACGACGAGCTCTTGATCACCTCCATAAACGAGAAACATGTCCTTAGTCCTTTTCAGGTACTTCAGGATATTCTTGACCGCCGTCCAGTGTTCCATTCCTGGATCACCTTGAAACCTTCCGACCATACTTATGGCAAGGCTGACATCGGGTCTTGTGCACAGCATTGCATACATGATAGAGCCTATGGCCGAAGCATAGGGGATGACACTCATCTTTTCTCTATCTTCTGCAGTCACTGGGCATTGAGTCTTACTCAACTTCACACCTTGCAATACAGGCAAGAACCCCTTCTTGGACTGATCCATTTTGAACTTCTTCAAAACTTTATCAAGGTATGTGCTTTGTGAAAGTCCTATTAAGCGTCTCGATCTATCTCTATAGATCTTGATGCCTAATATGAAAGCAGCTTCTCCTAGGTCCTTCATTGAAAAACTCTTGTTCAAATATTCCTTCACGCTTTCCAGCATTTCTATATTGTTTCCAATCAGCAATATGTCATCCACATATAATATTAGAAACGCTATAGAGCTCCCACTCACTTTCTTGTAAATACAAGCTTCTCCATAAACTTGTATAAACTCGAACGCTTTGATCACCTCATCAAAACGAAGATTCCAACTCCGAGATGCTTGCACCAGTCCATAAATGGATCGCTGGAGTTTGCAAACTTTGTCAGCATTCTCCGGATCGACAAAACCTTCTGGTTGCATCATATACAACTCTTCCTTAAGGAAACCGTTAAGGAACGCTGTTTTGACATCCATCTGCCAAATTTCATAATCGAAAAAGGCAGCTATTGCTAACATGATTCTGACGGACTTAAGCATCGCTACGGGTGAGAAGGTCTCATCGTAGTCAACTCCTTGAACTTGTGAAAAACCCTTTGCCACAAGTCGAGCTTTATAGACGGTGACATTACCGTCCGCGTCCGTCTTCCTCTTAAAGATCCATTTGTTCTGAATGGCCTTACGCCCTTCAGGTAATACCTCCAAAGTCCATACTTTGTTTTCATACATGGATCCCATCTCGGATTTCATGGCCTCTAACCACTTCTTGGAATCCGGGCTCATCATCGCTTCTCCATAGCTCGTAGGTTCATCGTTGTCTAACAACATGACTTCTAAGACAGGGTTGCCGTACCACTCAGGAGCAGTATGCGTCCTTGTCGACCTACGAGGTTCGATAGCAACTTGATTCAAAGCTTCATGATCATCATCATTAACTTCCTCTTCAGCTAATGTAGGCTCCACAGAAACAACTTTCTGCGCTGCGCTACACTCAGGTTGAAGTAAAGGTTCAACAACCTTATCAAGTTCTATCTTCCTCCCACTCAATTCTTTCGAGAGAAACTCTTTCTCAAGAAATGTTCCGTTTTTAGCGACAAACACTTTGCCTTCGGATCTGAGGTAGAAGGTATACCCAACTGTCTCTTTTGGGTATCCTATGAAGACGCATTTTTCCGCTTTGGGTTCCAGCTTTTCAGGCTGAAGCTTTTTGACATAAGCATCACATCCCCAAACTTTAAGAAACGACAGCTTTGGCTTCTTGCCAAACCAAAGTTCATATGGCGTCGTCTCAACGGATTTCGATGGTGCCCTATTTAAAGTGAATGCAGCTGTCTCTAATGCATAACCCCAAAACGATAGTGGCAAATCGGCAAGAGACATCATAGATCGCACCATATCCAATAAGGTTCGATTACAACGTTCGGACACACCATTACGCTGTGGTGTTCCAGGCGGTGTCAATTGTGAAACAATTCCACACTGTCTTAAGTGACTGCCAAACTCATAACTCAGATATTCTCCTCCTTGATCAGATCGCAGGAATTTAATCTTCTTGTTACGATGATTCTCAACTTCACTCTGAAATTGTTTGAACTTTTCAAATGTTTCAGACTTGTGTTTCATTAAGTAAATATACCCATATCTACTTAAGTCATCAGTGAAGGTGAGAAAATAACGATAACCACCGCGCGCCTCAATACTCATCGGACCACACACATCAGTATGTATGATTTCCAACAAGTCACTTGCCCGTTCCATTGTCCCAGAGAACGGCGTTTTAGTCATCTTGCCCATGAGGCATGGCTCACATGTGTCAAGTGATTCAAAATCAAGTGACTCCAAAAGTCCATCAGCATGGAGCTTCTTCATGCGTTTTACGCCAATATGACCTAAACGGCAGTGCCACAAGAAAGTGGTATTATCATTATCAATTCTACATCTTTTGGCATCAATGTTATGAACATGTGTATCATTACTATCGAGATTCAATAAGAATAAACCCCTCACATTGGGTGCATGACCATAAAAGATATTACTCATATAAATAGAACAACCATTATTCTCTGATTTAAATGAGTAACCGTCTCGCAATAAACAAGATCCAGATATAATGTTCATGCTTAACACAGGCACCAAATAACACTTATTTAGGTTCATCACTAATCCCGACGGTAATCGAAGAGCGAGCGTGCCGACGGCGATCACATCAACCTTGGAACCATTTCCCACGCGCATCGTCACTTCGTCCTTTGCCAGCCTCCGTCTATTCCGCAGTTCCTGTTTTGAGTTGCAAATATGAGCAACCGCACCGGTATCAAATACCCAGGCACTACAACGAGAGTTGGCAAGGTACACATCAATAACATGTATATCATATATACCTTGTTTGTTGTTGGCCGCCTTCTTGTCAGCCAAATACTTGGGGCAGTTCCGCTTCCAGTGTCCAGTTCCCTTGCCATGAAAACACACAGTTTCTGGTTTGGGTCCAGCCTTGGGTTTCTTCACGAGAGGAGCAATTGCTTTGCCACTCTTCTTGGAGTTACCCTTCTTACCCTTGCCATTTTTCTTGAAACTAGTGGTTTTATTGACCATCAACACTTGATGCTCCTTCTGAATTTCAGACTCAGCGGCTTTCAGCATCGCAAACAGCTCGGCGACTGACTTGTTCATCCCGTGCATGTTATAGTTCAACACGAAGCTCTTGTAGCTAGGTGGCAATGATTGAAGAACTCTGTCAGTGATAGCCTCTGGCGGAAGGGGCATCCCCAATTCAGCCAGACGGGTGGAGTACCCAGACATTCTGAGCACGTGATCACTGATAGACCCGTTCTCCTCCATCTTGCAAGCATAGAATTTATCGGAGATCTCATATCTCTCGATCCGGGCATTCTTCTGAAAGATAAACTTCAACTCCTGGAACATCTCATATGCTCCATGACGTTCAAAACGTCTTTGAAGTCCCGGTTCTAAGCCATACAACATTGCACATTGAACTATTGAGTAATCATCAGAACGAGCCTGCCAGGCGTTCACAACGTCTAGAGACTCAACTGGAGCGGGTGGATCACCAAGCGGTGCATCAAGGACATAAGCCTTCTGGGAAGCCGTAAGGATAATCCTTAGATTACGGGCCCAGTCCACAAAGTTACTTCCATCATCTTTCAACTTAGCTTTCTCTAGGAACGCATTAAAATTCAGGGGTGCTACTGCGCGAGCCATGATCTACAACATAAATATAGCAAAGACAACTTTAGACTATTGTTCTAGATAATGAGTTTAGTTAATCATATTATTTAAAAAACTCCCACTCAAATTGACATCCCTCCGGTCATTCGAGTGTAACATGATCCAAATCCACCAACTCAAGTCCGATCATCACGTGAGTCGAGGTGGTTTCAATGGTGAACATCTTCATGTTGATCATATCTACTATATGACTCATGTTCGACCTTTCGGTCTCTTGTGTTCCGAGGCCATGTCTGTACATGCTAGGCTCGTCAAGTTTAACCCGAGTGTTCCGCACGTGCAACATGGCTTACACCCGTTGTATGCGAACGTAGAGTCTATCACACCCGATCATCACGGCGTGTCTCGAAACGACGAACTTTCGCAACGGTGCACACTTGGGGAGAACACAATTTATCTTGAAATTTAAGTGAGGGATCACCTTATAATGCTACCGTCGTCCTAAGCAAAATAAGATGCATAAAAGGATTAACATCACATGCAAATCATAAGTGACATGATATGGCCATGAACTTGTGCTTTTGATCTCCATCTCCAAAGCACCGGCATGATCTCCATCGTCACCGGCATGACACCATGATCTCCATCATCTTGATCTCCATCAACGTGTCGCCATGAGGTTGTCGCGCTGACTGTTGCTTCCACGACTATTGCTAACGATTAGCGATAAAGTAAAGCATTACATAGCGCTTAATGATTGACACGCAGGTCATACAATAATTAAAGACAACTCTATGGCTCCTGCCAGTTGCCGTACTCATCGACATGCAAGTCGTGATATTCTATACAACACATGATCATCTCATACATCACATATATCTCATCATGTAATTGGCCATATCACATCACAACATACCCTGCAAAAACAAGTTAGACGTCCTCTAATTGTTGTTGCAAATTTTACGTGGCTGCTACGGGTTTGCAAGAACCGTTCTTACCTACGCAAAACCACAACGTGGTGTAGTGATTGCTTTTTGATCTTCTAAAAGAATCCTCTTCATTGAAATCGATTCAACTAAAGTGAGAGAGACAGACACCCGCTAGCCATCTTTATGCAACGAAGTTACATGTTAGTTGAAGGAACCTGTCTCGCGTAAGTGTACGCGTAATGTCGGTCCGGGCCGCTTCATCTCACAGTACCGCCGAATCAAATATCAACTAGTAACGGCAAGCAATATGTATACACCCACGCCCACAACTCGTTTGTGTTCTACTCGAGATATCATCTACGCATAGACCTAGCTCTGATACCACTGTTGGGGAACGTTGCATGGGAAACAAAAAATTTCCTACGCACACACAAGATCTATCCATGGTGATGAGCATCTACGAGAGGGAGAGTGAATCTACATACCCTTGTAGATCGCTAAGCGGAAGCGTTTAAGAAATGCGGTTGATGTAGTCGAACGTCTCCGCGATCCAAATCGCAAGTCGTCCCTCGATCCGATCACGAACTAGCGCCGAACGGACGGCACCTCCGCGTTCAACACACGTACGGCTTGATGACGCCTTCACTTCCTCGATCCAGCGAGCGATGGTGAAGTAGTGGTTGAGTTCCAGCAGCACGACGGCGTGGTGATGGTGGTGAGGAACAATCTCTGCAGGGCTTCGCCAAGCACTACGGAGATTATGACGGAGGAACTAGAGGGTTAGGGTTGCCGCACACGGCTTGGGGAAATCTTGATGATTCTCGTGTGCTAGCCCTGCCCCTCTATTTATATGTTGAGCCTTGGGGTCTAAACTTGGAGTAAAAGCCTCCTCCAGGTCGGTTTTGCCCGCACAAGGTCGGTTTGGCCCGCAGGAAAAGAGTCCAACTCGGATCCCTGCCGAACCGTGCACAGCCGCGCACAAGCGGTAGTACCGCTCACAAGCGGTAGTACCGCTTGGGCGGTAGTACCGCTTCACACAAGCGGTAGTACCGCTCGGGCGGTAGTACCGCTTCACACAAGCGGTAGTACCGCTTACGCGGCAGCAAAACTACTTTTTGCACTTTCCAATACCTCGTGGGCTTTATCCCTTTGTCCCATATAAAGTGTTGCTGCACCCGAACACTTCGGTAAACATCCGGAACCCCTTCCGGTGAATTCCGGAACTCTTCCGGAGATCAAAACACTATTATCACATATATCAATCTTTACCTCCGGACTCTTCCGGAGATCCTCGTCATGTCCAGGATCTTATCCGGGACTCCGAACAACTTTCGGTCACCCACATAATAACTCAATTATACTAATTGTCACCAAACGTTAAGTGTGTAGACCCTGCGGGTTCGAGAACTATGTAGACATGACCGAGACACCTCTACGAGCAATAACCAATAGCGGGACCTGGATGCCCATATTGGCTCCTACATATTCTACGAAGAGCTTTATCGGTCGAACCTCTATGTCAAGGATTCAGTTAATCCCGTATGCTGTTCCCTTTGTTCTTCGGTATGTTACTTGCCCGAGATTCGATCGTCGGTATCACTATACCTAGTTCAATCTCGTTACTGGCAAGTCTCTTTACTCGTTCCCTAATACAAGATCCTGTGGCTAACTCTTTAGTCACTTTGCTTGCAAGGGTCAATGTGATGTTGTATTACCGAGTGGGCCCTGAGATACCTCTCCGTCACACGGAGTAACAAATCCCAGTCTTGATCCATGCCAACCCAACAGACACCCTCGGAGATACCTGTAGAGCACCTTTTATAGTCACCCAGTTACGTTGCGACGTTTGATACACACAAGGTATTCCTCCGGTGTCAGTGAGTTGCATGATCTCATGGTCAAAGGAACAGATACTTGACATGCAGAAAACAATAGCAATAAACTGACACGATCAAATGCTACGTTTACAGTTTGGGTCTTGTCCATCACATCATTCTCCTAATGATGTGATCCCGTTATCAAATGACATCTCATGTCAATGGCTAGGAAACCTTAACCATCTTTGATCAACGAGCTAGTCAACTAGAGGCTTACTAGGGACACAGTGTTGTCTATGTACCCACACATGTATTTGAGTTTCCAATCAATACAATTATAGCATGGATAATAAACTATTATCATGAACAAGGAAATATAATAATAACCAATTTATTATTGCCTCTAGGGCATATTTCCAACACTAGGACGTGTGTCATGATATTGAAGAAGGATGGTGGGAACACCAGCTCGAAACTGACAAGACATTGCACCAAATCATTCTTTAACCTTGGTAGGATATCTGGATCGATTACCTTCTGAGAGATTGCATTGAGGAATGCACATAGCTTCACAATGGCTAATCGAACGTTTTCCGGTAGAAGCCCCCTCAATGCAACCAGAAGCAGTTGCGTTATAATCACGTGGCAGTCATGAGACTTTAGGTTCTGGAACTTTTTCTCTGCCATATTTATTATTCCCTTTATATTCGACGAGAAGCCAGACGGGACCTTCATTCTGAGCAGGCATTCAAAAAAGATTTCCTTCTCTTCTTTGGTAAGAGCGTAGCTGGCAGGACCTTCATACTGCTTTGGATGCATGCCGTATTTTTCGTGCACACGTTGCTGGTCCTCCCGTGCCTCCGATGTATCTTTTGTCTTCCCATACACGCCCAAGAAGACTAGTAGGTTCACGCAAAGATTCTTCGTCACGTGCATCACGTCGATTGCAGACCGGACCTCTAGGTCTTTCTAATAGGGTAGGTCCCAAAATATAGATTTCTTCTTCCACATGGGTGCGCGTCCCTCAGCGTCATTTGGAACAGATTGTCAGCCAGGACCCTTTCCATAGATTACTTGTACATCCTTGACCATATCAAGTATGGCATCACCAGTACGGAGGGCGGGCTTCTTCCGGTGATCTGCCTCACCTTTGAAATGCTTGCCTTTCTTTCTTAAGAGATGGTTGGTCGAAAGAAATCGACGATGTCCCAGGTACACATTCTTCCTGCATTTGTCCAAATATATACTTTCGGTATCATCTAAACAGTGCGTGCATGCGTGGTATCCCTTGTTTGTCTGTCCTGAAAGGTTACTAAGAGCAGGCCAATCATTGATAGTTACAAACTGCAACGCATGTAGGTCAAATTCCTCCTGTTTGTGCTCATCCCACACACGTACACCTTCTCCATTCCACAGCTGTAAAAGTTCTTCAACTAATGGCCTTAGGTACACATCAATGTCGTTGCCAGGTTGCTTAGGGCCTTGGATGAGCACTGGCATAATAATGAACTTCCGCTTCATGCACAACCAAGGAGGAAGGTTATAGATACAGAGAGTCACGGGCCAGGTGCTATGATTGCTGCTCTGCTCCCCAAAAGGATTAATGCCATCTGCACTTAAACCAAACCATACGTTCCTTGAGTCACCTGCAAAGTCCCCCCACCTTCTCTCGATTTTTCTCCACTGCGACCCGTCAGCGGGTGCTCTCAACTTCCCGTCTTTCTTACGGTCTTCTTTGTGCCATCGCATCAACTTGGCATGCTCTTTGTTTCTGAACAGACGTTTCAGCCGTGGTATTATAGGAGCATACCACATCACCTTGGCAGGAACCCTCTTCCTGGGGCGCTCGCCCTCAACATCACCAGGGTCATCTCGTCTAATCTTATACCGCAATGCACCGCATACCGGGCATGCGTTAAAATCCTCGTACTCACCGCGGTAGAGGATGCAGTCATTAGGGCATGCATGTATCTTCTGCACCTCCAATCCTAGAGGGCATAGAACCTTCTTTGCTTCGTACGTACTGTCGGGCAATTCGTTATCCTTTGGAAGCTTCTTCTTCATTATTTTCAGTAGCTTCCCAAATCCGTTGTCAGATACACCATTGTCTGCCTTCCATTTCAGCAATTCCAGTGTGGTACCGAGCTTTGTGTTGTCATCTTCGCAATTTGGGTACAACCCTTTTTTGTGATCCTCTAACATGCGATCGAACTTCAACTTCTCCCTTTCACTTTGGCATTGTCTCTTTGCATCAACAATGACCCGGCGAAGATCATCATCGGGCACATCGTCTGGTTCCTCTTGATCTTCAGCTTCCCCCGTTGCAGTATCACCGTATTCAGGGGGATAGTTGTCATCATCCTCTTCTTCTTCGTTGTCTTCCATCATAACCCCTCTTTCTCCGTGCTTGGTCCAAACATTATAGTGTGGCATGAAACCCTTCTCAAGCAGGTGGACGTGAAGGGTTTTCAAGTTAGAGTAATCCTTCGTATTCTCACAAACAAGGCATGGACAATACATAAAACCATTTTGCTTGTTTGCCTCAGCCACTTCGAGAAATTTATGCAGGCCCTCAAGATACTCGGAGGTGCGTCGGTCACCGTACATCTATTGCCGGTTCATCTGCGTGCATTATATAATTAAGTGTATCAAAAACCATTACAGAACATCATGAATAGAGAACTGACTAAATTAATACAAGTTCATCATCACATTAAAACCAAAGTACAGTAGTGATCAAATGTTATTACTGAAAAAATAAATACATAAAGTTTATACATATATAGTTCTCATAGAACAACATATAGCTCTCTAGAGCATCTAATTAAAACATACATTGAAACTATGAAAAACAACAACAAATGCGATCATAATCGCAACTAAGGTAACAATTGATCCAACGGCATAATGATACCAAGCCTCATTATGAATGGCATATTTTCTAATCTTTCTAATCTTCAAGCGCAATGCGATCATAAAGATAATATACCACATCCGAATCATAGACAGGACGAGGGACGACGGGGGCGGATACCAAAGTCATGGCACTATATAATAACAAACAATAATAAAAGTAAGAAAATTATACAAGTATCTATCTAAATCATACAAGTAAAAAAAAATTCTTTTAAAAAGAAGATAAGAACAAGAGGCTCACCACGGTGGTGCCGGCGACGAGATCGGCGCGGGCGATCGACGGCGGTGAGGACGGGGACGGGGACGGCACCCTACACATGTGCAGACTCTAAGAAGTTAATTTCAGCTCAAATTGTGCATCTAAATCAAAAGAACTCCCACATACACTCCTCCACTAAAACCCACAAACCACTCTACTTCTACAGCATTTCTAATGAGCTAAACTAGCAGTGAGAGATGAAACGATGAAGTTGCTAACCTTTTAGAACACTTGTGTAGTTGGTGCACCGCCAAACCTAGACAAATCTTGGGAAAAATGGAGCTGGGAGGTCGAGCTTGGAGAGGAGAAAGCTTAAGTGTGACTCGGGCATTTCATCGAACACCTCATGTGCATAGGAGGTGAGAGCAGAGCAGCACACACCTCCCACACCGGCCGGCCAAAAAACAGAGGAGTGAGCGGGCAGGGGAGAGCATATATATAGGCATATCTTTAGTCCCGGTTCGTGGCTAGAACCGGGACTGAAGACTGACCTTTAGTCCCGGTTCCAGACACCAACCGGGACTAAAGGGGTTGCGATAGGAGCGAGGCCCTTTAGTCCCGGTTGGTGGCTGGAACCGGGACTAAAGGTCCCAGCCGAACCGGGACTGGTGCCTGCCGAGGCCCGGCCGGCGTCCTGGCCGCTCGAACCGGGACTGATGCACGCATGAGTCCCGGTTCGTAACAGAACGGGGACTGTTGCTCTGATCTGGCCTGGACCAATGCCCTGTTTTGTACTAGTGCTTGCAAGGCACAAGAATCAGGTTGTGCAGATGTGGTAGAGATGAAACAACTTTTGTGAATTCTCGAGTGCGAAAGTTCGTCGGCTTGTTTTCAAGCGCCCTCATATTGCCTTGGCGCCTAGGTGATGTAATCTTTAATGGGGTCCAGTTAACATGGAAACTGTTGAAGACGAGGTAAACATGTGCCACAAAGAGATAATTATTTTTGAAAGGCCTTTGAAAAAACAGAGAATTTGACAGTATTATCATGGCTTGATTTCCTAAGGCACAACTATGAAATATTCTTTTACCGAGTAGCTTCGTGTTGTTGATGGACCCTACCCGACTTAAGCAGATGAATCATCCACCTCGCCTTGACCTAGACCTATACATAGTTTGTTCCATGACCAGTAAAATAGTAAGTTACTAACCAGTAAAGCTGTGAAATTGGACAAGACAAAACCATGTGTGGATGCAAATTAGGCCTTTAGTTTCTGCTATCTCCATCATGCTCTCTCATTGTGCACACATCCATCCTGTAACATCAACAATCAGAACCAAGTAGTTGTTTGAGATCATCAACGTTGACATGCAGAACCAACAAACCAAGGTACGTATATGAAGCTATGTTGGGTTCAGTTTTGCACAACTTTACGCATGTACACAGCTCCAGGACAAATCGATCCAGTGTTGCTTTCCTATAAGATCTGCATGCAGATCAAGCTGGTACATGCAGAACCTAGCTCGTGTACCTAGCTATAGGAAACTTAGACGAGATTGAGCTTTGCACAGCAACACGCACATACACATCGAGGAGGAAACTGAAAAGACTACAAAAGAGTAGTTCTTCATTGTATTTGGTTAGGATCCAAACGGGGCCGGGTAGCGGCCGCCCTCCATGCCAACTACGGGAAGGCCCTTCTCCCACCACACAAATACACTCCGGTGCCACTCAAAAAAAAATAAAAACACTCGGTTCCCTTCGTCATCGTCCGTTGATCTAGCTGAGAGCATGCAGTTGCCACCCGCTCATGGCAGCGACCTTGGAGGGAGGCGTTGGCAGTCAGTGGCGGCGCGCCCGCATGCGCTGCCCGAGTTCGGGAAGGAGCCGACCGTAGTGGTTGTCAGCTTCTCATTGGCCGTCATGGCCACAAATAATTTTTTTGAACAATCAATTAGTTGTGTTGTTGTGACATGCACCTCATCGTCTTCCTTGTTGCAAATTTCAGCTAATCACGCCCTCCTTTAATTAGGGTTTTTTTTTTCTTGAACAATCACCAATTAGCAATTTCACCTAATCACGCTCTCCTTTAATTCTTGTTTTCTTAAACGCCCTCCTTTAAATTTATGCAGCAAGCATGGCATTATGAATCCCATTAATTTCCCACAACTTAATTAGCCTGAATTTTGTCTAATTAGTCCACATAGGACGCACCTTTAATTATGCAGAAACCATGCAATATGTCCTAGGAATCCTATTTATCATTCTCTTCCTTCCTTCCAGTTTAATTAGCGCCCACATAGTATGGATGTTCCTTCCTTCCCATTTAATTGGCCCACGTAGTATGGATGCATATTTCTTTCCTTCCAGGACTCATTGCCCACTAATTTTCTTCCTTCCTTCTTCCTTGGTTCCCTTTTAATTAGCCCACATAGTATGGATGCATATCTCTTTCCTTCCGAGGACTCATTTTCCTTCCTTCCCTAGCCGACTTATTGAGCTGGTTGATAAAGTGTAACTCTAAGTCGTATATATGTTGGTGCTTTCAGTTGTAAGGGGATGATGTGTTACTATCTATATATATACCTATACCTATATTATTATTATTATTATTATTATTAAATTTTTTTTTACTAATAAAGCAAGGTGATATTCTTGGCTTCGTCCCGCATTAGATATTTTTTTATGACAATCCACGTTGGATTTTCGTCCGTCCGTCAAATAAGTTCGTATGTCACTGATCTGGGCCGTCCAGGCTAACTGGGCCTAATCTATCACCCACCACGGCCTACCTACAACACCTCTCCCAGCGCACCACTCGCGCGAAGTGAAAAAAATCACCAATTGGCAATTTCCAATTAGCAATTTCACCTAATCACGCTCTCCTTTAATTCTTGTTTTCTTAAACGCCCTCCTTTAAATTTATGCAGCAAGCATGGCATTATGAATCCCATTAATTTCCCACAACTTAATTAGCCTGAATTTTGTCTAATTAGTCCACATAGGACGCACCTTTAATTATGCAGAAACCATGCAATATGTCTTAGGAATCCCATTTATCATTCTCTTCCTTCCTTCCAGTTTAATTAGCGCCCACATAGTATGGATGTTCCTTCCTTCCCATTTACTTGGCCCACGTAGTATGGATGCATATTTCTTTCCTTCCAGGACTCATTGCCCACTAATTTTCTTCCTTCCTTCTTCCTTGGTTCCCTTTTAATTAGCCCACATAGTATGGATGCATATCTCTTTCCTTCCCAGGACTCATTTTCCTTCCTTCCCTAGCCGACTTATTGAGATGGTTGATAAAGTGTAACTCTAAGTCGTATATATGTTGGTGCTTTCAGTTGTAAGGGGATGATGTGTTACTATCTATATATATACCTATACCTATATTATTATTATTATTATTATTATTATTAATTTTTTTTTTACTAATAAAGCAAGGTGATATTCTTGGCTTCGTCCCGCATTAGATATTTTTTTATGACAATCCACGTTGGATTTTCGTCCGTCCGTCAAATAAGTTCGTATGTCGCCGATCTGGGCCGTCCAGGCTAACTGGGCCTAATCTATCACCCACCACGGCCTACCTACAACACCTCTCCCAGCGCACCACTCGCGCGAAGTGAAAAAAATCAACAATTAGCAATTTCCAATTAGCAATTTCACCTAATCACGCTCTCCTTTAATTCTTGTTTTCTTAAACGCCCTCCTTTAAATTTATGCAGCAAGCATGGCATTATGAATCCCATTAATTTCCCACAACTTAATTAGCCTGAATTTTTTCTAATTAGTCCACATAGGACGCACCTTTAATTATGCAGAAACCATGCAATATGTCTTAGGAATCCCATTTATCATTCTCTTCCTTCCTTCCAGTTTAATTAGCGCCCACATAGTATGGATGTTCCTTCCTTCCCATTTAATTGGCCCACGTAGTATGGATGCATATTTCTTTCCTTCCAGGACTCATTGCCCACTAATTTTCTTCCTTCCTTCTTCGTTGGTTCCCTTTTAATTAGCCCACATAGTATGGATGCATATCTCTTTCCTTCCCAGGACTCATTTTCCTTCCTTCCCTAGCAGACTTATTGAGCTGGTTGATAAAGTGTAACTCTAAGTCGTATATATGTTGGTGCTTTCAGTTGTAAGGGGATGATGTGTTACTATCTATATATATACCTATACCTATATTATTATTATTATTATTATTATTATTATTTTTTTTTTTTTTTTTTTTTTTACTAATAAAGCAAGGTGATATTCTTGGTTTCGTCCCGCATTAGATATTTTTTTATGACAATCCACGTTGGATTTTCGTCCGTCCGTCAAATAAGTTCGTATGTCGCCGATCTGGGCCGTCCAGGCTAACTAGGCCTAATCTATCACCCACCACGGCCTACCTACAACACCTCTCCCAGCGCACCACTCGCGCGAAGTGAAAAAAATCAACAATTAGCAATTTCCAATTAGCAATTTCACCTAATCACGCTCTCCTTTAATTCTTGTTTTCTTAAACGCCCTCCTTTAAATTTATGCAGCAAGCATGGCATTATGAATCCCATTAATTTCCCACAACTTAATTAGCCTGAATTTTGTCTAATTAGTCCACATAGGACGCACCTTTAATTATGCAGAAACCATGCAATATGTCCTAGGAATCCTATTTATCATTCTCTTCCTTCCTTCCAGTTTAATTAGCGCCCACATAGTATGGATGTTCCTTCCTTCCCATTTAATTGGCCCACGTAGTATGGATGCATATTTCTTTCCTTCCAGGACTCATTGCCCACTAATTTTCTTCCTTCCTTCTTCCTTGGTTCCCTTTTAATTAGCCCACATAGTATGGATGCATATCTCTTTCCTTCCGAGGACTCATTTTCCTTCCTTCCCTAGCCGACTTATTGAGCTGGTTGATAAAGTGTAACTCTAAGTCGTATATATGTTGGTGCTTTCAGTTGTAAGGGGATGATGTGTTACTATCTATATATATACCTATACCTATATTATTATTATTATTATTATTATTAATTTTTTTTTTACTAATAAAGCAAGGTGATATTCTTGGCTTCGTCCCGCATTAGATATTTTTTTATGACAATCCACGTTGGATTTTCGTCCGTCCGTCAAATAAGTTCGTATGTCACTGATCTGGGCCGTCCAGGCTAACTGGGCCTAATCTATCACCCACCACGGCCTACCTACAACACCTCTCCCAGCGCACCACTCGCGCGAAGTGAAAAAAATCACCAATTGGCAATTTCCAATTAGCAATTTCACCTAATCACGCTCTCCTTTAATTCTTGTTTTCTTAAACGCCCTCCTTTAAATTTATGCAGCAAGCATGGCATTATGAATCCCATTAATTTCCCACAACTTAATTAGCCTGAATTTTGTCTAATTAGTCCACATAGGACGCACCTTTAATTATGCAGAAACCATGCAATATGTCTTAGGAATCCCATTTATCATTCTCTTCCTTCCTTCCAGTTTAATTAGCGCCCACATAGTATGGATGTTCCTTCCTTCCCATTTACTTGGCCCACGTAGTATGGATGCATATTTCTTTCCTTCCAGGACTCATTGCCCACTAATTTTCTTCCTTCCTTCTTCCTTGGTTCCCTTTTAATTAGCCCACATAGTATGGATGCATATCTCTTTCCTTCCCAGGACTCATTTTCCTTCCTTCCCTAGCCGACTTATTGAGATGGTTGATAAAGTGTAACTCTAAGTCGTATATATGTTGGTGCTTTCAGTTGTAAGGGGATGATGTGTTACTATCTATATATATACCTATAC
Organism: Elymus sibiricus; assembly: GCA_039707655.1. Lineage (NCBI taxonomy): Eukaryota > Viridiplantae > Streptophyta > Magnoliopsida > Poales > Poaceae > Elymus > Elymus sibiricus. The sequence goes on along the minus strand of CM077664.1, from coordinate 2,726,069 downwards.
CTATATTATTATTATTATTATTATTATTATTAATTTTTTTTTTACTAATAAAGCAAGGTGATATTCTTGGCTTCGTCCCGCATTAGATATTTTTTTATGACAATCCACGTTGGATTTTCGTCCGTCCGTCAAATAAGTTCGTATGTCGCCGATCTGGGCCGTCCAGGCTAACTGGGCCTAATCTATCACCCACCACGGCCTACCTACAACACCTCTCCCAGCGCACCACTCGCGCGAAGTGAAAAAAATCAACAATTAGCAATTTCCAATTAGCAATTTCACCTAATCACGCTCTCCTTTAATTCTTGTTTTCTTAAACGCCCTCCTTTAAATTTATGCAGCAAGCATGGCATTATGAATCCCATTAATTTCCCACAACTTAATTAGCCTGAATTTTTTCTAATTAGTCCACATAGGACGCACCTTTAATTATGCAGAAACCATGCAATATGTCTTAGGAATCCCATTTATCATTCTCTTCCTTCCTTCCAGTTTAATTAGCGCCCACATAGTATGGATGTTCCTTCCTTCCCATTTAATTGGCCCACGTAGTATGGATGCATATTTCTTTCCTTCCAGGACTCATTGCCCACTAATTTTCTTCCTTCCTTCTTCGTTGGTTCCCTTTTAATTAGCCCACATAGTATGGATGCATATCTCTTTCCTTCCCAGGACTCATTTTCCTTCCTTCCCTAGCAGACTTATTGAGCTGGTTGATAAAGTGTAACTCTAAGTCGTATATATGTTGGTGCTTTCAGTTGTAAGGGGATGATGTGTTACTATCTATATATATACCTATACCTATATTATTATTATTATTATTATTATTATTATTATTATTATTATTATTATTATTATTATTATTTTTATTTTACTAATAAAGCAAGGTGATATTCTTGGTTTCGTCCCGCATTAGATATTTTTTTATGACAATCCACGTTGGATTTTCGTCCGTCCGTCAAATAAGTTCGTATGTCGCCGATCTGGGCCGTCCAGGCTAACTAGGCCTAATCTATCACCCACCACGGCCTACCTACAACACCTCTCCCAGCGCACCACTCGCGCGAAGTGAAAAAAATCAACAATTAGCAATTTCCAATTAGCAATTTCACCTAATCACGCTCTCCTTTAATTCTTGTTTTCTTAAACGCCCTCCTTTAAATTTATGCAGCAAGCATGGCATTATGAATCCCATTAATTTCCCACAACTTAATTAGCCTGAATTTTTTCTAATTAGTCCACATAGGACGCACCTTTAATTATGCAGAAACCATGCAATATGTCTTAGGAATCCCATTTATCATTCTCTTCCTTCCTTCCAGTTTAATTAGCGCCCACATAGTATGGATGTTCCTTCCTTCCCATTTAATTGGCCCACGTAGTATGGATGCATATTTCTTTCCTTCCAGGACTCATTGCCCACTAATTTTCTTCCTTCCTTCTTCCTTGGATCCCTTTTAATTAGCCCACATAGTATGGATGCATATCTCTTTCCTTCCCAGGACTCATTTTCCTTCCTTCCCTAGCAGACTTATTGAGCTGGTTGATAAAGTGTAACTCTAAGTCGTATATATGTTGGTGCTTTCAGTTGTAAGGGGATGATGTGTTACTATCTATATATATACCTATACCTATATTATTATTATTATTATTATTATTATTATTATTTTTTACTAATAAAGCAAGGTGATATTCTTGGTTTCGTCCCGCATTAGATATTTTTTTATGACAATCCACGTTGGATTTTCGTCCGTCCGTCAAATAAGTTCGTATGTCGCCGATCTGGGCCGTCCAGGCTAACTGGGCCTAATCTATCACCCACCACGGCCCACATAGTTTTTAGTCGTTCCTTTGAGTTTTGTTAGGGTTTGTGTCCTACTCAGGAAGGCGAGACGGCGGCGGCTCCCTGAAGATGGAATAAAGGTCTCCCCGCCTAGCCCCCGTTCCGGTGGTGCGTCTAGCATCGTTGGTGGGCATGTGGAGGTGTGTCTCCGGCAGATCTATCTTTGGTGGATTTGCTCGGATCTAGTCGTTGTTCGTCTACGTTCGTGTGTTTTCGGGTTGGATCCTTTCGATCTACGTTATTCTTCATCGGCGGCGGTTGCTGTTCTGGTGCGCTGGTCCTATGGGGCCTGAACACGACGACTTCCCGACTATCTACTACAACAAGTTGTGCCCGACTCCGGCGGTGGAGGGGCGATGATGGCGGCGCGCCTTCGGCTCGCTTCAGTCCTTGTAGTCGTCGCTAGGTGGTCTACGGATCTGGATGTAATTTTTATTATTTCTGGTGTTCGTTGTACTGCCATGATTGAAGATGAATAGATTGGAAGTTTTTCGCAAAAAAAAAAAATACTACACATGGTATTGGCTTAGAGATCGCGCGTTCAATTCCTGAGAGCAGGCCCACCTCGGCCCATGAGGTGGATAGACAAAAAAAGCTATGTGCGGCCCATGCGGGCAATTTTGGTTACGCGCGGCCCATACATATGGTGATCCAGTCGTACGTGACCAAAATAGGACGGACGGACCACCGTACGTGACCAAAACTAACTGGAAAAAAATCATCTAATCGCGGGACGAAACCAAGAATATCATCTTGCTTTATTAGTAATATATATATATATATATATATAATATAAATATATATATATATATATATATATATATATATATATATATATATTAGTAGGTATTGATTTAGTTCACAAAAGACGATGCATGGCGAACTACTACTAAAAATGATTGTCATAGTTTCTGCAATTCATAGGCCAGATAGGTTGTAATTACACAAGTCGCATGCATATCGACCGCTGGTGGTCTCCAGGAACTTTCAACTTGGGCAATAAGAAATGCAACCTCACCAAGCAAACTTGTAGAAATTCATTAAAATTTAGATGTCTGGAGATGACAATAATGTGCGCATGGAGGAGAAACTGCGTATGTAGGTAATTATTATTTATTTTTCTTTGTTTCTGAACCATGTTGTTGAAGGTTCAAAGGGCCTTAATCACTATCCCTGCACCATTTACTACTACAATATTTTATTTTGCCCTGAAATTAGCTACAATGCTTCCCACAGCCAGTACCATGATAACATTGGAGCCAGGGGAGCATGTGGGAACATCAAAGGGTATTTACCCTTTCACACGACATTTTTACCATTGAAGTATGGTCATCTATAGATATAGATTTATTAAGTCTAACCATGTGCTGGATATATTGCTTCAAATATGGGTCTTGGATTTACCAAATTACACACTGGCCATGCAAAAAAACCTACAACACCTCAAGGAACACCGAGTGGTGCTGAAGATATTTCTTCCAATGCAAGCATTAAAGAAGACAAAAATCAACAAAGACGGAGCCGTGATAAAGCAACGCGAGATAGCCTAACACCCGAGCAAAGAGAAGAAATGAATGCACGTCGAAGAGCATCTAGACAAAATAAAACTATTGAAGATTGGAATGCGAGCCAAAGGGCTGCCAGATAAAATCTGACAACAAAGGAGAGGCAAGAGATGAACGCCCGTAGAAGGGCAACGAGTAAAAATATACCAGTTGAGCAGAGGCAAGAGATGAACGCCCGTCGAAGAGCACATAGGCAGAGCATACCACCAGATGAGAGGAAGGCATTGCGGGGTCAGCGAAACGCAGACCTTGCAACTAAGCGGAAGACCCCGTGCGCTGAATGCATCGCAATGCCTTGCCCAGATGCATATCTCTAAAGAATCACCATGTTCTGTTACTGAAGTTTTCATGTGTCCAGTCTATATATGTCAGTTACTTGTTAATCATGCTTTGCAGAATTCAGTTGTAGATTGCTATTCTATCAGTCCTCTATGGAGGTGATTATTAAATGAAAGTTATACATATGTACTTGCAGATAAAGTTATATGAACATTGAACCATGAATTAATTCATGGGCATATGCATTTTTGAGTTCAGTTCGATTTCCGACTCATTAGCCACAAGATATATTTATGTACAGTAGTGAATAATGACATGCAATTATGCATGGTAATGATTTTAAAACTGGCACTCTAGAGAATTTTTTGTGCTTCCAAGTTACAATTAAACCCTTTGGGGTTGCCAGTATGTCTAGCAGTCTATCTGAAAGTTCTAGAGCTATGACTTAAATGTGTTGCAAGTCAATGCAGAACCTTAACTGTCCACATAATATTAATTCATGCAGTTTTAAGGACATGACAAACATAAACATGAAGAGAAGACATGCAAATTATTATCCTATACCTAAATCAGAGGCCTGTAGTTCTGAACTAATCCTCCTATACCTAAATCAATGGCCCATAGTTCTGAGCTAATTGTTCTGCACCGATTTCCAACTGTACAACTCAGCTCTGCAGCAACTGATCATTGGGAGATCTAACTCTAGTATGATGACCGGCAAAATCAAGTCTTCTTCCATGAACCGAAGCCAACTTAATCAATTTGTTATGAACGATTTATAGCTTGGTCCGCTTTTTCTACCGATCATCACCGCACATGCTTGCGGCAGATTGAGCGACAAAAGGACCGGTCGCCCCTGAACAAGATTCCTCACATTCGCTTGTTAAGATACTCGATTTAAGTTCTATCTATTGTACTGAAGCCAATTTAATCAATTCATAATTGACACTGATTTTCTTGCTATTGGCCATGGATTGAATCGGATATCGATAAAATTATCCCTATGCACCGAAGTCAAATTAATCAATTTCATAGTTGACAGACACTAATTTTTAATTTTTATTATAACTTGTTATTGACCATGGATTGAATAGAATAGCTATCATATTATCTCTACGCCCACAAGCATAGTTCATGCTCCTAGGAAACAAGCAAGAAATCGAAGCTCACGAGAGCAACAAAGGAAGAAGAGAATTTACCTGTGTGGTTCTATCGTGTCTCATGTGGAGGTACATCTAAATCTCCTTGCGAACGAAAGAAGGCACCGCGGGAGCACTCCATCGTGAGCCTGCAGAGTCCGGGTCTGCCCACATCCGCTCGTTAAGATACTCGATTTGTTATATAAAAAGTTCTATCTATTGTACTAAAGCCAATTTAATCAATTCATAGTTGACACTGATTTTCTTGTTATTGGCCATGGATTGAATCGGATATCGATAAAATTATCCCTATGCACTGAAGTCAAATTAATCAATTTCATAGTTGACAGACACTAATTTTTAATTTTTATTATAACATGTTATTGACCATGGATTGAATAGAATAGCTATCATATTATCTCTACGCCCACAAGCATAGTTCATGCTCCTAGGAAACAAGCAAGAAATCGAAACTCACGAGAGCAACAAAGCAAGAAGAGAATTTACCTGTGTGGTTCTATCATGTCTCATGTGGAGGTACATCTGAATCTCCTTGCGAACGAAAGTAGGCACCACGGGAGCACTCCATCGTGAGCCTGCAGAGTCCGGGTCTGCCGCCTCCGGCTATGTGCAGATGTACCAGGCCCGTACACTAATATGAAAATGCTTGTGTCTAACTAGACAATAAATAATCCAGCAATAATCATTATTGGCAGAATTCAAGCTAGGAAGGAACATGATAGAGAAGCAAAAGTAACTTGTCAAAAGAACAAAGGGATATTGTGAGGATAAACAGATTTCACACTTAAAGCCACATGAAGAAGATCTACCTTATGAGGATTTCACATATGTGCATTTCAATAATATAATAAAAAAATCACATATGTGCATTTCACACTGAAAGGCCCATCTATCTTATGAGGATGGATTTTAAAAATTGCATAGGTTGGTCTGGAGAGAGAAATGGCGAGGAACACGTGAAGTAACCAAAGAGTATCAAGAGGTATTGCAAGTACCCCTAGGTATGAACATCTCCAGACCTTATTAGATTCTGCTTATGGTTCCCAAACTTATTACTCTTCTGACCTTGGGCTCTTCATTGACACGACAACTTATCATGGATTATTTTCATATTTAACTAACATCCATTAACAGTACAAAATCTGAACTCTAAAGAGTCCATTGCAGTAGTTGAACTACTAAAATTAAGATTAGCTGATTAGGGACTAACTGATTTAATTTTGATGTAGATTCTGGGCATTAAAGTTTAGCTTCTGGCAATTGATGTAAAAATGTCTAGCAAATACAAATCCAATTTATATTGACGACACTAATCCCGGTTTAGTTCCTGGAACACTTGAGCATTCTGTTCTTATCAATTGTATAAGCTACCTTAACCTTTGCATTCCCCAATAGCTTTTAGTTAAGTGCATCTGTACTTCCCCAACAGAAAAAATGAAAAAAGGAGACACAGAATAGACAAAACAAAACAAACGGATGCGGAAAAACACTTAAAAAAGACTAACCGTGATGCAGTACGAGCAAAAGTCAAACACCTTTGGTTTCCTGCCGGTTACTCTGCCAGAAATCACATACTTGTTGATGCCAGTGAGTATCCAATCATACACAAGCGCACAGAAATCAAAACCACTTGTGCGCTTTGGATTAACAAACAAGGTCAAAAACTCAATGTGAATCTGATCGCTGGAAGATGGAAAAAGGAAGCACGACATTGCGATCACCATGAATCATATGAAAGTGTCTTCCTCGCACAGGAAATCAGAAGATATGAGCATGTCTCCAAAGAAAGTAATGTTTGGCATCTCTGTCAAGCTGAACCGAGACAAAATAAAGTTCCTCCCACTATCCTTGTCTTGTGTCGCTAAATCACCACTGTTTGGCAGGCCCAACACACAATGAACTGAATCCTTTGAGATAGAAATTTCTACCTGTTTGGCAGGCCAAAAATCCCGATTGCAATCTGAAGATGTTGCTCAAAATCGTGGAGGTTCACGACCATTCGCGGAGTATAGGCAATTTTTGGTAAGACATGAACTGAATATACATTTCACTGCAATTTATCTTTAGTGGCTGTAGCATGCTTTCACTTAACTATCTGTTTGCACTTGTAGGAACATAAGTTTGGACCTGAGAAGGCCACCATAATGAACACATATGCTGTGATGAAATCTGGTACGAAAAACCTTGATGAAAATGGCAATAGTGGTGCAATCAGCAGCCAGAAAGCACAAAAACGCCTTGTCATTTATGTGCAACATGAGTTTCTTGTTGTTGTTCTAGGATGATTATTCTACTGGTATGAAGGAAGCATATCCAGAGAATTGGTAGGACATAGATTTGGATGAAAGGGTCTTGTACAACACATCAGGTGGCATGCCTCATGGCCGTGTAGCGATTGCATCTGGTGCTGTGAATAAAGCTGTTGTTCTTTCTGCTGCTAGGGCAACAAATCTGAAGCCATCTATTTCCATTGCTTACCGGAATGCTATCCAAGAGAATGAACAATTACGTCGTGCAAATGAGAGTCTAAAAAGGAAAACAGAAATGCACGATCAATTGTTCAAGGTAATGTAAATTTCCTTTACTAGAATCCTTGTTTAAGTTTGAATAAATATGTTTTACCATAATCCATGGTATACTTTATTCTTGGCAGATGGTTTTTGCGAAGATGGGAGAAGAGCTACCGGAGTGGTTCCTTCTTGGTCGATCTAATGCTCATACACAGGTCAGTATATCCTACTGCTTGTTGGCTCTCCATTTGCTGGTGAAACTTACTACTTGTTGATTACCTACTGCCAATGAAACTTATCATTTATTGCTAGTAAAACCTCTTGCTTGTTGATTGCCTATAAAATTGGAACCTTGCATCAGTCCACACAATCTTCTAAAATGGTTGGAGATTACTGAAATATCTTCAAATCATGTGTTCTTATGTGCTTGTTCTCATTAATGTTGTGTATGACTTTGTAGGTAAATACCGATTCATCTCATGTTAGCTCAGAGGATGGCCCTATCGACCATGACGTCAGCCATGGCAATATGAAGGCGACAATGATGAGGGGAACATTGGTGTTAACGATAACAATTGTGGCTTCGATCTTGATGGTGCCTCTCGAGGAGGATCTCACTAGTCTACTTGCATGGCAATTGATGACTAATCGTCTTTACGGTATTTTGGATACGTGTGTAGAAGTACCATATGCTCCAGGCCAAACTTAGCTGCTTATCCTTTTGTTGCATTCACTTTTCTGAAGTGATATGTATGCAAGTGATGTCCCTGATCTTCAACATAGGAGGCTTTCTATCCACGTATTTTGCTATCACTGCATTGCCTTGTGCAGTGTGATGGATGATAATTAGAGTGGTGGTGGCCTGTATGCATGTAGCAGTACCGTTGTATGCAACTCTTGGTCAAGTCTATATATGGACTCATCTTTTATGTGACGTGTATATATTCCTTTTGGATGCTTGGCTGTCATTGATATATTAAGTGGACAATTTGCTTAGTATCTTTTTACCAGATGAATTTATATTGATATATGCATGGTTAATCACCTGCAGCTTGATTTCCTGTGGAACGTCCACTATGTGATGCACTGCCATTTTCCTGTCGGGTAGAATGACACGAAATATGATTTTCCTGGCGTCATTTTCCTGAGGGGAACCGTCACAAGAAGCTGAATTATAAACCTGACGGATCAGCATTTTCCTGTGAGTGTCCGACAGGAACAACCGCCAGGAAAATAATTCCTGTCGGTTCACCGTCAGGCATTCAGGAATTTCCCTGTCGTTCTATTCCTGGCGGATTTTTCCTGTCGGTCAACCGACAGGAAATAATTTCCTGACGGTAATCGCCAATTTCCTGTGTGTTTCTGGCCGCGGGGAAAAGTACAGTTTCTGGTAGTGAAATGATCTTCACATCAGCAACAATGATTTGAGATGACACTGTGCCTACACATTCGACAATCCAACGGACAAATCGTGACGGGATATCAGTTTTCTCAAATTTCAGAAGAGGCTCGAGCCCGTATTTTGAGATGACATCCTTCCAACCACTGGACATACCCGTCAAGATATCTACAAAGTATTTTGTGGAAAAGACACTGAACACATGCCTCCCTGCCCCCATAATCTTCTGCCTCTTATTCTGCTGAAAGGCAATAATCATGAGTAGAATGTTATGGGTAACTAACATAAAAAGAATGAAAGTGAAGAGAAAAAAAGGACCAAAAGAAAAACAGAGATATACATCTATGAGGACAAAAAAGTGTAATACCTCAGTTTTAAGGTCGACATTCTTCCAGAATTTTGAAAAATCTCGAGTGATGTGATTGCCTGTTAGATGACATGAAAAAGATGTTTATATAATTATATCAGATAATTTTGTAGCGGAAAGAAAAAAGAGAGAGAAAAAAGATGTGCATGCCATAGGGCCAGAAAAAAAATAGAAAAGAAGAGAAAGTGCATGACAGAAAGAGATGGATACCTCCTTCCTAAAAAACCAAATAAAGCATCTTCTAATAACTTCTTCCTCCTAGATACAGATTCTTCATCACTATATGCTATGCTCTCATCGCAACTCTCAGTGTTTGACGAGCCATCATCAGGGTCATGGTTGGGTTTATAGCATCCACTCAATGATCTCTGCCCCCAAGAATCCACAACCCTGCTGTTGAAAAGGTAAAAATTGAAAGCAAGCTGAAAAACTCCACATAGCTGACAAGAGAAAAGACTACAAGCCGTAAAATATGTTGAAAAAACAATACGTTGAAAAAACACGGATGGGTGTTTCCCCCATTTTGCAAACACATAGCTTCAGCAGCCGCTACCTTGGTGCAAAAAAAATGTTAGATTGACAGTGCCGTTTTCATCGAGTATGTATGAGCAACTTTCCCCTGGGACATTGCTTTTAAAAATCGGAAAATAAACGCTGGCGGGGTGCGCGCTGATCATTGTTACTCGGGAATTAATGACTAGGTAAAACTAGCTAACTATCCTACCCTATGTGTTAACCGAAGAAAGTGACTCCTACTGGAACCTGAAAAAGACACCTACTGAAGATGTTCCCTACATCCTGGATTCTCTCTACTCCCCCCCCCCCACCCCCATCACTAAAATGTTGTGTGTTAGGCACAATCTGCACCTTAATTTCAAAACCACAGTCTGAGAGGAACACTGAATAAACTTACACCTAACACTGAAACTACAACAATAACTGAATAAAATGACACCTAACACTGAAACGGCTGAGAGAGAGAGATGCGTGGCTGTTCAGAAATCACGGAAACGGTTGGAACAAAATCCAGCACTAGGAACTACTACCAAAAATCTGAACAACTACTTACAAAGAAATAACAAAACTGAATGGCACATCTGCCCAACACACACACATGCGCACAAAAATGCCCATAATCTGAACGCACACCCATACGCTAGCCCCAACCCACTTCGTGTGTGGATCCTCAGTACATACAAGTATACTCATATCAATTATTATCACTAAAACGCCCATGATCTGAAGAAAAAAAGGGCAAACATGCTGAGGGCAAACCCCCCCAAATTTTCGTATCCGTGAAATCGAGCGGCACAAAAATATCTGCTGAACTAATAACCTGGACGTTACTATGATTTCTCATCAAATTAGTCTGAAGCGCGATGAAAAAACAACCCCCACACATCAAGGGATCTGAGCGCGTGGCGCGCGGGGATGAACCCAAAGCTGCATGACTGAAATAACTAGAATCAGAGCTGTAGAGAAGGGAAAGGGATAACTAGCCGTACCTCCCGCCCGAACGGCGCCGACGAACGGTTCCGACATCACCGGCGAAACCCTGCTGGTGGCGGGACTGGCAAAAAATCTCCGCCACCTTCTTCTCAGTACCTCCCTCTTTCCTTCCCCCTGCTCCTCCACGACAGCTAGGCTCCCCCTTCCCAGGGTTGTGCTGCGGCAGCTTCCCGCGCTCCAGGACCTCCAGCTAACCCCTTGTCATTGCTCACCGACGGTGGTGACCCCCCTCCACCGCCTCCGCCTCTCCCCTTCCCTTCTCTCTCTCTGATACAAAATGATTTCTGATAGAGTAAAAAGCATGATAAGTCCTAAAACTATTGGTGATGTGTCAGTTTAGTCCTATAACTTTGAAACTGCAGTTTTGAGTCCTAAAACTATTGGAGGTGTGTCAGTTTATTCCTATAATTTCAAAACTGCAGTTTTGGGACCCAATACTATGTAAGTTTGTTCATCTCAGGTCCTAAGCTTGCATGTCCAGCATCTATGGTGCATTTTTTCACATGAGCCCTTTATGTGTTTACTTCCCCAAAAATGGTCCATACGCTTCCACGTCGCAGTGTGTGTTGCAACCTACACGCCCACCACCTGTGTAGAAGTTGCTCCCTAAGTAGGCATGGGTGTCCACCTAGATGAAGGGATTTTCTCATCTTGAGGCCATGAGTTGTAGGGCAACCTCGCTGAGAGGTTTGGCACTGCCGCCGTGGAGACCCCGAGCCAGTCGGCATGGAGGACGACATTCCTCCCCCTTGGTGCGGCCACCAGGGAGATCCCGAGCTAACCGGGAGCTAATGTGGGGTGAGGCTCAGATGAACTATCTACTCTCCTCGCTGGAGCTCAAGCCATCATGCCATTGATGTCTCCATACTGTTGCCTCTGAGCATTCTGTGCGTGGGAGAAGACGAGGGCGTGAGAATAAGTCGAGAGCGAGACAAAGCTCTACGGGTTTTCTTGCATATTTACCTTTCATAAGTTAACCTGGTGGATCCATTGGGTCAACATGGCAACAGTCCAAGCATCTCCAAGCAACACGTCGGCGGGTCAATGCTGGCCATGCAAGCTTAGGACCTAAGATGAACAAACTTACATAGTTTTGGGACCCAAAACTGGAGTTTCAAAGTTATAGGACTAAAGTGACACACCTCCAATAGGTTTAGGACCTAAAACTGCAGTTTCAAAGTTATAGTACTAAACTGACACACCTTCAATAGTCTTAGGACTTACGATGCATTTTACTCTTTCTAATATGGGCTGCCGACCACCACCCAAAAAAACAATTCAGAAAATCATGTGGGTTTCCCTCAAAAAAAAGATAATCGTGTGGGTGAAAACGGATCGTTCCTAAAAAAAAGAGAGAAACAGATCAGGGTGCGGAGCAATACAGCCCGACCTCCTGCCCCACTCCGTTAGCCCGAAAAGAAAAACAACTCAGACCCGACACGGACCACACAGGGGGACAGACGGGAGCGAGTGAATAAACCAAAGAGAAAAATCTGAAAAAAAAACCTTGACTTCATAGAGCCGGTCTGAATCGAATCCTGAATTCTCAGTCCCTGAAATTAGCTACATGTGCTTGTCAATCCTGGTTAATCCTATCTTTAGACCAGTTTGTCACACCGTGAAAATGGTCAATCCCGAATGGGATGCTTACGTGTCGTCTACATCTTCTTGCTCACTCTCTCTATCGCACGCCCGTGCAAACCCAAGAATATGTAGACAACATTGCTAACTTGTCGCAGATAATAACTGTGTTACTTAGTAGTGGTTGCTTCTCCATGGGCATGGTGGAGGAAGAGATTAGCATGCTTGACGTTGTGGATATTCATGTCGTACATGTCTGTGCTCTTCAAGTGGGGAGAAGATGTGTGACAAGTGGACCCGCTTAGTCAGTGAGAAAAGTTATGATCCCAGTAAGGAGTATCTGTTTCTCAGCGCACCAAACTGGTCTAGATCGGTAGAAGGTCGGGATTGACCGAGATCGATAAGTACGGAGTGCTAATTTCAGGGATTGTTCAGGGTTTAATTCAAACTGGTTCTACGATTTTAAGGTTTTTTTAGACTTTTCTCTAAACCAAACAGCGCTACGATTTGTGTAGATCCGACGGTCACAAAAAATGATAGCGAATTTAAAAACAGAAGACTGAAAATTAGAAAAATTGTTCTTTTATACATGCGAAATTTGACATGCATTATGTTTATAGATGCAACCACACAAAATTTAAAATGCCCGTGGCAACACACAGGCATTCTACTAGTCTGCCTTAGTTACACAACAACTATCTTGCCTCATATAATCTAGGGTTCCTCAGCCTCCTGCCGGTGCCGCCGCCGGTCCGCCTCGTCTCCGGTGGCCTTAGGGCCATGGCGGCGCGGTGGATCCCGGCCCTTGCCGGCGGGAGGGCTTTGGTTTTAGACGTTTTTTCGAGTTTTGTTAAGGTTTGTGTCCTGCTCAGGAAGACGAGACGGTGGCGGCTCCCTGAAGATGGAATAAGGTTCTCCCCGCCTAGCCCCCGTCCCGGTGGTGCGTCTAGCATTGTCAGTGGGCGTGTGGAGGTTTGTCTCCGGCGGATCCGTCCTTGGTGGATTTGATTGGATCTGGTCGTAATTCGTCTACGTTCGTGTGTCTTTAGGTTGGATTCTTCTGATCTACGCTACTCTTCAACGGCGGCGGTTGCTGTTCAGGTGCACTGGTCCTATGGGGCCTTAGCACGACGACTTCCCGACTGTCTACTACAACAAGTTTTGCCCGGCGATGGAGGGGCGATGACGGCGGCACGCCTTTGACTTGCTTCAGTGCTTGTAGTCGTCCCTAGGTGGTCTACGAATTTGGATGTAATTTTTATTATTTCTGATGTTCGTTATACTGTCATTATTGAAGATGAATAGATCATAATTTTTCCAAAAAAATATATATTCATGGATGTATGTATTAATGCAGGACGGTCGCGAACGCAGATTTTGTCAGCGTATGCGTACCTACCTCCCTATCCTGACCTTTGAGTTGCGTTGAGATATGAGCCCAGTCTAATGTTTGTATTCACGGAAAGAAACATAGAAATCATGTGTTGGTGGGCTGGGCCAGTAGGAAACGTACACCACAAAAGCTGTGGGCCCGGTCACAGATCTCTCCGGCAGAAACGAAGGGCCTAGATAGAAGGCTACGTACGCATATGCCTACTCAGATATTACCGATCGCTTACCCACCGTGTACGGGTTCCCCAACCCCCCTCCCCCCTCCCTTTTTTAGAGAGAGAGTCGTCTACGGTGCTACTTCTGTACAAATCTAAGAGTTTCCAGTGAATTAAGCCGTTTTCCACTTTTAGAGAAATACCATGGGTTCGTGCGTCTATTAGATTTAGCAAGGTTGTCGGCTCGGTTGACGTGTCCAGAGGGGGCGGTACTTCGGGGCGACGGCCTAGATGTTGGTGCGATGGCCATAGTTGACGGTTGCCCAGTGCAGCATTGACCGTAGCGAGCGGTGGTGTATGTGTGTGGGCGCCCGCGCGGGGGGGGTTGGGTTGGTGCAACGGTCGTTGACGATGCCATGCCCCCAGGGTGTACCAAGTGAGGCTAGGGGTCGACCCGTTAGCCAAGAGATGGCCCAAGATCGTAACGCGGCACAAGACGCACACCAGGGCGCATACAGCTTGACTTACAAGATTATCGATCTAGAAAATCTTGTGCAATCCCGCAGGATTAGGCTGGTTCATAACCAACCCGACAAACATGTAAACCGTACCCTTGGCCCCCTATATAAGGCAAGGCTAGGGCATCCGGGTGGCTCTCTTCAACACCTTCATACTTACACGATCCTTGCCATCCACCATTGTACACCAAAACCCTAGCTCTCATACGAGGCAAGATCAATATACCCATCAGAAGCAGGACTAAGGTGTTACCTCGATCGTGAGGGCCCGAACCTGGGTAAAGCTTGCCTCATGTGAATCCCATCTGGGCATCCTGCTATGTCATAGACCCCATCATGAGTACTAGCCGGATTTTTCCCTGACAGTTGGCACGCCAGGCAGGGGCGGCACTGGCCGGGAATTGGATCCAGATGGGACCAATCATCGCTACCGGCGCTCTCAGTCCAGGCAGAGCATCCGCTTTGGCTTGCTGAACATTGTCGCCAATGTGGCCGGGCGTCTTGCCTACGCCGCCACCCTCCCTAAGGGACAGGCTCTCTCCTTCGGAAGCCTAAAATTTTATCGCTGAGCGATTCAGCATGTTGCAGCTCCGCGACCCGGCACCTCGCCGGACGGAAGAGCTAGCGCCCAAGCAGCCCATGGGATCATCATCACCTAGTCATCACGGCGAGCTGGCCTCCTTGCTCGTCACCATGGTGGAATCGCTCTTGCCCATCCTGGACTCCAGGTCCGATGGGTACGAAAGCACGGACAGCTGCCCCTCCGTGGTAGATGTCTACGTGATCCAACCCACGGCACCCCCAACGGTGGTGCCGCGGGCAACGCGGCGAACCTGGCCACCGCGGTGAGCCTGGTCATCCTGTGCACGCCGATCACTAGCGAATCTGATGCCGAAAAGTCGCTGCAGGTGGCCCGCAAGGCCCTCGATGCTGAGCAGGCTCACTTGGAGAGAGACCGGGACAACAACAAGGCCCGGGAGAAGGAGCGGCAGCGAACCATGGACTACAACCGGCACCGCCGACGTAAGCACACCATCACGGCCGAGGCTAAAGCCATGGTGTCCCGGGCTCGGGAGGCTCGCAACTCCGTCATGGGTAGTGAGGTGAACGGTACCCGCATCTACCGCATCCCCGCCCAATACTGTGTCCCGGCTGCGGCCCTGGCTGACGCCATCCAGATCGGCCCGGCACACCCTGCGGCAGGCAATTTCAACCGTGCCATAACCCTGCGATGGCCCTGCACACCACTTCATGGTGTAGTGTGCCAGTCCTTGATATAACGCCCATGAGACACAATCCCATGAACCTTATATCCCTCAGAGTTATACAATAGAAACATAGCGGGTCCAACTTACTAGTACCAGAGTATTAGAGTATATTCGGCAGGTTTAGTTTTGGTAGTTTGAATTGTAATCGATCTCTATTAGTCTTGGAGTCCAAGTTTTGTAATCTATATAAACAGCCCTTCGAGGCCCCAATCAATACAACAACAACAGTTATTATTCTCCATCTATCATGGTATCAGACGCCTAGGTTTCCGCCCTCGGCATGGCTTCGCCGCCAACTCCTCCCTCGCTGCCACCGCGGCAGCTCTACACCACCACCGACTTCCACGCCACCGGCGCCTCCTCCACCACCACCGGCTGCACCACCGGCGGCTCCTCCCTCGGCCGCTGCCTCCACGTCTTGGCAGCCTCAGCAAGACCCCTGGACTGGTCTAGTTCAGGCGTGGCCCATGCCCTGGACTGCGCCGTCTCCCTACGTCGCTCCTCCCACGTACACCGGCAACTGGAGCTTGCCGGCTTCCTACGGCACCTTGTCGGCCCCGGCAGCATACTACCAGTCGCCGACCGCGCCCTATGCCTACGGCCCTGCTTCACCCATGCCGTATGCGCACGCGCCTGCGGCCGCACCGCCAGCTCCTCTTCAACAGCCAGCCTGGGATCAAGCCGCCTTGAACAACTTTACACTTAATAACCAAGGTAGGATTGGATTTTCGATTCTGGTGCATCCTCGCATATGTCTTCAAATATGGATATTCTGTCAGCTTGTTTTCCTTCTGCTTATTCTTCCGTCACCATAGGCGATGGCTCCCTTGTTCCCGTTTCTTGCACTGGTCACTCTTCCATACAAACAGATCATGCCAATTTTCAACTACGCAATATTCTTGTTGTTCCCTCTTTAATCAAAAACCTTCTTTCTGTTCGCCAATTTACCATCGATAATCTTGTCATTCTCGCATTTGATCCTTTTATTTTATCTATGAAGGATCTGCGAACGGGGACACTCCTCGCTCGGTACAATAGCACAGGCGATCTTTATCCGCTTCATGGCACACCTACATCCACTCCCCAAGCCATGCTTGCATCAGTTGATCTATGGCTTCGTCGTCTACGACACCCCAATAAAACCACCTTGTCATCTTTGCTTCAAGAATTTTGTATTCCTAGTTCTCCTGTTCCTCATAATCCCTCTCTCTGTAATGCCTGTCAATGCGGCAAACATGTTAGATTACCTTTTGGAACATCATCCACTGTTAGCACTTTTCCTTTTGAGCTTTTACATTGTGATCTCTGGACCTCTCCTATTCCTAGTGTCTCTGGCTATAAGTATTATCTTATAATTTTAGATGATTATTCTCACTATATATGGACATTTCCTCTACGTGCTAAATCTGATGTCCATCAACTTTTTCTCACCTTTCGCACCTACGTTCAAACACACTTTGGCCTACCGATTCGCTTTCTTCAATGTGACAACGGGCGCGAGTTCAACAACGTCACCAATCGCACCTTTTTCCTCTCCCATGCATTCTTCTCCGATTTTCTTGCCCCTATACCTCCTCTCAAAACGGGAAGGCAGAGCGCTCTCTTCGTTCCATCAATGATATCCTACGCACTCTCCTCATCCAGGCATCTCTTCCTCCCCGTTTTTGGGTCGAAGCTCTGCGCACTGCCACCCTTCTCCTTAACATCCGCCCCACCAAAACATGTCCTCGCTATACACCCTTTCAATCTCTACTTCTATCCGATCCCGACTATCTTTCTCTTCGAGTTTTCGGTTGCCTATGCTTTCCTAACATCACATCCACTACAGCTCACAAACTAGCCCCACGATCTCTACCCTGCATTTATCTTGGCCTCTCCGATGACCACAAAGGACATCGTTGTTTCGATCCATCTTCTGGTCGCGTGCTTGTCTCTCGCCATGTCACATTCGATGAAAACACTTTTCCTTATTCTCTCACTAACACCACATCACCCAATCACCAGCAAACCACCACCATCTCTGCCGCGACCTCTCCCTCTCCCGCGGCAAGGCCGGCAATCCCGGCAAGCCCGGCAAGCCCAGCACCGGCAAGCCAGGCACCGGCACGCCCGACAATCCCGACAAGAGCGGCACCGGCAAGCCCGGCACCGGCAAGCTCGGCAAGCCCGGCAAGCCCGTCACCGGCAAGCCCGACAAGCTCGGCAATCCTGACAAGTCCGGCACCGGCAAGCCCGGCAAGTCCGGCCATCCCAGCAAGCCCGTCACCGGCAAGCCCGGCAAGTCCGGCAAGTCCGGCCAACCCGGCAAGTCCGGCAAGCCCGGCCCCGGCAGACTCCCACCCACTACCACCCAACGCTGTACCCATTCCACCACCCACTAATAATCACATCATGTGCACCCGCAGCAAACGCGGATTCCTTCTACCCACCAAACGCCTCAACCTCACAGCCACCCCAACCCTTTCTCCTATTCCCACTTCTACAAACGAGCTCTTCTTGATCCTCTTTGGCTCTCCGCTATTCGCGATGAATTTCACGCCCTACAGCAAAACAACACCTGGACTTTGGTTCCCAAGCCTCCTGGTGTTAATATTGTCTCTGGCAAATGGGTTTTTCGCCACAAGTTTCATGCCGATGGTTCTCTTGCCCGCTACAAAGCTCGTTGGGTTTGTCGAGGTTTTTCCCAGCAGCACGGCATTGATTTTGATGAGACCTTCTCTCCTGTGGTAAAACATAGCACCATTCGTGTTGTTCTTAGTCTTGCGGTCTCCTCTTCCTGGTCTATTCACCAACTGGATGTCAAAAATGCTTTCCTTCATGGAACACTAAATGAAACTGTGTACTGCCAACAACCCTCTGGTTTTGAAAATCCCTCCTCACCAAATCTTGTTTGTCTTCTTAACAAATCATTGTATGGTCTCAAACAGGCTCCTCGAGCCTGGTTCCAACGTTTTGCTAACTTTGTTCAAACCATTGGCTTTGTCCCTTCTAAAACCGACTCCTCTCTCTTCGTTTTTCATTCCTCTAATCACACCGCCTATCTCTTATTAGATGTAGATGATATTATTCTAACCGCTTCTTCCGATACTTTCCTACACCAAATAATCTCTTCTCTCAATCATGAATTTTCTATGACTGATCTTGGTCCTCTACATCATTTTCTTGGTATCAATGTTTCTCGTACTCCCTCTACTCTTTTCCTATCCCAACGCCAATATGTTATTGATTTGCTCTCACGTGCCGGCATGTCTGATTGTCAACCCTGTCGAACACCTGCTGACACTGGTGCCAAATTGTCGGCTGATGGTGAACCTGTTCCTGATCCTACTTTGTATCGCAGCATTACCGGAGCCCTTCAATACGCTACTCTCACTCATCCTAATATTTCCTACTCTGTTCAACAAGCCTGTCTTTTCATGCATGATCCTCGTGCTCCTCATCTTGCTCATATTAGACGCATACTTCGCTATCTCAAAGGTACTCTAGACCACGGCCTCCTCATTAATTCTTCCTCTCCAACAAGCTTGACAGTATATTCTGATGCAGACTGGGCGGGTTGTCCCGACACTCGACGATCCACATCCGGCTATTGTGTTTATTTGGGTGATAATGTTGTTTCTTGGTCTTCGAAAAGGCAGGATACAGTTTTCAGGTCCTCCGCTGAATCTGAGTATCGGGCTGTTACACATGCTGTAGCCGAGGCCGTCTGGCTTCGGCAACTTCTCATGGAGCTTCATCGACCACTCAAGCGTGCTACAATTGTTTACTGCGACAACATTTCAGCAGTCTATATGGCCTCTAATCCAGTTCAACATCGTCGCACGAAACACAGTGAGATCGACATCCACTTTGTTCGTGAGAAGGTGGCTCTTGGCGAGGTTCGGGTTCTACATGTTCCAACGAGTGCGCAATTTGCTGATATCTTCACCAAAGGGCTTCCCAATGCACCCTTCTGTTGGGGAACGTTGCATGGGAAACAAAAATTTTCCTACGCACACATAAGATCTATCCATGGTGATGAGCATCTACGAGAGGGAGAGTGAATCTACATACCCTTGTAGATCGCTAAGCGGAAGCGTTTAAGAAACGCGGTTGATGTAGTCGAACGTCTCCGCGATCCAAATCGCAAGTCGTCCCTCGATCCGATCACGAACTAGCGCCGAACGGACGGCACCTCCGCGTTCAACACACGTACGGCTTGATGACGCCTTCACCTCCTCGATCCAGCGAGCGATGGTGAAGTAGTGGTTGAGTTCCAGCAGCACGACGGCGTGGTGATGGTGGTGAGGAACAATCTCTGCAGGGCTTCGCCAAGCGCTACGGAGATTATGACGGAGGAACTAGAGGGTTAGGGTTGCCGCACACGGCTTGGGGAAATCTTGATGTGTCCCGTGTGCTAGCCCTGCCCCTCTATTTATATGTTGAGCCTTGGGGTCTAAACTTGGAGTAAAAGCCTCCTCCAGGTCGGTTTTGCCCGCACAAGGTCGGTTTGGCCCGCAGGGAAAGAGTCCAACTCGGATCCCTGCCGAACCGCGCACAGCCGCACACAAGCGGTAGTACCGCTTCACACAAGCGGTAGTACCGCTTGGGCGGTAGTACCGCTTCACACAAGCGGTAGTACCGCTCGGGCGGTAGTACCGCTTCACACAAGCGGTAGTACCGCTTACGCGGCAGCAAAACTACTTTTGCGCTTTCCAATACCTCGTGGGCTTTATCCCTTTGGCCCATATAAAGTGTTGCTGCACCCGAACACTTCGGTAAACATCCGGAACCCATTCCGGTGAACTCTGGAACTCTTCCGGAGATCGAAACACTATTATCACATATATCAATCTTTACCTCCGGACTCTTCCGGAGATCCTCGTCATGTCCGGGATCTTATCCGGGACTCCGAACAACTTTCGGTCACCAACATAATAACTCAATTATACTAATCGTCACCAAACGTTAAGTGTGTAGACCCTGCGGGTTCGAGAACTATGTAGACATGACCGAGACACCTCTACGGCCAATAACCAATAGCGGGACCTGGATGCCCATATTGGCTCCTACATATTCTACGAAGATCTTTATCGGTCGAACCTCTATGTCAAGGATTCAGTTAATCCCGTATGCTGTTCCCTTTGTTCTTCGGTATGTTACTTGCCCGAGATTCGATCGTCGGTATCACTATACCTAGTTCAATCTCGTTACCGGCAAGTCTCTTTACTCGTTCCGTAATACAAGATCTCGTGGCTAACACTTTAGTCACATTGCTTGCAAGGCTCATTGTGATGTTGTATTACCGAGTGGGCCCTGAGATACCTCTCCGTCACACAGAGTAACAAATCCCAGTCTTGATCCATGCCAACCCAACAGACACCCTCGGAGATACCTGTAGAGCACCTTTATAGTCACCCAGTTACGTTGCGACGTTTGATACACACAAGGTATTCCTCCGGTGTCAGTGAGTTGCATGATCTCATGGTCAAAGGAACAGATACTTGACATGCAGAAAACAATAGCAATAAACTGACACGATCAAATGCTACGTTTACAGTTTGGGTCTTGTCCATCACATCATTCTCCTAATGATGTGATCCCGTTATCAAATGACATCTCATGTCAATGGCTAGGAAACCTTAACCATCTTTGATCAACGAGCTAGTCAACTAGAGGCTTACTAGGGACACAGTGTTGTCTATGTACCCACACATGTATTTGAGTTTCCAATCAATACAATTATAGCATGGATAATAAACGATTATCATGAACAAGGAAATATAATAATAACCAATTTATTATTGCCTCTAGGGCATATTTCCAACAGTCTCCCACTTGCACTAGAGTCAATAATCTAGTTCACATCACTATGTGATTTACGTTGTAATGAATCGAACACCCATGCAGTTCTGGTGTTGTTCATGTTTAGCCTTTGGAAGAGGTTTAGTCATCGGATCTGCAACATTTAGATCCGTGTGTACTTTGCAAATATTTATGTCGTCCTCCTTGATGTAATCGCGGATGGAATTGAAACGTCGCTTTATGTGTCTGGTCCTCTTGTGAAATCTTGGTTCCTTGGCTAGAGCAATGGCACCAGTATTATCACAAAACAGAGTCATTGGGTTAAGTGCACTAGGCACTACTCCAAGATCTGTCATGAACTCCTTCATCCAGACACCTTCCTTCGCCGCCTCCGAGGCAGCGATGTACTCTGCTTCGCATGTAGAATCTGCTACCACGCTTTGCTTGGAACTGCACCAGCTAACCGCACCCCCATTAAGAATAAATACGTATCCGGTTTGCGACTTAGAGTCATCCGGATCAGTGTCAAAGCTTGCATCGACGTAACCCTTTACGACGAGCTCTTGATCACCTCCATAAACGAGAAACATGTCCTTAGTCCTTTTCAGGTATTTCAGGATATTCTTGACCGCCGTCCAGTGTTCCATTCCTGGATCACTTTGAAACCTTCCGGCCATACTTATGGCAAGGCTGACATCGGGTCTTGTGCACAGCATTGCATACATAATAGAGCCTATGGCTGAAGCATAGGGGATGACACTCATCTTTTCTCTATCTTCTGCAGTCACTGGGCATTGAGTCTTACTCAACTTCACACCTTGCAATACAGGCAAGAACCCCTTCTTGGACTGATCCATTTTGAACTTCTTCAAAACTTTGTCAAGGTATGTGCTTTGTGAAAGTCCTATTAAGCGTCTCGATCTATCTCTATAGATCTTGATGCCTAATATGAAAGCAGCTTCTCCTAGGTCCTTCATTGAAAAACTCTTGTTCAAATATTCCTTTACGCTTTCCAGCATTTCTATATTGTTTCCAATCAGCAATATGTCATCCACATATAATATTAGAAACGCTATAGAGCTCCCACTCACTTTCTTGTAAATACAAGCTTCTCCGTAAACTTGTATAAACTCGAACGCTTTGATCACCTCATCAAAACGAAGATTCCAACTCCGAGATGCTTAAAGATCCATTTGTTCTGAATGGCCTTACGCCTTTCAGGTAATACTTTCAAAGTCCAGACTTTGTTTTCATACATGGATCCCATCTCGGATTTCATGGCCTCTAACCACTTCTCGGAATCCGGGCCCATCATCGCTTCTCCATAGCTCGTAGGTTCATCGTTGTTTAACAACATGACCTCTAAGACAGGGTTGCCGTACCACTCAGGAGTAGTACGCGTCCTTGTCGACCTACGAGGTTCGATAGCAACTTGATCCAAAGCTTCATGATCATCATCATTAACTTCCTCTTCAGCTAATGTAGGCTCCACAGAAACAACTTTCTGCGCTGCGCTACTCTCAGGTTGAAGTAAAGGTTCAATAACCTCATCAAGTTCTATCTTCCTCCCACTCAATTCTTTCGAGAGAAACTCTTTCTCAAGAAATGTTCCGTTTTTAGCGACAAACACTTTGCCCTCGGATCTGAGGTAGAAGGTATACCCAATTGTCTCTTTTGGGTATCCTATGAAGACGCATTTCTCCGCTTTGGGTTCCAGCTTTTCAGGCTGAAGCTTTTTGACATAAGCATCACATCCCCAAACTTTAAGAAACGACAGCTTTGGCTTCTTGTCAAACCAAAGTTCATAAGGCGTCGTCTCAACGGATTTCGATGGTGCCCTATTTAAAGTGAATGCAGCTGTCTCTAATGCATAACCCCAAAACGATAGTGGCAAATCGGCAAGAGACATCATAGATCGCACCATATCCAATAAGGTTCGATTACGACGTTCGGACACACCATTACGCTGTGGTGTTCCAGGCGGTGTTAATTGTGAAACAATCCCACATTGTCTTAAGTGACTGCCAAACTCATAACTCAGATATTCTCCTCCTCGATCAGATCGTAGGAATTTAATCTTCTTGTTACGATGATTCTCAACTTCACTCTGAAATTGTTTGAACTTTTCAAATGTTTCAGACTTGTGTTTCATTAAGTAAATATACCCATATCTGCTTAAGTCATCAGTGAAGGTGAGAAAGTAACGATAACCACCGCGCGCCTCAATGCTCATCGGACCGCACACATCACTATGTATGATTTCCAATAAGTCACTTGCCCGTTCCATTATTCCAGAGAACGGCGTTTTAGTCATCTTGCCCATGAGGCATGGCTCACATGTGTCAAGTGATTCAAAATCAAGTGACTCCAAAAGTCCATCAGCATGGAGCTTCCTCATGCGTTTTACGCCAATATGACCTAAACGGCAGTGCCACAAGAAAGTGGTATTATCATTATCAATTCTACATCTTTTGGCATCAATCTTATGAACATGTGTATCATTACTATCGAGATTCAACAAGAATAAACCCCTCACATTGGGTGCATGACCATAAAAGATATTACTCATATAAATAGAACAACCATTATTCTCTGATTTAAATGAGTAACCGTCTCGCAATAAACAAGATCCAGATATAATGTTCATGCTTAACGCAGGCACCAAATAACACTTATTTAGGTTCATCTAATCCCGACGGTAATCGAAGAGCGAGCGTGCCGACGGCGATCACATCAACCTTGGAACCATTTCCCACGCGCATCGTCACTTCGTCCTTTGCCAGCCTCCGTCTATTCCGCAGTTCCTGTTTTGAGTTGCAAATATGAGCAACCACACCGGTATCAAATACCCAGGCACTACAACGAGAGTTGGTAAGGTACACATCAATAACATGTATATCATATATACCTTGTTTGTTGTTGGCCGCCTTCTTGTCAGCCAAATACTTGGGGCAATTCCGCTTCCAGTGTCCAGTTCCCTTGCAATGAAAACACACAGTTTCTGGTTTGGGTCCAGCCTTGGGTTTCTTCACGAGAGGAGCAACTGCTTTGCCACTCTGCTTGGAGTTACCCTTCTTACCCTTGCCATATTTCTTGAAACTAGTGGTTTTATTGACCATCAACACTTGATGCTCCTTCTGAATTTCAGACTCAGCGACTTTCAGCATCGCAAACAGCTCGGCGACTGACTTGTTCATCCCGTGCATGTTATAGTTCAACACGAAGCTCTTGTAGCTAGGCGGCAATGATTGAAGAACTCTGTCAGTGATAGCCTCTGGCGGAAGGGGCATCCCTAACTCAGCCAGATGGGTGGAGTACCCAGACATTCTGAGCACGTGATCACTGATAGACCCGTTCTCCTCCATCTTGCAAGCATAGAACTTATCGGAGATCTCATATCTCTCGATCCGGGCATTCTTCTGAAAGATAAACTTCAACTCCTGGAACATCTCATATGCTCCATGACGTTCAAAACGTCTTTGAAGTCCCGGTTCTAAGCCATACAACATTGCACATTGAACTATTGAGTAATCATCAGAACGAGCCTGCCAGGCGTTCACAACGTCTAGAGACTCAACTGGAGCGGGTGGATCACCAAGCGGTGTATCAAGGACATAAGCCTTCTGGGAAGCCGTAAGGATAATCCTTAGATTACGGGCCCAGTCCACAAAGTTACTTCCATCATCTTTCAACTTAGCTTTCTCTAGGAACGCATTAAAATTCAGGGGTGCTACTGCGCGAGCCATGATCTACAACATAAATATAGCAAAGACAACTTAGACTATTGTTCTTAGATAATGAGTTTAGTTAATCATATTTAAAAAACTCCCACTCAAATTGACATCCCTCCGATCATTCGAGTGTAACATGATCCAAATCCACCAACTCAAGTCCGATCATCACGTGAGTTGAGGTGGTTTCAATGGTGAACATCTTCATGTTGATCATATCTACTATATGACTCATGTTCGACCTTTCGGTCTCTTGTGTTCCGAGGCCATGTCTGTACATGCTAGGCTCGTCAAGTTTAACCCGAGTGTTCCGCACGTGTAACATGGCTTACACCCGTTGTATGCGAACGTAGAGTCTATCACACCCGATCATCACGGCGTGTCTCGAAACGACGAACTTTCGCAACGGTGCACACTTGGGGAGAACACAATTTATCTTGAAATTTAAGTGAGGGATCACCTTATAATGCTACCGTCGTCCTAAGCAAAATAAGATGCATAAAAGGATTAACATCACATGCAAATCATAAGTGACATGATATGGCCATGAACTTGTGCTTTTGATCTCCATCTCCAAAGCACCGGCATGATCTCCATCGTCACCGGCATGACACCATGATCTCCATCATCTTGATCTCCATCAACGTGTCGCCATAAGGTTGTCGCGCCGACTGTTGCTTCCACGACTATTGCTAACGTTTAGCGATAAAGTAAAGCATTACATAGCGCTTAATGATTGACACGCAGGTCATACAATAATTAAAGACAACTCTATGGCTCCTGCCAGTTGCCGTACTCATCGACATGCAAGTCGTGATATTCTATACAAAACATGATCATCTCATACATCACATATATCTCATCATGTAATTGGCCATATCATATCACATCATACCCTGCAAAAACAAGTTAGACGTCCTCTAATTGTTGTTGCAAATTTTACGTGGCTGCTACGGGTTTGCAAGAACCGTTCTTACCTACGCAAAACCACAACGTGGTGTAGTGATTGCTTTTTGATCTTCTAAAAGAACCCTCTTCATTGAAATCGATTCAACTAAAGTGAGAGAGACAGACACCCGCTAGCCATCTTTATGCAACGAAGTTACATGTTAGTTGAAGGAACCTGTCTCGCGTAAGTGTACGCGTAATGTCGGTCCGGGCCGCTTCATCTCACAGTACCGCCGAATCAAATATCAACTAGTAACGGCAAGCAATATGTATACACCCACGCCCACAACTCGTTTGTGTTCTACTCGAGATCTCATCTACGCATAGACCTAGCTCATGATGCCACTGTTGGGGAACGTTGCATGGGAAACAAAAATTTTCCTACGCACACATAAGATCTATCCATGGTGATGAGCATCTACGAGAGGGAGAGTGAATCTACATACCCTTGTAGATCGCTAAGCGGAAGCGTTTAAGAAACGCGGTTGATGTAGTCGAACGTCTCCGCGATCCAAATCGCAAGTCGTCCCTCGATCCGATCACGAACTAGCGCCGAACGGACGGCACCTCCGCGTTCAACACACGTACGGCTTGATGACGCCTTCACCTCCTCGATCCAGCGAGCGATGGTGAAGTAGTGGTTGAGTTCCAGCAGCACGACGGCGTGGTGATGGTGGTGAGGAACAATCTCTGCAGGGCTTCGCCAAGCGCTACGGAGATTATGACGGAGGAACTAGAGGGTTAGGGTTGCCGCACACGGCTTGGGGAAATCTTGATGTGTCCCGTGTGCTAGCCCTGCCCCTCTATTTATATGTTGAGCCTTGGGGTCTAAACTTGGAGTAAAAGCCTCCTCCAGGTCGGTTTTGCCCGCACAAGGTCGGTTTGGCCCGCAGGGAAAGAGTCCAACTCGGATCCCTGCCGAACCGCGCACAGCCGCACACAAGCGGTAGTACCGCTTCACACAAGCGGTAGTACCGCTTGGGCGGTAGTACCGCTTCACACAAGCGGTAGTACCGCTCGGGCGGTAGTACCGCTTCACACAAGCGGTAGTACCGCTTACGCGGCAGCAAAACTACTTTTGCGCTTTCCAATACCTCGTGGGCTTTATCCCTTTGGCCCATATAAAGTGTTGCTGCACCCGAACACTTCGGTAAACATCCGGAACCCATTCCGGTGAACTCTGGAACTCTTCCGGAGATCGAAACACTATTATCACATATATCAATCTTTACCTCCGGACTCTTCCGGAGATCCTCGTCATGTCCGGGATCTTATCCGGGACTCCGAACAACTTTCGGTCACCAACATAATAACTCAATTATACTAATCGTCACCAAACGTTAAGTGTGTAGACCCTGCGGGTTCGAGAACTATGTAGACATGACCGAGACACCTCTACGGCCAATAACCAATAGCGGGACCTGGATGCCCATATTGGCTCCTACATATTCTACGAAGATCTTTATCGGTCGAACCTCTATGTCAAGGATTCAGTTAATCCCGTATGCTGTTCCCTTTGTTCTTCGGTATGTTACTTGCCCGAGATTCGATCGTCGGTATCACTATACCTAGTTCAATCTCGTTACCGGCAAGTCTCTTTACTCGTTCCGTAATACAAGATCTCGTGGCTAACACTTTAGTCACATTGCTTGCAAGGCTCATTGTGATGTTGTATTACCG
Organism: Elymus sibiricus; assembly: GCA_039707655.1. Classification (NCBI taxonomy): domain Eukaryota; kingdom Viridiplantae; phylum Streptophyta; class Magnoliopsida; order Poales; family Poaceae; genus Elymus; species Elymus sibiricus. Next base: position 2,698,380 of record CM077664.1, on the reverse strand, counting down.
AGTGGGCCCTGAGATACCTCTCCGTCACACAGAGTAACAAATCCCAGTCTTGATCCATGCCAACCCAACAGACACCCTCGGAGATACCTGTAGAGCACCTTTATAGTCACCCAGTTACGTTGCGACGTTTGATACACACAAGGTATTCCTCCGGTGTCAGTGAGTTGCATGATCTCATGGTCAAAGGAACAGATACTTGACATGCAGAAAACAATAGCAATAAACTGACACGATCAAATGCTACGTTTACAGTTTGGGTCTTGTCCATCACATCATTCTCCTAATGATGTGATCCCGTTATCAAATGACATCTCATGTCAATGGCTAGGAAACCTTAACCATCTTTGATCAACGAGCTAGTCAACTAGAGGCTTACTAGGGACACAGTGTTGTCTATGTACCCACACATGTATTTGAGTTTCCAATCAATACAATTATAGCATGGATAATAAACGATTATCATGAACAAGGAAATATAATAATAACCAATTTATTATTGCCTCTAGGGCATATTTCCAACACCTTCACCGACATACGCTCCAGTCTCAACATCGTCACGCCCGACGTTAACACTGCGGGGGGATATTAGAGTATATTCGGCAGGTTTAGTTTTGGTAGTTTGAATTGTAATCTATCTCTATTAGTCTTGGAGTCCAAGTTTTGTAATCTATATAAACAGCCCTTCGAGGCCCCAATCAATACAACAACAACAGTTATTATTCTCCATCTATCACAGAGGACAAGGTACCACTATCACACTAGGATTGTTTATTCCAGCCTTGGTCACTGCTACAGTACAAAGATTCTTTCTACGACTAGTCTATGCTTGCTGATCTGGCTCCCCCTCTCCATTGTCGGCTCCATAAGCTATGACATAGTCGACGCCTTCGACTCTGCCTGACTCCTCATAGAAGTACTCCCCGGTTGCTTCGGGATCATCCTACATCTGCGCCAAATATTCAGAGTCTAGAGAAAAGAATTTATGTAGGGGATGAGTATAGGAGGTACTAAATAAGTTCATCTGTAGCAAATGAGTGGTGTATGATTCTAACACTACTACTGAGACCAAAGGGTCACAGTGATGCACTTTGCAAATATCTTGTACACTACAGGAATCAGGAAATTTGCCGTCTGTGAAGATCTTTGCCATCAGCTTTTCGTCGGGCCTGACGGCAAAGACCACTTTTGTCGTCAGCAGCTGATGGCAAAGGATGACTGACGTCAAAGACGTAATTTTCCATCTGAGTTTTTTTTACAGACGGCAAAGTGAGCTCTTTGTCGTCTGCGAAAAAAAAATACAAACGGCAAAGTATGTCTTTGCCGTCTACGAAAAAAATAACAGACGGCAAAGACGTACTTTGCCGTCTGTTTTTTTTTTACAGACGGCAAAGTGTGCTCTTTGCCGTCTGCGAAAAAATACAGAAGGCAAAGTATGTCTTTGCCGTCTGCGAAAAAATAACAGACGGCGAGGAAGAAGCACACGCCGCGGATCGATCCTACGGATCGATGATGTGGCAGCCCCACCCACCCACACAACCCCACAGCCCCACCCACCCACGCACGGAGCCCTTCCCACGCAAGGGAGGCCGGGCAGCCGCTCCCTCGCCGAAGACGTCGCAGCCTCCTCTCTTCATCTCTGTCCTCGGTGGCCGCAGAGTGCAGCCTCGTTTCTCCCTGTCCCTCCTCAGAGCGCGACGATGGCGCGGGCGGGGCAGGGCGGCGGTGGCGCGGTTGGCGGAGCCACGGGTGCGGGCGGAGCATGGCGGCGGTAGCGCGGCTGGCAGGGCAGCGGGCATGGACTAGCAGAGGCGGGCGCGGCCGGCAGAGATGGGCGTGGGCTAGCAAAGGCGGGCGCGTGGCCGGGCAGAGGCGGGCATGCGGGCGAGCAGAGGCGGGCACGCGGCCGGGCAGAGGCGGGCGCGGCCGGCTGGGCAGGGGCGCGGGCAGGGAGGCGAGTGCGGCTGGGCAGGCGGGGGCGGCGGCGGCGCGAGCGAGCAGTGCTTTGCTCTTGTACCGCGTGGTGCACTAGCGGCGGCGCGAGCGAACAGTTTTTTTTAATAAAAATAGTCTTTGCCGTCTGTAAACTAAAACAGCTGATGGCAAAATGTAAAAAAACTGACGGCAAAGAATTAGTTTGGCAGACGGCAAAGATCCTCAGTTTGCCATCTGTTATTAATCGGATGACGGCAAAACTAGAGTTTGGCTGACGGCAAAGACTTTGTCGTCTGCCTGACGAAAAACTGACGACAAAGTACTCCTTGCCGACAGACTTTGCCGTCAGCTGGCTGACGGCAAAATATTTGCCATCTATTTTCATGTCTTTGCCATCTATGATCCACACACGGCAAATTACCTGATTCCTGTAGTGGTAGAATTCAAGTTTCATTAATTCATGTGATCATCAGACTTCACTGGTTGTTAGAACCTCCGATGGCTCCTTTCCCAGCGCATTTGCAAATCTTGCCCAGATCAGGGAGTGACAAGCCACAAGTCAATACACTCTGGAGAGGTGCGCTACTTTACCCATGAGCGGTTAACTTAGCCCTTGTGCCGGGTTCATAACCCATCACATCTGTGATGTGTGGTCAGGCCTAAGATCCGAGTCTTTTCGCCCTTCCCAGTTGTCGTACCCCTTGCCTCTGGCTCTTGAGGTATTCCCTCAGTCGCCCAATCTCAGCTACAAGTACGGTTTATACGGCCCCGTGAACGATAGGGATTTACGCCCTCCTAGCGATCAAGGATTTACAGCCCTCTGCCATAAAGGAATTTATGGCTCCCCTAGCGAATGGGAATTTACGGCCCCCTAAACGAAGGGATTTATGCCCCGTGGCGATAACCTGTGCAAGGTGAGTACAACATTAAGAAGGCACTATTAACTCGCCCGTCTCAAACCAGGTTCTGTAGGCAGCACTATCTATATGGCACTAGAATGTCTACTGATTTTGGTTCTTAAGCCCGGTGCAATGTAATCATACCACTGTGTAACATCCTGGGTTCCACCGCCCACCACAATTTATAGTTCTTGCATCATAACTTTGATTTATACAATGAAAAGATACGATAAATAGCAGAAGCATTGATAAAGCGTAATCGACGGATATGAACAAGGTATGAACTTGCCTCATGACTAAGAGGTACTATAACTTGAGGCTTCTGGAAGCGCTTGAGCCCCGGGTTCTGAAACGAGCATAGAGTCCGATAAGGACTATTATCCAAAAATGTGGCAGGCATGCTATTATGCATAATATGCTATGGTTTTTCTCCACAAATACCCTTTTTGGTTATTTTATATATTTTTGGTGGTTTTTTTTTGTTATTTACTCTCACCTTGACATATTTAATTTAGCTATTTATAAATCTCTATAATTCTTGGAAATATTTTTAGATTATCCAAAATTTTATTCTAGGGCCTCACCTATTTTTGGTGAATTTTTAGAAGTCATTATGATTTTCTAAAAATTCATCTAGTTTGGAAAATTAATTATTATTTATTTACAGGAAATTCTAAAAGGAAAATAAAATAGATTAATGCTCTGGCCTATTAGGCCCATGTGGTCGAGTGGTTCGGCCCTTTGGCTCTGGCTCTAGGTATTCATGAGCAAGCGAGCTGGATGCATCCCCATTAGTCCATATGAGAGCTTTCATTCATATAGAGCTCTATGTGCATCCTAGTTGCATGGCAATCCCTACTCCTTGGATTAATATCGATCATAAGGTCTTCCTCTTGTCCAAACGGTCAGCCGCTTTGGTGCAAGACTTTCTTTGTTTTTCACCTCTTTAAACCCCAACATTATGTTCTCTTGTCCACGATTAGGGCACAAGGTCATACTTGTGCTCAGATTTTGAATTTGTGAAGATTGTGAAATAGAGCAAACTTGCAACAAGTGATTGTATTCGGTCTTGTAATGAGGGTTAGCCTAGAAGTGATCGCCATGTATAAATACTTAGCATAGATGATTATCATTGTATTCCCAATAAATATTGACATTCTGTCTAAACCTTTGGCATTGGTGATTTTGACTTGATGCATTATATTATCAAAGAATATGTGGGAATGTCTTTTGTATGCATTGAGATGGTTGAAGATTATTAATATAAACCTTTGCCAAACATCTTTATTACTAACTTAGACTCACCATAAGTGTTTACATCAATTAATCAATTTCATGATAGGTAGCCTTCTTCTCCAAACTTTATCTTTGTTATCATCTTCATGCTCGAGGACGAGCATGGATTAAGCTTTGGGATGCTGACACGTCTCAAACGTATCTATAATTTTTTGTATGATTCATGCTAGTTTTTAATCAATTTCATGCACTTTGGGAATACTTTTTATCAATGTTATTGGACTAACAATTTAATCAAGTGCCCAGCAACAGTTTCTATTTTTTGCTGTTTTTAGAATTTCAGGAAATCACCGTACAAAGGCCCCAAAAAATAAAAGAAAAATAGGAGAGGAGTTTTTGTACCAGAAGAGAACCAGCACACCAAGGCACAACACCAGGAGAGGCCACCAGTACCTAGGCGCCTGGCATAGGCTTCCTGGGCCACCTGGGGGGGGCTACGCACGGTAGGGCCCCCCGGGGTGGCTCCGATGCTAGATATATATAATACAAAACCCTGCCGCAATTTATTGTCCATTTTTCCGCCGCCACCACATCGCGTTTCCAAGGCGAACTTCGTTTTCACCTATGTTCTGGTACTCTACCGAAGGGGGAAGCCATCTCCATCATCATCGACGTCGATCCTCGCACACCAAGATGAGTTGTGAGTAGTCCATCCCCTGGACTACGGGTTCATAATAGTAGCCAAGATGTAATCTCTCCACTTTGATGTTCAATACAATAGCCATATGAGTTGCCCTACATGATTAGAGGGTTAAGTTTTATTAGAGGGTTCGTTGGAATCACATAAACAATAGTATGCCATCTTGCTTAAAGCAAATACATGTGTTTGCACTTAAATTCCAGATGATGCAGAGAGAATCTTGATCTATGGATGAGCTATTTAGCTATAAGAAGTAGAGGGTATCTTAGTCTAATAGTATTTGGAAGTACTTCCTATGTAGAATCAACACATCCATATGTTTGGCATGAGCATGAAATATTTCATTGTGCACCTTTTCACATGATTATCTTTTAATTACCATGTGGAACTAACAAGACTAGCAAGGTTGACACCCTTGTTAGCTTTGTTGGGGACACAAGTGAATTTTTATTTGTGTTACAGAAACTTACCCTATTGTAGAATACCATTTCCTCCATGGATTGATACCTTGGTTTCTCACAGAGGGAAACTTGCTACGTACTGCAAACTCCTCCACTTGGGAGCCCAACAACTTGCCACCAACAAGAAAGCATGTTTCTGGAGCCATTGCCGGCGACGTACGTGTTCTGTTAAAAAAATTACTTCCCGTCAACTTGCAATCAACAAGTTACTGGCGTTGTTGCCGGGGAGGCATAAATTTTGCAACAGGTTCTGTATCACTTTTATTATCTTCCTTATTTTATACCTTTCTTAGTTGTAATGTTTTATCGTTGTTAGTGCTTTTGTTTTGCAAAACTATCAAAAATTCCAAAAAGATTTATAATTGTAGCACCAAGTTACCTTTTGTTTCAAAAGCTATTTGATCCCTATAACTAATACAACCAGCTTGTCCTTAGCACAATTTAGGATTCAGCTACTTGCTGAACCATTGCACTTTTGTTATCATTTACGTTCTTGCAACTATCATTGTTATGCCTTTTTTTAAATGAATTTTTTGATTTAAAAAATAGAAGATAGTGGTAGTTGCAAAAAAGTTTCGGTTTTATGGATTGGTGTTGGACTTGCGCGCTATACATCGGTCTTCTTCATCTGTATAAGAAGACCAATGCGTTGCACTACTTTAGACCTTTGTGACATACTAAACTTTTGCCTATCTTTTGATGCAAGTGTGTCGAGGAGTAAGTTCAAATCCATAAATCTGCGTCGAAAGCTAGGCACACGTTTTGGGTACGACATAAGGTCCATTATATTTCGTGAGGTCAATGTTTTATGGGTATATAATATATTTTTATGGATTGGTGTTGGACTTGCCTATGGACCGATGATTAAAACTTGATAACTAGTAGTGCTATACATTGCTCTTCTTTATCTGTACAACGTAGATGGGATGTTCTGACAGATTTCTAAAAATTTCGTAAGACTTTATCTCAAGTGCCCGCATTCGATTTGCTCTCCCTGTTCACTTGGAGAGGCTCCCAACGTTTCACATGAATCATCAGCGGCTTCTCGTAAGTCAAAATATGAAGAGCATGAACTTGTTCCTTGTTAATTATTCATTTTTAGAAGAACCAGGAGTCTATGATGATTCTGAGGGATTTTCTGAGTTTATCATTACACTGAGATGAAAGTGGTACCGAACGCTTAATTAATGGAGTTAGAATTGCCCATCTATGTTGTACATATGAAGAAGAGCAATGTATATCACTACTTTAGACCTTTTTGACCTACTAAACGTGTCGTATCTTTCGATGTAAGTGTGTCGAGGAATAAGTTCAATTTCTTAACTCATGCATTGAAAGCCAGGCAAACGTTTTGGGTAGGACATAAGGTCCATAATTTTCCTAAGGTCAGCGTTTTATGGATTTTGTTCTTATCATTTTGAGGTCAACTTTCAATTTGCTCTCCCTGATACCAACGCTTTATTATTTGCTCTCTATCTTCTTTCTAAAGAGTGCAACGGGCGGTTACAGTGGAACGAAGAATGAGGAACAATAAGAGGCTATGGCGGTGTTGTATTCGCGGGACATCTGTAATTCAGCCTCGCTCCCTGAGGACCATGAGCTCCCTGAGGATGTTGACAATGACGTGCTGCCAAAGTGTGAGCCCGATGCTGATATCCATCGCATGTAATTCAAGGTTGAAAAGTGTAAACACCCTCTAGATCCTGCTCTTCATGTGCTCAACGAAGGCAGTGACACTGGGAGGAGGTTTTTGGGGTGCCCTTATGAGGTTACTTAATTATTTGGCCAACTCAATTTACTACTTTGTATGTGGTTGGATACCTATCCACGAATGTGTAGCATTTTTTGTTTGTTTGTTGCAATTCATAGGATTCTGGTGCATGTCAATGTGTCAAGTGGCTTGACAAAGAATGGGAGGGAGGGCAAGAACTGTTATTAGGGAGCTTGATACATAGAAGTTGATGCTGGAGCAGAAGATAAGAGTTAAGGAGGCCGAGAATGAGAGATTCAAACTGGAGAAGAAGATTATATCCAGAATGGACAAGCATCAGCTCAAGTCTAAGGATAGGATGCTACTATGTGTTGTTTTCATATTTGCTGGGTTGTACGCCATTGTATTTGCAGTAGTTGGGAATAATTAATGTAGCTACTGATATTAGTTAATAATTTGTCTTATTTCGGAATGTAATGTACAGTTGTGGTTCTTTACGGGAGTCATCATTGCTGGGTACGTTGTAGGCCATAATGTGGATTGATTAGGTCAAAACGCTGCCATGGTAGCATTCTAAAAAAATTGTAAACAATTACTAGTGGCGTGCCGGTATAGGCCCATGCCACTTGTAGCTAATTTACTAGTGGCGTGTGCTCTCTAGGGCAAGCCACTAGTACATTATGTACTAGTGACGTGCGCTACAGGTCACACGCTACTGGCATGTGGGTTACCAGTGGCGTGTCGTTCGCACACCACTAGTTTCCACTTACCAGTGACGCGATACTAGTGGCGGGTCTCCTGCACGCCACTAATAGGAACTGTCGGCATGCCACTAGTAGGCTTTCATGTTGTAGTGATCCTATTAGAGCTTTAGAGTGGAGGAGATTATCTTTTGGAGCATGAGCAAGGGATTCAACACCAAGCAACCCAATTTCTTGTTATTTTTGGAGGGTGTTCGTCTCCTAGATTGGCTAGGTGTGCTCGGGAGTCTTCAATGTGTGAAGGAGCCAAGAAGTTTGTGAAGGCAAGGATATCGCCTATTTTGTGTGAATATTTACCCCGAGTGATTCTTCCTAAGTGGTAGCCAGGGTGGGATAGGTGGGCCAAAGTGTTGTATGTGCCCTGGGACTTTGAATCCTAGATCTTTGTGGTGGACCATAGTGGTCATTTGGCGAGACTTTGTGTCTTAGGACCTTGTGTTGGAACTTCCACCAACGAGTAGTAGGATTGCACCAATAATTGAAATCTTGGGATAAATCTTGATGTTTGCGATCTCTATCCTGCACTCCCTTTTATTTCATGCAAGTTTGCTCCGGGTCTTTAAATTCATAGTCCTGCATGTGTAGGGTGTTTTAGGCAACCGTAGCTTAAAGTTAAAATTGGCCATAATTTTTTTTGACTACTGATTCTTTGTGATAGTTTATTCACCCCTCCTCTAGAGTCCAAATGATCATATAGGTGGCGACCGCAGAGCGAGGGTGGGGAGGGGGTCAGTCATGACAAGCTCCGGGCGGTGCTTTGGCCGGTGTGTCGGCGATCATTGTTAATGGTGGCGAGCTAGGGCGGGCGTGGGTCGGTGGTGCAGTGCGCGGGCCGGGCGGAGTAGTGGTGGTGGAGCATGCAAGCTCGGTGTTGCATTGGGCTTGGCCAAAGCATGCGGTGTGTGATGCGTTGAAAATGTATCTATTGCTTTTGAAATTCAATTGTGTTTTAATTATAAAATTGATTGATTTTGAGGACCAACTCACTAATAACTGTAAGAAAGTTGTACTTTGTAAAGTGGCTATCTATCTGTAATTTGAAGAAAAGATTAAAAAAATCCAAAAAAACCCAGGCGATGTCGGGACAAAGGATCCAAAAGACACAGATGGGGCACCGGAGGGGGGAGAATTAGGGGGATGGCGCACCCCATGCTAAGTGCGCTAGGGCTGACGACCACTGCCCCTAGGTGCCCTTCGGCCAAGGATTTCCCAGTACAAGCCTGATGTCCGATGATTTATTTAGCGATTATACGCTATTGCCACAGAAAGCCCAGGTGCAAAGAAGAACATCATAAACAGATCCCATCTCCGGAGGCTCTCCCGGAGGCAATTCTCCATCACTCTCCACCCAAATCATCCTGATGCTTCTCCCATGATGAAGTGAATAGTTTGCCCTAGGACTGCAGGTTTGTAGTTGTAGCTATGTAGTCATCTTTCTCGTTGTGCTTCAATATGTAAGATCAAATGCCCTTCCGTACATGATTATGGTCATCTATGTTATTGATGGTGAACTTTTGTTTATGAACCGATTTCTCCCATGAATTGGTGTTATCTTGGTTGCAAGATTTATCTGTAGATGTATATTGGATCTCCGATGTACAGTCTCTTCGATGGTGGGGCATGCAGCGAAGGGAGGTATTGGTTAGACATGGAGACGCCATGGTCATAACACACTACTATCACGAGAAAATAGTTGTATCTATGTCCGGTCGATCGATCAGGTCACCTACCCGACGTTGTACATATGCGTGTCCATGTGCCTGGATGGACGGAAGCGCTGGTGTTGTGCAGAGCACTACTTCTACTCACGTGGCATTTCAATGGTCGAATGGTGCACTCCTATAGGATGCGTGTCTCTAGAGCGTGGAACTTAAATTTGACAAAAAAAATTTGGATAAGAAGAACATCAACGGAAGGGAGGAGCCACGAAACACCTTAAATTTGACTTTTTTTTGGATAAGAAGAACATAAGACCAGTGCTCGTTTGGTTCAGAATGAAGCCAACATATGCCAACATTACAGGTTCAAGTTGCAAATACGAAATGTAGGTAACACAATCTGCCAATACCAGAAGCCAAGCGGAGATACAGAAATTGTCAGAGTACATGCTTTTAGGATACATACACCAGCCATGGATTCAGGTTCAGCTCAGAAAATAACTATCTACGGAAGCAAAGAAAGCATTTGAAGTATTGAAAGGATAGTCAATCAAGTTTTACCGAAAGGAAAATGTAGACATTTTTTAAAAGGCTTCAACTAAACGAATGAATTTGAATTAAAGCAGCGCTGAACCACCAAGTAAAAGTTCCACAAAGGCTATCATGCTCTTGTTTTCTGAGACCCTGCTGCATTTTCGCTCCTACTTTCAAAGGATAAACAGGAGTACGCAGGCACAGAATTGCCGTGGGTGCTATCACTTGGCACCAGTATATGCTTTCCCCCAGGATTGAGCTTCACCGGTCCTGATCTGTTCTGTACACAGCGACCACTAGGCGAAGCACTGGAATTGTCAGGAACAACTCTCCCCGTTCCATTCTCTGGATTTCTGGACAAAAGGGCCACGTCTCTTGAGCTGTTGGAAACTTCTTGAACCACCCGGCCTGGATGGCTGTGTGTATAACTCACAGAGTTAAGAGGGAAAACTGACGAGCTTGCCGAATGCACAGCATGTTGCCGAGGCAAATTGGCTTCCTGAGGTACATTGGCATGGAAAACAGAAGATGGTGTCCCATGCTGTCTGGTTATAGGCAAAAATGGTGCTGTCAGTGGTTCTTCCCCAACGGTACGATCCGAGAAATAACGCCAAGGAGGCAGCGAATTCTGATGGAATGCTGCACTGCCATGAGTGGGAAGAGGTGGATACCCCAATAGAAAAGGCTGATTGGTCTGCGAGTTTGAAAAATCCCCTTCCTTGTTTTCGTATGACAATCGATCTCCAGAAAATACATTAGCTGGAGGAAACGGGTGACGGGAATCATGTGGAGTTATGTATCCAACATGTGCCTGACTTATGCTTGCATGATATGTTGAAGCTTGAATTGTACTGGTAAAATTTACTGCAACATTGGGGAAACTTTGAGCTTGTATAGAGAAAAAAGACTGTCCTTGTGGCAAGAACACATTTGTTTTAAGATAGTCATTGGTGGAGGTACCTGCATGTTTCTGTGCAGTCTGGGTAGACGATTCACATCTGGTAGTGCAAACTGCAAGATCTTTACCCATCAAACGAACTGTCTGTCGCGTAGAAGGACTACACTTGCGCTGCACGTTCAACTCATAACGAGAATATAACTCCTTGCTGCCAGAGACATTACATTCATGAGATCGCCAGGAAGGAGATTTCCCGCCGGTAGAAAGCTGGGAGCCACCATGATTCAAATTGGTGGAGAACCAATTCTTGTGCTGCTGAAATGAGTCCTGAAATGTATGATCTGGCAATGCACAAGGGGCCGTACTTGCGGTTTTAGTATCTTTTACTGAAACATTACTGCAACCACGACGAGTCTCACCGAGTTCTCTTAAGCTCAATGGAGGACCAACAACATCTATGTCAGAAACTTTGATTGCCTCACCATGGAAAAATGTGCCTGCAGATCTTGAACTCCGTATTCTTTCCAAGTCAGCAGCAGCTGGTTGGCTTTCCAGTCTGTGTGAATCAAAAGACAAATTCGTCCAGTTTTCTCTGCCATCAAGCAATTCGGCATCAGAATTTAAAGTTCCATCATGTGTATGCTCAAGATTGGGCACCTCTAAATTTGAATCATATATGCAGTCCAAATCAGCACATTCTGGCAGTGCTATATTCAGGTCAATCAATGGAGCAGACATCTCTTTCTCACTAGGCTCAGCAGAGTCCTCATGATCGTAATGCTTATTTGCTTCTTTACTCTTAGTGAAGGCTTCCTTGGGCATATGAGAACTACTACTTTCTGCAGTGACGCATTTGTCTCCTTCAATAGACGCGGATGATGACGACGACGAGGATGACGATGAATAAGCCATAGCATCCGAGGACAGCTTGCAGAGACTTTGTCGTTTGGGTAGCTCACAACTCTCCATCTTACTGCCAAGTACACGATCTGCTTCTAAGAATTTGACACACTTCACTGATTTGCGGCACAGTTCTATTACTTCCTTGCATTTTGAATTGCCATGTTTCTCTGTGGCCGTGTTCACAGATGTATGCTTCGTGTACTTTAGGATGCCCTGCCCAGGGAGTGATTTTCCCATATCATGTGGTTTGCCCAATTTGTCAGCTTTATAATTGTCAATGCATTTTTGTGTGTCAGCCTTCTTCTTCTTCTTTGTATTATAGATCTTCCCCTGTTTCCATCTCCCAGATATCTTTTCTCTCTCTTCTCTACGATGTTGTGAAGCCTCAGGTTTCTGTGATGGGTGATTATCCAGTCCATCAGGCAAATTTGGATTTTCATGTGCTTCCTGCATAATTGATCAGCATTATTTGAAACCAAACGATACATATATAACTGTGAGTACAAAAATAAATGTAAAACTGAACATCATACATCACATTTGCACATGTATACCATTTTAAAACAAATCATCAGGAAGGCAGAACACTCTGAACGGGAAAGGTTGGTTTGTTATTCTTCTTAATTTTGGATCATGGAAATTTAGCAAAAGTGTGTTATAAACAAATCAGCTGGTCTTGCAGGCTTGCAGCTATATGGTGAACATGCATTTACACCCACTGCAAAATTTACGAACTGGAATTTTGTTCTGTAAATACAACTTGTTATTGTCAACCTCGGATGTCATCACTAATGTTTAGGAAAAATATAGCTTTAAGCTCAAACTAGTGTAACATTTACTGTAACAGTGATACATAAATACATATATATAGGCGCTTTAATGGATGCCTAACATGGCTTTAAGGGCAACTCCAACGGGCCGACCCAAACGGACACAAAATGTGTCCGTTTTTTGTCCGTTTGGGTGGCCAGGTGGACACCAAAAGTCCGCCCGTGTCCGCCGGCCGGCCAGTGCGCCCAACGCGCGGGACGTATTTCATTTTTTTTCTTTTTTTCATTTAAAATATATATATTGCCGCCAAAAGTCCGTTCATATTACATTAATTAAACTAAAAAACATAACTAAACAATAAAATAAACCCCAGATCTACTGCGCGTCGTCCTTGTCCTCGTCCTCATCACCGACAAGGTCGATGTAGACTGGCGGCGACCATGGCCATGGCCACGCTGGTGCCGATGGTCCTGCCGTCAGCGCACGTTGTGGCGTAGCTGGCCCCTCCTGGTGCTCCTCCTCCGGCTCGGGCATGCAAGGGATCGTGGAAGTGCACGTCCACGTCTGCCCACTAGCCCTTGCAGTGGCCACCGCTCCGGCTCCGGCAGGGGTGCGGGCGAGGGCGCGGGGGCATCTACCGCTGATGCGTGGAGCGCCAGTGTCAGGTCAGGCCACATCTCGAGCTCGGCCATCTCGGAGGCCTCGAGGGCCTGCTTGAGGGCCTCGTCGTCATCGGGCTCCTCTTCGTCCCGTGGCGGCTCGAGCGCTCGAGCACGCACACGTGGTGGTGCTGGCGCACGCGCACGCGGCGCCGCTGGAGCACGCGCCCGCGTGAAGCACGAGCGGCGGCGCTAGTCGTGCTCATCCTCGAACCACGTGTCCTAGTAGGGGGAGTCCTCGGCGAACGCCGGGTCGTGGACGAGGTCGTCGGGCAGTAGATCGCGACAGCGGCGGATCTCTGCCGCCAGTGCGCCACCGAGGCCGGAACGGCTGGTACTGGAACCCTTTCCGGGTTCAAGTGCCATCTGTTTGGCAGGTGCACGTCGGGCAAAGGCACTAGGATGGCCGCCTCCCAGTACCCCTGTCACGTCGCGACGGGGACATACATGCGGTCGCGCACGGGCAGCGCAGCCCCCGGCGGCGTCACGGTGAACGGGACCGTGCGGCGCCGCCCCGAGGAGAAGCCGGCCTCGTGGTCGTGCTTGCCTAGGGTCCACTTCCATGGCATTGCGCCGGCGGTGAGTGGTGGCGGTGGACTAGGGTTTTGACTGTTCGCGGCGGGCCAGCAGAGTGTGGGAGAGGAGTGGGTGCGGACCAGCTCCTGATCATTGAGTGGCTGCCACGTGGGCCCTGGGCGGACACTGAGCGGACGCGCGGCGCATCCGTCTCCTGTCCGTGTGGACGCAAACCTGGCCCAAATTTGGGGCAGATTTGTGTCCCCACGAACACGAAACTTACAGAATAGCTAAATGCATTGCCGCGTTGGTCCGTGGTTTCTGTCCACGCGGACCCAAACGGATGCGAGCGGACGAAATCCGCGTTGGGGTTGCCCTGACACTTTGTGTAACAATAAATATTTGATGTAGACATGGTTATCCTCTGTTGGAGAAGTGTCAACATCCATCTCGATGCTGGAAACTATTGATACAGACACATGAGTAAGTGGACTTATAAGTGAATTATAGACGAATATACATGAGGTGTATGGATCAAATATCCATAAGGATTATTTCATCGTCAGCTTGAATTTTGGACGTAATGATGAAATGTGAATAGTTGAATCTCGTATTGGACACAGTCATGGATTCATAGACCACTTATTCATACACCAAATTGAACAACTCTACATAATCAAGTCCAATCGAATATACCGACAACATTGATTGTGGAAATAACATGAAAAAACCAAACCATATTTTTTATTTATGCAACAACTAATAATATGCGTAGTTCAAGGGATAAAATTAATGGAACGTATGTCGGTCTATTCAATTACGCATTTCTGAGCCATGTGAACGTAAAACAATTCGATATTAAGTGATGATATATACTACTAATTTACTACGCACATATACAAATATTATAGGTTGCTTGCTCTACACTTCTGAGCCATGTGGAGGGATATTTTGTCTCCAGGTATCAGGAAAGAATTCCACTAAGAGTTTTCCTTAACCATGCTTGATATCCTTTTGTTTCTAAATTTATTTATTATCTTTTCACTTGCTCCCAAAGTTTGTGGAAGCGTTTGTATGATGGTTAGGTCTTTCCTGACATTAGAACCTTCTATCATACTATCTTAAGAATGAAATATCAACAGTACACTACAAAGAATGCAATATATATACGAAAAGCAACCATCATGGATTCAATAAAAAATATGCAAAGATGCACCAGCTCTTTAGATACATAGCGAGAATGCAAGTCTCTATTCATGTAATGATCCGATGAGTAGGCTTGTAGAAAACATATTATATCTAGCTATCAGTGCATCGAGTCTGAAAGTTTTGTGTTTTCTTGAGATAAAAATCTAATGGACATCCCCATCATGTTATGTAGTTGATTTTTTCGATCAAAAAGATCACATGGTACTTGAAAAATCATTCTTTTAACAAATATCTTGTATGCCGATGATAATGATACCCTTAAATGACACACCAACCAAATTAACTTCTGAATTATGGTAATAAATGAATATCGATTGCCAATTTCAGCCAATATAGTGTTCAAAAAGTGCAAAACCAGCTTCAATACAACCCCAGACTTTAATTTAATATATATATATTTTTATTAAGATGTGTGAAAGGAAGAATATATATAACAAAAAAGCTAAGAACAAAATTAAGATAAAATATATAAAAATAACATAATGTCTCAGCTAGCTTGTCGGTGGCTCTCAATACATAAATATTATTGTAGAACATAACAATAAATATTAATTGAAGAAAAGTAACATTTTTGTGACCAAACTGCTCATAAAATAATGTAACTGAGTGATATAAAATTTTAAAGATCAAATTCCCTATGTAATCCATAGAGATCAAATAAGATAGATTACAAATCTTAAAAGGGTGCAACACATGATGAGCCTTGTATATATGCATCTAAACAATATTGCGATCATTAGCTCTATATTAAATGTTAATGCATTATACAAGGGAGAATACTTGAAACACTATATATCAGATGTGAAGAAATAAGGCTTATATTCCCACACACTTCAAACTTAGGTAGAAGTAAGCCTGGAACCTAGGTGCGTGGGTTTGTATCATGTCAACCCGCTAATTATTAGAATACTCCATAAGAGAGTACAAACAGCAGACCATGCATCATGTCTAACATATGGTAAAATGTATCGTGCATGGGTCCACAAGGCTGAAATGCCTGCTCCACGTCCGTTTCCTGTGATAAAGTATCGTGCATGGGTCCACAAGGCTGAAATGTAAGCAGCTCACAACTCACCGTGCATGGTGTTAGAAAAAGGCAATACAATGCACCATGTACTATGAGATGTAGATGCTGCAGTAATAGCTAGCCTGTCTCGAGTAACACGCACTACTGCTTTAGCTGGTCATTATAATCTAACCGACTCATATGGTTTATTGGTCTTAATTAAATGTATAAGCAGCTGTAGGTATCATGGTTTTAAATAGCGCGCTATAGCTCCGCCACAGCGCTATAACATTTAGAAGAGATCGTGCACTAAGGGACATTGGTCCTAACGCATGAACAAATATTTTAAATAGTGCGCTATAACACCGCTATAGCATGCTATAGCGTTTAGAAGAGGTCCGTCGCTAAGAGACATAGCGCGCTATTTAAAACTATGATAGGTATACTGTATTGTTAGGTTCCCGATCGATCTACTCACTATCTCACTGGATTACAGAGGAATTGCTCACTACAATGTTCCCGAGGAAGAAGAAAGGAAGGGGAAGGGGAAAGAGAGCCAGAGGAAGGAGAAGAAGCCACCAGCCTTTTCCTGATCCAATCCCGGATAGCTCAATCGTTGCTTCTTCCCTGTATATGTAGTATGCAGCGCTGGGTGGTTCACACATGGGCCAAGTCCACGTGCTGGTCCAAGGGCAGGCCCATGTACGTGTGCAGGTTAGGTAGGTTCCTAACATCCCTCCCTCCTTGAAATTTGGCTTGACCCCAAGCCGACGCCATCGAGGACCGCCTGGATCCCATTGCATTAGACATCCCGTGGCACTGCCATAGTTGAAGTAGCCTTGAGCGAGGATCAGTCGCATGGACTCGAGTCTGGCAACCGGCACGAAGACCTCCTTGAAGTCCACTCCCTCGCGCTGCACGTACCCCTTTGCGACGAGTCGGACCTTGTGCTTGATGATGGCGCCGTTCCCATCCATTTTAACCTTGTACACCCACTTAAGGCCAATTACCTGATGACCTGCAGGGAGTGTGGTGAGCGTCCCAGTGTTGTTGTCGTCAATCATCTGCAGCTCATCCAGCATCGCACGGCGCCAGCAGTCCTCGAGCTCCGCCTAAGCGAACGTGATCGGCTCCTCCCCGGCCAACAGATGGAGCACCTTGTCATCGAAGAGGCGCTCTGCCAGCTGCGGCGGTCCAGCAGGTACGCCGAGAGGGTCGTCGACGCGGCGGTACCGGTGAGGGGCGGTGGTGTTGTCATCGGCAACAAGTCCGACGATGCCATCGGTGGAGTCGTGAACTAAGCCGGCACGACATCGCCCATGGTGTTCGGGGAGGCTGTGCTCGAGGAGCTGGTGCTCAGGGTGCTAGTGCTCGGGGTGCTGGTGCTCGGGGTCCCTGATTCCACTGCCATGGCAGCGATTCTAGTGTACACCGGGTACGCCATGGTGAAGGAGCAGCTCGCTGGTGGCTCCCCGGGTGCCTCCTAGTTCTAGTGTGCCTCCTCGTCGAAGACGACGTTGTGGGAGACGTGCACATGCCTTGAGGTGGGGTCGTACATCTTGTTAGCCTTGGAGACCGTCTCGTAACCGATGAATACCATGGGGGTGCTTCGGTCGTCGAGCTTCATCAGTTGTGGGTGTGCTGTCTTGACTTGCCCGACGCAGCCGAAGACACGGAGGAAGCATACGTTGGGCTTCAACCCATATCACCCCTCGTATGGCATCATGCCATCGATGCTCCGTGTGAAGGAGCGGTTAAGGATGAACACGGTCGTGAGCAGAGCCTCCCCCCAAAACATGCTTGGCACCCGCTTGGCCTTCAGCATGCTCCGCGCCATGCCGAGCACCGTCTCATTCCGCCTCTCGATGACGCCGTTCAGCTGCGGCATGTCCGGGGCGGGGTCGGGACGCTGCACGCCCTGCTCGGGCAGTGCTCGTAGAAGGTGGCTGATGTGAACTCGCCACCGCGATCAGTGCGGAGCACGCACAGCTTTTGGCCGCAGTCCACTTCTGCCGCAGCCTAGAACTTGATGATGGCGCGCTCCGCCTCATCCTTGGTGGCAAGAAGCACCGCCCACACGAAACGTCTACGATCGTCGACGAGCAGCAGAAGGTAGTGACGTCCACCCAGTGTCGCCGGCGTGATCATGCCACAGAGGTCGCCGTGGACAACCTCGAGAGGCTTCTCTCCCATGTACTGTGCCTTCTGCAGGAACGGCAAGCGGCGCTGCTTCCCGGCTAGGCACGCTTCACATAGCTTGTCAGTGTGCTCAATGTACGGCTGTCCACGCACAAGGCCACCGCGCACCATTCTCTGCATGCCGTCGAAGTGCAGGTGTCCGAGCTGAGCATGCCAATGCTAGGCATCGGAGACATGGCCCACGGCGAGGCACACTGGACGAACGGGACTAAACGAGAGCTTGTACAGGCGATTCGTTGAATGCATTACCATGATAAGACGGCTGCGCTGGTCACGCAGGGTGAGCACCCCGCGGCGAATGGCGATGTCATACCAGTTCTTGTCAAGCTGGCCGAGGCTGACGTCGCCATTTTGAGTGCCGGGATGAAGAAGATGTCCGTGAACGCCCGGTGGTCTCTTGCATCAATGGCGAAGACGAAGGTGCCACGGCCGTGGATGTCAATGACCGAGCCGTCCACGAAATGAATCTTGCCGGGATCGAGCGGTCCACCTCGGCGAATGTGTCAACCGAACCAGTCATGTGGTTCCTCGCGCCCGTGTCGAGGAACCAGACCTCGCCATGTTTGTCATGGTCGTGCATGGGCGTGACCACTGCTCTCTCCTCGTTGAGGAAGACGTTGATCACCCGTGTGTGCCCGCGGCCCGACTGTCACAAGTGTCGTGATCAAGGCGCCTGCACCGAGGGACACTAAGCCCTTCTGCATGGACTCGACGCAGGTCATTATCAAACCTAGTTCCTAGTCTTCCTCTGCCTGAACGAGGTTCGCCGCCACTGTGGCCTCGTCATGTTGCTTCCTGCGACACTCGCGGTCCCAATTACCTTTCTTGCCGCAGTACCTGCACTTATTCCGGTCGTCGTCATTGCCAGTGCCGCGTGCCGGCCCGCCCTGCTGCTGGGGCTGGTCTGGTTTCCGTTTGCAGTTGATGCCGCCGCTGCCGCATCCGCGGCCACCGCCACTACCCGAGGCGCTACCGCCCTGTGGTTGTTTCTTCCTCGCCTCCCACTCCTCAGTGAGAAGAAGATGTCCGCCAACGGCAATCTCCTGGCGGTCGTTCAAACAGTCCTCAACCAACCGCAACCAGCCTGTGAGCTCCTCGAAGGAGAGAGTGCACAGATCAAGCAGGGTTTCAATGGAGATTGCGACCTGTGCAAAGCAGGAGGGGACGACGCGTAGGAATTTTTTGACTACCTTGGTGTCATCGATGGTGTCGCATAGGGAGCGGAGGGAGGTCATGAGGCTGGTCATCCTCATGGCGAAGTCATCGATCCGTTCTCCGTCCTTGAAGGCGATGGATTCGAATTCCACCCGCAGCTGTTGCGCGTTTGCCTCATGCACGCGATCCCTGCTGAGGCGTTGGGTTTTGATAGCCGCCCACGCATCTTTCGCACTCGTCTTCCCCACGAGCATCTTGTGCATCTCCGGCGGGGTGGAGCGGATCAGCGCCAGCAGCGCCTGCCGATCATCCTTCCGAGGGACGGTGTCGTCTTTGATGGCCTCCCACAAGCACGCAACCAGAAGGTTCACCTCCATCACCAATGCCCACTCGCAGTAGTTCATGCGGGTGAGCATCGGGAAGGAGAGGTTGGTGCCACTGCAACCGCCGGTCTTGCGCACCACCTGCTGCATCACGATCACACCACCACGGCATGACCTGCTGCGCCCGCGACTTGGTGAGCATTGGCGCTACTGCGGCAGTGGTGTCTTGGAGCTGTGCGAGGGAGTCTGCTGCTGCCCTCCACCGCTCTTCATGGCCGCCGGATCGAGGATCTGATGGTAATTGTTACCCAGAACTACGAGTTGTGGACACGAGAGAACAAGCAAGGCACTGAATTTTTGCGCTGCGTAAAATGTTGCAGCTTTTCTGCTCTTTCTTCCTCTCTTTATTTAGTTGGAAAACAAAAGATGTGCCGCAGCTCAAGCCCCACTACCGAACGTGCCATCTCACGTCCCGAGCTCGAGTTAGGCGCCCTACGATGTCTCTGGGGAGCGCACAGACCGCGTCCTCCAGCCTATATCTAATCAACTGAACAAAAAACGCTAGCAGAAATGATCCGGAGAAAGGGCTGTCATGGCAGCAAAAACGGGGTGCCATGTCAGCGGTTTTGGGCCTAAACACGCTGCCATGGCACCCAAATATCGCTGCCATGGTAGACTTTATTGCCTGTGCTCTGGAGATAGGGTTTAAGCCCACATTGGTGTCACGACGGGTGCCTGTGGTTAGTGTCGATGCGGCAAAGTCGCTAAAGACAATGAGAACGACGCTGTGTTCCACCTAGCTCATCACTGGGGTGGAGATGTTGATGGAGAACAATGGTAAGGCATCGAGCTCCTGCACGCCGACCTTGGGCTTGACCTCGATGGTGGTCGCCACGGGAGGAACGACCTCCTCGACGATAGAGGAGGTGACGATGCCGATGGAGGGTGTTGTCCACACGGGTGTGAGCTGCTCGACCTCCTTGTCGTTGAGGTCGACCGCGGGCTCGGGGTAGACGGTGGTGGCCGTGGCATGGACCTAGTTGATGCTGGCAGTGGAGACAACTTGGTTCGAGCCATCAGTCGAACAGGTCACGGGCATTGGGCCGATGGAGTCAAGGGATGCACCATGGAGGACCTCGAGGACCTCCTGGGCGTTGGTGGTGGAGGAGGAGACCTCGGGGATGGCCACGACAACAGTGGTGTTGACGGTGAGGCCGCCATCGGAGTCCACGACCGTGGAGCGTGCCGACTGCGGGGTCAAAGCTCCCATGTCGAACTTGGAGAGCAAGGCATCCTGAAGCTGGAGCTGCTTGTGGATGACGTCGTATTGCGCCATAGTCTCTGCATGGAGCTTTTCCAGGCAGGCCTTCAACTCAGGATGCATGGTGGTGGAGAGAAGGATGTGAAAAAAATTTGGGGGTGGAAGGGTGGTGGCCTGGCTTTGAATACCAGATGTTAGGTTCCCGATCAATCTTACTCACTATCTCAGGGGAATTGCTCTGTACAATGTTCCTGAGGAAGAAGAAAGGAAGGGGAAGGGGAAAGAGAGCCAGAGGTCGGAGAAGAAGCCACCGATGCCGTTTCCTGATCCAAACCCGGATAGCTCGATCGTTGCTTCTTCCCTCTATATGTAATACTAGTAATCGTGTACGTGCAATGCCCATTAATATTAGGCAATATATTAATTGCATTGTACATTAATCATGTACGTGCAATGCACGTTAATATTAGACAATATATTAATTGCATTGCACACTAATATTTGACAAGATCTTAATTGCACATTGATATTAGGTAGGATATAATTAATTGGTTAGCGCAAGCATGGATATTGGGTATGCTATTAATTAGGGGAGGATTGTGTGAGGGAGATCGTGGCTACGTGATTGGGGCAGGACGTGCGTGAGGCTGTGGCAGAAAATTGAATATGAGCCCTTGGATTGAATGGCAGAACACGGAAGCAATGCCAACTCTTAGATTTAATTAGATGGATTAGATCGTAGGGTGTGGGTTGTTCTGGGTAGACTAATTTCGGTGGCTTTAGAAGAATTAGAACTTGCGCTTTTATAAATAGTAGAGATAAGTAGTAGAGATGCAGCGCTGGGTGGTTCACACATGAGGCTAAGTCCACGTGCAGGTCCAAGGGCAGGCCCATATACGTGTGCAGGTCAGGTAGGCCCATAACATGTATACATCTCACCAAGTTCCCTAAAATCTGCACAAATCCTCATCTGAATGTCCCGTGTTACTCCTGACTCAGAGTGATGATCACTGTGGACAAATTAAGCATGAAATAACAATATCTACACATACCAAACAGTAACAGGGTAGCAAATGTAACGATGCCAAGAAAGGAAACACAATGATCGTTCTAACTTTACCACTTATATGAGTAGATTTAACCAGAAAATCATGGTGCACCAGCCAGAAATTATCGAGTGCCCTGCCCACAGAACCTCGAAGACGAACTAGCTAGGCCTAGTTCAGATTAGCAAAATGGTTCGGCACTGTAAATCCCAACATAAAATATCCTGTGAGGCGATGGGACACCCCCTGTGTAAAGCTATAACTTAGTGCCCCCCACAATATGAATACACAAAGAGCAAAGAAATCGTGTGCCTTGGATGATGAAGCGCGTCGTGTGGCCAATCTGCTCAACTATAATCTGGGATCCTTCCCTTTCGTTTACCTGGGTTTACCTATCTCTCCTTTTAGGCTTTGTACTCGGGATTTTGCCCTGTCGGTTCTAAAAGTTGGTAATCGTGTTACACCTTGGCGTGGCCGTTATAACTCTACGGCCGATAGGGTTTGCCTTACTAATGCCTGTCTGCCCTCTGTGCCCATGTTCTTAATGGGATTCTATCGTCTTCCTGAGGGTACTTATGCGGGGTTTGATAAGCATCGACGCGGATTTTATTGGAACTCTGCTGATAACAAGAAGTATCGTGTTAAATGGAATATCATGTGTAGGCAAAAAAACCTTGGGGTGTTGGGCATTATTAACACCTCGATCATGAACAAATGTCTTATCATCAAGTGGTTGTGGAGAATTCTCAATACTGACCCTGGGTTCCTGTGCTTTGACATCCAAAAAGCTAAATATTTTCCTAACTGCAGCCCCTTGTTTGCCCCCGGCTCTGGGGGCGCTCAGTTTTGGCGACAGTTGGTCAAAGTTCGAGATGATTTTCGTTCACATGTTAAGTTTGTGGTTGGCAATGGCGCTTCTATTCGATTCTGGTTGGATTGGTGGCATGGCGATGGGCCTCTTTGCTTGGCCTTTCCTGTGCTCTTTTCTTATTGTGCTGCTCCTGGGATTTTCATCTTGGACCTCTCTCGTAATAATTGGGACCTTGGTCTTCGCCGGGCTTTGTCCCCAGAAGAGTTGGGAGACTGGCACCGTCTTGCTGCTGTCTTCCCTTCGCTCTCAAAGATGACCGACTCGTTGACCTAGCCCCACACTGCTTTTGGTCGCTTTTCGTTCAAATCGCTTTACAATAGGTTGGTTCAGGGTTCTGCTACTAATAAGTTCAATGGTGTTTGGCGTGCTAAGATCCCACTGAAAGTCAAAATTTTCATGTGGCAAGATATTCGCGGTAAACTGCCGGCTGCGGACCAAATTCGTAAAAGAAATGGCCCGGGTTCTGAATTTTGTGCGATTTGTGGTGCCCCTGAGGACTCGGACCACATTATTTTTAGATGCGATTTAGCTGGCCTGTTCTGGAACTGCATCCGGTCATGGCTGGATGTTACTTGGGCTCCGAACTCCCCTCTTGTTGGGTCCCTGTCGGGTCAAAATAGACGTCTCTTTTGATTTGGTTTTTCTGCCATGAGCAGGGTTCTTTTGACTACTATGAACAAGTTTACAATCGAACATTCTTTTCCTAACAAGCATGCTGATTGTCTTTTCAAACTTCTGATCCTTTTACAGCAGTGGAAATCATTGACTAAGGAGTGCGACAAGGAGGCCACGGAGCTGTTGATCTCTCGTGTTCGGGCTCGGCGATATCCATTTCCCACGCGGATCAAGCTCCGATGACCTAGGGCGGTGTTGGTGCTCTCCCTGGTGGCCGTCCTTTTGTTCGTAGGTAGCTGGCCTGTGTTATTGCTGCTTCGGCAGCCCTTAAACTTTTAAGTTCCCGAACCCTGCCTGTGTGGGCTCTTGTTTGCTTATATGAACAAATTGTCTGGCATAAGACAACCAAATCTAATACGTACTAATATTTTCCGATTCCTCAGGGAGCTGCAAAGCATTTACCCATCCGCATACTGCCAAGCAATGCAACCAAAATCTGACCAAATGTTCCATGATCCATCCATCCCGAGCAGATCAAAGGTACGTAAAACAAAATCAGGATAAAAAACATAGGAACAATAGCAGACGATATCGTTGCAATGACACAGACAGGCAGAGTTGGGCTGGGCTGGGCTGGGCTGGACCACGTACCTTTCTGGCTGGGAAAGTCCCCTCGGGCTCTCGCCCTTCGCTGCTCTCCGGCGCAGCAGCCGCCGCCGCCTCCTCCTCGTGCGGTCTCCTCCTCTGTTTCTTCTCTTCCATGGCCCGCCTCACGATCGTGAACAGCGCCTCGTCACCGCCCACCTCCGTTTGCTCGTTGCATCCGCTATCATCGGCGGGGGGCGCTGCCTCGAAGAGGTCAGAGATGGACCTCTTCTTCGGTGGCTTCGACCTCCTCGGGGACGCCGCAGCAGGCTCGGCGGAGGCTAGCTCGTCCGCCCACCACCGGAACCTCGGGGCCTTGATAGGTGGGAGATCCTCGACGCTCAAGGGACGCCGCCCCTCCGCCGCCGCCTGGCCCCTCATGCTCGCCGCGTACCCCCTAGGGACCAATCACAAACGGAGATCAGGAAGAGAAACGCACACACTGGCCACGATAAAACGACGAGACGAGGTGGACCAACCTGATGGAGAACGCGGCGGCGGCCATGGATGCGACTTCAGACGCGCTCCCTCGACGAGCTCGGTGTTTTGAGTGAAGGCGAGGAAATTGCTGGCAGGTGGGCGTTGAAAATATACACTATCGTTTTAATGTCTTGGCTGGCGTCCGTGCCGTGCGCGAGAGGCCCACGTCCCATTTATTACTGCCGACGGCGACCAAATTGTTTTTCCTTTATAATTCGTGTGGCTGGCGACGTGGCACCATCGTTCGCCCGACCACATCATGTGATAGCGACCGTAGGAGGTGGAGGTAGGTGCAAAATGGTGGGCGCACAATGCTCCACGCATCTAAACCTGCGTACAATACCCGCAAAATGGTGGGAGCATGTAAACGTTGGTTCTGTTTTAAAATAGAGCTTTGCTTCGGTACACCCCATTAAAAGTTTATACAAATCTTAAAGTTACTAAAAAGGGTATTCTCGTACATTCATGATCAACTAATTCTAATCCATATTCTTCCAATGCATCAAACAAGAGATCAGAACAATCTAATTTTTTTATTGAAGGGGTAACTTCTAATCTCCACCTTTAATCTGCATTGAAATCTGTAAACTTTTCTAGTGGGAGTTGTCGATTCTAAATCCGGCATATCTCGTATTAGGGGTCCTAAGCTAGGCGTCTTAGAGCGATGGTAACATGGATACAGGATTTTACCCCAGGTTAGGGCTCTCTCGAAGAGATAATACGCTACATCCTGCTTTTGATTGTATTCATATGGGGTGTAGTACAGAGTACATGTATCTACCACGAGATTGTTCTAATCCATATCAGATCGTCTATCGACTAGCCTGGCCTCGGTTTATATAATGCACCGGAGGCCTAGGGTTTAGAAGAGTCCTCGTCTTGGGCGCCAAGTCTTGTGGAATCTTCCTTGTATTCGTCACGGGCTGCCTGAAGTGGCCCATGAGTGAACTGCCATGGGGGTCCTCGGCCCGACCCACCTGATCGGCAGACGACGTGGTGAGTACCCCCTAGTCCAGGACACCGTCAGTAGCCCCCTGAACCGGTCTTCAAGTTGGGGACGCTTCTCGGTCCTTCCGAACTGTTCTTCGTCTTCGGTCGTCGGTCTTGAAAACTGGTTCAACAAATCTTCCCATCTCCGATCTTGAGAATCGCCGAGGTGTATCCGAAGAGTTCATACGTCGGGTATCCGAGGAGTCCTTTAAGTTCTCGGCCTTTATCAATGCTTTGTTATTTTTACGCCACACCTTGGGTTCGAAGTGTTTCCAGTGCGGCGGTGTCCTCTTTGCATCCGAGCTCCAATGCCGGACTGCATTCGAGGTGTCTTTTTGCAGCCGAGCTTCAACGCCGGACTGCATCCTAGGAGGCATAGAATACCTCGTCTTTGAAAAAGTTTGAAGAAGGTTATCCGAGATTAACGCCAAAAAAGTTCTCTATGGAGCCAGCCACTCGCAGCCGAGCTTTATGCCGGACTGCTTCCGAGGTGGTGCACCACCTCGGCCGTGAGCTGATTTTTTGTGGATTGGTGCAATTTATTCTATGCCGAGATGTATAACCAGTAGCCCTCAAGGTGTGTGCCGGCCTAAAATTCCGGATGCGCCTGAAGGATATAACAGAACCGCTGATCCCAGTAGTCCCTGAGACTCTGGTCGATTCGCGAAATCGGCCTGAGGATCAATTCCTAGCTCGGCAGCATACTTAAAAACAGAAACGCGTTGTGCATAGTTCCCGAGACTTAGGTTGGGTGCGGCCAACCAACCTGAGGATCATAATCTCCTCGGAAACTATTCTGCACCTTTAAATTGACTGCATTGAATCGTCAATGCAGTAGCCCCCGAGACTTGGGTTGGGCAATATGGCCGACCCTAGGATCGTATCTCCTCGGGAACTAGTTCAACTATCGTGTACGTTTTGACAACGCCGAGGTGCAGCTCGGCATGAAAGATGCCGAACTGCGGGTCGGAAAATATTTTCTAAGAAAAACCATCACGCAGAACACCTTGATCGAGAGGATGTCCCGCCTTCTGAAAGGAAAACATACAAATAGGTTAAAGGTGCCATAAGCTCGGAAAACCAAAAAACTTATGTAAAAACTTGACGTTCGAACTAAATCAAGTTTTTTGGTGCCAATCCGAAAATTGGTCTTAAAATTAGTTTGTGCTTCCGTCGTGCTTTCACATGATACATCCGATCTCCAGACTTCAAGCGGGTCAGCCTTTGGCTTCAACCTCCTATCCCGAGGGCGGAGTGCTTCTCAGGCCAGTTTAGCGAACTAAACTCAAGCGGCTTAGAGAGAAACCAGGCTACCCAGCTATTGACCACACACTCGCATCGGAAAAAGGAGTAGTGGAAAAAGACTTTGCAACGACCAAGAAGAAAACACATTTATTATAAAACGGCTCATATAAATTTAAGAACCCCCAGTTAACAAGGAAAAAAGAAGTGTTTTTAACAAACAACTTTTTTGTTTGACACAAATATAATGCTTGGTCGAACCGAACAAAAATTAAAAATTAAAAAAAGTTGAGCATGAAAGCGACTTAGCTGGTTAATCTGCTCGGTGTTGATGACGTGGTCCGAGTTTTTGGCGGGTCAAGGTTCCAGCCCCCAAGCCGGTCCCGATGTGCCCGAGCGAAGAGCCCGGCTTGATGAAGTGGTAGTATAGCACTGCCGATATGTTGAGGCAAAGCCCCCGATCCAGCCAAGATGATGAAGTTGGTCGGCTGGCGATGCCGAAGTCCCCGATCCAGCCGAGATGACGAAACTGGTCGGCTGGTGACGCCGAAGTCCCCGATCCAGCCGAGATGACGAAGCCGATGTGCCAACCCCGTGCAATCCGTGGGGCAACGATGTTCTCTTGATGATTATGTGTCCTTCACAATGCCGAACTCTTGGTCGGCTCGCCGAGGTGGTTTCCGTCGGCTCGATGGAGCGACAGCGTAGTCGATGCTATCGCAGGTCGGCAGCCGTGGAGCAACATGGTCGGGCCGATTTAACATCGGCACGACGGTGAAGATCGCCTCGGAAAAGACTCAAAATTTGTGGGCACGTGCTTGAAAACAAAACACAATACCCTATAAGAAATTCTCTTCAAAAAGGATGTCCGATAATCTGTTCATGAAAAAGATGAACTCGGGTCGGATTCGTTTTCGCGCAGAAAACAGATCCGGAAATTGACGCACTCCTCGGGCTGTTTCCGGAGTTTGAACGGTCGGATCGAGCTGAAAGTTTGAGGGATGATAGATGTAGGAATTCTGCAGCCAATCAACGGTTGGATCTTCCAAAGGATGTCCGAGCTGGACGCTGGACTCCTCGCCCTAAATTCATCCAGATTCACGTCCAGATTTGATAGGGCTCCGGTATATCGTAGATCGCCGAAGATTCCTCCATCGGAACGCGATGAAATTTTTCAGGGTTGTTCTAGACTCAATTCCGCACAATTCCACCGAAGCAATCGTCAAAGCGACGCTCAAGGAGGCAGGGACGGCGAACATGAATCCGCTGTCCAGAAAAACTACACAATCGCGCGAGGGCAATGTTGTCGTTGAGCCCCCGAGCTCCATGGAATATTTTTCCATGATCCCGGATGAGATCGGGGTTGATGATGATGAAGACATCTGTCCGATCTTGATGATCCGAAGAGAAGCCTAGTCCTCGGTCCAGCCAAGGTGACCAGTCGGGCCGGCGATGGAGATGCCGACGTCGCAGATGATCTGCAGGCGAGCCATTGACCCTTCGTCGATCACACAGGGGAACTCTCAATGAAATCACCAATGTCGGTTCTAAATCCGGCATATCTCGTAGTTGGGGTCCTAAGCTAGGCGTCTTAGAGCGATGGTAACATGGACACAGGATTTTACCCCAGGTTCGGGCTCTCTCGAAGAGATAATACCCTACGTCCTGCTTTTGATTGTATTTATATGGGGTGTAGTACAAAGTATATGTATCTACCACGAGATTGTTCTAATCCATATCAGATCGTCTATCGACTAGCCTGGCCTCGGTTTATATAATGCACCGGAGGCCTAGGGTTTAGAAGAGTCCTCGTCTTGGGCGCCAAGTCTTGTGGAATCTTCCTTGTATTCGTCACGGGCTGCCCGAAGTGGCCCATGAGTGAACTGCCATGGGGGTCCTCGGCCCGACCCACCTGGTCGGGAGACGACGTGGTGAGTACTGTTGGGGAACGTTGCATGGAAAACAAAAAATTTCTACGCACACGCAAGATCTATCCATGGAGATGCATAGCTACGAGAGGGGGTGTGTGTCTACGTACCCTCGTAGACCGTAAGCGGAAGCGTTAGAACAACGCGGTTGATGTCGTCGAACAACTTCACGATCCAACCGACCGAGCACCGAACGTACGGCACCTCAGCGTTCAGCACACGTTCAGCTCGGTGACGTCCTCGACTTCTTGATCCAGCAAGACGGCGAGGTAGTGGATGAGTTCCGGCAGCACGACGGCGTGGTGACGGTGATGGTGATGCTATCTCCGCAGGGCTTCGCCCAAGTACTGTGAAAATATGACCGAGGGACGGAACTGTGGAGGGGGGCGCCGCACACGGCTAAGACAATGTTGTGGCTTGTTTGGGGCGCCCCCTCTCCTCTATTTATATATGTGTAGGGGCTTGGAGTAGAAGGAATAGTGTGGCGTGAACAGTACCACGTGAACAGTACCACGTGAATAGTACACACGTGGACTTGGACTCCAAAGTCCAATCCTATTCCTACTAGGACTCTCCTTTTTTCCTTCCCTAGCTGCGTGGGCTTTTGAGGACTTGGTGCGCCTGGCCCAATAAGGCCAGGGCGCCTCCCCTTAGCCCATGCCAGCCCTTGGGACGTGGTGGACCCACTTGTGGACTTCCGGACCCCTCCGGAATCCTCCGGAACCTTCTGGAAGCTTCCCGGTACAATACCGAAAAAACTGCAGCTTTTTCCGGAACCCAAAATATGACTTCCCATATATAAATCTTTACCTCTCGACCATTCCGAGACTCCTTGTGACATACGGGATCTCATCCGGGACTCCGAACAACATTCGGTTACCAATTCACATAACTCATATAACACTATATCGTCAACGAACGTTAAGCGTGCGGACCCTACGGGTTCAGGAATGATGTAGACATGACCGAGATGCCTCTCCGGTCAATAATCAATAGCGGAACCTGGATGCCCATATTGGTTCCTACATATTCGACGAAGATCTTATCGGTCGAACCGCAATGACAACATACGTAATTCCCTTTGTCCGTCGGTATGTTACTTGCCCGAGATTCGATCGTCGGTATCTCCATACCTAATTCATTCTCGTTACCGGCAAGTCTCTTTACTCGTTCCGTAATACATCATCCCGTAACTAACTCCTTAGTCACTTTGCTTGCAAGCTTCTTATGATGTGCATTACCGAGAGGGCCCAGAGATACCTCTCCGAAACACGGAGTTACAAATCCCAGTCTCGATCCATGCCAACTCAACAGACACCTTCGGAGATACCTGTAGAGCATCTTTATGATCACCCAGTTACGTTGTGACGTTTGATAGCACACAAGGTATTCCTCCGGTATCCGGGAGTTGCATGATCTCATGGTCGGAGGAACATGTATTTGACATTCAAGAAAGCAGTAGCAATAAACAGAACGATCATATGCTAAGCTAACAGATGGGTCTTGTCCATCACATCATTCTCCTAATGATGTGATCCCGTTATCAAATGACAACTCATGTCTATGGTTAGGAAACCTTAACCATCTTTGATCAACGAGCTAGTCTAGTAGAGGCTCACTAGGGACACGGTATTTGTTTATGTATTCACACATGTATTTAAGTTTCCGGTCAATACAATTCTAGCATGAATAATAAACCTTTATCATAAACAAGGAAATATAAAATAATAACAACTTTATTATTGCCTCTAGGGCAAATTTCCATCAAGTACCCCCTAGTCCAGGACACCGTCAGGAGTGTACCGAAGTAAAACTCTTCAAAATATGACTGTAAGATGTCTTATAGTGTTATATACTCCCTCCGTCCGGGTTTATTGAGTCCCCTCATATTTTGGGTTCAACTTTGATCAACTATAAAAATATAAACTATCTGTTACAAAAAGTATATTGTTGGATTTGTATTTGACAGAGGTTTTCCACAGTATAATTTTTGTGACATATAGTTTACATTTTATTAGCTAAATTTAGGGTCAAATTTCACCCGAAACAAGAGGGGGCCTAATAAACCCGAACGGAGGGAGTATATGGGTATTGTTTTCTGATTTGTTTCTACTGGGAAAAGGGGCTTAAATAAAGTAGGTTCTACTTGTGGTAGTTTGGCGTCATGTTTCCCCTAGTTTTTTTTGTAAGACAGTACAGACGCAGACGCTCACATACACGACATACACTCATGCCTATGAATGCACGCACACACGCACAAACTACCCCAATGAGCACCTCTGAGAGTCTTAGCCGGTAGGTCTTGAGATTGACGAAGTCACCATAGGGGCCTTGCTGTCGACGGCCACGTCACTTACCACTGAAAGAATAAAGCAGGTAAATCCTGAAATAAATCCAGGAAAGTGCGAGCATCCATGCCATGGTCTGTTCAACCCAAATTATCACGTGACCAACTAAGCTACGCTCAGTTCGCATGTTTCCCCTAGGCTCCTAGGGTTCCCAGTATCCTCTAGCGGCTACACGCATGAGTCCAAAAAATCAATCTACCAATTACTTCGTTCGATCTTTTCGTTCGTGGGGAGTGTTTTGCCGTCCAGATCATCTGGGTTGAGCAGACGTGTGTGCATGGCAGATCTAGAGGCGAGCAAGGCGGCAGCAGGTGGATCTTCCATAGGTAGCGATGGTGGTGGTGAGAACCGGCCTAATTGTGAGCAAAGTTTTGATGAAAATTTTGAAGGATTGAACCTACATGGACAGGAAGAAGTGGATTTTGATCCATCTGATGAACTGGAGGGATTGATCAAGGATGCTCGCTGGCTAGGGTTGTTCAGGGTCCACACATCCAAACACTTCAGCCATGTTGTGCTCTTTTAGTGCATGCGCAATGCGTGGTCGTCATCGCAGGAAGTCACATTCAAGGTCATATGAGGGAATCTTTTTTTTGTCTAGTTTCAATACCTTCGAGATTGGAACAGGGTTCTGGAGGGCGTCCCTTGGCTCTTTAGGGGATTTGTAGTTCCAATTGTGGAATACGATGGTTTCACAATTGTCCTCCACTATAAGCTCGATCGAATCCCCGTCTGGGCTCATATACAGGGAGTTACAGATGGCTTGATGAAGAAGGTGAAGTTAGCTAAGAAGATTGCAAAGAAGGTAGGGGAACCACCCTTTACTGTGATAATCAACAAGGGGAGGATCAATCCATCGAAATACCTTAGTGCTAGGGTTTTTCTTGACTTGAGCAAACCACTGGTATGCTTTGTGCCCATCACCTTGAGAGAGAGGAAGAAATACCCAGTCCAATATGAGAAATTACCAGATTTTTGTGGTACTATGGGGCCTATTGTGCAGGAATGCGGAGATGAGGTGCACGCCCCCAAGAAGTGTGAGTGGGGGGATTGGCTGGTGGTGAAGTACAAGTACAATGGACCATGGAGTGGTGGCGGTCGAGGTTTTGACGTGAGAGGCCGGGGACAAGGCAGAGGCAGGAACCCGGGTGAACCAAATGAACATGAATGGGAAGATATGTATGTTAGTCAGGATGATCTTACTGAGTTTGGTAGGGGGATTCAAGGACCAAATAAACGCCTGGTTGGTGTGGAAGGCATTGTCAATATGGTTGGGGATACGTTGCTAAAACTTGTTGGTAAGGTGGCCGGCAAAGTGTTGTTGTTAGGGAATGGGGCAGCGGACCAACACACATCAAATACCACTAGTACACCGTAGAAGATCTAGGATAAAAAGAAACATAAGAAGTTTGCTGATGATGATGTGGAGGTTGATTTAAACATGAGATTGGCGACCCCCTTCGAGGGGGTCACCACCAGGAATGAAACTCATCAGTTGGAACTGCCGGGGCCTCTATGGTGCCCCAATAGGTTGCTCGCTTCTGGATATCCGGAGGCAACATAATCCGGATGCGTTGTTTCTGTCTGAAACGCACCTAGATGACACAAGGGCAGAAAACTTAAGGAGGAAGCTTCATATGGACCATATGATTGTCACTCTCAACAGTGATGGGAGGAGAGGGGCTGGTCACTAGTCTGCAACAAGGAGGTTACACTAGTAGAAAACAGACCTTTCGTCCACCCCTTTAGTCCCGGTTTGATTACGGCCTGGGACTACTGTGACCATTAGTCCCGGTTCCAACGGCTAGGAGCGGTCGGGGGCACGGGCATCATTAGTCCCGGTTCATTTTCGACCTATAGTCCCGGTTTGTGATACAAACCGGGACTAAAGGGGTGGTGGCAGGCTGGTGTCAGGCTGGGTCCCCCACAAGCCCCTTTAGTCCCGGTTTGTATCACAAACCGGGACTAAAGGTTACAAACCGGGACTAAAGGTACAACCTATAGTCCCGGTTTGTGATACAAACTGGGACTATAGGTGCAACCTATAGTCCCGGTTTGTGATACAAACCGAAACTAAAGGGGCTGGGTCCCCCACGAGCCCCTTTAGTCCCGGTTTGTATCAAAAACCGGGACTAGAGGTGGACCTTTAGTCCCGGTTTGTATAAGCAACCGGGACTAAAGACGTCCCTATATAAACCCTTCGTCCAGCCCGAGCCCATTCTCTCTGTTTTCCCCTTTCTCTCCTCTGTTCTTCCCCTTGCTCGAGCTCATCCTCCATTTTTGCCAAAGATTTGTCAAGATTTGAAGGCACCCCATCTATCCAAGTGTTCACAAAGGTTAGCAACTTTGTCTTTTCATCTCTCATTGCTAGATTAGCTCGTGCAATGCTCTATAAGTATAGTGATTTGTGGGTTTTAGTTTGGGAGTAATTATGTGGGAGTTTATTTGATTTATATGCAATTTGAGTTCAAATTAACTTCTTAGTTTGCATATGTGTAGGTGTGGTTTACTTAGTGCCTTCCCGTCCCCGTCCTAACCACCGTCGATCGCCCGCACCGTCCCGTCGCCGGCACCACCTTGGTGAGCCTCTTGTTCTTATCCTTTTTATAAAAAAAAATCTTATTTGTATGATTTAGATAGTTACTTGTATAATTTTCTTACTTGTATGATTGTTTGTTATACATAGTGCCATGACTTTGATATCCGTCCCCGTCGGCCCTCGTTCGGTTTATGATTCGGATGTGGTATATTCTCTTTTATAACTATTTGTTGCATTTCGTGTTTATGACAATTATG
Organism: Elymus sibiricus; assembly: GCA_039707655.1. NCBI lineage: Eukaryota > Viridiplantae > Streptophyta > Magnoliopsida > Poales > Poaceae > Elymus > Elymus sibiricus. The sequence continues at coordinate 2,664,627 of CM077664.1, read as the reverse complement.
CCCATCAAGTTGACATAGATATTTTTATCTAGGAGGTATGTGAACCGGAAATTGCAACCGACCCTCTTGTCGAGAAGTTAAATTTAGTTGAAAAAGAAAACGAGTATTTGAAAGAAAAATTGAAAAGAATTGAAGAAGAGAAGATGAAATTGGAGTTGTATGTTGCCGATGTCGTCGATGATCACAAGATCAAGATGGATGCAATGCGCTTGAAGATTAGAAAATATGCCGTTAATAAAGAGGCTTGGTATCATTATGCTGTTGGATCAATTATTACCTTAGTTGCGATTTTGATCACATTTGTTGTTGCATTTAAATGCTTTAGCTAGATAGTTTTATGTTGTTTTATGACAATAAGTGTGTATGAACTTTATGTATGAACTTGTATTAATTTGGTCTTTTCGGTGTTGTGTAATGAAGATGAGTCGGCAATGGATGTACGATGACCGACGCTCTCCCTAGTTCATTAATGGCGTGCATAGTTTTCTGCGTGTGGCTGAGGCAAACAAGTGGAATGGTTTTATGTGTTGTCCATGTGGTGTCTGTAAGAATGATAGGAATTACTCTAGCTCAAAAGTCATTGATGTCCACCTGTTTACGTCCGGTTTCATGTCCGGCTATAACTGTTGGACCAAGCACGGAGAAAGAGGGGTTCTAATGGAAGATAATGAAGAAGAAGAGGATGATGACAACTATCCTGAGTTCCCTGAATACGATGGTACTACAATGGGGGAAGAGAATAAAGAAGAAGAAGCTGAAGGAGAGGCATCAGATGAGCCCGCTGATGATCTTGGTCGGGCCATTGCTGATGCAAAGAGAAACTGCGAAAGTGAAAAGGAGAAGTTGAAGTTGCAACGCATGTTAGAGGATCACCAAAAATTGTTGTACCCAAATTGCGAAGATGACAAGAAAAAGCTGGGTACCACACTGGAATTGCTGCAATGGAAGGTAGAGAATGGTGTATCTGACAAGGGATTTGAAAAGTTGCTGAAAATAATGAAGAAGAAGCTTCCAAAGGACAACGAATTGCCCGACAGTACGTACGAAGCAAAGAAGGGTGTCTGCCCTATAGGATTAGAGGTGCAGAAGATACATGCATGCCCTAATGACTGCATCCTCTACCGCGGTGAGGAGTACGAGAATTTGAATGCATGCCCGGTATGCGGTGCATTGCGCTATAAGATCAGCCGCGATGACCCTGGTGATGATGTTGAGGGCGAGCGCCCCAGGAAGAGGATTCCTGCCAAGGTGATGTGGTATGCTCCTATAATACCACGGTTGAAACGTTTGTTCCTAAACAAAGAGCATGAGAAGTTGTTGCGATGGCACAAAGAAGACCGTAAGAAAGACGGGAAGTTGAGAGTACCCACTGATGGGTCACAGTGGAGAAAAATCGAGAGGAAGTGGCCGGAGTTTGCAGGTGACGCAAGGAACTTATGGTTTTGTATAAGTGCAGATGGCATTAATCCTTTTGGGGAGCAGAGCAGCAATCATAGCACCTGGCCTGTGACTCTATGTATCTATAACATTCCTCCTTGGTTGTGCACGAAGCGGAAGTTCATTATGATGCCAGTGCTCATCCAAGGCCCCAAGCAACCCAGCAACGACATTGATTTGTACCTAAGGCCATTAGTTGAAGAACTTTTACAGCTGTGGGACATAAAAGGTGTACGTGTGTGGGATGAGCACAAACAGCAGGAATTTGACCTACGAGCGTTGCTGTTTGTAACCATCAATGATTGGCCTGCTCTTAGTAACCTTTCAGGACAGACAAACAAGGGATACCACGCATGCACGCACTGTTTAGATGATACCCAAAGTATATATTTGGATAAATGTAAGAAGAATGTGTACCTGGGACATCGTCGATTTCTTCCGATCAAGCATCTCTTAAGAAAGAAAGGCAAGCATTTCAAAGGTGAGGCAGATCACCGGAAGAAGCCTCGCCACCGTACTGGTGATGATATACTTGATATGGTCAAGGATTTAAAAGTAATCTTTGGAAAGGGTCCAGGCGGACAATCTGTTCCGAATGACGCTGACGGACACGCACCCATGTGGAAGAAGAAATCTATATTTTGGGACCTACCCTATTGGAAAGACCTAGAGGTCCGCTCTGCAATCGACGTGATGCACGTGACGAAGAATCTTTGCGTGAACCTGCTAGGCTTCTTGGGCGTGTATGGGAAGACAAAAGATACACCGGAGGCACGGGAGGACCAGCAACGTATGCACGGAAAAGACGGCATGCATCCAAAGCAGTATCAAGGTCCTGCCAGCTACGCTCTTACCAAAGAAGAGAAGGAAATCTTCTTTGAATGCCTGCTCAGTATGAAGGTCCCGTCTGGCTTCTCGTCGAATATAAAGGGAATAATAAATATGGCAGAGAAAAAGTTCCATAACCTAAAGTCTCATGACTGCCACGAAATTATGACGCAATTGCTTCCGGTTGCATTGAGGGGGCTTCTACCGGACAACATTCGATTAGCCATTGTGAAGCTATGTGCATTCCTCAATGCAATCTCTCAGATGGTAATCGATCCAGAAATCCTACCAAGGTTGCAGAATGATTTGGTGCAATGTCTTGTCAGTTTCGAGTTGGTGTTCCCACCATCCTTCTTCAATATCATGACGCACGTCCTAGTTCACCTAGTCGACGATATTGCCATTCTGGGTCCTGTATTTCTACACAATATGTTCCCCTTTGAGAGGTTCATGGGTGTCTTCCAGAAATATGTTCATAACCGTGCTAGGACAGAAGGAAGCATCTCCAAGGGCCATGAAACAGAGGAGTGTTGGGGAACGGAGCATGAATTTCAAAAAAAATTCCTACGCTCACGCAAGATCTATCCATGGAGATGCATCGCTATGAGAGGGGAGAGTGTGTCTACGTACCCTCGTAGACCGTTTAGCGGAAGCGTCTCACAACGCGGTTGATGTAGTCGAACAATCCTTCGAGCTCCACCGATCGAGTACCGAATGTACGGCACCTCCGAGTTCTACACACGTGCAGCTCGGTGACGTTCCTCGCCTTCTTGATCCAGCAAGACGTCGAGGTAGTAGATGAGTTCCGTCAGCACGACGGCGTGGCGACGGTGACGGTGAAGTGATTCCGGCAAGGCTTCGCCTAATCTCTCCGAAAATATGACCGAGGTGGAAAACGGAGATCGGGGCACCGCACACGGCTATGGGACAATTGTTTTCTTTGGGGTGCCCCCTTGCCCCCGTATATAAAGGATGAGAGGGAGGAGGCCGGCCCCCTAGGGGTGCGCCAAGTGTGGAGAGTCCTACTAGGACTCCTTAGTCCTAGTAGGATTCCACCTCCCATACGGAGTAGGAAAGGGGGAAGGGAGAGGGAAAGGAAAGAGGGGGCTGCGCCCCCTCCCCTAGTCCAATTCGGTTTGGGCAAGTGGGGGCGCGCGCCTCCTCACGTGGCCTGCCTCTCCTTTTCCCGTATGGCCCAATAAGGCCCATTACTTCTCCCGGTGAATTCCCGTAATTCCCCGGTACTCCAAAAAATACCCGAATCACTCGTAACCTTTCCGACGTCCCAATATAGCCTTCCAATATATGAATCTTTACCTCTCAACCATTTCGAGACTCCTCGTCATGTCCGTGATCTCATCCGGGACTCCGAACAAACTTCGGCCACCAATCACATAACTCATATAATACTAAATCGTCATCGAACCTTAAGTGTGCGGACCCTACGGGTTCGGGAATGATGTAGACATGATCGAGACGACTCTCCGGTCAATAACCAACAGCGGAACCTGGATGCTCATATTGGTTCCTACATATTCCACGAAGATCTTTATCGGTGAACCTCATATGTCAACATATGTTGTTCCCTTTGTCTGGCGGTATGTTACTTGCCCGAGATTCGATCGTCGGTATCTAATACCTAGTTCAATCTCGTTACCGGCAAGTCTCTTTACTCGTTCCGTAATACATCATCTTGCAACTAAGTCTTTAGTCACAGTGCTTGCAAGGCTTCTGTGATGCTGTATTACCGAGAGGGCCCAGAGATACCTCTCCGATAGTCGGAGTGACAAATCCCAATCTCGATCCATGCCAACTCAACAAACACTTTCGGAGATACCTGTAGTGCACCTTTATAATCACCCAGTAACGTTGTGACGTTTGATACACCCAAAGTATTCCTACGGTATCCGGGAGTTGCATGATCTCATGGTCAGAGGAACGTGTATTTGACATAGTGAAAGCAATAGCAATAAACTGAACGATCATTTGCTATGCTAACGGTTGGGTCATGTCCATCACATCATTCTCCTAATGATGTGATCCCGTTATCAAATGACAACTCATGTCCATGGTCTGGAAACCTTGACCATCTTTTGATCAACGAGCTAGTCTAGTAGAGGCATACTAGGGACATAGTATTTGTCTATTATCCACACATGTATTTAGTTTCCGGTCAATACAATTCTAGCATGAATAATAAACTATTATCATGAACGGGGAAATATGATAATAACTAATTTATTATTGCGTCTAGGGCATATTTCCAATAGTCTCCCACTTGCACTAGAGTCAATAATCTAGATTACATCTCCATGTAATTAACACTTAATCAGTTCTAAAGCTGATCATGTTTTGCTTGTGAGAGAGGTTTTAGTCAACGGGTCTGCAATATTAAGATCCGTGTGTTCTTGGCAAATCTCTATGTTATATGTAGATGCTGCTACCACACTCTGTTTGGAGCTACTCCAAAAGATTTCCCCACTATACTTATCCGGTCTGAGACTCATAGTCTTTCGGATCAGTGTTTAAAGCTTGCATCGACGTAACCCCTTATGACGAACTCTTTATCATCTCTATTCCTGAGAAATTCTTCCTTAGTCATCTTAAGGATAATTTGACCGCTGTCCAGTGATCTACTCCTGGATCACTTTGATACCTCTTTTGCCAGACACATGGCAAGGCACACAGCTTGGCATACTTTATAGAACCTATGGCCGAGGCATAGGGGACAACCTTCATCCATTCTATTTATTTTGCCGTGGTCGAGATTTGAGTCTTACTCAACTTCACACCTTTCACCACAGTCAAGAACTCCTTCTTTGACTGATCCATTTTGAACTTCTTCAAAATCTTGTCAAGGTATATGTTTTGTGAAAGTCATATGACGCGTCTCAATCTATCTCTATAGATTTTGATGCCTAACATGTAAACAACCTTTACCTAGATCTTCAAGTCTTACTCCACTTCACACCAGCCAAGAACTTATTTCTTTTGACTTGATCCATTTTGAACTTCTTCAAAATCTCATCAAGGTGTGTGAAAATCTTTTATCAGGTGTCTTGATCTATCTCTATAGATCTCGATGCCCAAACCGTGGATAACTCAAAAACAGGTTTTTATTGAAAAACTCCTTTCAATTAATTGTTTATGCTTTCCAGAAATTCTACATCATTTCCAATCACATATACTTATTAGAAATGTTATAGAGCTCCCACTCACTTTGTTGTAAATACAAGTTTCTCCATAAACTTGCATAAACCCAAACGCTTTGATCACTTCATCAAAGCGAGTATTCCAGCTCCGAGATGCTTGCACCAGTCCATAGATGGATCGCTGGAGCTTGCATACTTTGTTAGCACCTTTAGGATCGACAAAACCTTCCGGTTGCATCATATACAATTCTTCCTTAAGGAATCCATTAAGGAATGCCGTTTTGACGTCCATTTGCCAGATTTCATAATCATAAAATGCGGCAACTGCTAACATAATTCTGACAGACTTTAGCATCGCTACGGGTGAGAAAGTCTCATCGTAGTCAACTCCTTGAACTTGTCGATAACCTTTAGCAACAAGTCGTGCTTTATAGACGGTGACATTACCATCAGCGTCCGTCTTCTTCTTAAAGATCCATTTATTTTTAATAGCTCGCCGTTCATCAGGCAAGTCTACCAAAGTCCACACTTTGTTCTCATACATGGATCTAATCTCGGATTTCATGGCCTCAAGCCATTTGTCGGAATCCGGGCTCGCCATCGTTTCTTCATAGTTCGTAGGTTCACCGTTGTCTAACAACATGACCTCCAAGACAGGATTGCCGTACCAATCTGGTGCGAAGCGTGTCCTGGTTGACCTACGAGGTTCTGTAGCAACTTGATTCGAAGCTTCATGATCATCATCATCTACTTCCTCTCTGGTCTGTGTCGGTGTCACAGAAATTTCTTTCTGTGGCGTACTACTATCCAGAGGAGGTACAATTACCTCATCAAGTTCTACTTTCCTCCCACTCACTTCTTTCGAGAGAAACTCCTTCTCTAGAAAGGATCCATTCTTAGCAACGAATACTTTGCCTTCGGATCTGTGGTAGAAGGTGTACCCAACGGTCTCCTTTGGGTATCCTATGAAGACACACTTATCCGCTTTGGGTTCGAGCTTATCTGGCTGAAGCCTTTTCACATAAGCATCGCATCCCCAAACTTTCAGAAACGACAGCTTAGGTTTCTTACCAAACCACAGTTCATACGGTGTCGTCTCAACGGATTTATACGGTGCCCTGTTTAAAGTGAATGCAGCTGTCTCTAATGCATAACCCCAAAATGATAGTGGCAAATCGGTAAGAGACATCATAGAACGCACCATATCTAATAGAGTACGATTACGACGTTCGGACACACCATTACGCTGTGGTGTTCCATGTGGCGTGAGCTGTGAAACAATTCCACATTGTTTTAAGTGATTGCCAAACTCGTAACTCAAATATTCTTCTCCACGATCAGATCGTAAGAACTTTATTTTCTTGTTATGATGGTTCTCTACTTCACTCTGAAATTCTTTGAACTTTTCAAATGTTTCAGATTTATGCTTCATCAAGTAGACATAATCATATCTACTCAAATCATCAGTGAACGTGAGAACATAACGATATCCACCGCGCGCGTCAACACTCATCGGACCGCATACATCGGTATGTATTATTTCCAATAAGTTGGTTGCTCGCTCCATTGTTCCGGAGAACGGAGTTTTAGTCATCTTGCCAAAAAGGCACGGTTCACATGTCTCAAATGATTCATAATCAAGAGATACCAAAAACCCATCTGCATGAAGTTTCTTCATGTATTTAACACTGATATGACCTAAGCGGCAGTGCCACAAATATGTGGTACTATCATTATCTTTTGGCATTCGTGTTATGAACATATGTATTACTACGATCAAGATTCAATAAACCTTTCATCTTAAGTGCATGATCATCAATGATATTATCCAAATAAATAGAATAACAATTATTCTCTGAAATTGAATAACCGTCTTGCAATAAACACTATCAGATATAATGTTCATGCTTAACGCAAGCACCAAATAACAATTATTTAGGTTCATCACTAATCCTGAAGGTAGAGAGAGCGTGGCGATGGTGATCACATCAACCTTGGAGACACTTCCAATGCACATCGTCACCTCGTTCTTAGCTAGCCCTCGTTTATTCCGAAGCTCCATGTTTCAAGTTGTAAGCAACTGAACAAGTATCAAATACCCAGGTGCTCCTACGAGTACTAGTAAGGTACATATCAATAACATGTATATCAAATATCTTTGTTGACATTGCCAGTCTTATTATCTGCCAGTTACTTTGGGGAAGTTTCGGTCCCTGTGACATTTCCCTTTGCAATGGGAGCACTGAGTCTCGGGTTTCGTTCAGCCTTGGGTTTCTTCGCGTGAGCGGCAACTGTTTTACCGTTCTTCTTGAACTTCCCTTTTCTTTCCCTTGCCCTTCTTGAAACTAGTGGTCTTATTAACCATCAACACTTGATGCTCCCTTTTTTTTGATTTCTACATCCGCAGATTGTAGCATCGCGAATAGCTTAAGGATCTTCTATCCCTTGCATGTTTATAGTTCATCACGAAGATCCAGTATCTTAGTGATAGTGACTAGAGAACTCTATCAATCACCACTTTATTCGGAAGTCTAACTCCCACTTGATTCAAGTGTTTGAAGTACTCAGACATTCTGAGTACATGCTCACTAACGGAGCTGTTCTCCTCCATCTTGTAGCTATAGAACTTGTCGAAGGTGTCATACCTCTCGACCCGGGTATGAGCTTGAAAAACAAATTTTCAGCTCTTAGAACATCTCATATGCTCCGTGTTGCTCAAAACATATTTGGAGCTCCGGTTCTAAGCCGTAAAGTATGGCGCACTGAACTATCGAGTAGTCATCTTTTCTTGTCTGCCAGACGTTCATAACGTCCTCAGACGAAGCCGTAGGGGTATTTCACTGAGCAGTGCATTAAGGACATAAGCCTTCTGTGCAGCAGTGAGGACAATCCTCAGATCACGGACCTAGTTCGCATAGTTGCTTCCATCAACTTTCAACTTCGTTTTCTCTAGGAACATAATAAAAACAGGGGAACTACAGCACGGTCTATTGATCTACAACATAAATTTGCTAAGACAAGTAAGACTATGTTCATGACAATTGAAGTTCAATTAATAAAATTACTTAAGAACTCCCACTTAGATTAACATCCCTCAAGTTGTCTAAGTGTAACATGATCCACATCAACTAAACCACGTCCGATCATCACGTGAGGTGGATTAGTTATCAATGGTGAACATCTTTCATGTTGATCATATCTACTATATGACTCATGTTCGACCTTTCGGTCTCTTGTGTTCCGAGGCCATGTCTGTACATGCTAGGCTCGTCAAGTTTAACCCAAGTATTCTGCGTGTGTAAAACTGGCTTACACCCGTTGTATGCGAACGAAAGAATCCATCACACCCGATCATCACGTGGTGCTTAGAAGCGTCGAACCTTCGCAACGGTGCATACTAGGGGAGAACACTTATCTTGAAATTTAGTGAAGGGATCATCTTATAATGCTACCGTCGTCCTAAGCAAAATAAGATGCATAAAAGAATTAACATCACATGCAATTCAATATATGTGACATGATATGGCCATCATCGTCTTGTGCTTTTGATCTCCATCAGCAAAGCACCGTCATGATCTCCATCGTCACCGGGTTGACACCTTGATCTCCATCGTAGCGTTGTGACACCTTGATCTCCATCGTAGCGTCGTGGTCGTCTCGCCGGCTATTGCTACTACTACTACTGCTAACTTATAGCGGTAAAGTAAAGCAATTACATAGCGTTGGCATTGCATACAATAAAGAGACAACCATAAGGCTCTTGCCGGTTGCCTGATAACTTACAAAACATGATCATCTCATACAACAACTTATATCACATCATGTCTTGGCCATATCACATCACCAGCATACCCTGCAAAAACAAGTTAGACGTCCTCTACTTTGTTGTTGCAAGTTTTACGTGGCTGCTACGGGTTTGCAAGAACCGTTCTTACCTACGCAAAACCACAACGTGGTGTAGTGATTGCTTTTTGATCTTCTAAAAGAACCCTCTTCATTGAAACCGATTCAACTAAAGTGAGAGAGACAGACACCCGCCAGTCACCTTTATGCAACGAGTGCACTTAGCGGTGAAACCTGTCTCGCGTAAGCGTACGCGTAATGTCGGTCCGGGCCGCTTCATCTCACAATACCGCCGAATCAAGTATCAACTAGTAACGGCAAGCAATATGTATACACCCACGCCCACAACTCGTTTGTGTTCTACTCGTGCAAATCACATCTACGCATAGACCTGGCTCGGATGCCACTGTTGGGGAACGGAGCATGAATTTCAAAAAAAATTCCTACGCTCACACAAGATCTATCCATGGAGATGCATCGCTACGAGAGGGGAGAGTGTGTCTACGTACCCTCGTAGACCGTTTAGCGGAAGCGTCTCACAACGCGGTTGATGTAGTCGAACAATCCTTCGAGCTCCACCGATTGAGTACCGAATGTACGGCACCTCCGAGTTCTACACACGTGCAGCTCGGTGACGTTCCTCGCCTTCTTGATCCAGCAAGACGTTGAGGTAGTAGATGAGTTCCGTCAGCATGACGGCGTGGCGACGGTGACGGTGAAGTGATTCCGGCAGGGCTTCGCCTAAGCTCTCCGAAAATATGACCGAGGTGGAAAACGGAGATCGGGGCACCGCACACGGCTATGGGACAATTGTTTTCTTTGGGGTTCCCCCTTGCCCCCATATATAAAGGATGAGAGGGAGGAGGCCGGCCCCCTAGGGGTGCGCCAAGTGTGGAGAGTCCTACTAGGACTCCTTAGTCCTAGTAGGATTCCACCTCCCATACGGAGTAGGAAAGGGGGAAGGGAGAGGGAAAGGAAAGAGGGGGCTGCGCCCCCTCCCCTAGCCCAATTCGGTTTGGGCAAGTGGGGGCGCACGCCTCCTCACGTGGCCTGCCTCTCCTTTTCCCGTATGGCCCAATAAGGCCCATTACTTCTCCCGGTGAATTCCCGTAACTTCCCGGTACTCCAAAAATACCCGAATCACTGGGAACCTTTCCGACGTCCGAATATACCCTTCCAATATATGAATCTTTACCTCTCGACCATTTCGAGACTCCTCGTCATGTCCGTGATCTCATCCGGGACTCCGAACAAACTTCGGCCACCAATCACATAACTCATATAATACTAAATCGTCATCGAACCTTAAGTGTGCGGACCCTACGGGTTCGGGAATGATGTAGACATGATCGAGATGACTCTCCGGTCAATAACCAACAACGGAACCTGGATGCTCATATTGGTTCCTACATATTCCACGAAGATCTTTATCGGTGAACCTCATATGTCAACATATGTTGTTCCCTTTGTTTGGCGGTATGTTACTTGCCCGAGATTCGATCGTCGGTATCTAATACCTAGTTCAATCTCGTTACCGGCAAGTCTCTTTACTCGTTCCGTAATACATCATCTTGCAACTAACTCTTTAGTCACGGTGCTTGCAAGGCTTCTGTGATGCTGTATTACCGAGAGGGCCCAGAGATACCTCTCCGATAGTCGGAGTGACAAATCCCAATCTCGATCCATGCCAACTCAACAAACACTTTCGGAGATACCTGTAGTGCACCTTTATAATCACCCAGTAACGTTGTGACGTTTGATACACCCAAAGTATTCCTACGGTATCCGGGAGTTGCATGATCTCATGGTCAGAGGAACGTGTATTTGACATAGTGAAAGCAATAGCAATAAACTGAACGATCATTTTCTATGCTAACGGTTGGGTCATGTCCATCACATCATTCTCCTAATGATGTGATCCCGTTATCAAATGACAACTCATGTCCATGGTCAGGAAACCTTGACCATCTTTTGATCAACGAGCTAGTCTAGTAGAGGCATACTAGGGACATAGTATTTGTCTATTTTCCACACATGTATTTAGTTTCCAGTCAATACAATTCTAGCATGAATAATAAACTATTATCATGAACGGGGAAATATGATAATAACTAATTTATTATTGCCTCTAGGGCATATTTCCAACAAGGAGGTCATTGAGTTTTGTGTTGACTTTATTCCTGACCTTAAGCCGATTGGTGTTCCCGAATCGCGGCATGAGGGCAGACTGGGTGGAAAATGCACGCTAGGAAAGGATTCAGTAATATGTATGGACGGGCATTCTTGGGCGCAAGCACACTACACAGTTCTACAAAATTCCAGCTTGGTGGCTCCGTATATCGAGGAACACCTGGATAGTGTACGCTCCAAGAACCCGGAGCAGTCTGAGCCCTAGATCAAACGTACACACATGGCGTCATTCGGCGGTTGGTTGCAAACACGTCTAATGCATGACGACACTGTTGGAGATGAGATGTACTTTCTGGCCAAGTCACCATCTTCGACTATATCGACTTTCAAAGGGTACGAGATAAATGGGAATACATTTTACACGATCGCCCAAGACAAAAAGAGCACCAACCAAAACAGTGGTGTCCGCTTTGATGCAGCAAACACCAATAGGCCAAAGGACACATATTATGGTTACATAGAGGAGATATGGGAACTTGACTATGGACGTGATTTGAAGGTCCCTTTGTTTCGGTGCAAATGGGTCAATCTGACTGGAGGCGGGGTAAAGGAAGATCCGCGGTACGGAATGACAACAGTGGATCTCAACAATCTTGGGTACACAGACGAACCATTCGTCCTAGCCAATGATGTGGCGTAGGTTTTCTATGTGAAGGACATGTCTACCAAGCCGAGAAAAAGAAAAGATAAGGAAGCGAATACATCATACGATGAGCCAAAGCGCCACATAGTTCTTTCAGGGAAAAGAAACATCGTGGGAGTGGAGGACAAGACAGACATGCCAGAAGATTATGAAAAGTTTCATGAAATTCCTCCCTTCACAGTGAAGACTGACCCAAGCATCCCATTAAATGATGAAGATTGTCCGTGGTTATGGAGCAAAGGGACACACGCGAAGAAAAAGTTTTATACCCCAAGATCACACTCTGGGATGTGACCGGCTTCACCGTCATCACTTTCTTCTCTAGTGAGTTTCCGGACTTATCTGGAAAGTCCCACTTCGGACAAACCGGAGGGAACCTTTGTAATAGTTAGGGTATATATGTGTTTTGGCATTTGAAACACGAAGGAACGCTATTTTTCATGCATTTATTGATTTTTTTGAGCTAAATGACCCTGAAATTGAAAAGCACTACAAATGAACTCTGAAAAGGTTGAAACTTGGCATGGTATCATCATTTCACCCACATAGCATGTGCTAAAAAGTTGAGAGGGTGACGGCAAAAACCGGATGCACTTCGTGTACAAACTGGACAATCTCTTTCGAAGTATCAGGGTTTCGGACGAAAACTCATCTGTTACAAAGGCATTTTATTTTTATAAACTTATTTTAACTCCAGACTTTTTGTGCGTTCAAGATGCACCATTCAAAGCCACGTCATCAATTTTCTACCCTTTCTGACTTCATTTGCTATTTTTCATGCATTTATTGATTTTTTTGAGCTAAATGACCCTGAAATTGAAAAGCACTACAAATGAACTCTGAAAAGGTTGAAACTTGGCATGGTATCATCATTTCACCCACATAGCATGTCCAAAAAAGTTGAGAGGGTTACGGCAAAAACTGGATGCACTTCGTGTACAAACTGGACAATCTCTTTCGAAGTATCAGGGTTTCGGACGAAAACTCATCTGTTACTAAGGCATTTCATTTTCTTAAACTTATTTTAACTCCAGACTTTTTGTGCATTCAACATGCACCATTCAAAGTCACATCATCAATTTTCAACCCTTTCTGACTTCATTCACCATTTTTCATGCATTTAATGATTTTTTTGAGCTATAAAACTAAAAGAGCTAAACATAATCTGTTTTTGATTAAAACACCAATTTAAAATAACCTAAAAATTACCAAATTGAACATACTGATAAAACACACTAATATTAAACAGTAGGAAAAAGAATCACTCAAAAATCTATTTTTAAAGTAAAGTTATTCACAAACTAGTGATTCACACAAATTTCAAAGAATTCAAATTTAAACTATTCAAATTTGAAAACTACTGGCACTAACAGAAAGTTTATAATTTTTGTGACCTAAACCAAAAAGATTCACTCAAAAACTCTAAATATTTGGCTGTAAGTAGAAACAAAAGAAAAAAAATAAAGCAAAAAAAAAACTGGAAAAGACCTTTAGTCCCGGTTTGAACCACCAACCGGGACTAAAAATATGCAAAAAATAAAAAAAATGCCCGCCTACTAGGCCACCACGGCCTGCATACGACTAGAAACCCAACTATATATGGGCCAGGATGCAGGACCGCAGGTCGAGTAGGCCCCATAGGGCAGAGAGTAACGTTAGGCATGCACTGCCTGCTTTAGAGAGGAGCTCGAGACGGCTATCGCAGCGGCGCTTATAAACAGGTGCGAGTGCCTCTCGCTTGGTGAGGTGGGACTAAACTTCCACCACGCCAGGACCAACCCTTTAGTCCAGGTTGGTGGCTCCAACCAAGACTAAAGGCCCCCCTTTAGTCCCTGTGCGAGCCACCAACCGGGACTAAAGGCCTGGGCTTCCCGCCGCTCGGACTGGTGAAATTCACCTTTAGTCCCGGTTGGTGGCTCGCACCGGGACTAAAGGGGGGCCTTTAGTCCCGGTTGGAGCTACCAACCGGGACTAAAGGTCTCTGTATATAAGTGCATCACTTAGCAAAATTTCCAAACTCATCTATAGTTTCCCCCGACGACGGCGCCGAAGACCACGCACGACACCGCCAGGTTGCCGGATCTCGACGTCGTCGTCCGGCCGCTCTGCTCCCAAGCGCCGCCCGAGCCCGCGCCGGCGCCGCCACGCTGCCCGCCACCACCGCTCCTCCGCGCGCGCCCGCCTCGCGATCGACGCGCGCGCGACCGCTGCTTCACAAGCCGCCGCGGCCCGAGCCCGCGCCGGCGCCGCTCCTCCCCGCCTCCCTCCTTAATTTTGTTCATCTTTTTTTTTCATAGATTGTTTTTTTTTCACTAGATGTTGTAGATGCTTAGTATATGTATGTATGTATACAATGTATGTATGTATGTAGATGAACGGTGGAATTTGCATAGATTGTTTTTTTTCACTAGCTAGTTTTTTTTCTTCTGTTTTTTAGTTTTTTATACTTTTAATGTTGTATCATGTATAGTATAGAAAAAAGTTGACCATGTATTAAAAATATTTTAATGTTGTATCTTAAAAATATTGATCAAAAACATGTTAATATCTTATTTGGGAAATGTTAATATCTTAATGTTGTATTTGCAACAGTTTGTCATGTATTTGCAAAATCAAGTGAACAAGAATTACAAAAATCATAATCAAGAATTTAAAAAAATGTTAAATTTGCATAGAAACATTTTTGGCGTCGACGATGCCCGGCCCGCATCCTCGTCATCGACTCGGTGGCGACAACCTGCTTGAGAGGTGCCATGTCCGGGACTAGGCTCCGCCGGGCTGGCACTGGGAGGTGCTACCTTCCAGGGCGCGCAGCTTGGTGAGGAACCGGGCTCCCATCGTCGACCCGGAGCTTCTTTGGTGGCGGTCGCGTGGGCCACTATCGGTGCAGAGGCAGCCGGCCCCCGAGGAGGTGGTACATCGCCGTGTCAGGGAGGAGGACGAGCACGTCCGTCGCTACATGGTTGCGTTGGACGTCAGGTTCTCCAATACCTGGCAGGTTCTTCAGGGATCTCACCCGAGCTATGATCCTATGATGGTTCCTTCTCTTTGGGTGTCCACCGCCCGCGCCTCAGGAACCGCGAGTCAACTAGATTATTCGATAGTATTCGATCTGTATTAGCTAGTGATGTTATATGATAATATTCGAGATGTATTAGTGATAATACTCGAGATATATTCGAGATTATATTCGATAATATTCGATGATGCATTAACTGGATTATTCGAGATGTATTTCTCATAATATTCGAGATGTATTCGAGATTATATTCGATAATATTCGATGATGCATTAACTGGATTATTCGAGATGTATTTCTCATAATATTCGAGATGTATTCGAGATTATATTCGATAATATTCGATGATGCATTAACTGGATTATTCGAGATGTATTAGTGATATTATTCGAGATGCATTCTAATTTGAATACTAAATTGTTTTATCTTTCTTCTGGATTACTTAAGCTATGGACGCTAGCGGCAGAGACGACCATGATCAAGAGCATATCATGTTCGACATGATCCGAAACCCAGAGGGTGAACCTGAAGATGACGGCTCGCAATATTTGAACAATTCCGGTGAGGGAATATTTGAGGAAGAACCAACAGACGAAGGCCACACAAACAATGATGGCGAAGGAAATGATCTTCAATTAACAAAGACCGGCGAGGTATATATAAGGCCTCTGGTGATCATTACATGTATTAATTGATTTGTATATATATATATATATATTAACGAATTTTTCTTCTTTTAGCCCTCCGGATCGAGCAAATCTTCTACAAGCAAGGAAGTACGAGGCCCGGTCAAAAAGTTGCAGGCTGGCATAAAGTACAACATCGATGAGATCAAACCAAATGGCGAACCGCTTGCTCCTAAAAAGAATGCGGACAAATTTACTCGTCGGTGCGGAGTTATTGTTAGGGACCAAATCCCGATCTCTGTTCAAGAATGGAATAAGCCAAAGGTAGATCGAGGAGTTAGTTTTGTCGATGAAAGAGCAAAAGATCTGCTTTGGGAAACGCTCATGTCACATTTCACCCTACCAGAGCATTTAACAGATGCAGAACGGGAGAAAGTCAAGAAGAGTGCTCTTCAGAAGATGGCCACACAATTCCGCAACCACAAGAAAAGATTATGGGCCTGCTACGTCGAAGTAGGAAAGCAGACTCCAGAATTCACTGCAGCACTGGAGAAGGCAAAAGATCACTGGGACTTATTTGTGGAGTTCAAGGAATCGGAAGCAGCTAAGGAATGGTCGAGGAAAAACAAGATCAATGCTGAGAAGAAACAGTTTCACCATGTTCTGGGGCCAGGTGGCTACAAGACTGGTCAGCCTAAGTGGGATGAATCTGAGGAAAAGATGATTGCTACAGGGGTCACTCCAAAAACATTGGGTTGGCCCGACAGGTGCAGGACTTGGTTTTATGCGCATGGGGGAAAGTTGGACCCAAAGACAGGGGAGATTATGGTGCAGGCAAGTCTTAAAGAAGCCTCGGACGCGTTACTTGTTGCAATAGAAGCAGCTCGAACGGGGGCGTTCACGCCCGAGAGAGAGAACGACGAGCTTACACGCGCCCTCGGGAATCCTGAACACTCGGGAAGAACACGAGGCAAAGGTGTTGTTCCGTGGGTTGAGGGGTTTGTGGACTGGAACGTCAGTTACAGAAGCCGTGCGAGAAAGAAGAAGCAGGAGGAAGATAAGAAGAGGCAGGATGCAGACCGGCTTCAACAGGTAGAATCAAAGCACGCAGAGTTGGAACATGCTTTCATGCGGCAGCAGGAGCAGATCGACACACTTAGCCTGGAAAGGGCGTCTCAGCGGCAGCAGCAAGCAGATCCAGCATTGGATAGCACCGTCCCATCTATGCCGAAAAGCTGCGTGGGTTCCACGGGGGTCCCGGCCAATGATGCACTGCTGGCTCGCTACCCCGTGGATGATATCGAAGAGACGACAAGTTGTGAGCTACACATGAAAGTGAAGAACATATCCATGAAGGTGGCGGACGGCTATGCTTTAGCAAATCCCCTTGAAGCAACCTTCCACGCCAATCCGATTCCACCTGGCTATGCTTGTGTCGGGGTGAATGAAGTTCTGTCGGCATATGACTCACTACAGCTTGACTTTCCTGGAGGTCAATGGGAGCAGACACTGGGAGAAGCCATACGTGGAATCATTGTATGGAGAAAGGATTGCATCGTCTTTCCAAACTCGACGCCAAGGGCACCGACTCCTCCTCCAAGTCCGCCGCGTCAGCCGACTCCAACCCACCTTGAGACGGAGCGAAGCGCAAGTCCGCCACCATATCGATCTCCGCCGTGTTAGCCGAATCCACCCCACCTCGAGACGGAGCCCAGCTCGAGTACGCGATATCGATCTCCGCCGCGTCAGCTGACTACAAAGCGGAAGGGAGCACCAAAGAAGAAACCCGAGCCTCCTACCAAAAAGAAGTTGGCTTACGAGATGACTGAGAACGAAACCAAAGCCCAAGTGGCTTCCGAAGTGCAGGCCCATTTTGCACCGAAACCGCCCCCGCCGCCAAAGGAGAAAATACCTGAGAAAGTTGTACAACACTTTCTGCATCTTGCTAAACCGGCTGTGGAGAAAAGGAAATCAGACTATGTACGCTCTATTAGCAAGTCATGTTATCAACAAAAAAAGCAGCAGTCGTGCCTTACAGGTAGTAATAAAAGCGGGAAAACTGTTCCCCAGCTCGGAGAACAGGCAGTGCAATCGATCGCCCCGCTCAAGGTGAGTACCGATAAGGCGGTAACCGACGCTGATAGAGAGATGGCTAGAGAGATGGGTATCAATGTTGAACAACTCCTAGGCATCGAGGAAGTCCCCACGATGGATCCGAAGGAACTAGCATGGAAATATGTCCTCGGGAATCCTCTGGTCAGGCCTGACGAGGAGGAGCTTCTATCAACGCAAATGCGCAAATTGCATGACTGGTACCTGAGAGAAATAAAGGCCGGGCGAGAGACACTCATGGTGAAAGTCAAGCCAGAGCATTACTTCCATGGAAAATATGTGTGGATTGAATTTCCATAAATTTTTCAGTTATTCAATCAAGACGCACTCGACAAATCTCTCGTCAGTTGCTATTGTCTGTAAGTGATTTCTTTCTGTAATTTAAGTCTCTAGCTCAGCTCGTTCATTGCCTGTAATTATCCTCACTATATTCTTTTCTGTGGTATTATGCAGAATGAAGATTTTTGAAATGAACAGAGATGGAGTCTATGGCATTGGGTTCATCGACCCAAATACCGTTAATGAAAATACGATACAAGACTACTCCGAAGACACAGAGAATAGCTTGCTAATGTTTTTGAAGGAACTAAATACCAGACCAGAAATATTTTTTCCTTGCAACTTCAGGTGAGTGTTACTGTCTTGTACTACAAATTCTATTTTTGCTTACTTGATGTTAAGTGTAGTTGATGAGTTATGCATGCCCGCTTATACAAACGTGTGCGCAGATTCCACTGGATCCTGCTAATCATTAGAGTTGACGAGGGAACTGTTGAAGTACTGGACTCACTAGGTAAAGACCCTGAAGAATACAGAAGCCTGAAGTTGATGCTCGACAGGTAATTTCAATCATTATGGCACTATGTCGGCCTCTTTAGTTCATTTCCTGATATCAAGTAATTAATAACTCCTTTATTCATTTTCTTTGCCGGGCAGGGTTTGGAAAAAGTTCATCAAAGAGGTTGTCGGTCAATGGAAACCACAGCTGAAATGGCGACGGTCCAAGGTAATTAAGTAGTACTAGCTACGTCCGCGCATCTCTTTAATTCTAGTTTCAATACCATTATCATGCTTGATTATTATCTGATTGAATTCTATTCTCGTCAAGTACTGTATGAGGCAGGGTATTTTCTTGATAGCAAACAAGCAAACAAGCAAACGAGAAAAAGGCAAATGAAAAAAATATTTTTGTATTTTTGTAAAAACGTTTTAGAAGTGGGGGAGATGAAAACGAGAGGCAAATGGCAAATAAAGTAAATGCAAGGGGATGAGAGTTTGTGCAAAGGTACTTGATAGATGTTGATGATGTCTCCCCGGCAACGGCGCCAGAAATTCTTCCTGCTACTTGTAGCTTGTGTTGGTATTTCCCCGAAGAGGAAGGGATGATGCAGCATAGTAGAGATAAGTATTTCCCTCAGTTATGAAACCAAGGTTATCGAACCAGTAGGAGAATCACACAACACCTCGTTAGCAGTACCTGCACACAAACAACAAACCCTTGCACCCAACGCAAACGAGAGGTTGTCAATCTCTCGGCGGTAAATTGCAAGATTAAATTGTATGTGATAGATTGATAGATTGAAACAAAAATACAAAATAAAATAAATAAAAAGAGATGGCAGCAATATTTTTAGGGTTTGAGTAATATAATTTTGATAGACCCGGGGGCCATAGATTTCGCTAGAGGCTTCTCTCGAGAAAATAGCATACAGTGGGTAGACAAATTACTGTTGGGCAATTGATAGAAAAGCAAATAATCATGACGATATCCAAGGCAATGATCATGTATATAGGCATCACGTCCAAGATTAGTAGACCGACTCCTGCCTGCATCTACTACTATTACCCCACACATCGACCGCTATCCAGCATGCATCTAGTGTATTAAGTCCGATAAAGAACGGAGTAATGCCTTAAGAACGATGACACAATGTAGACAAGACAATCTCATGAATTAATAAACCCAATGAATAGATCCCATCTTGTTATCCTTAGTAGAAACGATACATACGTGTCATGTCCCTTTCTGTCACTGGGATTGAGCACCGCAAGATCGAACCCACTACAAAGCACCTCTTCCCATGGCAAGATAAATCAACTCAGTTGGCCAAACCAAATCAATAGATCGGAGAAGAAATACGAGGCTATAATAATCATGCATAAAAGAGTGCAGCAAAGACTCAAATAATTTCATGGATAATCTGATCATAAACTCACAATTCATCGGATCCCAACAAACACACCGCAAAAAGAGATTACATCGGATAGATCTTCAAGAACATCAAGGAGAACATTGTATTGCAGATCAAAAAGAGAGAAGAAGCCATCTAGCTACTAACTATGGACCCGAAGGTCTGTGGTAAACTACTCACGCATCATCGGAGAGGCAGCAAGGTTGATGTAGAGCCCCTCCGTGATCGATTCCACCTCTGGCAGATCACCGGAGAAGGACCCCAGATGGGATCTCTCTGGAACA
Source organism: Elymus sibiricus (assembly GCA_039707655.1). Lineage (NCBI taxonomy): Eukaryota > Viridiplantae > Streptophyta > Magnoliopsida > Poales > Poaceae > Elymus > Elymus sibiricus. Next base: position 2,644,301 of record CM077664.1, on the reverse strand, counting down.
GAAGCTTGAGGCGGCGTAAAATGTATTTTGTGGACTCTCTTGAGGGTTTCTGATTTTTCTAGAATTTATAGTGCTGGAATTATGTCAAACGGAGCTTGGTGGGCCCCACGAGGCACCAGGGCGCGCCTGCCCCCCCAGGCGCGTCCTGGTGGCTCGTGGGCCCCACCAGGGTCTTCTGGCCTCCTCCCGAAGCTTCTAGTGTTCTTCTGGTCCAAGAAAAAATCTCCAAAAAGTTTCGTTGCATTTGGACTTCGTTTGGTATTGATTTTCTGTAAAACAAAAACAGGGCAAAAAATAGCAACTGGCACTGTGCACTAAGTTAATAGGTTAGTCTCCAAAAATGATATAAAATTGCTGTAAATGATTATAAAAACATCCAAGATTGATATTATAACAGCATGGAACAATCAAAAATTATAGATAATTTTAGACGTATCAGTGATCTAGTCTTGAAGCAATGAACTCACATGATGTTGGTCAACCAAGATGAATCTCGAAGATTGTATCTAGATGGTCAACACACAAGTGCAAACATTGTACCGCGTGGGATCAACTGATCTAGTGGTATGATAATTTATTGTGATTTGCATTTAGGGAACTAACCCATGCTATGTGTTTCTTATGTCCATGGGGTTTAGTGTTTCTCATGGGCTTGCATTAAAAGAAAGATTTCAAGTAGCCTATGTGACGATGACATCGACTGGTGATGGTCATCGTGTAGTGCAAGTGCAAGATGAGCATCTGGAGGTTAAATGCTTTGAAGCTTGCAGTCCACATCATGATAATTTACATGTGAAGATGTGCTTAAGTGAAGGCTTCCCTCTTTGCAATATGAGGAAGCAATTCAAGAATCTTCACCAAAGTGATCGTGGTCAAGAAAAGGATTCCAACTTCAGGTAAACGTTAACGTCACCATCAAGCTCAAGTGGAATGTGCAAGGCAAAGGTATAAGTAAGCTAGGTATTCCTAGTTTTACCAGTCTCATGGTGCCTGGTGGGAGACCGGGTTATAGGTTTGATAGCTATACTATCAAGAGGGACTTTTGGGCGAGTAGCTTGATCGTGTCGTATGTAGAGTGCTCAAACCTTTGCATGTTTTGCATCGTTCTATTTTGTTGATCTTGGGTGGTTCTCTATGAGAGGACCTTGGGCTTCTCCGGTAAAACATTCGTTGTCCCTTGTCCTCTTTAGTTTCTGCAATTCATACTTGTTCCTATTGATATATCTTGTGCTAGTTCGAATGGTTTAGTTGTATCCTTTAGTTCCATATCTTGCGATATGGTTTGTGCTTGCGAGTTTCCTTGAAGTACCTATCTTGTTTAGCATAGGTTGTTGGTGCACTTAGTTGAGCATAGCATAATTAGGATTTGTGCTTGAAAAGTATCTATTTAGTTTAATTCCGCATTAGGATAAAGCCGAATCCGTAAAAGTTTTAAAACACCTATTCACCCCTCCTCTAGGCGACATCTAGGTCCTTTCAATAATGCTGTCACATGTGGAGGAACTTATTAATCGACAAACCGGTGAATGGTATGAGATGTTATTCACCAATGTTTTCTATCTGGTTGATGCTCAGATAATTGTTCAAATCCTCTTAATGTTGAAGGTCTCGATGACATTGTCGCGTGGCACTACATGAGACCGGGGACATTCTCTGTCCGGTCTGCGTACCATTGGGAATGGGAGCACCAGTTTGGTCGACGACATGAGTGGGCTAATGGCCAAGGTAGCACCAACTTAAACCTAGTTTGGAAAGGCATCTGGAAGCTCCGGGTACTAGGGAAAGTTAAGATTTTTGTGCGAAGAGTTCTTCGTGGGGCTCTTGCTTGCCTCGGTGTATTAGCAGACAGACACATAGTAACACGAGCGCAATGCCCTGTTTGCTGGTTTGGGCTGGAAGATATCCAACATTGTTTATTCTCTTGCCAGAGAGCTAAGGAGGTCAGGAAAGCATTGGGTTTAAAGGAAGAAGTTCACAAAGCTGTATTACTTGATCGGTCGGGCTCCGTGACCATGGAAAGCTTGATTCATGATAATTCATCGTGTGCAATTGAGGATAACCTAATGATCTAAGCTCACATCAGTGGTAGCCTGGTATATTTGTTGGCAGCGAAGGAAACATGTTACGGGTGAAGCTATCAAGTCCCCTGAAAGAACAACCATGTCGATCAAGGTGTTGGCAACTAACTATTTATGTGCTGCAAGCAACAAGGTTCAGCGGAAGAAAGATGATCACATGTGGAGGAGGCCATCACATGTTTTTGTGAAGGTAAACGTGGACGCATCTTTTCACGTGGAGACCCTGTCAGGCGCTACGGGAGCCATTTTGCAGGATGAATGGTGACAATTTATCGCAGCGGCATACTAGTTTATACCGCGTGTGACAAGTGCAGGATCAGCAAAAGCGTTGGCCCTCCGTAATGGACTAATTCTTGTAGGGCATATGGGTTGCAGCAAAGTTGTTGCTGAATCGGACTGCTTGCCAGTTATCAAGGCGATTCAGGATACTAGGAATTGCCTAGGGCCTGATGTCGCAATTTATGCTGAATGTGTGTAGCTTGCCAAGAACTTTGGGAAAACGTCGTTCCACTTCTGTAACCATGAAGCAAAAGGAGTAGCTGACTATCTAACAAAAGCTACTTTTAGCTCTAGATCCTCAGCAGTTTGGGCTACTAATACCCCAAACTTTATTTCATCATTCCTTATGATATGTGTGTTGTTTTACACTTCCCAACCAAAAAAGTGTAAGACACGTAAAACTATGGTGTGTGTGTTGTTTTATAGTGATGAACACCATGATGTAAGCAATTTCAATTCATAATATTTTTTTTGTCATTTGTTGGTGCACTCACATTGTTCGAGAGACTATAGTTCAATATTGGTGCTCATGTAAACACATATATGAGATAGTTGCCTAGATGCAATGGCACTATCGTCCAAGATCATCAGAGCACCGAACTACATGGCTTAATGTTGGTGATTATGTAAACACATGTATATGCCAGTTGGCTTGGTGTGCTTGTAGTGTCCACACACTCCATTGCATGAGATTATTGCGCGGTGAAAGTGCTCATCACTTTATAATTGCGCACGCCAAAACTCGTGACGAGTCTTTCATCGAAGCAAAACAATTTGACAAAAATATTTCTCCTGCAAAAGATATTTACACCTCCCATCCAGTGTAGTGTAACTTTTGATAGTATCCTTTTCATGATAGTGAACACCATGAAATAAGAAATTCCGTGATATTGTACCATTTTCTGTTGGTGCCCTGAAGTTTCCAAGACTGGTTTGGCGTTAGTGCTCAGGTAAACATATATGGGGCATTTTGCTAGGTGCATGAGTTGGCAAGTCCATGGATGCCAACGCATGTGTCGGGGATATTCCCCACGGTTATGTCCCGGCAAAGGTTTGACCCGGCCAAAGTTTGACCCGGCCAAGAGTCAGAGGCTCTATGGGTCATTACATATTCCGGGTCATGACGGGACAACAAGAGACCAAAGGGCCCAGGGTGAGACTCGGCAGGAGGCCGGCTTAAGGAGAGGCCAAGGGCCCAGGGCGAGACCCGGCAGGAGGCTGGCTTAAGGGGAGCCCAATGGGCCGGCTCGCGGAGAAGATCCAAGAAGTGGAAGTTCCCTGACAAGGGAAGCAAGACCCGGACTAGGATCCGACTTGTAGTAGAAAAGAGACTAGTTGTAGTCTTACCAGGACTCTACATGTAAGTCGCCCCTTCAACTTATATAAGGAGGGGCAAGGCACCCCAAGAGGGAGAGGTCTTAGACAAGATCAAAGTAAATGCTCTCGAGATAGAGGTAGCAATACAACACCCTTGTAATCGAGATCCACAGCAATATAATCAAGCAGGACGTAGGCTTTTACCTCCACCGTGAGGGGCCGAACCTGGGTAAACTTGCGTCTCTCGATTCCGACCAACCCCGTTCAAGCTACCACCTAGTTGCGATGGCCTCACCACTAAGTCCTTTCCACGAGGACATCTGCCATGACAAAACCACGATAGTACCGCACTGGAATTGCTGCAATAGAAGGCAGAGAATGGTGTATCTGACAAGGGATTTGGGAAGCTACAGAAAATAATGAAGAAGAAGCTTCCAAAGGATAACGAATTGCCTGACAGTACGTACGAAGCAAAGAAGGTTCTCTGCCCTCTAGGATTAGAGGTGCAGAAGATACATGCATGCCCTAATGACTGCATCCTCTACCGCGGTGAGGAGTACAAGAATTTGAATGCATGCCCGGTATGCGGTGCATTGCGGTATAAGATCAGACGAGATGACCCTGGTGATGTTGAGGGCGAGCGCCTCAGGAAGAGGGTTCCTGCCAAGGTGATGTGGTATGCTCCTATAATACCACGGTTGAAACGTCTATTCAGAAACAAAGAGCATGCCAAGTTGTTGCGATGGCACAAAGAAGACCGTAAGAAAGACGGGAAGTTGAGAGTACCCACTGATGGGTCACAGTGGAGAAAAATCGAGAGGAAGTGGCCGGAGTTTGCAGGTGACGCAAGGAACTTATGGTTTTGTATAAGTGCAGATGGCATTAATCCTTTTGGGGAGCAGAGCAGCAATCATAGCACCTGGCCTGTGACTCTATGTATCTATAACATTCCTCCTTGGTTGTGCACGAAGCGGAAGTTCATTATGATGCCAGTGCTCATCCAAGGCCCCAAGCAACCCAGCAACGACATTGATTTGTACCTAAGGCCATTAGTTGAAGAACTTTTACAGCTGTGGGACATAAAAGGTGTACGTGTGTGGGATGAGCACAAACAGCAGGAATTTGACCTACGAGCGTTGCTGTTTGTAACCATCAATGATTGGCCTGCTCTTAGTAACCTTTCAGGACAGACAAACAAGGGATACCACGCATGCACGCACTGTTTAGATGATACCCAAAGTATATATTTGGATAAATGTAAGAAGAATGTGTACCTGGGACATCGTCGATTTCTTCCGATCAAGCATCTCTTAAGAAAGAAAGGCAAGCATTTCAAAGGTGAGGCAGATCACCGGAAGAAGCCTCGCCACCGTACTGGTGATGATATACTTGATATGGTCAAGGATTTAAAAGTAATCTTTGGAAAGGGTCCAGGCGGACAATCTGTTCCGAATGACGCTGACGGACACGCACCCATGTGGAAGAAGAAATCTATATTTTGGGACCTACCCTATTGGAAAGACCTAGAGGTCCGCTCTGCAATCGACGTGATGCATGTGACAAAGAATCTTTGCGTGAACCTGCTAGGCTTCTTGGGCGTGTATGGGAAGACCAAAGATACACCGGAGGCACGGGAGGACCAGCAACGTATGAACGAAAAAGACGGCATGCATCCAAAGCAGTATCAAGGTCCTGCCAGCTACGCTCTTACCAAAGCAGAGAAGGAAATCTGTTTTGAATGCCTGCTCAGTATCAAGGTCCCGTCTGGCTTCTCGTCGAATATAAAGGGAATAATAAATATGGCAGAGAAAAAATTCCAGAACCTTAAGTCTCATGACTGCCATGTGATTATGACGCAATTGCTTCCGGTTGCATTGAGGGGGCTTCTACCAGAAAATGTTCGATTAGCCATTGTGAAGCTATGTGCATTCCTCAATGCAATTTCTCAGAAGGTAATCGATCCAGAAATCCTACCAAGGTTACAGAATGATTTGGTCCAAAGTCTTGTCAGTTTCGAGTTGGTGTTCCCACCATCCTTCTTCAATATTATGTTGCACGTCCAAGTTTACCTAGTCGACGAGATTGCAATTCTGGGTCCTGTATTTCTACACAATATGTTCCCCTTTGAGAGGTTCATGGGAGTCTTAAAGAAATATGTTCGTAACCGTGCTAGGCCAGAAGGAAGCATCTCCACGGGCCATCAAATAGAGGAGGTCATTGAGTTTTGTGTTGACTTTATTCCTGACCTTAAGCCGATTGGTGTTCCTGAATCGCGGCATGAGGGGAGACTGGGTGGAAAAGGCACGCTAGGACCGAACTCAATAATATGTAGGGACGGGCATTCTTGGGCGCAAGCACACTACACGGTTCTACAGAATTCTACCTTGGTGGCCCTGTATATCAATGAACACAAGAATATTCTACGCTCCAAACACCCGGAGCAGTCTGACGACTGGATTACATGTGAACACATGGGGACTTTCGGCGGTTGGTTGCAAACACATCTCATGGGTAACACCACTGTTGGAGATGACCTGTACTTGTTCGCCAGGACACCATCTTTGACTGTATTGACTTTCCAAGGGTACGAGATAAATGGGAATACATTTTACACGATCGCCCAAGATAAAAAGAGCACCAACCAAAATAGTAGTGTCCGCTTTGTTGCAGCAAACACCAATAGGGCAAAGGACACATATTATGATTACATAGAGGACATATGGGAATTGGACTATGGACGTGATTTTAAGGTCCCTTTGTTTCGGTGCAAATGGGTGAATCTGTCAGGAGGCGGGGTACAGGTAGACCCGCAGTACGGAATGACAACAGTGGATCTCAACAATCTTGGGTACACAAACGAACCATTCGTCCTAGCCAATGATGTGGCGCAGGTTTTCTATGTGAAGGACATGTCTACCAAATCGAGAAAAAGAAAAGATAAGGAAGCGAATACATCATACGATGAGCCAAAGCGCCACATAGTTCTTTTAGGGAAAAGAAACATCGTGGGAGTGGAGGACAAGACAGACATGTCAGAAGATTATGAAATGTTTCATGAAATTTCTCCCTTCAGAGTGAAGACTGACCCAAGCATCCTGTTAAATGATGAAGATTATCCATGGTTACGGCGCAATAAGCAAGGGACACACGCGAAGAAATAGTTTTATACCCCAAGATCCCACTCTGGGATGTGACCGGCTTCACCGCCATCACTTTCTCTCTAGTGTGAGTTTTCGTACTTATAGCTTGAAAGTGCCACTTCGGACAAACCGGAGGGAATCTTTGTAAGAGCTAGCTAGGGCATTTTGGCATTTGAAACATGATTTTATAATAATTATTTATTAAGTTATGAAATTTCAATTATTCCTATCCTTTCAGTCACATGTTTTGCAAGGTTGATCATACGCGGTTAGTCCCGATTGGTGGCTCCATATATAATAACAAGGTTAATATAGACATGGCTTAAACGTCTTTACATAGATGAATACAGCAGAAGCATCGGAGATGATAAGAGAGAAACGTTGTATGACATACAGTTGGAGGTACTATGTAGTTTCTCTGATCGGAGATGATAAGAGAGAAACGTTGTATGACATAAAGAAAATATAACATTATTAGGTTAACAGAAAATACTATGTGTCTATGCATCAAAATAAATTAGGTTAACAAAAAGTATCGGAATTTATGGTGAATATGTTGCGGCAATGGTACATATGAAAATAACATAAAAAATAAAAAAACATAACATATGCAAAAAATAACATAAAAATAACATTAAAAACAAAAAGACATAACATGTGCCATATATTTTATAGTTGTTATGAAAGAATATTAAAATTGACATAACTTATGCAAAAAATAACATAAAAAATAAAAAAACTTAACATATGCAAAAAATTAAAATTGCCATAACATAAAAAATAAATAGACATAACATGTGCCATATATTTTATAGTGGTTATGAAAGAATATTAAAATTGACATAACAGATGCAAAAAATAACATAAAAAATAAAAAAACATAACATATGCAAAAAAGTTAAAATTGCCATAACATAAAAAATAACATAAAAAATAAAAAGACATAACATGTGCCATATATTTTATAGTGGTTATGAAAGAATATTAAAATTGACATAACATATGCAAAAAAAATAACATAAAAATAAAAAAACATAACATATGCAAAAAATTAAAATTGCCATAACATAAAAAATAAAAAGACATAACATGTGCCATATATTTTATAGTGGTTATGAAAGAATATTAAAATTGACATAACATATGCGAAAAATAACATAAAAAATAAAAAAACATAACATATGCAAAAAATAACATAAAAAATAAAAAAATACCCGCCTACTAGCAGACACCACGGCCTGCATACGACTAGAAACCCAAATATACATGGGCCAGGATGCAGGCCCGTGGGCTAGTAGGCCCAACAGGGCGGAGGTTAGGCAATTAACTGTCTGCTTTAGAGAGGATCTTGGGAGAGAGATCGCAGCCGTGTATATAAACCGGTGCGGTCTCCTCTCGCTTGGCGAGGTGGGACTAAACTTTCACCACCCCACGGCTGTGCCACCCTTTAGTCCCGGTTGGTGGCTCCAACCCGGACTAAAGGCCCCCCTTTAGTCCCGGTCCGAGCCACTAACCGGGACTAAAGGGTTGGGTTTCGCGCCCTTTGGGCTGGTGAAATTCACCTTTAGTCCCGGTTGGTGGCTCGGACCGGGACTAAAGGTAGGCCTTTAGTCCCGGTTGGAGCTACCAACCGGGACTAAAGCTCGGGATATATAAACAGCACTTAGGAAATTTTCCAAAAGCAATTTGTGCGCAGTTTTTGATCTCCCTCTCCCCCGACGGGGCCGAAGACCACCTCGGCGCCGCCAGGCTGCCGGACCTCGCCGTCGCCTCCCCGAGCCCGCTTCTCGTCGCCGCCCCCGACGCCGTCCCCGAGCCCTATCCCGACGCGGTCCTCGAGCCCGCTCGCTCCTCGTCGCCGGCCGGACCTCCCCGAGCATCGCCGCCCCTGAGCCACTCCTCATCGTCGGACCTCCTCGCCATCGCCGCCACCGAGCCCGCTCCACTCGTCGCCGGCCCTCCAGCTCCCTCGCGCGCCGCCCCCAGTGAGCTCTAGGAATTTTCTGAATTTTTTGACAGTGCACACCACATGTATGATGAAATGCCAGAGGGTCCTAGGGATTTTAGGAATTCTTGGGAATTTTTGTGATGAGGTGTTGAAGCATATAAGAGGGTCTGGCAATGTTTCAGAATTTTTGGAGCAATTAAAAATAGGTTTTGGTCATGGAGTTTGAATCTGGACCAAATTTGAACTGGATGGAATTTGAAAATTTTGAACTGTGCAACTCAAAGTTTTTGGTGAAATGGGTTGTGGGTACTGCATAGTTGCTAGGATAATTTTTGTGGGTGCAGAAGAATTATAGAAAATATGGTTCCTTTGTAAATCAAAGAAACTACGATAAATATATGATGAAATGCCAGAGGGCTCTAGGAATTTTAGGAATTTTTGAGAATTTTTGTGGTGAGGTGTTGACGCACAAAAGAGAGTCTGGCAGAGTTTCAGATTTTTTGGAGCAATTTAAATTGGGCTTTGACCATGGAGTTTGAATCTGGTCCAAATTTGAACTGAATGAAATTTGAAAAATTTGAACTATGGAACCAAATGTTTTTTGTGGAATGGGTTGTGGGTACTGTCAAATAGATGGAGTAATTTTTGTGGGTGCAAAAGAATTGAGGAGAATATAGCTCCTTTGCAAATCAAAGGAACTATGAATAATTGAAATTCCAACTTTGGAATTTATTAAATATAAGAAAAATATTTACATAGTTAGAGATATTTGCATAGTTAGAGATATTCATGATCAAAGTCATTTTTTTAGAGAAATTTGCATAGGTAATTAATCAAAGTTAGAGATATTTGCATATATAGGTTATTATCAAAGTTATTCATGATCAAAGTCATTTTTTTAGAGAAATTTGCATAGAGAATTTTTTTAGAGAAATGGTGGAGTTCACAACAACAAAGTGAGGCCGAGTTATACTATAACGAGAAGAGATTTTTTTTAGGTTTTTTTAGATAGAGAAACAAATGTTAAAATTTGCATATGATGAGTGGTTACTTCATCATGATGATCTTGCTAAAACAAATTGAAGAACAAAATTGTGGTGACCTAATTTTTTTTCACTCGGTGGAATTACAGGATTTGTGGTGTTGTATCTTCGTGGAGTGATCGTCGACATTGGAGCTGTTGGTCCCTGATCGTCCCTCCGTTGTTCGACAAAAGGTGTCCATTTGTTGTATAAACATAACCCCGATAACTTTGGTATAACTTCGGTGCAACGCCGCCCCCGCTGTGTATAAATCTTGTATTCATCTTGTACAAATATCTTCGTAACTTCTACATGAGGGGAACCCCGATAACTTTGATTTTGAGGCATATGAAAACCTGATTTGCACGTCGGACAGGCATGAGAGAGGCGGTCCGCAAAGTATCCTCTCCCGAAAGATAGGACGACTCTTCAGATATGATTCTAGATAATGTCCAATGCCTCATATCGCGAACATAGTTATATTGGATAATTGATCTTCATATAAATGAAGCATAAAAGTTTAGCAACCACTTACAAATTTTCATGTTGTTCATGGACTTCGACATGAGGGAGGGGGCGTCGTGTTAAAACATAACCCCGATAATTTTGGTATAACTTCGACATGAGGGGGGAGGGGGTCGTTAAAACATAACCCCGATAATCCAGTAATCCATTGCTCATATGCATATGATTCCTTGTTGTGATTAATTAGGTCTATGTTTGCCACTAATCCATATCTCATGGTTGTATATTGACATGTTGTAATATTTGCAGAAACTATGGAACACGACAGACACTTAAAACAAGAAAAGGCGTTGGAGGAATTAATCCGCGAGGGAGATGACGATATCATGACCTCACAGTTTCTCAACGACTCCGATGGTGAGGGAAGAGAAGATGACGGCTCCGCCAGTGTTGGAGCCTTAACTGTTGCAAAGTTCGGCGAGGTATATATATTAATTAAGCCTCTGCTGACTAGATGCATTAATTGTTTTGTATGTACATATATTAACACTTCTTTCTTCTTTTAGCCCTCCGGATCGAGCCAAACTTCTATAAGGAGACGAGGCCCGAAGAAAAGGTTGGGCGAGAATGAAAGGTTCACGATCGAAGAAGTCGATGCAGATGGCAAACCGACTGTTCCCAAGCGGACCCAAGATCGATTTATACATTAGTGCGGAGTTGTTGTTAGGGCAGCGTCCCGATCAGCATCCAAGAATGGAATAAGAAGAAGAACGATGGAGTTTCTTATGTCGACGATAGATGCAAAGATCAGCTTTGGAAGACGCTCATGATAAATTTCAGCCTACCGCCAGAGGAGGATCCAAATAACCCAGTTATACAGCGAAAAGTCAAAAAATGGGCTCTTAAGAAGATGGCAGAACAATTCAAGAACTGGAAGAAAAGATTGAACGAACAGTTTGTCGAGAAAGACGAGACTCCAGAATTCACCGGTCAATATGCGAACATAAAAGATCACTGGCCCGCATTTGTGGCGTACAAGAAATTGGAGAAAGCTAATAACAGGTCACAGACAAATACGCTAAATGCTGCAAAGAAGCAGTATCACCATGTTACGGGGTTAGGTGGCTACAAGGTTGCCCGGCCACGTGGGACAAAGCTGAGAACGACCTGCTTGCTAAAGGGATTGAACCAGCAACATTGATCTGGCCCGAATGGGCAAGGACTTGGTTCTTCGGGCATGAGGGAACTTTGGACCCAGAAACAGGGAAGTGTGTTTACACGAAATAACAACTTGAAAAACCCGTCACAAAGATTCGGGAAGCAATCAAGGACGTGCAGGAAGGGAGGTTCCATCCCGACAGAGAGAAGGACGTGCTGTCACACGCCCTCGGGAATCTTGAACACCCTGGACGAACACGAGGCATAGCAGGCTCCGTTCCGTGGGTGCATGGGTTTCCCGACAGCACTGGTAATAGAAGCCGAGGGAGAAAGAAAAAAGAGGAAGCAGACCGGATGTAGAATGTAGAACAAAGATTAGTGTTGCAGGAGAAGAAACTAGAGGCACTTATTACCAGTCTGCAGCGAGCTACCGACCCACCATCTCAGCAGCACGAAGATCCTTCATTCGATACTGCCCACGAAGCTACCCCACCATCTCTGCGAAAAAGCAGTGTGGCTTCCACGGAGCTCGTTCGGCCTGATATCACGGCTCCTTGCTACCCCGTGGATTATATCACGGAGAGGGAACATTGTGAACAAATGGCGAAATGCATCAACCAAACCTTGAAGGTGGCGGTCGGCTATGTCTTACCTCCTAGACCTGATGCAACTTTCTATTGCAATCCGATTCCAGATGGCTTGCTATTGTCGGGGTGGATGAAGTTACCAACGGATTCGAGGGGCTAGAGCTTCAGTACCCTACAGGTGAAGGGGAGACTCATCTGGTAGATGCCGTAAGGACTACCATTCTATGGAGAAAGAAACACATCGTGCTTTCACAATGGACGCCGCGTCAGCAGACTCAGCCGGAGGAGGCCCCTCAGCAGACTCCTCACAGTCCAGCTCTACCTCCGCTGCATCAGTCGTCTCCGCCGCGTCAGCACACTCCGCCGCCTCAGCTGTCTCCGCCGCGTCAGCGGACTCCGCCGGAGGAGGCCCTCAGCAGAATCGTCCGCCGCCTTAGCTGTCTCCGCCGCGTCAGCGGACTCCGCCTCCTCCGCCGCGTCAGCGGAATCCGCCTCCTCTGCCGCCTCAGCAACGGCAGAAGAGACCCGCCGCCGCTCCGACGGCTAGCAGTACAACAACGAAGAAATCCAGAGCAGGTCCAAGCGTCAAGAAGGCTCCTCCCAAGTTACCATACGACATGACTGACGAGGAAAACAACAAGATCGTGGCTGCCGATGTGAAACGCCAGCTTGCACCGAAACGTCCAGCTCCAAAGGAGAAAATAGATCCGGTAAAAGCGAAGCGCTGTCTGGATGCCCTTCAGCGACCACCAGCTCCTCCGCCGCTCTCACACTATGACCGCTGTATTGTAAAGACATTTCATGAAGCGAAAAGGTTCGGAAGTACTAGCAGTGCTGCAAGAAGTGGGAAAACAATTCCCCAGCTCGGCGAACAGGAAAAACAATCGTGCCCCCCGCTCAAGGTGTTTCCCGATATCGTTAATGATCCGGGGGTAGTGGCCGCTCATCCTGGTTATACTCTTCGTGATTACTTAGGCGATGAGGTACAGTTCGAAATGGCTGAGGTAGCCTTTAGATACGAGCACGGGAAGCCTCTCGTTAGACCTGAGCAGCTCCCGAAACTATCAATGATGATGCGAACATTGCATAACTGGTACTTGAAAGCCTGCAAGGAAGGGACCGACAGTATCTTAGTGGGAATTAAAGATGAGCACTACTTCAATGGAGTCGAGGCGTTGTACATTGATTTTGAAGAATTATTTCAGTTATACAATCAAGACGCCCTCGACAAAACTATCGTCAGTTGCTATTGTCTGTAAGTATTTTTCTGTAATTAAGTCTCTAGCTCAGCTCGTTCATTGCATGTATAATTATCCTCACATTATATTATGCAGATTGAAGATCCGCGAATGCAGAGGAAAAATCTATGACATTGGGTTCATTAACCCAAATACCGTAAATGCATATACGGTACAAAACAACCCCGATGAGACAGAGGAAAACTTGCTAAAGGCGTTACTTGGACAACAAAACAAAAGGGAAATACTATTTCCTTACAACTTCAAGTGAGTGTTACTGTCTTGTGCACATTCTGATTCGCTTACTCGAGGTTAAGTGTAATTGATGAGTTATGCGTGCGCAGGTTCCACTATATTCTGCTAGCCATTCAGCTTGACGCGGGACTAGTAATTGCCTTGGACTCGAGACGTAAAGAGCCTAAGGAGTGGGCGGACATGAGTCAAATGCTCCAGAAGTAAGTTCAATCATTATCGCACCATATCAGCAACTTTGCCGGGCAAGGTTTGGAAAAAGTTCACCAACCAGGTTAGGGGTGAATGGAAAAAGGAGCTGCGATTTTCACACCCCAAAGTAAGTACTACTAGCTAGTTCCGCGCATCTCTCATTGATTCTAGTTTCAATACCATTAGCATGCTTGATTATCATTTTGATTGAACTCTATTCTCGTAAAGTTCTTGTGGCAGGAACCCGGGAATAATTTATGTGGATACTACGTTTGCGAGTACATTCGCCAAAAGATCTCTGAGCGGGGCAGCTCTTTAGAACAATTTGAAGTACGTAAACAATATTCACATTTTTATTTTATTACCCTCAATTGTGTTGAGTTTCATTCATATATATATATATATATATATATATATATATATATATATATATATATATATATATATTGACCCCCTTCTTTAAATTAGATCCGGCGGATGCGGGACGAACTCCTACCAACTGATCGCATACGAGCAATTCAAGAGGAATTGGCGGGATTCTTTGTTGAGCATGTCATACCTACAGACGGAGAATACCATCGGGATTTGCAAAGCGATTGTGGTAATTAGATATTAGGGATCGTAAGAGATGTTATGTTGTATATATGCATGAACGTGTACTATATGTAGTAGCGTCGAATAGATATACGAAAACTTGTTGTTCGACCAAGCACGGAGAAAGAGAGGTCATTTCTCTCTATATATTGATCATGACGATGTTGTGTAATGGTTCCTTAATTGCTATATATATGTAGTAGCTAGCGTCGAGTTGAATGAAAAGCATAAAATAAAAATGAAAACCCTAAATGTAAAGGAATTGAATGGTAAACACAAAAAGAAAAGGGGAAACACAATATGAAACCCCTAAACCCTCCAAAACCCCTAAACCCCTCCTTTCAAAAAAAAAAAAAACCCCAGCGCCTGGCAGTTGCTGACGCGTGGCTGCCTTCTAGTCCCGGTTGGTGTTACCAAACGGGAATAGAGGTCCTTCTGCCTGGGCGCCCACAGCGGCCACGTGGAGCTCCTTTAGTCCCGGTTCGTAATCCAACCGGGACTAAAAGTGGGGGCCTTTAGTCCCGATTGTTTTGTCCCGGTTGCAGAACCGGGACTAAAGGCCCTTACGAACCGGGACTAATGCCCTGTTTTCTACTAGTGTTGTTATCCTTTGGAAGCTTCTTCTTCATTATTTTCAGTAGCTTCCCAAATCCCTTGTCGGATAAACCATTCTCTGCCTTCCATTGCAGCAATTCCAGTGTGATACCGAGCTTTGTGTTGCCATCTTCACAATTTGGGTACAACCGTTTTTTGTGATCCTCTAACATGCGATCGAACTTCAACTTCTCCCTTTCACTTTCGCATTCTCTCTGTGCATCAACAATCCGGCGAAGATCATCAGCGGGCACATCTGGTGCCTCTTGATCTTCAGCTTCCCACGTTGCAGTATCACCGTATTCAGGGAACATAGGATAGTTGTCATCATCCTCTTCTTCTTCATTGTCTTCCATCATAACCCCTCTTTCTCCGTGCTTGGTCCAACAATTATAGTGGGGCATGAAACCCTTCTCAAGCAGGTGGAAGTGAAGGGTTTTCGAGGAAGAGTAATCCTTCGTATTCTCACAGACAACACATGGACAGTACATAAAACCATTCTGCTTGTTTGCCTCAGCCACATCGATAAAATTATGCAGTCCCGTAATGTACTCGGAAGTGCGTCGGTCACCGTACATCCATTGCCGGTTCATCTACATTATGTAATTAAGTATATCAAAAACCATTACAGAACATCATGAATAGAGAAATGACCAAATTGATACAAGTTCATCATCACATTAAAACCAAAGTACAGTAGTGATCAAATGTTATTACTGCAAAAATAAATACATAAAGTTCATACATAGTTCTCATAAAACAACATACAACTATGTAAAACATTTAAATGCAACAACAAATGCGATCAAAATCGCAACTAAGGTAACAATTGATCCAACAGCATAATGATACCAAGCCTCTTTATCAATGGCATATTTTCTAATCTTTATAATCTTCAAGCGCATTGCATCCATCTGGATCTTGTGTAGATCGACGACATCGGCAACATGCAACTCCAATTTCATCTTCTCTTCTTCAATTCTTTTCAATTTTTCTTTCAAATAATTGTTTTCTTTTTCAACTAAATTTAACCTCTCGACAAGACGGTCGGTTGGAATTTCCGGTTCACGTACCTCCTAGATAAAAACATCTATGTCAAGTTGGTCGGCATAATTGTCATAAACACTAAATGAAACAAGTAGTTATAAAAGATAATATATCACATCCGAATCATAGACCGGACGAGAGCCGACGGGGGTGGATACCAAAACCATGGCACTATATAACAACAAACAATAATACAAGTAAGAAAATTATACAAGTAGCTATCTAAATCATACAAGTAAGAATTTGTTCTTTAAAAAAAAGATAAGAACAAGAGGCTCACCACGGTGGTGCCGGCGACGAGATCGGCGCCGGCGATCGACGGCGGTGAGGACGGGGACGGGGATGGGACGGCACCCTACACAAGTGCAAACTAAGAAGTTACTTTGAGCTCAAATTGTGCATCTAAATCAAATAAACTCCCACATACACTCCTCCACTAAAACCCACAAACCACTCTACTTCTAGAGCATATGAAATGAGCTAAACTAGCAGTGAGAGATGAAAGGATGAAGTTGCTAACCTTTTAGAACACTTGGATAGTTGGTGCACCGCCAAATCTAGACAAATCTTGGGGAAAATGGAGCTTGGAGGTCGAGGTTGGAGGAAGAATAGAGGACAAAGCTTAAGTGTGGCTCGGGCATTTCATCGAACACCTCATGTGCATAAGAAGTGAGAACAGAGTAGCACACATACCTCCCACCTTGATGAGGGGAGGATATCTATTGCTCCTATAATTTTACCACCTCCTGATATTCTGAAGTTTGGATCCTTTTGTTTTGCAATTCCTCATACAGATGCAGTGAAGCCCACCTTCAGAACACCTCCATAGGCATTGCAGCAGGGAGAGGAGGAAGACCTGGAAGACCTGCAGGGTTCCCAGGGCGGTAGTACCACCCTCCAGAGCGGTAGTACCGCTTGAAGCGGTAGTACCGCTTTCTACTACCGTTCCTAGTACCGCTTACGAAATACTTCTGGAGTCCAGGCGATCCCCAACGGAAGTGGAGCGGTAGTGCCGCAGTAGTACCGTTTATAGCGGTAGTACAGCTTGCTATAGCGGTAGTACCGCTTATCTGCCTGCGCGCAGGATTTGGGCTTTGCAGCCCGTGTACCCTTTCGTTTCGTGTTAGGTTATAAATACTTTTCCCCTACCTCCGTTTTAGGGTTATACAAGAAAGATAAGATAAGAGTTATCAACAGGTTCCTCCCGGATGGGCGGCCTATTGCGAGTATCGATTGGTGTTTGTGCTTGCTGATCGTGTTGATCTGATGTGTTGCTGTGCGTGGGAGTTGATCTAGGTCAGTTCCAGTGCGAGATATTGAGGGAAATCAGTTTGATCTATTTCAGATTGAGTTCTCTTGTTTGTGATCCTACTGTTGTTCTTTGATTGCCGTGAAAGATCGGGCCTAAACCCCTTTGGATCACCTTGATCCATATCATTTGGTATCAGATTTTGCTAGGTTTCTCACGGCGAGATTGCTTTGTTGCTTTTGAGTTTTGCTGAGATTGATCTGCTGAGGTTGATTGTGATCTATGGAGAATTCCGTTGATGAATCGAATTCCGTAGCTGCTGGTGAGAAGAAAGCGGATCTTGTACGTCCTGTCTTTGCTGACGATTTGCCCCCTAATGTCCGGGCTGGTTTTGACAGTACGTGTGAATACATTAAACAGAGCCATGATTCTTTGGCCGTGCTAATTGCCGGCTTGTCGACCCGGATTGATGCTTTGGGAGATGTTGTTCCTCGTGCACAGGTGCAGCCGCCCCCTCTTGCACCACCTCGTGACATACTGCTACGCCGCCATGCTGATGATCATGTTCGCCGACACGGGGCTACTGCACAACCTGCTGCTGGAGACCTTGAGGATGACGGTGATTATGCACCACAGCGGCGACAGTTTGATGGCCGTTTTGCCGGTGCTCATCGTGCTCTGACCGCTGATCGTAATACGTTTGGTCAGGCGGTTCGTGTTCCTATGGATGATGGTGGTATTGGCCGTGTCAAACTGTCCATTCCTCCGTTCTCCGGTGACCGTGGTCCGGATGATTATTTGGAGTGGGAGATGCGTATGGATCAGATTTTTTCTACCCACCATTATAGTGAAGAGAAGAGACTTCAACTTGCTGCCGTTGAATTCACCGGTTACGTACTGATTTGGTGGAGTCAAATTCTGCGTATGCCGACTCGCCCAATGTCGTGGGGAGGTATGAAAGCACTCATGCGACGTCGTTTTGTTCCTGAACATTACAAGCGTGATATGTACCACAAATTGCAGCGGCTCACTCAAGGTAATAAATCGGTGGATGACTATTATAAAGAGATGGAGTTGTTGATGATCCGTACAGGAACAACTGAGGACCCGGAGGCCATTATGTCTCGGTTCTTTCATGGGCTGAATGTTGAGGTGCAGGATCGTGTGGAGATGGTGGTCTACTCCAACATCCAAGATCTTGTGCACCAAGCTGAGCGTGCAGAGCAACAACTCAAACGACGCCAAGTTGCAGCCACGAACACATGGCGTTATTCCCCTACCGAGGCTGCTGGGTCTAGTGCTAAACCGGCACCTTCTACATGCTCCAACAATCTTTCTGATGATCAGGCGCCAAAATCAGGAGTGTCTAAAGCTGCGTCTACTCGGTCCACCGCTGGTATAGAGTGTTTCACTTGTGGAGGCCGCGGACACTTGAGGCGTGATTGCCCTAATACAAAAAGGGTTATGCTCACCCAAGAGGGATATGTTTCTGCCAGTGACGATGAGAAGGTTGCTGATTCATCTAGTGAGGAGTCTAAGGACCAGGACACCGTTGATGTGTACCCTGAGGATGTTGCCCCTAATTGCCTTAACTTGATGGTGCAGCGTGTGCCAGAAGATCGCATAGCAGGGCAAGGGCAGCGCTGGAATATTTTTCAGACCCAATGCACAGTCAAGAACACCGCTTGCAAGCTGATTATTGATGGTGGCAGTTACACCAATATTGTTAGCAAGAGTTTGGTGGATTCTCTCTCATTGCCTACATGGAAGCACCCGCAGCCACATTGTGTTGAGTGGTTGTATAATTCAGGGAAGCTGAAGGTCACCCATAAGGTGCGTCTGACCTTTTCCGTAGGTACTTATGAGGATGTGGTGGTCTGTGATGTTTTACCTATGGAAGCATGTCATGTGCTGCTGGGCCGACCGTGGCAATTTGATAGGCGTTCCACTCATGAAGGCAGATCCAATGTTTATTCCTTGTGGCATAAGGGGAAGCGTCATGTGCTGCAGCCTATGCTTGACGAGGATATCAAAGTGGATGCGCTTCCTATGAAGACGAAGGTCCAACACATTAAGGCGAAACCGAGGACGGTTTCCTCTCAAGTTGTGGGGGATGATGAGGGGAGGATATCTATTGCTCCTATAATTTTACCACCTCCTGATATTCTGAAGTTTGGATCCTTTTGTTTTGCAATTCCTCATACAGATGCAGTGAAGCCCACCTTCAGAACACCTCCAGAGGCATTGCAGCAGGGAGAGGAGGAAGACCTGGAAGACCTACAGGGTTCCCAAGGCGGTAGTACCGCCCTCCAGAGCGGTAGTACCGCTTGAAGCGGTAGTACCGCTTTCTACTACCGTTCCTAGTACCGCTTACGAAATACTTCTGGAGTCCAGGCGATCCCCAACGGAAGTGGAGCGGTAGTGCCGCGGTAGTACCGTTTATAGCGGTAGTACCGCTTGCTATAGCGGTAGTACCGCTTATCTGCCTGCGTGCAGGATTTGGGCTTTGCAGCCCGTGTACCCTTTCGTTTCGTGTTAGGTTATAAATACTTTTACCCTACCTCCGTTTTAGGGTTAGACAAGAAAGATAAGATAAGAGTTATCAACAGGTTCCTCCCGGATGGGCGGCCTATTGCGAGTATCGATTGGTGTTTGTGCTTGCTGATCGTGTTGATCTGATGTGTTGCTATGCGTGGGAGTTGATCTAGGTCAGTTCCAGTGCGAGATATTGAGGGAAATCAGTTTGATCTATTTCAGATTGAGTTCTCTTGTTTGTGATCCTGCTGTTGTTCTTTGATTGCCGTGAAAGATCGGGCCTAAACCCCTTTGGATCACCTTGATCCATATCACACCTTCTACGGCCAAAAAAAGAGGAGAGGGCGGGCAGGGGCGAGGATATATATAGGCATCTTTTTAGCCCCGGTTGGTGTCTAGAACCGGGACTGAAGACTAACCTTTAGTCCCGGTTGGAGACACCAACCGGGACTAAAGGGAGCGAGGCCCTTTAGTCCCGGTTGGTGTCTGGAACCGGGACTAAAGGTCCCAGTCGAACTGGGACTGATGCCTGCCGAGGCCCGGCCGGCGTCCTAGCCGCTCGAACCGGGACTGATGCTCACATTAGTCCCGGTTCGTAACATGACCGGAACTATTGCTCTGATCTGGTCAGAACCAAAGCCCTATTTTCTACTAGTGACAGTACTTGGTGACGGTTCGGTGTTCGGTCAAAGTTATCAGAACTTGGCCCAATCGACTCACCCACGCCAGCACCAGGAGACCTCGCTATTAAGCTACCTGGTCTTGAGCAGGGTCTTCGGATCCAATGAACATGAAAACACTTTGAAGAGGGCTTAGGTGGAACTCCTCGGATGCCCGAGGTATATACCACCTCATGCTGAAACATGGTTGCAATTGAGGAAGACCAAGAGATGGATGTTGAACTCGCCTGCAAAGCCGAAGACCGAAGATGAAGCCACTCCGAGGAGTTGATCAATGTCCTCGGCTTGAAGACTAGTTCAGGGGCTACTGTCGATGTTCTGGACTAGGGGGTACTAATCACGTCGGCCCTCTGTTCATGGGCTGGGCCGAAGATCCGCAGATGATCAATAAGTGGGCCGCGTTTGCCACGCCCCTTGGTGTACTCAAGATGGAATCCTCTGAAGGCTTGGCGCATACTCCAAGACACATTCAAATTATCGGCATGTTTATCCCTTAATGTAACTGACCTACATATAACCCTAGGTACCCCCGGTATCTATATAAACCGAGGGGTTTTAGACCATAGGGCAGGATAGAAACACATACGATCTCGAGGTACATCATCCTATACTTTGTACTCCATTAAGATCAATAAAATAGAAGCAGGACGTAGGGTTTTACCTCTTCGAAAGGGCCTGAATCAGCGTAAAACATGTTGTCCCCTTTTGTCCTGTTACCATCTATCTACGATCACCAGCTCGGGACGCCCTACCCGAGATCAGCCAGATTCAACTCCGACAGCGGGGTTGCGGGGGAGGGCTAGGAGGAGGCGGCGCGACGGCGGCGGTGGAGAGGAGGAGGCGGCACGACGGCAACGGTTGTGGGGAGGTTGGATGCGGCGCGGCGCCCGCGCGTCTATTCTTTACAGTACAGGAGGAGACAAAGGGTCGGGCTTTGCCGAGTTCCTTATGACGGGTGCTCGGTGAAGCGGTCCACCAGGCGACTCCTGGCTTTCCTTATTTAAGAAAAGAAAATGATAAATGTTTGCCGAGTTTCCGTTAGAGGAAAGTCGGCAAAGACAACCCCGTCATCATGTAGCTGTCGCTGTGTGGGGCCCCTCAGTCAGGTCTTTGCCGAGTTTGTTTGGAGCGGGACTCGACAAAGAAAAGACTTTGCCATGTTTCGAGTGATCACCGAGTTGCTTTTTCTCGGCACTGGGCAAACTGTCCTATTTCCGAGTTTCTTGTCATTACCTAGTTCATTTAGCCCGGTTCTCGGCAAACGGCTAACATTGCGGAGCTCCGATAAGAAGCACTCGGCAAACCCTGGGAACTAGGCATCTCAGCGATTCCAGCTGTAGTGAGTGACAAAGTACTGCACTCTTTTTTTTGACGGAACTCCTAGTATCCCATTTAAAGCACTGCACATTAAAGTGTTGAAATGGTTTAGATGGCCCTTTTTAGAGGCTGCAATTTTAAGCAGTCTGCTCGAGTTGCCCTTATCTGCTCCCACGAGCGCACCTCTGTTTTCCGTCTTTCCCATCATCACCTCGTCGATTTGGTTGCTGCTATCGACGGCGGGGGTGTCAAATCGGTGCGCCGCCTCACCCTGATTGGGCACTCATCTATGCCTACCAGGGTGCTCATTACCCATCGGCCTTTGCTAATTGCTTCCTTGTTTTGTCCAGCCCGGCCGATCCCGCCTCTCCCTCGTTCCCGAACTCACAGCGCTAGAGCATTCGGATCGAAGGTTTTTCGTTATTAAAGAACATATGGTATTTTTTCAGGACTGCAAATAACAGATGGTCCACATTTTCTATTCATTGTATCTTTCAAATAATTCAATATGTACACATTGCACAGACTGATTTTTTTTTTTTACAGGACGCAGATGGATGTTCTTTTCAGGTCAGAGGGGGATCGGATAATAAAACTGTGGACCCCCTGCACCACACATGCATGCACCGGCCCGTCATTGATTACTCCTGGCAATTTGATCCAGCTCAGAATATTAGTTTTCTCAATTGCTCCGGCGCGCCTTCGATGCATCTTCTGACACTTTGCGACTGGCTGCTCAATAAAATTCTTCTATTTCATGTTGAAACTATAAAAAAAAGATGATATGCCTTATGGGGAACTTGGAGTAATTGATAAGATACCAATTATTGGGCACTGGACATCTATGTTCATATCCATGTTTGCTACTAACATACTGTAGTGGTGATAGTTAATGTTTTCTGCTCCACACTGTTTCTTCTTTTGAAAAATCCAATGCAATATATCATATCGGAAATTCACAGGGGCACGCAGGTGCGGGAGCATGCACCTGCCCAGTCCTGCCCGGCCACCCGATTGCCTCGCGATCCACAAAGTAGTTGGATCCCGCATGAGGGCACAGTAAGTTTTAAGTTTTAATCTTTGAAACTTACGATTTTGCATCTGAAACTTACGATTTTCTTTGTCGCTAACATCAAGTTTCAGAGTTGAAACTTTAAGCGATTTTTTTTGTCGTTCGCAGGTAGTAAAGTTGCGATTTTGTCGGTCGCTCGTACTAAGTTTCAAAAGTTGAAACTTAGCAGAATTTTTAAAAACTCATCAAAACGTATTCAAAATGGATCTTATTTGAAAGCCCTCATCACGAGAAACACGAATATGAAAACAGAACTAAATTTGGACTTTTCGTTCAAAAGATATGAAAGATTGAAAATCGGAAGCCAAAAGAAAAATCACTCGCGAGGGGCTCGGTGCCACCGCACCTGCGTGCCACAAATGCTCTCCCTATATCATATCATACACCGTCTTGCAAATTTCCGGATGCTGGGGCGGCGGCTCCAGGTCGTGGGTGATGGCGCGGCGGCATCTGGCGTGCCGTGTGGTGTCTCGGTGGGTGCTACGCGCGGCGGTGGGTGGTGGCGGTTGCGGGCAAGTTTGGCGGCGGCGGTGGCAGCGGCGCATCATGCGGGTGTACGGCTTGGATGATGGCGGATGCGGGAGTGCAGGAGCCTCGGGTGAAAACCCAGTCCCACCTTGGTTGGCGCCGTCGTCGGCGTCGCCCCCTCCTTGGAGGGGTCGTCATGGGTGCTCCGGCTCATCTCCCGCCTTCAATGGTGTCGGATCCTCCGGACGAAAGTTCTGGTTCCTGGTTTCTACTGGAGCGGGCGATAGTGGCGTCCTCGTCACTTCCTCCTTGGAGGCGTCGCCTTACGATGCCATGGCCTTGCCAGACGTACCTCTGCTGTGTGTTGTTGCCATGCCGGCGTGCGTGGCGGATGCCGTGGTCGAGCCATCGGCTCATGTGGTGCACTGCCTCGGGGCCAGTGTGGAAGTCGGGGCGGCGTCTCTGGATCTCATTGTCTTGGGAGGGGTGTCGGCTTTGGTTGCTTGGGTGGCAGTTCCATTGGCCAGCCTGGTGCGCGGCCTTGGGGCCGGGGCGGATGTCGGAGCAGCGGCTTCGGATTTGGTTGTAGGGTGTCGGCTCCGGTTGCTCGGGTGACGGAGTCGGCGGCTCGCCTGGTATGCGGCCTCGGGGTCGGCGTGTGTGTACTTCTTTTGTTTGGAAGCCGGATCGGCGGCTTCGGAAACCGTTGTGGTATTGTAGGGTGTCGTCTCAGGTTGCTTTGGTGACCGAGTCGATGGCTTGTCTAGTGCGCGGCCTTGGGGCCGGCGTGGATGTCGAAGCGGCGGCTTCGGATCTGGTTGTAGGGTGTCGGCTCTGATTGCTGGCAAAGTCGGCGGCTCGTCTGTTGTGCGGCCTTGTGGCCGGTGTGTGCGTCGATCATGTATTGGTTTTTGGCCAGTTTTCCATATTAACTGGCCAATTCTTATTCTTCTTAATGAAAGGTCCATCTTTTTTTTTTCTCCAGGACAAAAGCTATTAAATCCGTTGCGCCCATTTGGCCGACCTCGAGTAGGAGTTATGTACTTCGGACAGCTAGTTTGGATCGATCTTCACTTCGGCCGGCCGATACATGCACCCATTTACTCATTCGTGGCGCCTATGAATGAGTCACTTTATATATTTATTTTTCCTGCGCCATGGGAAAAATAATTAAGCTACTTAGGTTATTTAAATTCTACATCGGATAGGGAATCAATCTCGAGCTACTAGCTAGTTTCAAATGGACAAAATCAGAAGATGATGAATCGGATAGATTTTGCATCTTATTTAGACACATGTTGTTGATGAATATATGAGACATTTGAAACCGGTAAACTCGAAAACAAATTAAAGGTCCATGCGTACAGAAGAGGAAAGCATGCTCTATCAATGCAAACTCATCTCGACCACACCAAGTCATGTCATCAACTCATCAAGCGATATAGCAAAAGCGATCGACCTGTTTAGCAAAAGAAATTACTGTTGTGAATTTTCGGTAATGAAAATTTTTGTGCAAAAGTTAAAGTCGATGGCTTATTGTTAATTTCTGCGCCATTGAAATTTTTTAGGTTTGATAATGCTTACCGTGTCGTAAAATAAAGCAAGCTAGCATCATTATCAAGCAACGGCCGAAATCACTGTTCTGACCTTATACGCAAAGAATTGCACAAAATGAACTCGACAGGAAAGTATTTCACGATCTGACCCTTTTAGAAACGCCACAGCCCGCGGCGTTGCTGCTAGACCTAGAAACGCCGAGCTAGGTAGCGTTTCTGGAAACGCCAAGAACCTCTGGCGTTTCTGGCCACCATTGAAACGCCATTGACTGTGGCGTTTCTGGCCTGAATTAAGTAACGCCCGCGCGGCCGCGGGTGGGACCCAGCCCACTCGCAGCCCCGCCTCTTCCTCCAGCCGCCAGGACGAACAGAGGTTTCGCCCCTCTCTCCTCTCCTCTAAATCCCTCCCAAATCTTCTATTTTGGCCATTAGAACTCGTGGATCGGATCATCCCCAAGTTGCTTGAGGTATTCTCCCCCTATTCCTCCAAAAAATTTCAGTCAATATTGCCTATTTTAGATGCATTATTTGAAACATGGTGGAACCCTAAGATCCATTTTTTGTGATTTATTTGAACATTGTTTGGATTAGATTTTGTTTAGAAGGAAGATATAGTAGTTGTGTTGAAGCACTTGCTATTGTTTAGTATTGGATTTAGAGATAGGGGAAAAATTTGTATTAGGTTGAATCCTAAGATTATTTGTTCGTAATAAGTTTGAATAAATTCTTTGTGATAAGTTTGGTTGAAAGTGTCTTTTTTTAAAAATATACTTGTGACTTTAGATAGAATTTTAAATGCTTGTGACTTTAGATAGAATTTCAAATGTGTATTATGTATGTATGATTGTGTATGTATGTATGTGAATGTGGTGAAAAGTTTTAAGCATTGTGTAAAATGCAAGTGGATTTAGAGAGTATTTTATAACGTGTTCAAAGTTTTAAGCATTCATATTAACTAGTCTATATGTATCATGTAGGATGATTGAGCCGGATAAATATCCCGGCCTTGATGATTATTACAAGAGCAAGCATCGTGCTGTGCTAGTGGAAAGAGGGGAGGTAATTATGTATCTACATTGTTTGATTTTCATATTGTGACTTGTTGAGAGAAGTAACAAAATTGTGCGTTTGTTTTTTTAGGTTCCTCCAGTACTTCGGTTGAGGGGCCACAACCCGCGTGAATCTCTCAAATATGACCTTCGCTACGAGCCTTATTTTAGAAGAATGGATCTTCTTCAGTTTGTGCTCAACTTTAAAGGCACACCACCATGGCTGAACTCGACGGCCATTACCGCCCTTACGGACCGTTGGAGGCCGGAGACGCACTCTTTCCACCTTGCTCTTGGTAAGATGACCATCACTTTGGAGGATATTGCGATGATCTCCGGGCTTCCAATTGAGGGCAGGGCTCTGACCGGGAAGGTGAAGTGTGAGGGGTGGCGACAACGGGTTGCAGGATTGGTTGGTGTTGAACCACCACCGTGGCTTAATGAAACCAAGAAGGATCCTAGGCCATCTGGTGTGTTGTTCTCGTGGATACGAGAACATTTTTACGAGTGCCCAAAGAATGCCAGTCCGGCAGTTGTGGAGCAGTACGCCAGGGCTTACTTATGGAATCTCTTGACCCAAGTGGTGTTTCCGGATGGCACGGGGGACACAGCCTCCTGTATGTTCTTGGACCCTCTTCGTAACTGGGATGTTAAGTGGACTTGGGGGTCCGCGGCACTAGCCTTCCTGTACCGTCAGGTAATGCTTAATATGATGCATTTTCATTATATGAAATAGATGTTTGCGTGTGATCGTTTAACGTGTGTACAAATGTGCAGTTGGACGGAGCATGTATGAGGAGTAAGCCGAAATCTTGTCTTGGTGGTTTCGTTTGGGCCCTACAGATTTGGATGTGGGAGCGTATCCCTGTAGGCCATAACATCACCATTCCTCCGGAAGAACCTTGGGAGTGGGATTTTGACGGGGATGAGGAGCGGTACCCCACTATCGCACACACATGGGCTAATGTCCAAGTGTCGAGTATCGCCGCCATGGGGCAGTACAAGGCATACATAAGCGAGCTTGACATGCTGAGTTATAATCAGGTAATTATCCAAATGCTTTGCCATCAATCATGAATTTATTTTTGTGCATGAGTGAGTGACATGTTGTGATGTAGGTCAATTGGAGGTCGTACATGGTACTTAGGCAGTTTCCTTTGAGCAATATGTGCCTTCGTGACAGCCATCTTTGGCGTGTGCGGTGCCCCTTGATATGCTTTTTTGCGGTCGAGTGGCATCTTCCACATCGTGTTGCAAAGAAATTTGGAGTACAACAACGCACCCCGCCGGACTACGTTGAGACAAGTGTGCAGCTACATAGGTGAGAGTTTTTTGTAGCACACGTTGATCAATGTCTAATACGAAAAATTAGAACTGATGTATTCTTCTCATGCTTTGTTGGATGAGCCGGCAAAACAATAAGAATGTCACGAATTGGGAGGATCACCACCTTATGTAGGTGGACATGTGGAATGCTCAGAGGAATGCTCGAGTTAGAAATTGATCACACGCCCGACAACGACGAGGAGGCATATCTAAGGCATTTGGAGTGGCTTCGCCAAGAGTACAGAGTTATCCACAAGGGTGCTTGGACTCGTGCTGACTGCTTGGACGTAATGCCAAGTGAGGCTGCTGATGGTGCATTCAACAACTCTATTAGGGAGACCATTGGAGCGCACCTAGATTATGGCCCTCTGCATGACCGAGTGGTATGTCTCTCTGTTGTCTCTCTTTTGAAATATGAGCATGTGTCATTTCTTCGTGAGTGGTGTGTGACATATGTTTTATTCAGGGCACGGAGCTATGGAGATGTATCAATGAAAGTAATGTGGTGCTTGGCCGTGCCCCTGGTCCACAAACGGACGGGCTTGTTAGGAGTACTCTCCAGGTTAGAGGCCTTGTTAATCGTTGCTCTTTCATCGTAACTCTTTTTGCATATTAACATGTCAATGTCTTTCCTTGTGCAGAAGGTCGTGAATCGTTGCCGCACACTAGCCGCTCTACTTTCTTGCCACGGTGGTTCATCCACGGATGTGTGGGCACATGCTCAGTATAGAATGTATGTGCTTTCTTCCGCTCATCCATCTTCCAGCCAAGCACGTGCTTCTTCCGCTCATCCATCTTCGAGCGGAACTCGTGCTTCTTCGAGCCGAGTACGGATTGAGGAAGAGGAAGAGGAGACAGACGAAGAAGCGGATCCGGACTATATGGAGATTCGGGCTTCGCAGATGGAAGATGCTCCGCAGCCAACTCAACCTTCTCAGTCGTCAGAAGCAGGACGCCGAGCTAGCTCAAGAATCAGCCGACGTCCAGGATGGCAGAACACTCCAGAGGGCTACATGAGGAGGGGGAAGATGGCTGCGAAAAGAGGGAAGAAGTGAAGTGATGACTGATGCTTTATGTGTCCTGAACTTTTCATGTAGGTTTGTGTCTCCCTGTGAAAAGAGGGAAGAAGTGAATGTGTGAACTTGTTATGTTTTATGTCTCGCGGACTTGTTAGTGGATCCTAGACTTGTTAACTATTATATCTCCTTGACTTATTAACTATTATGTGGATTCTAGACTTGTTAACTATTATGTCAGTTGGATTATGTTGATTTTGTTGTGAAAATATGTGCCATTTGCTATCTGTGCTGGACTTGATAATTTTGCTGTCAAAATATGTGCCATTTGCATCTGGCAGAAATTCTTCTGTGGTAGGCATAGTAAGTTGGCAACGCCAACTTCATTGGCGTTTCAATGCAGGGTGGAAACGCCGAAGACCCCTGGCGTTTCTAAGAAGGATTAAAACGCCGAGGGCCCCTGGCGTTTCCAGCCCACATAGAAACGTTTCTGCTGCATGTGTTTCCATGGTACTGTCTTAAAGGAACGCCAAGGTAACTATTGGCGTTTCTATATAGGGCAGAAACGCCAATGCCATTGGCGTTGCAGGAAAACATAGAAACGCCATATCCTTTGGCGTTTCCAGAAAACATAGAAACACCGTAGCCTTTGGAGTTTGGCACATAACAGAACTAGAAAAAATAATAAACAGTGTGAGAGTGTAGAAGTAAGAATATGATGCATAAAGACAAGAAGTACAACCAAGAGAGAGATAATTTGAGAGAGAGAAGTGCAATAGCACTAAGTTTGATTATTAGAACTTTAAATAGCGAAAGAACATAATTGTTAGAAGTTGCAAAAAAGAGACCTGAAGCTTTCCATCGGTGTGGATGCGGATTGGAAATGCAGCCGCAAACTAAAGATGGCCTACTGATGATGCCGCTGGATTTTAAAGGGGGCATTCATGAGGTACAAATGCACGCTTTGGTAACCGCAAATTTAATTGCTGGGACGCGTGCAAACGTGCACCGGGATGAAGGAAAGTGGCCAATGATGCTCCTTATTTTTCACCGGTAAATCTTGCATGCAGAGTGCGTACAGATTGATGTGGCTTCTGTTCACATCTTGTCACCTCTTGTCACTTGGGAATTGTCATTATTGGCAAAATCTCGGTTGCTCGACGCGTATCCATTCTAATATCACATAACACATAGCACAACTAGAAAATACACAGAGCATATATGGGTACACCAATTAAGAGTACACATAGAGGAGTCCATAGCAATTGAAGAGTACACATAGAGGAATCCATTGCAATTGAACACATAGAGGAGTCCATAGCAATTAAGAGTACACATAGAGGAGTCCATAGCAATTGAACACATAGAGGAGTCCATAGCAATTAAGAGTACACATAGAGGAGTCCATAGCAATTTAACACATAGAGGATTCTATAGCAATTAAGAGTACACATAGAGGAGTCCATAGCAAATTAACACATAGAGGAGTCCATAAAGAACCACATTGCTCTATTGTGTAGAGAAAGGCCCCTTTCCCTTCATCTTCTTCCTCTCTTCTTCTTCTTCTTCCTCCTCCCTTTTCCTTATGAGATGAGCCTCGTGAACCACCCTCTCCATGAATAGCTTATTCTCCCTCTCTTTCTGTGCCTCCTCAAAAGCCCAAAGTTTCTTACATCTCTCTTGAAAATCCTTTTGCCATTGCGCAGCTGCCTTCTCACATGCAATCTTCACCTTGTCCGTCATCGCGATCTCCTGAAATGTCATTCTTTCTTTTTCCTTCATCTTCTCTTCGAACTCCTCTTTCTTCTTCCTCTCTAGTGCGGCTGCATCCTCCTCTCTCAACTTCCTCGCAGCCTTCTCCCACCACCCCGGCATCTCACCTTCCCCATCCTTCCCCTCCACCCCCTTCATTGTTGCCTTGTTGGGTTGAGAAGCTGCCATATCTACGAAAAATTGCAAGACATTAGTTAGTAAGGACAAAAAGAACATGAAAAAAAATATTGTACAACATGGAAATAATATTGAAATGCAACCACGTATGGAAATGGTCCATCTAGGTATCCAACCATTCCTCTAGCACGACCACGGCCTCTACCCATGAAACCTCCTCTACCACCACCCGAACCTCTACCTCTGCCACGAGCACCACCACCGGTAACTCGGCCTCTACCACGACCACCAGCGCTTATACCACGGCCACCACCAAGTCCACCACCGGAACCTCGGCCACCACCAAGTCCACCACCGGAACCTCGGCCACCACCAAGTCCACCACCGGAACCTCGGCCACCACCAAGTCCACCACCGGAACCTCGGACACCACCAAGAGCACCACCGGATCCTCGGCAGCCACCAAGACCACCACCGGATCCTCGGCCACCACCAAGACCACCACCGGATCCTCGGCCACCACCAAGACCACCACCGGATCCTCGGCCACCACCAAGACCACCACTTGAACCACCTCTGCCACCGGCATCACTAGTAGAAGCATTGCGCCCTTTTGAAGTTTTGTTTGTTTTGCAAGTCCTCTTGTTGTGTGTCGTTTCATTGCAATCACCGCATTGGTTCCTATCACGTGGCTCCATGAAATGTCCACTACCAAACTCTCTGGTGCTCATGAGTTCATCCATATCATTCCTGTATCGCTTTGTTCTCCTTCTACCCTTGGGTTGTACCATCATCTCCGGATCCGTCCTAATGTTAGTGTCGTGATACTCTGGCCACTGTGATGCGTCCAGAAAAGGGTGGAATCTAGACGCCCATGTTAACTTATGAGTTTGCAAGTTGAATTCATGCAACCTCACAACTACTCCATCAGAGACGGGCAAATTCCTCATGCGGGCCGCCGTCATCATGTGCGAGCATGGCCAGTGGTACTTACTAGGCCGCTCACAAGTGCAATGCCGTGTCCGAAGAGCCACCTTAAATGAGCGACCACCATATGATTCTCCATCTCTCGTTGTCCCACCTAGCTCATTCACTTCGTATTTCATTTCAACATTATCGAAACAAGTGGCTCGCTGGATGGCTGACTTGTCTTTCTGATAGTCTAGCCACTCGGCAACCTTCTTCGGATAAATCTCATTGGGAGGCTTCTCACTATCGGCAATCAACTTGTCGATTTCATCAGAGTGCTTCAGAAAATACTCATTTAGCTTGTAAAAGGTATATTCCGCTATTGCTGTCACCGGCAACTGACGGGCACCCTTGAAGACAAAGTTGAAGCACTCAACAAGATTGCTTGTCATGTCACCATATCTCATGCCTCCTTCGTCACATGCCCGTGACCACTTGGGTCTCTCATCAATATTCCTTTGTAGGAATTCTTTCCCACCTTCGTTTGCCTTCTCATAGATTTTGTCCAAGCGTGTCATGAACGACTTAACGGAGAAGGCTACACATGCGGAGTTAAGATCCTTGTTCTTACAAGCCCTGTAAAAGTTTGCAACGAAGTGCCTCGTACACCATCGGTGGTGAAGCCTCACATGCCCTAGAATGTGAATATCCACGGCCTTCAATATGCCTTGGTGCCGATCGGATATGATGCATACCTCCCTATTCGGAGGAATGGCCGTGCTCCTCACAATTCTCATGAACCATTCCCAGTTGTCTTGGTTCTCCACGGACACCAAAGCAAATGCCACAAGCAACACCTGATCATTAGCATCATGTGCCATTGCTATCATGAGTGTGCCCTTGTATTTGCCTGTCAAGAATGTTCCATCTATAGACAAAACCAGACGACAATGCTCAAAAGCTGCAATGCATGGGCCAAACGTCCAAAAGGCACGACGGAACACTCCTTCAATATCTTGGACATAGTGGTATATTCCTGGGTTTCTATAGGACATCGCTCCCAACAACCTGGATAGCATGTTGTACGCCTCTTCCCATCCACCATACAACATTCTAAGAGCGACTTGCTTGGCCTTCCATGTCTTCCCGTACTTGACCTTATATCCAAACTTATCTTCAACCCAACTCATCAACAACTTCACTTTAATGGTTGGATCCTCGGCTATATGTTTCTGGTATTTATAACCGATGAATTCCAAGGTTAGCTGACGGTGTGTCGTCCGTGCTTCTATGGTCGGCGGTGTGCATTGGTGAGTGGCTTTACAACTAGTTATCTTCCACCAACCATCTTTCGTGAGTCTTCCATTGACTTTCCATTTGCATCTTTCTACCTCACATTTCACGGTGTATCGCTTGTTGCAGTCCGAGTGAACAACTATGAAAGGCCTGTGGTGTTTGACAGCATACTCACATAGCCACATCTTGAATTCTAGCATGTGCTCGAACATCAAACATTTCCTTAGGTAAGACATAGAAATCTCGTCAGGTGTACTACTTGGGAACTGTCTAGCCTCAATTGTCTTGCTCATGCCACCGTCGACTATAGCCTTATCTGCAAGGCTAACATCACAAAACATGAGGACTTTGTGATCCCTACCAGTGATTTTTGTGTACCACTCTGCTTCTTTCTCAGTGAAGCCATCCTCGTCCAACTCTTTCACCGGGCCTTCATCATCCGAGTCATCCACACAAGCACGCTGGTAGATAATGTCAGGATCCATGTCCTTATGCCTTACTTCAGCCTCTACGTCACCAACAATGTTCTGGTGCCTCTCATACTCTTCGTCGGAGTCATGACCATCATCATTGATCGGTGCACTACCTCCGAACTCATATTGGGGATACTCATTGACATAATCAACTTGTTCGTTGTCATGTTTAATATCTTTCACCTCAAATTCATTTGATTGGCTAACATGAGGTTGGCTCATTGCATTGGCTTCCACTTCAACTCTTTGCTCAACAATCGGGCTCACATCGTCTACTAAGGTTTGGTTCAAGTCAAGATGAAAGAGAGGAGCCTTGACCACCTTACTTGCAAACACTTCGAGTGATTTGATTTCCGAGGATGCAACAACCTCCTTATATGCACCCCAATGCAAATTGGACTTGATAGGCATTGTCTTCATTCGACACTTGTGTGCCGACCCAACATCATATCTTCCTACTAATTCAACTTGGTCACTTGCATCCATCCACTTTAATCTTATCCGTGTTTCTTGCACAACCTCTTCATAACTAGGACTCTCAAGAAATATTAACACTTCCTCATACTTGTCAACAATATCAACATTCATAAATCCCACTTTGTCAACATAATGAATATTCACAATCTTCTCCATCTAAAAAAGGGGAACATAAGTACAACAAAGGAACAATGCAAAGTATAACACATTGCATACAAAACCTCTAAGAACAACAATGTCCATCCAAATTAAGCATTACCCAAACCCTAACCCTAACCCTAAATCCTAACATTAAGCATAACACAAACCCAAAGGTTTGTTCATCCACATCACAAATCAACGTTATTGGACCAACCATACTCATTAGTAAACACTACAAACATCATATTATGGAACAATGTTCAAAACTAGGGTTAGGATCCAAATTAACAAATCCATCCAAATACACAAATCCAACCAATAAAAATTTGTGAGATGAAGGAGATTACCTCAAGGAACGGAAATGACACCGGATCCACGGACCAACGCAATCGATTTGCAAGCATTTGAGGTGGTTAAAGTGGGGGAGAAAAAGGGGA
This sequence comes from Elymus sibiricus, assembly GCA_039707655.1. Taxonomy (NCBI): domain Eukaryota; kingdom Viridiplantae; phylum Streptophyta; class Magnoliopsida; order Poales; family Poaceae; genus Elymus; species Elymus sibiricus. The sequence goes on along the minus strand of CM077664.1, from coordinate 2,610,499 downwards.
AAAGGGGCTTCAGCTCGAGGGGGACCAATGGGGAGAAGAGAGTGAGGGGTGAGTGGTGGGTGAGAGTGAGGGGGGGACCACGGCCAATTAAATATCTTGGCCAAAAACGCCAAAGGCCATGGCGTTTCAATGGTGGCCAGAAACGCCAAAGTACCATGGCGTTTCCAGAAACGCTATCTGGCTCGGCGTTTCTGGCCTGCCATGTCAGCAGCGGGGCCTGACCGTGGGGCCAGGGCAGTAACGCGAGGTGGCTCGGCGTTTCTATGTGAAGCAGCAACGCCGCGGTCTGTGGCGTTTCTAAAAGGGTCAGATCGTGAAATATTTTACTGTCAAGTTTATTTTGTGCAATTCTTTGCGTATAAGGTCAGAACAGTGATTTTGGCCTCAAGCAACTGTGTTACATATCTCAGGTGGTTTGGCAATTTAATTTCTGAAAACAACATCGCATGGCCAAAGTCAGCAGAGCTATCAGCAGGTTGAGGTTGATTCTTTTCACCCATAAGAAAACCCATAATTTTGCGGTACACTAAAGCCCGAATATGTGACATGTACATTAGATTCTTTTGTTCAAACTCGACTCACATCTAGCTAAATTGGTCACAAATATCTCAACTTACAAGTAGTCCAAATCCAAACGTGCGCAAAACCAAATGAAAAAAATATATGAAAAATTTGCTTCATTTTAGTCAGCACCAGGAAACCACACAAAAACAAGAAGAAGAAGAAGAAACAAAAGTAAGGTGTTGTACAGCAAAGCCTAATATTCCCACAGGAGAGGCTGGAAGCCGATTGGGTCAAGACCATCGTACGCCGTCCAACAATGACCGGTCGGTGCGAAATCCACCACGTCCTCCACCCACAGCGGCGCCAGCTCGTCGAACACCATCTCCTCCTGTGCAGCCGTCAGCTGCTGCTCATTTCCCTGGCACGGCTCCTGCTCCGGCTCGTCTCGTGCTGCCAGTTGGTCGCATGGCTCCGGAGCATTGCCGGCGGGGAAGGTTGAAGTGCTGTCGTGCTCATGCATGAGGGCGGCGCGCGCGGCGGCGGCCTGGACGTCGCACGGGGCGAGGGAGGCTGGGCGAGGGAGTGCGGGCGCCAGGTCCGGGAAGTTGAGCACCGCGCCGGCACCCTTGATGCTGAGCGCAGCGGCGTCGTGGGCGCGCACGGCCATCTTCGGGCACGGGTAGGTGCCGAGCCAGATGCGCGACTTCGAGCACGCCTCCCTGATCTCCGATACCCACTTCCCCCACGCCCGCATCCGCACACCGCGGTACGACGTCGCCGCCGGGGCCGTCTCCTCTTCGGGCGCGCGCTTCCGCTTGTTACCGTTCTGCTTCTTGGCGTCGGCCCTGGGCGAGCACGAGGACCTGGAGTAGGAGGATGTGTAGGACGACGTGGTCATCGTCGACGAGAACTCCGAGCTTTGCTCGCTCGCCGCCATGCGCAGAGACCACCCACGTAGCCCGTATGAAATGACACGCGCTCGTGATAATGAGGACGGTGTAAAGAGTAAGACTCGAGTTACTACGAACAAGGAGGGTGGCAGGGAGGAAGAGGGAGGTGGTGCTGTATATGTAGAGTGGAGGCTAGGTGGCGTGGGATAGGAGCCCATGAACTATAGCGGACTCCGCCATGATCAATAATTGTTGTCGTATGGTCTCTCTCAGGGACGGACCGGGACCGGGCTGCATGCCCTGCTACCCCTAGAGATTCAATTCCTCAAATGATTTACTTAATTCCCTGGCATTTTGTAACGCGGTAATTTATACACCCTCTTGGACATTACACATCGTTTTAGAAGTAGGAAAGTCTATAGCCCAGTCGACTTAGAAATAATTATTTTTCACTCGACATTGATAGTTATCTTTTTTTTTGAGAGAGAAACATTGATCGTTATCTGATCGAGATCTTCTCATGTCTTTTGTATTTGTATGAATTTCGTGTTCATGTTGGAATTATATGGGCCTGTCCCATTTAAATTTCTGCTATAATTCCTGATAAATCCTAGAGGCCCACCTGACCCATTCATGCATGACAAAGGGTGTGGAAGTTTAGTCCCGCCCCGCCAGTGGAGGGTGGGTTAGACCAATATATAAGGTTGGTTGTTCTACAGACCACTAGAAGCTTGAGAAGAGGATACATACACGCGCGCTCCTCCTCCGCCGCCCATGTCGTGTTTCGTGAACGAACCGAGCCGGGTTAGCACCTATGCCTCGTGTGCGCGCTGTCTTCTTTCTGTCGAAACATTTTGCTTCGAACCGACGTGGACGATTCCTCTCCTCTGCGCATAGACACATACACAACACACAGGAGACCACCCATCGGTTCCAGAGTTTTGTGCCGCCTAAGACTTCTCCATCCCACTTCCCGGCATGCACCGCAAAGAGGGAGAACAGGCCTTCGAGACCACGCCTCTTGTGATCATGTACGGGAGAGGAGCGATCAGGTTATTGGGAGAACACTCGCGCGAGTGCTCGCATCTCCTTCGTCGTTGCTGCTGAGGACTACTTCCCCAATGATGACTATTTCCCCGATGACGACTCCTTCCTCCACGACAGATCGACCACCGACGCTGTTGCCACTGCAAACACATCTTCATCGGCCACACCGCACGTACGGTGTGGCCGATGAAGATGTGTGTTTTTTTTTTGCGGGGTAAAAAAACACACATCTTCATCGGCCACACCGTACGTGCTCTTACCCCTTCTGTTAGGCCTCATTTTTGGCACTTTGGTACTAGCAGTCGATTTGGACATGTTATATTTATCTTACATACCAGATTACATGTCTAGTTTGTTTAGTATTTTCATTTGTCCAATTATCATGTCTGCTATGTTCATCATGTTTTATCTACCGTATTTCTGGATTAAAATATATGGAAAATTGCTCATATTTTCAACAGTTCAGATAGGATAGTTAGCATTGAACTTAAAAATAGTTATTTCTCCGTCACGTGAGAAATAACAAAACCATTTAGAAATAAGCAGAGTCTTCCACATGCAACTCCGACAATTGCTTTTCCATGAATATGTTGGTCAAATTTGTAAAATTACAATGTTTTGAAAATATTTTTCACAATAAATTTAATGGTATTATTTTTACCAATCCGGTCTTCGAATTTTCTAACACATAGAACGTCAAAAAGTAATGACCTTTGACTACACAATATTCTAGAACGACGTGTCTTTCTGAACGAATGTAGTATGTATTAGGAAATCATTCGTGTGTTCCCCTAAATGACTATGTTTTAGTTTGCACTTGCAGAATTGTGTTGCGATCAACTTATTGTATGACCCGCTTCCAAAAAATAGCCATACAAGGCAAAAAAGAAGAAGGAATATTGGTTGATCAAACTGTAAAATAGGCACAAACTAGTTGGACAATGGGATTATATTAATTCAAGGTGGCACTAGTTTAAGTAATTCTAATGTGGTATACTCGGTTCACTTTACCCACATTGCCCTGTTGCAGATAGCTAGCTGGACCTGCAGGCACGCAATGCATCTTCAATTCTACCACGAGAGCGCGATCAAGCCAGTACTTTTTCCTATTCCATCACTGTACATGACCACCGACGCTGCTGCCACTGCAAATGCATCTTCATCCGCCACACCGTACGCGCTCTTACCCCTTTTGTTAGGCATCACTTTTGTGACTTTGGTACTAGCAATCGAGCTGGACATGTTAAATTTATCTTACATACCAGATTACATGTCTAGTTTGTTTAGTATTTTCATTTGTCTGATTATCATGTCGGCTATGTTCATCATGTTTTATCTACATTATTTCTGGATTAAAATATATGGAAAATTTCTCCTATTTTCAACAGTTCAAATAGGATAGTTAGCATTGAACTTAAAAATAGTTATTTCTCTGTCACGTGGGAAATAGCAAAACCATTTAGAAATTAGCACAGTCTTCCACATGCAACTCCGACAATTGCTTTTCCATGAATACGTTGGTCAAATTTGTAAAATTACAATTATGAAAATATTTTTCACAATAAATTTAATGTTATTATTTTTACCTATCCGGTCTTAGAATTTTCTATACATATAGAACGTCAAAAAGTAATGACCTTTGACTAGACAATATTCTAGAACGACGTCGATTTCTGAACGAATGTAGTACGTATGAGGAAATCATTTGTGTGTTCCAAGCGGTGCCTAAATGACTATGTTTTAGTTTGCACTTGCTGAATTGTGTTGCGATGAACTTATTGTATGATCCGCATCCAAACAAGCCAAAAAAGAAGAAGAAGGAATATCGGTTGTTCAAACTGTAAAATAGGCAGAAACAAGTTGGACAATAATTCAAGGCGACTTAAACTGTGAGGCAAATGGCACTAGTTTAAGTAATTCTAATGTGGTATACTCGGTTCACTTTACCCACATTGCCCTCTTGCAGATAGCTAGCTGGACCTGCAGGCAAGCAATGCATCTTCAATTCTACCACGAGAGCGCGATCAAGCCAGTACTTTTTCCTATTCCATCACAGTACATGACATGCAGGAAAGCACGCGTACGTACGCAAGATTAATGCGGTGCTGGGCTGGGTGCATGTATGATGAATGTGCCTATTCATCGATCGGTCCAGAGTAGCATGTCAGGAGCTGCAGGTGGGCACGGGCATTAGTGGGCAGCATCAAGCCCATTCCACTTAAAACGTCTCATGGAATCCCACGGCGTAACAGCGAAATCACTAATTAAGGAGTACGATTTACAAAGGTTACTCCCAACCCCAGATTCGCAACCTGCGAGTTTTCTCTTTTTTCGTATAGTCGTTTATTTAAAACGTTTTATCTTTTTAACCGTGCGTCTAAATCCTGAACCGTTTTCACCATTGGATTCCTCGCGTCGCGATCTTTGAAACTAGATATCATGTTGATTGGTTTCGATGAACTTTTTTTTTCACGAAAAAAACCGAACGAAAAAAAAAGAACCGAAAGCACCTTTTTTTACCACTTTTTTTTTCCTTTTTCCGAAGAGCCACCGCCGTGCCTCTCGCGAAAGCAAATCTGTGCCTCTCGCGGAAGAAAAAAAAACATATTTTTCTTCCTTTTTCGGGAGGCACAACTGTGCCTCTCGCGGAAGCAAATCTGTGCCTCTCGCGGAAGAAAAAAAAAGAAAAACGCATTTTTTTTCTTTTTTCCGAGAGGCACAGCTTTGTCTCTCGCAGAAGCAAATCTATGCATCCTCGTGAAGTAAAATTGTGCCTCTCGCGGAAACAAAAACAAAAAAACGTGTTTTTCCCCCTTTCTGAGAGGCACAGCTGTGCCTCTCGCGGAAGCAAATTTGTGTCTCCAGGAGAAGTAAATATGTGCCTCTCGTGGAAGGAAAAAAAAGAAAAGAAAATCCGTTTTTTTTCTTTTCCGAGCTGTGCCTCTCACGGGGGCAAATCTGTGCCTTTCATGAAAGAATAAAATAAGAAACGCGTTTTTTCGCACAATTTTTTTTTCCAAAATTATTTTTTTGTCCAAAAACCTAGGCAAAACCAGACAATAACCGAAAACCCAAGAAAACCGCAAAAAAAATCATCTAAAACCCGAAAACGCGTACAAAAAAAAACCTGAGGGAGCGCCCAGCACGCGACACGTGGCGGTCGCTGAGAGCGCGCCAAGTGGCGCGCACTCAGCCCACCAAAAGTGACCCTTGCGGGAGCCCGCAAGGAGTACTCATCATCTAGTTGCTCTCGCGTAACAGCACAAAGATTAGGTGGGCTGTCCCACTCAACCCGCTGGAGCCCACCTAACTCACTTCTCAGCCCCTTCAATCGTTGCCTCTTCCATACCTTGCCTGCAAGCCTGAACGCTTTTTCCTTGATGACTGAGAATATAGTTTGTTAGGTTTCAAGAGAGTTTATTGTCTATACCTTAACTTGTGAATAGATTGTTACTTGGTTATGAGAAGTTTTATGAATAATAATTGCTGTTATAATGATGCTTATAAATATGATGCTGCCATGTCCATATTTTCTTTTATCGACACCTCTCTCCTTAAACCTGTGGTCATGTTTACTGAGTTCGGTATTCGCTTGAGGACAAGCGGAGTCTAAGCTTGGGGGAGCCGATACGTCCATTTTGCATCATTATTTCCTACTGTTAATTATCTTATTTTGAAGTTATATTTTATTTTATGATGCAATTCTAATGCCTTCTCTCTCTTAAAATGCGAGATACATCTAAAGAGGGAGATTGCTGGCAGCTGGATTTCTGACCTGAAAAAGCATAGCAGAGATAGCAATTCTCCGAAGCTCAAAATGAAGTGAAAATTTCTGAATATTTATTTTGGAATATATTAAAAATACTGGAACAAGAATGGACAGGAGGAGGCCCACCAGCTGCCCACAAAGGCTAGTGGCGCAGCCACCCCCCCAGGCCGCGCCACCTGGCCTTGTGGGGGCCTTGAGCCTCCTCTCCCGACGTCCTTTGGCTATATACTCCCATTTGCCCTAGAAAAAATAGAGACAACACTTTCGGGACTTTCCGCTGCCATCTCGAGGCGGAACCAGGGCAGGAGCATTTTTGCTCTCTGGCGGAGCGATTCCGCCGGGGATACTTCCCTCCGGGAGGGGGAAATCGAAGCCATCGTCGTCACCAACCTTCCTCTCATCGCGGGAGGCTTCATCTTCATCAACATCTTCACCAGCACTATCTCATCTCCAAACCTAGTTCATCTCTTGTATTCAATCTTTCTATCAAACCTCAGATTGGTACCTGGGGGTGCTAGTAGTGTTGGTTACACCTTATAGTTGATGCTAGTTGATTTACTTGGTGGATAATACTTATGTTCAGATTGTTGATTGCATATTTATACCCACTGAACATGAATAATATTATGAGTTGTGAGTAGTTGCACTTTTTCTTGAGGACATGGGAGAAGTCTCGTTATTAGTAATCATGTGAAGTTGATCACCGTTCAATGTTTTGATGATATGTTGTGTTATTCTTCCTCTAGTAGTGTTATGTGAATGTCGACTACATGACACTTCACCATGCTTGGGCCTAGGGGAAGGCATCGTGGAATTAGTTTGTAGATGATGGGTTGCAGGAGTGACTGAAGCCTAAACTCCAGTTTATGAATTGTTCCGTGAGGGGCTGTTTTGGATCCACATGTTTAATGCTATGGTTAGATTTATATTAATTACTTCTCTTGTAGTTGCGGATGCTTGCATGGAGGGTATAATCATAAGTAGGTGTTTGTTCAAGTAAGAACAGTACCTTAGCTCCGGTCCACCCACAAAACAACTTATCAAGGCAATGAACGTAAGTCGATGAATCGTGATGAAAGTAACTTGGCGATATTCCCGTGTGTCCTCAAGAGAATTTTGATCACTATAAGAAGTTCCACAGGCTTGTCCTTAGCAATATTTAGGATTGGGCCACTTGCTAGACCTTGTTACTTTGGTTACTTGGTACTTGTTATGAATTATCTTGCTATCAAATTACCTGTCAACACTACTTTACAGCACTTGCAGAGAATACCTTGCTAAAAACCGCTTATCGATTCCTTCTACTCCTCGTTGGGTTCGACACTCTTACTTATCGAAAAGACTACGATTGATCCCCTATACTTATGGGTCATCAGGAGACAAGATCAGCAGCAGCGCCACGAGCAGCTAATTCTTGTTTGCCCCTCCTTGTCGGCGTCCAAAACTCTACCCTGGGCGATTAGGGTGCGTCTACTCCGCTGCCGCCGGCGTCGACTCTTCTACCTTACCAGCGGGTTTGCTTATCGTCCCAGCCCTCATCTTGCGCAGCAGGCACTTGGGCTGATTAAGGGGACGACCTAGCTCGTCTTCCTGGCCTTGGTGACTTGCTGCAGATCGGTGGTCATGGGTAGAGGTGCACCTATAGGTTTTCAGTTTCTTCGCGACGAGGGGAGATGGCGGCGGCGAGTTCCTCATCCAAGCATGCTGTGGATGGAGACGAAGGTCTGGAGTACGCGATGGAGAACATGCATCTACAAGAAGGAGAACACGACGATGTTGTCGTCGGTGTAGAGGAGGTTGAAGAGCTGGAGAAGGCAGCGCGTTGGCTGGCAGTAGCACGAGTTAACACCTCGAAAACCTTCAGCAGTGCTGCTCTAAGAGAAACCTTGAAATTCATCTGGAACCTTGCTCACCCTGCAGAGATTAGAGGTTGAAGATAACCTATTTGTGATCCAGATGTTTTGTCTCGGAGATTGGAAACGAGTGATGTACCAAGGCCCGTGGATCGTCCGTGGGTTGATGGTTCTTATAGAGGAATATGATGGACAGAAGCCGCCGGATTCAGTGAAACTTGCCCATGTTTTGGTGTGGGCTCAGATTCACAAGCTCCTTGATCTTTACAGGAACGAAGCCATTGTTGATAAACTGGCGAGGCGAATTGGCATTGTCAGGAGTGTGGAGATGAACCCTAACCATTTCTTTGAGGGTAACTATGTCCGGGTTAGGGCAAGTTCTGAGACAAGCAAACCTTTGATTCGATGGACACCTATTAATATTGCGGGGAAAGAGAGATTGATGCTAGATGTAAAGTATGAAAAGATAGGTTTTTAGCCTCATTTTGTGTTCCATCCAGCACTGCAGTTTGCTGTTGAATCTATATATATTGTGTCGGTTGTTTCAGATCCTACGAAGCTATCCAGCTGATGAGTCGTCGCCTGCAAAACAGTGTGCTATGGCGTACGTCCCTAGGATAGAACACATCTGAGCCCCCGCGTCGCCTCGCCCAGGCGACATGGGCGGCGACCCCAGCCACCCCTCCTCTCCCCGACCTCTCTCCCCGCCGCCACCAGCGGTTACAACCGGGCAAAGCCCGTGCGGGGACGGCAAGGATCCCCATCCATGGTGGCGGAGAGGATCTCCCCCTCCGTGGCGGCGGCGGCCTTCTCCTTCAGCGTCGGCGTGTGTACGGCGGCGACGCCGGTCTCAACGACAAGGGAGAGTGGATTCGTCGCACGATTGGCAGGGTAACCGTGGTCGCTGCTGCCTTTGCTCTTGGTTCGTTTTGCAGGCCGACGAGTTTGGGCGGGCCTGTGGAGCAGCGGTGAATCGGCTGGCGGTGCAGCGGTGGCGGTTGCCTCCTGCTGCGCGCTTGCGTGGTGGTAGCGGCCGGCCAGGAGGTGGCGGCGGATCTATCATCAGATCTGTCCGGTGGCGACTTTGGAGCAGCAAGACTACCGGTGAAGACCGAGCCTCTACTACGGTCATGGCGGACGATGGCGGCGTCTCTTGGCGTCGCCTTGTCGAAGGCATCGTCATAGCAAGTCGCGTCGCTCCTTTCGGTCGGCTTTGGAGGAAACCCTAGATCTGTGTCTACCCGGATCGGATGATGGTTACGCCTGGCGCTGTGCTCCTTGCTGGAGGCATCGTTTTGGAGCAGGTGTCGACTCGAGTGGACAGGTGGTGGAGCGGCGTGGCATCTACCACGTCGATGACGGCGAGTCTTGGCGGCATGGTGCAGCTTAGTCTTGGCGACGGATGCGTGTGGATGGACGAGCTCAGGGCGGTGGCGCTGTTTGGCGCCGTGAAGGTGTCGACGGCTGGCCGGCCTGGCAAGGATTATGCGGATCTCTTTCCTAGAGATGGGTCAGCGGTTCGATGATGGTGGCGGCTTCTGAAGCGTGTGCATGTGGTGTACGCTTTGGGTCTGCTGCACTGGGTGTATGCTCCTGGTACGTCATGCGAGCGGATCAGCGGTGATCCCTGTTCTAGATGTTGGGGAGTGAGGGCATTCCCCATTATCGAGTTTGTAGGTGTGTGTGGTGGCTTCGGGTTGTTTGATGTATGTTCTTGTCAGACCTTTGTTGAATAATTTAATAAAGATGGTTGTATGCATCTATTGATGCAGAGACAGGGGGTTTCAACCTCCTTTTTCGGAAAAAAATGATGCGGCGTAAGTACGTTGTTTCAGTAGTGTGATTAGCATATTATGCAGATATACATCTTGTTGGTCAATGCTATTGTTTTGAGCTATGAATACCTATTTCTTTCTTTCTGCACCTAGCCATATATTAGCATATACATACATGTTGGTGTCGCACTCTCTGTGATGTTAGAGACCTGCGCTGGTTGCAGGGCTATCTGACACTATTACCTACACTACATAATGTTGAACTGCTGCCGCTGAATCAAAAGACCTCGATAGCAGCTGGTCTCTCTCCACTTTCCCCTTCTACAGAATAGAGAGAGGTAAAAGGAGAGGAGTTCCGTCTTCCCCCTCGTTTCCCATGTGCCGCAGCGGGTTCTCCTCCCCTCTGTTGGCCACTCTGGCGGCGGGAGGGTGGGGGAACCCTGGATCCATGCATTGGGTGTGTAAATAGGGTGTGGAGTGGCGTCTCCAGCGTCGGTGTTCGTGAGGGAGCATCGCTGCGTGGTGGAGAATAAGGTTCCCCGATCCTTGATCTCTCTGGCGTGGTTCTGTATGGCGCCGGTGGATCTGTGGGGTTCTGGTTTTCTGGTTGTGCAGTTGAGGCACTGGCGGCCGTACCGCATCGGAATAATTTCCCCTCGGCACCGTCCGCGTTTCACTAGTGTCTTCACTGACGAGGAGCCTGTAGGGCATATCCGGGTGTGGTCGACAGGGCGGCGTCGTCGACTTCGCCAGGGATCTTTTGTGCCTCCAGCAGCGTCGTCCTCATGGTGCTTTTGGTTCTTTGGTGCGTGGCTGGATGGAGGTGTGGAGCTCGCCGCCAGGTGTTCGTCCTGGTGGTGCTTTTGGTTCTTTGGTGTTGTTCCTGTGGTGCTTCGTGCGAGCTGTGGTACTGGCTGTGGCCAGTGATTCTGGCTCGACTGCCTGCCCAGGTCGGGGCGTGCCCCCCACCGACGCACCCTCCTCGACGCCAAGGACTCGCTGTGTCAGGCGAGTGGCTTATTGACGGTGTCCTGGATTAGGGGGTGCCCACCATGTCAGCCCGCCATTCATGGGCCGGGCCGAGGACCCACCGAAGACTAAAGAATGGGCCACGCGAGCCGTGGTACTTGGTGTAATCAAGATGGAGTCCTCCGAAGACTTGGCGTACACTTCAAGGCCTATTCAAATATTCGGCATCTTATCCCTAGCTTTAGCTGACATACTTGTAACCCTAGATACCCCCGGTGCCTATATAAGCCGAGGGGTTTAGTTCGTAGAGGCAAGGTTTTTGAGAGTCTAGAACTCATTCATACGATCTCGAGGTAGATCACCCTGTACTCGATACCCCATCCACAATCAATACAATACAAGCAGGACGTATGGTTTTACATCTTAGAGAGGGCCCGAACCTGGGTAAAATCGTGTCCCTGTTACCATCGTGCCTAGATCACCAGCTCGGGACCCCCTACCCGAGATCCGCCGGTTTTAGCACCGACATTCGTGGCCCATGCAGGTCCCGCTGTGTGGTCAAAAAGGAACGATGGAGGCATCGGTCAACGATCAAATCCACGCCGGCGTATCTCCTACGCTGGAAACCCAATCCCTTGGTTTAACCAAAGTTCAGGAGGGCTTCGGAACTCCTACCCATCGTCAGGAACTAAATCCCTACGATCTAGATTTGGTGATCAGATCCCTCGCAGTATCTTCGGATCTGGCCGAGTATCTTCACGCGGTCACCACCCAAAAGCCAGCCTCCTGCCATTAGGAGACCACGCTCACGATCAGTTGCACCAAACCTGGAGCTCGGATCCAAACTTTCACCAGGGCGACTCGATCAACGACGCCGCTCAGTATGTCCCGGCGGCTCCTTTAAGTCACCCTCGGGAAAATTTCCTTGGGAGGCCGATGTTAGATCGTGCCGAAATTGAATTTCAACTCCCACCCACCCCCCACGTCGCTTATTGCCCCGATAGCTCGGGAGCAACGGACGTCTGGGATTTAGCTTACATTACGCAAAAACCTAAAGAAACAGTTCGACAATTCTGGAAGAGGTTCTTATTCGTAAAAAATAAGATCCCAGATTGCTATGAAGCGGAGGCCTTTTCAGATTTTGAAAGCTTTGACTTGGGAGACAACTTTGATGCTCTTCGCCAAGCTCACCAACAAACCACAACTCTCCTATAGGTGGAAGAATTTTGCAACCTACATCATGCAGATGAAGAGATTCCAAATTCTTAACCGAGAGGTTCCCACCTAGCCAAGATGGGAAAGTAGCACCTCTATGCCCTCTAATGTGTAGATCTAGGAGATTGCTACGAGGTTTAAGACTTTTAAGAACATGATCTTATACACAATCCATATTGTGTCCATAAATACCCCCCACTGTAATATTAGCTTCTCTAAGTGGATTTTGTGTATCAATTTCGCTTCATTCGCTTCTTTCTTTCGTTCAACATTCTCAATGTTATGGATTCTCAGTAACCCACCAAGCTCTGCCAACTGTCCTATCTGCCTTAATTCAAAACAGATGCCTTGGACAAGAAAATCAGTGGCGGAGCCAGGATTGGCCGACGCCCCAGGCGAGAAACTAAGGGCTAAAAACATTTTTACATAAACTGCAAGCTATATGACTAAATTTATGCAGAAGCTGCTGCAGATACATGACCTATGAGGCTACTACACCTCCAGATTATTAACAGTTTACTATGCAATTTCCTAAAGCCAAGCTACTCTGAAGCAGGGTGAAAGATCTCTCCTACAAATGCAAAACTAATTATGTAGCTAGTGGAATAAGCAACAAGGAAATTAAAGAAAAGCATAGGAAGGTGAATATCTTGCTTGTTCTCAGCCAACCAAGACAGAACTCTGACGAAACTAAAAATAAAATAAAACAGCAGCACAAAAGTTCAGAACAAGTGCACGCAGGAACACACAGGACACTAATTTTCTTTGGTTTTCTCTGAAATTGAACAAGAAATCTGAATCTAACAGAGGACAAGACCTTCTATTATGCAAGGGAACAAGTAACCCACTGATTTATGTAACTAAGCAGGAACTAAATTCACTCAAATTCACAGCACATAGCCTAGGAAGGGATACCTTTGTTGTTTGCTCTGCTGTCTGCTCTGTGCTGTGGCTTGGCTGCTCCTGGCAAACAACAGCCGCCTCGCTGGACGCCGGCAGCCTGCCGCCTCGCCGGACAGGGTAGCAGCTCGCAGCGGCGCAACCTGATGCCGTAGAAGGGGGTCGAAGGGGGACGGCGCTGGACGGAGCTGGCCGGCTGGGTGGGCACGAGATCGCAGGCGGCGGCAGCGGGCAGGGACGCAGGTCACGCAGCCAAGCCTAGCCGCCTAGGGTTCGTCCAAGTCGGGGGAAGGGGCGGCGGACGGCCGGTTGGTTCGTCCAAGTCAGGAATGGCTGCCAAGGCAGTTCAACGAAGCAAAGGCCCCAGGCGAATTGGGCCAGGCCCCAGGCCGCCTTCGTCCAAGTCTACAGCATTTGCTACAGTGCTCGAAGGAGATGGGCCTCACGCCCCAGGCCGCCGCCCGGGCTGCCTGGGGCCTGTTTCCGCCCATGAAGAAAATGGCATAATTTTACAAGGTTGATCATTTATCTGAGAAGACCAGGGTGAACATTGCAGCGTTGAACATTTAGGACCCTCAGCTGATAAAATCTTGAGATGTTGCTGCTCAAACTTAGGTTTGCGATGTATGTTGTAGTTATCCTTAGGTAGTGAAGATGGACAAATTTTGGAAGGCTGCGAAACACATCCTCCAAAATATAACTATAAGATGCCTCAGACAAAAGAATAACACGAAGGGCTTTTGCTTCTCCAAACAAATCACGAAAAGTCTTTGCAAAGCTTCCATGGAATGTTCCAAATAACATCACAGTTTGCAGATTTTCAACTTTTAGCTTTTCGTGCAATGTACTCAAGACCCTCTTAAAATCCTCAAAGGCCATTCTATCATTGACATCTCTCTCATCTATAAGAATAGACAGATGGGGAAGATTGTACTTATCTCGCATTAAAACTAGATATGTTAAGACACTCTGATGATGAAACCTTCATTGCCAACTCATGTAGTAGGTCATGCACAACATAATAAGGACTGCCATCATCTTTTTTCTTCTTGAAAAAACCATGATTAACCAAGTCTTTTAAATGAAACAACCCAACATCTTCTAGATTTTTTCTTTGATCACATAAATCTAAAATATCGAGCCCTATCCATAAGTGAACCAACTCTTTGCTACCTAACTCATAATCTCCAGGAAACAAACTGCAATAGAAAAAACACAGTTGTAGATAGAAAGGGAGATAACTGTGAAAAGTTACTAGTAGCGTACGGATATAATGGCACGCCATCAATATGAAAGTTACTAGTGGAGTATGGGTATGAGGGCACGACACCAGTACATTAAGTACTAGTGGCGTGTAGATCCCAGCGCGCGTTACTGATAAGTCGTTACTAGTGGCATGCGCTCCGCCACTAATAAGCAATATAGGCACGCCACTAATAGGCTATCTTGCAGTAGTGACAATAATGATGTCAGCAGTATAATCAGCCACGTAATTCCATAGTTTCTCTGTTTTCCAGTTCGCGTTCGTATCAGATGCATTTGTGTTTGTATCGGATGATGCGTTTGTGTTCGGTTTTAATTAAATCCCTATCGTTATAACTATGACCCACCATGTAATCAATCGGTAGAGATTATTTAACCTATGTAGACGAACGTGGTGGCTTGTTTGCCTCTTATTTTAATAAGGTAATAGATACATACATACATACATAAATAGATAGATAGATAGACCAAAACAAAAATGCGCAGGCGAGAGCATGCATATCTACAATCAATAAACAATAATAGAACTTTCTAAGTAATTTTCGTCAATGAATTAGGTACTAGTAAGACAAATATTTCTATTAATTCTACTCTCCATCTCGGCTTTTGGCTTTGCACAGGATCGAACACTACAACTGAACTGCAGAATCATATGCATGCACATATTTCTTTATCCTTTTCCAGAGAACAAGTCAAAAAGTTGTTCCATCACTTTACTTTTCTTTCTCCAATGGCGTCGCCGGCTGGCTAAATCAATACTACTGCTACAACCAAAGCTATCTTTGTCCGCTGTGCATCTTTAAACCCCTCTTAATTTATCAAAACACACACACCCACCGTATGACGTGCACACAGCGACGATGTGTACTATTGACTCGATTTCAGCGACGACAACGACTTATCCTTGGGGCAAGCAGTACCTCTGCTGAAAACAATGTGCCCACATTAATTCGTGCGTATGTGCAAAGTCAGAAAGGAGAGAAGCGTGTACGCATGCATCTCTGGCGGGCCCAACTGCTTGGCACGGATTTCCTGGTAATTGCATGGTAACTGGAATTTTTGAATTATTTCAAAAAATGAATTAAAATTCTGATTAATAATAACTTTCCGGTATGTTCGGTAATTATGCTAACCACAAATTCCCACAACGGTGTGCATGCATGCCGTCGTGCACACCAGTTACTTAACATCTATGTAAAATCAATAATAACAAGTGTGGTGCGTCCGACTGGACTAATAACTCTCCTCTTCGCAATATAATAGTGGTCAAAGTTGTGCATTGAAGACCGTAAATAGTCAAGCATGGCTAACATTTTGGGAAGGATGGAGTACTTTGAAGAAATCTTGTAATTATCTTGGGTATATATACGCCATGTGTTAATTGTATGATTATAAATTTATTAGAATTTGAACCATATATTTGTAACATGGTGTCAATTTTAACCATAGTTTAGTTTTTGTGACACTTAGAACCACAACTTTGTTTCTGTGACACTTGAAACCACATTTTACACACATTTTTCCACTTCGAACCACATTTCAGCAATTGAAGTGGGCATGATACATCGGTCCCACTCATCAGAACGACTTGGCGCTCAAAACTTGAACATGTCGCTCGGCAAATAGGACGCGTCTTTCTACAATACACCTTCAAAATGGCATTGCTAGGCAAGTTGTCCTAACCACGCCTGGTCTCAACGCTTGGGCCGTCGCCTCTTCTCACTTTCATGCGTCCAAAGACTAGAGGAAGGGTTACGGTTAGCAATGAAATGGAGCAAGCTAAGTGTGGTTAGTTTTCCCTTCGCTTTCCCCTACCAGCTACAGTGCAAATAGGCTATCCGGAGGCAACTTTGTTTCCCCTCTGCGACCGCCGGTGTGTCTGCGGGTTCCCTCTCTCTTCGCCGACTGCTCCGGCGGCGGGAGGGTGGCGGAACCCCAGATTTGCAGGCATGTATAAGGGTGTGGACATGGGTGTGTGGTGTCGTCGTTCTGGTGGAGGTGGTGGCACTGTTCCTGTTTTGTTTCCCCGAGCTCCAGTCTCCTCCCGGCGTTGTACTATGTGGTGGCGCCGTCGGGCACGTGGGAATAGATTACTGCCGCTCCTTCGGAGCGGCGAGGTTCGGTTTCCTTGGTCAGACCAGCGTGGTCCATCTTTGGGTTTTGGTCCCAAGGCCTCTCCTCCACAGGCTCCGGTGTCGGCGACAAGTTCTTCGGGGTTGTGTTTAGGAGTGGCTCCGGATCTGCTGCTCTCTTGGTGTTCGTTGGTGTGGGTGGCGACAAGGATCTTCCAACGACGATCTCTCCTCCGAGGCATTCGTCCAGCTGCACCTTAGCTTCGAAGACTTCCCGGCCATTGGTGAAAATGTCAGGATAGATCGGGTAGAGCTGCGGCGACGGCGGCACACCTTCAGCTCGCTCCGGTGGCAGAGTTTGTGTGGCATCCCTAGGACTTGGTTAATTTTCCTTTCTTTCAGGGTTGTCGGTATTGCTGGAATCCTTTTATATAGATCTTGGGTCCTTTTCGTAAAAAAATATGAAATGGAGCAATCTAGTAGAGATGTGTCTAGGTCTAAGTGTCATGTCCTGACAAGTTGTTGCAATTTGTCAGAAACCTAATAAATTGCTCAATTGTGATTCAAAGTAGAATGCATGGTAAAAAATGTTGTTCACCATGTCGCAAAAATTAAAATATAAGTCTCACTATACTACAAATACATGGTTCAAATAGGAATACTCAATTGCTCTGACGTTGAGTAGTGTAAAACTATTGTATAACATATTGCATCCCAATACGACGTCCTAGGGGCCTTCTAGATACCTAGTCCATCCGGCCATGTTTGGAAGGGTACCTAGGAGATAAAGAAACTACCAGTGGGGTGTCCGGAGTCCCCCTTGCTCATACGTTTGTAAGATATGACAACCACTCATTTCACGAATCGTCAAAAAGCTTGCTTATAGGTAGCGTGCAAATATGCCGGCACTATAAGGATATAGAAACTGATCGTCAATTCATCATTTAATAGACGTACTATCAAATGATTGAAGTCTAAGATCGACGAAAGCTCTATCTCCTTTCCTATTAAACCGATAACTAGAAACAACTTACTATATAACAAAAATGCGCAGGAGAGCTTGCATATCTATAAATTAATAATCAATAAAATACAATATCCTCGGTAATTACTTTGGTCAATTAATTAGGTAGCACACATAGTAACTTGAAATACAAAGTCAACAGCCGTTGCTCTCCCGTGATGACTTGAGCTATCATCAATCAATAATTACTAGGAGCAACTAACTAGGGGTGGTCCCGCACGCCTGCCCGGCGAGTGGCACATAATGAACACTACAACTGAAGTGCAGAATCATATGCATGCACAGATTTCTTTATCGTTTTTCTAGAGAACAAGTCAAAAAGCTGTTCCATCGCTTTGCTTTGCTTCTCCAATGGCTAAATCTACAACCAAAGCTATGTTTGCCGCTGTGCACCTTTAAATCCCTCTTAATTTATCAATACATCTTGAACACATCGACCATTCCTGTTGCTAATCAAAGGTTGGTGCCACTTCCCTAGTGTACCTCCGTCCTAGTGAACGAAACTAATCCCACTAGCGCTTGGCAGCAGCTGGAGCTGTGATCGATCAGTAGCTATATATATATAACCACCGTACCTCTCATTCATTGCAATTGTTTGCTTGTACCCCATCACCAGCAACAACTTCATTCCCTGCAGCTCCCTTCGTTCACTTCCGTTTCGTTCCATTCATCGATCCTACACTTCAGCTGTAGGGTCTTCTAATCCTAGTGATCACTGTATGAGAATCGATGGATCATGAGCATCTCGGTGAACGGGCAGTCAGTGGTGCCGCCAGGGTTCCGATTCCACCCGACGGAGGAGGAGCTGCTGGCCTACTACCTCACCAAGTAGGTGGCCTCCCAGCCCATAGACCTCGACGTCATCCCCGACGTCGACCTCAACAAGCTCGAGCCATGGGACATCCAAGGTTCTTTCATTCATCGGTCCTACACTCTCGTTGCACAATGCTAGCCTTGCATGTACGTACGTACTCATGGTGAATTGGCCAAGGATGCACGAAGCAGAACGTTGCAGGATCAACCCTCAAAAAAAAAAGAACGTTGCAGGATCGGGACGGGGCCGCACAACGACTGGTACCTATTCAGCCACAAGGACAACAAGTACCCGACTGGGACGCGCACCAACCGGGCCAGCGCCGCCGGGTTCTGGAAAGCCACCGGCCGGGATAAGGTCATCTACTCCGCCGCCGGTTCAGGCCGCATCGGCATGCGCAAAACGCTCGTCTTCTACAAGGGACGCGCCCCCTATGGCCACAAGTCCGACTGGATCATGCACGAGTGCCGCCGCCATGGAGCGCAGCCCCAGCAACTGCTCGTCGACGGTGACCGTCAGCGACCACGTCAAGGCGCAGATGCAGCAGCAGCTGCTACACTACTCCATCAGCAGCGACGACGCGCTCGACCATATCCTCAGCTCCACCACGTCGTGCAAGCAGGAGACTAAGCCCACCAACCCATCATCAGCGCTGGATCACCTGATCAACAACGCTTGTCCCAACGGTAGCACCCTGTACTGATGGAATAAGCCATGACATGCACAGGTGGCGACCGGCGTGTGTGCGCCAGGTCGAGTCAGGCACGGTGGCGACCGGCGTGCGTGCGCCAGGTCGAGTCAGGCGCGGTGCAGACCGGCGTAGGGGCGTCAGGTCGAGTCCGCGGAGTCGGGTCAGGTTGTAGGTGTGCGTGCGTTCACGGGTTGTTAGCACCTGCGTTGGTGTGTGGGTGTGTGTGCACTCGAGTCCGGCGCGTTGGACAGGTCCGTTGGCAAGTGTGCCGGCCAAGTCTGCTAGATACATGCAAGTAGTTAGTTGGAGCGCATCACATGCTCGGCCGAGTCGTTGCCGTTGAGGGGATGATGCGTGGTGCTATACGTGCATGCATGTAGGAGTCAGTTGGCTGGTTAGTGGCCGGCGGGCGTGCGTGCGCGCGTGGTGGCCGCGACGTGGTAGCAGCTAGCTAGGTGCGTGTGTGCTAGCCGTGGGTATAAAAACGTCATGTAATCACTTCGTCCTGGTTGAGCCGAGAGGAAGAAATACAAAGAGAAAAGGCCAGCGTTCGTCGCTGGGGGCATCCGTTGCCCGGCGGGCGTTTGTCGCCCGGTAATCCACTGTGTCTCGTGTTCTTCTTGATTGTCCGTCGATCCTCGGTTCCAACATGTACGACAAGTTCATAGAGCTCCAGCCGCTCGAGCACGTCGTCGCCGGCCGGCTCCTGCCGCCCCTGACTGAGTATGGTGGCGGCGGCGGCACATCGGGGAATAATATCGTCGTCGACTGGGACACGCTCGACCGGCTCACGGCGTACGAGCTCAATGACCTCTCCGATGCTGCGTCGACCAAGACGAATGGCATGTCCTTCTTCGTCGACGAGCACAGCAGCGCCACAGCCATCTCCGATGGCACCGGCACCGGCACCGGCGACAGCGACCTGTGGAGCCTGGTGCGGTTACACGCGGACTTGATGATCAATAATGTATGATTATTGTAAGTGTTTTAGTGTGAGACGTCATGCCGCGGGCATGCACGTACGCACGCTACTAGCACTAAGATCTCCCGGCCGTAGTGGGTGGTAGCATATTATGGTATCATATTGTAGTATCATGCATATGATACTGTCTCTTTAGTGCATAGTATCATAAGATAGTATTTTAGATCGCTCATTTATTACCATGCATGATACATACTCCCTCCGTTTCTAAATATAAGACTTCTTATAGATTTCAATACCGACTACATACGGATGTATCTAGACATATTTTAGAGTGTAGATTCACTCATTTTGCTCCGTATGTAGTCCGTATTGGAATCTCTAAAAAGCCTTATATTTAAGAACGGAGGGAGTAATAATACATCATTTATTATGATACGGTATCATGATATGATACTCAACTATCCCTTTTTTCATTTAATTGTATGTCACCTCATCAAAATTGTCTAGTCGGCATGCATGATACTAGCTATGATACCCCACTACGGGAGGTCTAACTCCATCTCTCTACGTCTACGAGCATGCGTGCGTGCGTGCGTGCATGGTCGGTATTGTAAGTACGTATGTGAATAACTCCTAGGAAGACCAAGCGACGTGAGACTCAACGTCGGAGCTGTTCATTGTGATACGGTGTAATTCACACCGGTGGATGTTGTATTTCTCATATATATATATATGCTAGCAAAAAGGCCCGTGCGTTGCAACGGGATAATAAAATCGCGGTCTTCAAATCAAGTTCCAAATATTCACACTACATGTATATACACGTATTTGAATATTTGTGCATCAACTGGTGCGCATGCGGACGTAAGACGCGTGCATTCTAACATGCTCAAAATGGATCGATGTTGGACTTGATCCTTGATGCGTGTATTTTTTTTTTTGAGTACATCCTCGATGCGTGTATGAGAAGGAAAAGAAAAGGTCGGTCTCACGAAGGATGAAAACTGGAGGGCTCTATTACGTACGAATATTTCGGAGAAATGCTCATTTTTTTCACTTTTACGCGTGGCGAGGTAGGTAATTTACTTCAACTTTAGGGGCAGTTTCGAAGACAGATGAAAAATTCAGATAAAAAATTAACGACGTGTTTTTTTTCACTTACGGGTGGCGGAGTGGGTAATTTACTTCAACTTTGGGGGCAGTTTCAATGACTAACGAAAAAATTAGAGAAACAATTAGTGAAGAGTTTTTTTTCACTTACGGATGGCATGGTGGGTAATTTATTTCAACTTTATGGGCAACTTAGGGTAGGTGGACGGATCAAAAAATTAGAGAAACGCACCGTCCTTTAATATTAGGTATAGATATAGATACAATTACAACAGATTAAATACATATACAAATACACAAAGGATATATCTAGACAGCTATACAAGTATTGCCGAAGCCGGCCAGAAGAATTTGTGGGGTCATTCCTAATTTTTAGGATTATTTTCTTCACAGTGGACAGTAAATTTAGTGGGTTTTCTGCAAAAGCTCTGGCGTCAGTTGACCCCACACCTTGTATGTGGCGCCACAACTGTATACAACTGTATACAAGTGCATGCATCCATCATTTTTTATTATTGTTGTATGGAACCGCTCATGTATAGTGTTTTCTCTCTCGTGTAACATACAGTCACATATTATTCCCTACTCATTTAGTTTCATTCAGATAAATAAATGTCTAATATATTTTGTAATAAAAGTTTGATTTACATTATGTTTGTACAATTGTGTTTTTTCTGACAAGATCTTTAAAACAAGACCGATATTGAATATATTTTTAGAAATTATTATTTTGACAACTAAATCACCACGCCTCAAACATGTTTCATCCAAATTCATTAATTCCATGTGAAAAAAAAATCAATAATATTTTATTCTGTTTCACAAAAATTCTTATTATTTCACTATGGCTCGCCATGTTCCGTAGTGTATCATAATGTTACATTGTGTGTCAATGTATTTCAAACTGATTCTGAGGAATCTCAAAGTTTGTAAATATCAATAGATTTTATTGCAACAAAAGTTTCAATTTCATTGCGGTACATCATGATCTAGAATGCATCATAGTGTTTCATCGTGTATTAGTGTGCTTTAAATTGTTTCATATGGTATGTTAAAGTTGGTAAATAAGAGTAGTTTATATCCTGTTTCATTTGGAGGCATCGTGTTCCAGAGTGTACCATCGCGTTCGGGTCATGAACGAGTTTAACAAAACATCTCATAGTTTTGTATAGTGTTTCATCGTGTTTCACCTTTTTTCACCATGTTTCAGAATGTGAATTGTAAAACTTGTTGAAATATATTCAAAAGTGGTTTCGTTTTAAAGTTCTCGTCATCATAAAAGCAAATATGCAAGCAAATTATAAATTGGACTTTTGGTTCAAAAGACAAAATAGATTTAAACTTAGGAATAAGATGAAGAAGTCTGGGATGGTGGAGCATAGGCTGCATAGCTGGAACAGTGTGGTTGCATGTGGTGAAAGAAACAACTGACCAACTATGAGCAGTACCAATGCATGGCTCTGAATCTCAAACCAAATCAAGGGCTCTCCCATGCACGGGAGAGAATTGCTTTTCTCGGAAAAGAGGTGACGCTAATCCTTTGGTAAAAACATCCACGTACTGAGATGAACTAGGAACTTGTAGAACACGCACATGTCCTAGCAAAACTTGATCTCGTACGAAGTGGAGATCTATCTCAATGTGCTTCGTTTGCTGATGCTGCACGGGATTCCCAGTCATGTACACTGCGTTGATGTTATTACAGAAGACAATGCTAGTGGCAGCCGGTTGTCGGTGAAGCTCAGAGCCAGCAGGTGTCAGTGAATGCATTGGCAACAACACTATACTCAACCTCAACACCGGATAGAGATACAATCTGATATCCCTTGGAGGACCAAGAGATGATATTGTTCCCCAAGAACACGCATTAGCGAGACCTAGATCACCATGCATCAGGACAAACTGCCTAGTTGACATTGGAGTATGCAATCAAATCCATAGATGAATGCTTCAACAGGATGAAACCATATCGTGTAGTGCCTCGTATGTACCCTAGTATGCGCTTCAAAAGTTGAAGGTGGCTCATGATTATGCATTGGAAGACAAACATGTTGAACTGAGTACGCGATGTCTGGCCATGTGAAGGTGAGGTACTAAAGCCCACCAGCTATGTTGCGATACTCCGTAGGGTCAGCAAAAGGTCACCCGAAGTGGATGACAACTTGGAGCTGCTGTCGAATGGCGTAGTCGAGGATTTATAGTGTAGAATACTGGCACGCTCGAAGAGCTCAAACGCATACTTCTCCTAAGAGAGAAAAAGCCCATCAGCGATGTGAGTGACAACAACCTCAAGGAAGTATGAAGGTTGCTAAGTTCAGTCATGGCAAATTCCACTTGTAGAGTTGCAATCAAGCGATGAAGGAGCGATATTGAGGGGGCTGTGAGGATGATGTCATCAACATATAACATGAGGTAGGCCATGTACGAGCCACGGTGGAAGACAAAGAACGAGGAGTCAGACTTGGCACCAGTAAATGCAAGAACACCAAAGTGAGTAGCAAACCATTGGAACCAGGCACGAGGAGTTTGCTTCACTCCATAAAGGGATTTACTTTGGCGACACACCTTGTTGGGTTGAGTGGGATCAACAAATCCAGAATGTTGGCATGCGTAGACAAGTCACAGAAAGTGTACCATGCATAAATGCATTTTTGACATCAAGCTGGTGAATCTGCCAAGCACTGGTAAGAGCCAAGGAGAGCATGGTGCGAATGGTCGCCGGTTTTACTATAGGGCTGAAAGTTTGATCAAAGTCCATTCACGCTGAGAAAAGCCACGCAATACCCATCATGCCTTGTAGCCCTCGAGAGACCCATCAGACTTAAGCTTGTGGTGAAAAACCCACTTCCCTGAAACAACAACGGCGCAAAGGGCATTATATTTGTCAACCATGGCCGCATGCCAGTTTGGATCCTTCAGAGCACCTCAATATGTCTTCGGGATGGGTGACAGACTGTCCACGTGCAAGTCTAAAATTTTCTTTGGCTGTTGAATCCCATCGTAGAGACGTGTCCGCATTTGATGCGGAATAGGCGGAGGTTGACGACGACGCACCGGAGGTGGTACCACAAGTGCAACAGGAGTCTGTGACCCCGAATCAGTGGACGGGGCCGCTGGTTGCACCGAAGGAGGATGTGACGTTGGCAGCTGCTGGGTGCTACCAAGCCCATTAGAGGAGCCACGTCCGTACATGACACTAGGGGAACTAGCTGAGCACATGTCATGGAGCCTCGTGTGCACATACCTAGGGAGCCAGCTATGGACGTACTCGTAGAGGCAACGACAGATGCGCGTGGCGCGCAGGCGAGCCAGCTGCAGACGCGCGCGGGGAGCCGGGTGGAGACGCCCTTGGCGACTCATGGGTCGAGGGTGCACCGGGCGGCGTGGTCGGTGTTGTAGAAGTAGTCAGCTGGGTCGGGCTGCCAGACACATCACGCGCCGGTGCAGCAGCAGAGCGCAACAACTCCAAGACGGTGGGGAGCATAACAATCACCGTCGATGATGAATCCTGCAAAAAATCAAGTGCTTCCGAACCGGTGGGAGTGGCAGTGGAGGCAAAAGAAAACACAGACTCGTCGAAGACAACATGACAGGAGACAATTATCCGTTGAGAGACACGATCAAGGCAGCGGTTGCCGCGGTGGTTGGAAGGGTAACCGAGAAAGACACATGGCACGGAGCGGGGGGCAAGCTTGTGTGGTGCGGTAGCTATGGGTTTTGGGTAACCCAGACAGCCAAAAATGTGAAGGTCAGTATACGACGGATCAAGTCCATGCAAGACGCGATAGGGGATGCGGTTCGCAAGAGTTGTGGTAGGGAGTCGATTGAGGAGAAAGACGGAGGTGTGAAGGGCCTCTGCCCAATACTGTGGCGGCATGCCGGCTTGAAAAAGGAGTGTGTGGACCGCGTTATTGAGTGTGCGAATAATGCCCTCAGCCTTGCCGTTCTATTGGGAGGTGTATGGGCATGCATGTAAACCAAAGGTGGATGCCATGAGTACTAGCAAATGTGCCAAGCTGAAAATTGTCGAACTCACGACCGTGGATACCCTGAACAAGACACTGAAACTGAGTGAAAGCTAAAGCATGAAGAGACGCTAGGTGGGAGACTGTGTTGGATTTGTACCGAAGAGGATAAACCCAAACATAGTGAGTGAAACCATCAAGCACAATGAGATAATACTTAAACCCAGAAATACTAGACACATGAGACATCCATAAGTCACAATGAAGTAATAGAAATGGACACTTAGTACAACTAGTTGAACGAGCGAAAGGTAGATGAACATGACGACAAAGTTGACAAGCATGACACAAAGTTGACAAGCATGACACAAATACTTATTCCTAGGGATGATAGAAGCCTGAGCAAGACTATCCATCACAGACTGCCCTGGATGACCGAGACGATGATGCCACAACGCAGTGATGCCGCTATCAATGAGGAAGGCATCAGAGCGATGATGTGATGGCGAGGTGGGGCGGACAGGGTAGAGGGTGGTAGAGCTACTGGATCTGAAAATTTTCTCCTGGTGGGATAATCCTTCACAGAAAAACCATAAGTGTCAAACTTAACGGAAACAAGATTATCAGTAGTAAATTGACGAATTGACACAAGATTTTTTTTAATGATGCGAGGGGTAACCAAGACATTATTAAGATGAAGGGGACGACTAGTGGAAGTGAAAGGGAAAATAGTATGCCCTGTGGCAGTGACCGGAAGAGAGGAACTATTATCCACAACTACGGAGTAGGATGACGGAGGGGACGAAGTTAGGGATGAAATATACCATGATCGGATGCAAGATGCGAGGAGGCACAGATGTCCATGTACCAATCACCGAGGCATTGCGGCTCAAGCGCCATGGTGTTGAACTGGTTCATGAGGGCAGTGGAGTCCCATAACGCCTGCAACGGGGTAGGAGACGGCGCACCATAGCCGGCACCAGACGCCCCGTAGCCATATGCACCACCAGGGAGGCCACTGGGGTGGTGGTACGGCGCCGCGGTGTAGAAGGCCTAAGGGGCTTGCGACCCATAGGAGGGACTGGCAGGATGTGCGCCGAGGGGACTGGCATTAGGCGCGTGTGACCACAGCTTGGTGGCGCTGTTTGAGGGGTTGTTGCGTCTGACCATAGCTTGGTGGCGCTGTTTGAGGGGTTGTTGTAGGAGAGGGCTGCGAGGCCCCCCTTGTTGCCTGTGTTGTTGTCCCCCTTGTTCTTCCCTATGGTGCAGCAGTTCGCAATCTTGCCCTTGCTGCTAGCGACTTGTGGAGCAGCGCTGCCACCACCAGTGGGAGTCCCACCGGAGAGGAGCACTATCTCCGGCGACGTGTGGAGAGTCCTCTTTTTGAGTTCCTGTAAAGCAAGGAGAGAACACACGCGAGCGAAGGAGGGAAACGGTTCCATCAGTGCTACAAGGTTGGAGACGTTGATGTAGTCCTCGTGGAGACCGTTGAGGCATTGCAAGACGAAGGCATCATCGGCATCCGAGAGTGTCTTCAGCTTCAGGCAATAATCGGCAATACTCGTGTTGGCTTGCATGAGTTGCGTCAATTCTGTGCCGAAGAGGACGGCTCGGTGTTTCTTATTGTCGCGGAATAGGCCGTCGAGTGCAGTCCAATATTGAATAGGATACGATATGAGCATTATCCGTTAGAATCTGATCAGGTTTCACCCTTACTCGCACATGGCACTGTACCACACCCCCTCCTCAGTTAGGTGGGCAGACATACCACATCATCATCACCATTTAGTGGTTCGTATCTTTGCGAACTAAAGAATCCTCAAACATCTTGGCAGCCATAGATGAAATGTGGCTCGAGTATTTGCTTGATTTCAGCAGCCATTGGTCTGCAATAATACTAGATTAACAAACAGATGCACTCAGGGTAATGGACGGATGCACTTGCTTTTGTTCGTTTGGCCAATGACTTTTACTGACTTTGTTATTAATTGTTCACTTGTTGCAGACTTTTTATAACGCTTACTTGGCTAGATCAATCAATGATAACTTACATGAAACCATGCATGGACAAGTATTGAAACCTCTGATCTGGATAAAGCTCTGCTTCCAGGGTTATATTTAATTACCTGTTGCTTATACTACAGCTAGCTGGTAGCTGCTATATAACTAATGCTCCCTCTGATTAATTTGGCTGGGCACCAGCATATATACACGATACAACAGTATTTCTATATATCGACCAACATAACACGTATCATCATATAATAAATGCCCGACCGATCAATCGATCAACGTACTATCACATACTTCCTCCGTCCGTCCGGAATTAGTGGTCGCTCAAACGAATATATATACACATACTTCCTCCGTCCGTCCGGAATTACTGGTCGCTCAAACGAACATATATACGGAGGGAGTATGTCACTATATATATGCACATCGATCCGGCAATAGCAGCAACACACTATATATCTAGACTGATCATTACCCCTTCCTCCCATGCAGGAATATATCATTCATATGCACACACTTGCACGCCCACCTCCCCACCAATATTAATGCTACTGCAACGATGGAGAAAAAATTACTACTACTTGTGCTAGTAGAGTACTAACTAGCTAGTACATAGCTGCATGCACCTCCTCCGGCTTCGTCCAGCACCTCCAGGGGCACCTCCTGGAACCCCTCCAGCCCGAAGTCCTCCGCCTTGGGCAGCCGCGCCACGTACGCCTCCATGTCTTCCACCGACGGCTTCATCCATTCACTATCCGTCTGGGTCCGGTCGGGGTCGACGCCGTTGAGTTGGAGGAGCAGCACGGAGCGAAATTGCCATTGGTGCTGGTGCTGCGAGCTGGAGGCGAATGAATGAGGGAGAGGTTGAGGCGGGTGCAGTCGGCGTAGAGCGCCCTGGTGGCGGCGTCATAGGCGTGGGCGGCGTCGAGCGCCTCCTTGTTGTACCGTACGCCTCCACGATTTTCTTTTCTTTTCTTTTCTTGGCGTATGAACGATGCCATGTGCTGCTCCGCTCTGCAACGTACCTACTGTTATAAGTCAAAGTGAATGAACAGATCAAAATCCATTTTATTCCATCGATGATCAGAACATATATATACAACCAGAACAGACGCAAAGCAGGGGCGCGTCCGATCGTGGTGATGCGAGGAAACGGTCGCAACGGTTAGCATCTGCACGTGCAGTACAGTACACAGAGGATTATCACTTTAATTATAACTTAATTAAATCCTAACACTCCCCCTAATCCTCGCTTGTCCTTATGACTGATCATACTTGGAATCATCTCCTCCAAAAACCCTGTGGAAAAACTATGAGAAGATACACATAATATGCCATGAAAACTCCTCCAAAAACCCAGTGGAAAAATAAGGAGAAAATGACATAGCACCATGCTTGTATTACTATTGCCTCATTAAAAATCTTTCATGAGAAACTATTCAGGAAAAACTCATAAAGGAAAAGAGTGCAATGCATAAGATCCGAAGATCTCGAACAGGTTATCGTTCAGGAGTGCACTCCCCCTGAACCTTGCAAATAACAAAATCATCTCATACCAATTCTATTAACTTATTTCTGGAATGAAGAACTTGGTAAAGACTTTGTGAATAAATCACCAAAATTATCGCATGACTTCATTTGCAAGATATTTATCTTCCACCTTTCTTTAACTCACGGGGAATAAAATACTTTTAGAGCCATATACATTATAGTGTTGCTCTTTATAACCTGTCTGCATCTACGTAATACAAACAAAATATTATCTTCATAGATAATGGTAGGTGGTTCCTACCAACCAATCCCACTTGAACTTTCAACAAAGTTCATCATTCTGTGAAGTCACATATATTCATGTGATGCTTCATACGAATCAATGATTTCAGAATGATTAGTGGATGCAGCCACTAAAATATGTCTTATCGACTTCCCAGAGAAGGTCACACCTTCATTCGAGGAGACAAAAACCAGTCTGTAATCTAGGATTATGGGGATCTAATATATACCCAGCATCACAATATTCAACCATGGTCATATCTTGATTTATTTTTCATAGAACAAACCAAGATCTATGGTGTCCAAAAGATATCTAAAAATATTCTTCACACCAACCCAACGCCTTTTAATCAGTGATGCATTGTATCCAGCCAAAAAATTTACTGCTAATGAAATACCAGGCCTGGTGCAGTTTGCTAGATACACCCGTGCTCTCATTGCACCGCGATATGGAAACTCAAGTCCAAATATCTCTTCATCACTGTCATTAGGCCTTAATGGGTCCTTAACTCTAGTAATCTAGAGATCTCAAAACCATAGTTCTTTAATGGATATGACTTATCCGTGTTGAACTTTCAACAATCTTTTGGATAAATGTAGACTGATGAACAAGTATTCCCGAAGGAATACGCTCAAGTTCCAAACTCAAGCAAAGTTTGGTCTCAACCAAATCTTACATCTTACACTCCGTCTTAAGATGATATGATTGTATCATGTATCTCTTGTGTAGCTCCAATGATACTCAGATCATCAACATACACAGGATTGTACAAAATCCATCTTTGGATTTCTTGATGAACATACATGAACAATCATCAATGTCTGAGTAACCTTCTAATAAAGGAACTCACTCAGTCGGTTATACCACATCATTGCCGACTACTTCAAGTCATAATGATTTCTGAAGCTTTACGCAACACATGTTGCGATTAAACTCGGAATCTTCGTTCCCTCGGGAACTATCATAGAGATATCCGAATCAAATGACTCATACAACTATGTAGTCACAACATCCATCAATTGGATATACAAATTCATTATTCACTGCCAATGATATAAAATATCGGAGTGTTATTCCACTCATAGGAGAATATGTTTCATCATAAATGATGACGGGTCTCTGCGTGAACCCATGTGCTACAAGCCTCGCTTCATGTCTCACCACCTCTTGGCTTTTATTCCTCTCATAAACAAAAAACAACTGGGCTCCCCCGAAAACACATTCAGAGGAGTGGGTATTACTAATCAGGTCAATACCCCCCCCCCCCCTCTTCTTGAGAGCGAGCACCTCCTCAATTGCTGCCTTCCTTTTGATCAACTAGAGCGTCCAAGACACTCAGCCATGCATGGACTTAAGTTCTAGATCCAATCCAAGGTCTTTTGCAATTCTCGAGGAGAAATAAATGTCGACATAATGTAGTCTTTATTATATGATTCTCCCGAATCCATATACATAGTGGAGATTTCATCATTACCTTTTGACTCTTCGTGATTTCCCACAACAATTGAGTCAAGGTCTTCCGATGTCCCAACACCAAATTTGTGTGCGCACTCGTGCTGGGTCATGGATGTGTCCAACATCCTTCAGGTGTCCTTCAACCCTAGGTTTAATGTCAACATGAAGTTGACCTGCATTTACTGTTTGAGGATTCCTCATTCCCCCTCGGACGCTTCTTTTAAGCCTTGTCCTATATGTCCAGATTCTTCCCCCTCTTGGGTGGCCGAGTGGACCTATGGGTCATATCCACTCTCTCTGGCATATTTACTATGGGAACATTTTACTTTGTGACACCTTTATACTCAGTAAATGCAACTGGCAGATTATTTGCGATACTTTGCAAATTTATAATCTTCTGAACCTCTAGTTCAGATTCATTCGTACGTGGACCTGAGGACTAGATGTCTATCACATCTCATTCTATTTCCCGGCATTCAATGTGGTTACTATCTCCCCCTAATGCCGGAAAAATGTTCTCATCAAAATACAACTAGTGTACCGGGCCATAAACAAGTCCCCTTCTAAGGACTTCAGGTACTTTATGATTGACGGAGAATTGTAACTCACATAGATCCCCATTTCTCTATGAGGGCCCATATATGTATGCCGCGGTGGTGAAATCGGTATGTATCCAACGCAACCGAATTATCGCAGATGGAAAATACTTGCTAATTTCCACGTACTAACTGCAACAGGGGGACCGTATAATATCCAGTTGGTCGAATTTGTATCAACTATGCAGTATGACTGCATGTCCCGAACACGATGTTGGGAGATTACAATTATGTAGGAGCTATCTTGCTATAAACTTTATCCTCTTGATAAGTGATTTCGCAAGACCATTCTAGGCATGTACACAAAGTAGCAATATGCTCCACAGTCATGCCTAAATCTAGGCAGTAATCATCAAATGCTCATGAACTAAATTCCATAGCATTATCCATTCTGATGGATTTATCCCGTGCCCGGGATGATTTGCTCTCAAATTCATGATCTGAGCAATCAGCTATATAAAATCATGGTTCCTTATAGAAGTAAGACACACATTGGACCATCCCTTTGATGCATCCAAAAGCACTATGGAATATTTGAATATTCCATATAACGGTTGAATTGGATCACATATATCTCCAGTCCATATAAATCTGAAGGCTCATCCTTTATCTTGAGATAAGATGGCCTTGTGATCAGTTTCCTAGTTGCACATTCCATGCATACAAATACTAGTGAAATAGGAAATTTTCACACCCGTTAGATTGTGTCAAATGTAACCACCAATAATTTTCTCATCATCCCAATACCAGGATGATCTAGGAAACCATGTGATATCTTGAACTTATGAAGATCCGAGAATTTTTTTTGTATGCCAAATGCATAAATGGTTTAATTCATGTATAATACAATCCATGATATAGTGAAGCATTTACTCTAGGATTTCGTTTAAATCCTTTTTGCTGAGTCATGAGTAGGCTTCCAACCTCACTCAGTTTGTGGATTTCAACATAGAAACCGATGCGGCTATCCTTTAAACTCAGCAAGGTACGAGTAGAATCTTGATACATGAATGCATCCATGATTATCATATAGTACCCATAGGGAGTGTAATTGTGGCTTGACCAAAACCAACAATTACCATATCACGGCCATAACTTGTCATGACACTTTCATTACTCTTCTCAAGAGTATGATAATACTTTATCTCCCTTAATATTGTGTTAGTAGACCCAGTTTCCACTTAACACATTTCCTTCTTAGTTGGATTATTTATAGAAGCTATCTATAGAGTATAGCATACATATAAACTCATATAGAAATACATAGATTATATGTCACTAGAAAGATTTCACTAGCATGTCAACGACACTAAGACGTAGATCTTCCTTTTGTTGAGCATGCTCCTGGTTTCCCACATTCCGAGGAACGTCTAGGAAATTTCAACCATCGGGAAATCATCATTATGTCCAATGAAGCAAGCTCCATACTAGTTCCCATGAGCAAACCAATTGATTACACATCTAGATCCACTAAATGCTTGAAAGTATCACATTTCCTTGCATTGTGAGTCGTATAACCACATGTATAGCAACCACCAGAGTTGCAAGCCTTGTCATTTTTCTTGAAATGACTTTTGCTCTTCTCAGCTCCATTCTTACTCTGCTTCTCATCATGTCTCCACTTCCTTTCACAAATGGAAAAATTGTTAAGTCAAAATCCTCATACAAGGATTGAAAGTGGAGATCATTTCCTCGATGAGATCGGCATCTAAAACTACACTATTGCAAAATCACAATTTTCAGTTGTTTTGATGCATACCAGAGTTGTATGTTGCCACTGACTCGAAGTCATGGAATCAGACGAGCGTCCATTCCCTATGCACTTTAGGTATCATCACCACTCTCTATTGATCCCAACAGATCATCGTGTAGGTGATGTGAGATGAAGTGCGATGCAACAAACTATGCTATATCTGTATGGTAACGCAGCAGAAAACAAAAAATTTCCGACCTACGCACTAGCCCAGGACCACTATGGAGACTGCATACAAGGTTTGATCTCTTTCGTTACCGACTCGTAGCGCAGCGGAAGTAGAGTCGATGACGAACGGCGGTGCAGATCCCCGCAGCTAGGATTTTACAACCTCCCAACCGCGAGGATGTATACCCTCATCTGCCCCGCGGACAGCCCTTCGGGAGGCGGTCGCACAGTCCCCCGGACGGTGTCGCGGACAGCCCTTCGGGAGGACCTCCGAAACTCGGACTGTCACTCGGACAGCCCTTCGGGAGGACCTCCAAAACTCGGACGGTCACACGGACAGCCCTTCGGGAGGCACTCTCGAACTAAGACCGAAACTATGATCTCTCTACAGAGTTGCACACATACGGTGTCATCTATCCGGCAGGGCTTCGCCGTCCAGAACTAGTTCCCACCGGAACCCAGACAGCTTTTCGGCTCTACGAAACTATTTCGTGGGAGGGAGAGAAGAAAGGCAGATCATGCATGCCATGTGTGTGAGAGTTAGAGTGAGTTTGGAGAGCTCCTCTCCACCTCCTTATATAGTGGTGG
Source organism: Elymus sibiricus (assembly GCA_039707655.1). Classification (NCBI taxonomy): domain Eukaryota; kingdom Viridiplantae; phylum Streptophyta; class Magnoliopsida; order Poales; family Poaceae; genus Elymus; species Elymus sibiricus. The sequence continues at coordinate 2,577,366 of CM077664.1, read as the reverse complement.
AAGGGGTGAGGGGGGGCTGAAATTTCAGCCCACAAAACAAGCACCCACCAAACAAGGAAACATGTTCCCACCAAACATGGAGAAAACATGTTCCCTTGTCCATGGTGTTCCCCCATGGGGCCCCACCTTCCTCCCAACACTCTCCACCATTTGTGGGGGCTGCCCTCCACCATGGGGGGGCCCCCCAACACTTTGTCCAGCCACAAGGGGGTTGTCCCCTAAAGGGGGCGCCCCCAAAAACAGCCCAAAAACAGCCCCCACGATCCGTGGGATCTTGTCCCCTCTCGCTGGGACAAGATGTTTTCCGAAACTATTTCTTCTGAAAAATTCCGGAAGGTCCCAGAACATTTCCGGCACCCTCTAAAATTATCTGGACTCGCTCCAGAACATTTCCGGTATGGTGGTTTAATTTAAAACCATCTTCGTTTACCCGGTAAACAATTCCGGCAGCTCCGAAAACCTTTTTTCGGTTTTTTCTCCGAAAAAATTCCAGAAATTACCAGACCAATCTGGCAACCTCCAAAACATTCCCGGTGCTTGCCGAAACCTTTTTGGATCAATGGTTTTATCCGAAACAACTTTTCGGTTTTACCGAAACTTTTCCGGTGTTCTCTCCGGAACTTTTCCATCGTCTCTGAAACCTTTCCAGTGACTTTCTCTCGGACTCCTCGTCTAGTATTCAGCAGATAGATGACCCTTAAGCGTGTGACCCTATAGGTTCGGTGAAGTATAGACATGACCGGAACACTTTCCGATCAATGATCAGCATCGGAGCCGTGGACACCCATATTGACCCCTATACCCACACGAATGAATATTCAAGTGAACCTCCAGTTGCCGTGTGCTATTCCTGTTGCTTCGCGATATGTTACAATACCCGAGGTGAGATTTATCGGCATCCCTGTGGATCAACAACCTTGTCCACTATGCCAGTTACCTCGTTGCCGGTATTGTTCTCTTTTCTCGTTCCCGTGTTCCGGCATCCCCGTGATCAAATCACAAAAGTGTCTGGCCAGACGATGATGGATACCGTAACACCGAGAGGGCCCAGAGATATCTTTCCATCGCCGGAGGAGCAAATCCCAATCTTGAGCTATCAAGTTACTTGACATACTTTTCCATGAACCCGTAAGCCGCCGTAATAGCCACCCATTTACGGATGACGTTTAACAAACCCCAAAGTTCATGAAGCAAGCATGAAGAAACTCAATACTCTCATGGTCTAAGGAATTATGCAAACATTAACTTCTCTGTGTTATTAACCATTAACTTATGACGAATGTATCTCATAGCATAACATCAATACGGGTCGATTCAACACAAATGTTCTTCTAACATTGTGCCCTCAAAATTGCCGGCATAGCCATGCCCATGATCAGGAAAACAGGATCATCATGCAATACTTGAGCCAGTCTTAGAGGCCAGACTAGGAATACATTTTACCGTTTATTATCCCACACGTGCATATGAGTCTTCCTCCGAGCCTCGTTTTATTTGTAGACTCGAGAACCATAGCAGTTATAGCATGGAACACAAACCTAATCATGAACATGGAGATAAATAATAGCATTTATTATTGCCTCTAGGGCATATCTCCTACAGACTCCCACTTGCACTAGAGTCAATATCTAGTCAATGCTAATGCACTTTACACCTATGGCATACCGGTGTAAAAAAATGCTTCGCATGTGGTATAGCCTGATGTCCAACGGATCTGACAGCTTCAGTTCCGTGTGTAACTTTGCATATCCTCGCGTTTTCACGCTTTCACAAAATTCATATTTTGTGTGGACTTGGCTTTGTATGTATGTGAATCATTGGTCGAAACCTGATTCCTCAGACTGAGCTATGGAGCAACTATCTGCAATAGTGTCCCATTGACCAAAGCCATCTTGGAACCATACTAAGTTCATGAATGAACTATATGATTCAACAACTTCTTTGTCGCTTCTAAAGCATCAACATACTTAGCCTTTGTTATAGAATTCGCCACAGTATCTTGTTTGGAACAATTTCCAACTACCGTGCCACCATATTGTGTATTACACAAAACCCTTAACTTAAATCGAAAATCGCATGGAGCATTGATGAAGACTGTATCGATGTAACATTTTACAACGAACTCTTCATAATCTCTGCTTGCGAGAAAACATGTCATCACTACTACTCTAGTACTCAATGACATCTTTCACTGTTGTCCTATGATCAGTACTTTGATCACTTTTGTACCGATACTCGCAACAACTTTGGAGTATCGGACATATCTGGTTGTTTTACATACCATGGAATACATGATTAATCCAAACACAAGAGTGTGTGGAATCTCCATCATGTATTTCACTCATCAGTGTTTTGGGACACTGAGTCTTGCAAAAACTCTTTCCATGTGACTTCGGCAAGAATCACTCCTTGGCGTTTTAAATGCTAAAAGTTTTAGCATCTTGTCAATATGTATTCATTGCTCGGCCCTATTAGGTAAATCTATCTCCATAGATCATCATGCCTAATATTAAGGCTATTTAGCCCAAGCACTTCATCGAAAAAACCCTTTTCAAATGAAGTCCTAATTCGTGTCAAGAAATTTATTTCCAATTAACAATGTGTCAAGCACACAAGGTTTTTAGAAATATTATTATGCTCCCACTTAATTTCTTGAATTACAAGCATCTTCGTTACCCATTGATGAAGTCAAACCCCTTTGACCATTTCATCAAAACACGAAGATTCCAACTCCATTTTGCTCTCTTCTATCCATCGCTGGAACTCTGAAGTTTGCACCCTTACTAGCATCCTCTGGATTGTCAAAATACCTTGGACTGTATCACATACAAGTCCTAGGTTTCATTTCCATCAGATGGAAATCCTTTTGTCATCCATGTTTCATATCTCATGATTGAAATATGTATTAACTGCTAGTTCAACCCGAACCGACTTCAAGCATCGCTACGGTGAAACAACCTCATCATAGTCAACTCCTTGAACTTGTTATTTCAACAAGTCGAGCTTTATGGATAAAACATTTTTATCCATATCAGTTTTTAGTTCCATAAATATTCGTTAGACTCTAAGTCTTCCGAAAGGTGTATCAAGGTTTTAATCTTGAATCACTTATATGGAAACTATCTCGGATTGTATTGGCATTTAGCCAATTTCGGAGTCAGGGCCCATCACCGCTTCCTTGTGTATTGTAGGTATACTGTTGTCCAACAACAATATCTCGTTAGCGCACCTGAGAGGTTTGCACGAGCCTTGCCTACGAGGTTCAGCTACAAGTTCGACTGAAGTCCATACATTTTATTGTAGAGACTTCCGTATCAGTCGCAGTAGGAAACTCCGGAATCACTTCCAAGGTTTCCTTTGATCTGATGACGAAGATACTGGTTATCTCGTCGAGTTGCACTGTCCTCCCACTCGCCTTTTGTAAGAACTATTCTCTTTAAAAGCATACCGTTTTGCGGAAAAATCCTTTGCCTCGGTATAGTGGTGGGGAATACCCAAACGACTTGGGATAACCTTACGAAGTAGCACTTGTCTGATTTGGAATAGGTTTGTAACCTTTTACACAAGCCCCATATTCCAAATGTTAAGAAAAGATATAACATGGTTGGGCGTACCATACCATGGCATCATTTCAACAGACCTGATGGATCTCTTTTCAGTGTAAAAGCCGCAGTCTCTAAAGCATTACTCTTTAAAAGGGATAATGGCAAATCTATTTATGTCATCTTTGATCTTACCATGTCATAAATGGTTCGATTACATCTTCACGGACTTTCCACTTGCAGTGGTGTTCCAGGAGGTGCAAGTTATGAAACCCCCTTTCACAACTCATCAGACATTCGCTAAACTTGTAACTCAAATATTCCTTTCTGCAATCGAATTGTAGAAACATAATTTTCTTGTTACAATATTTTCTTCTTCATTTTGAAAACCTTTTGAATGAATTCAAAAGATTCAGGCTTACGTCTCATCAAGTAAATATCAATATATATCTACTTGAGTCATTTTTGAAGGTAGACAAATCCACTGTTTGCAACAACATTTATTGGACTACACACATCATAATGTATGATTACCAATATGTTCTTTGCTCATTCCTTATGGCCTGTGAACGGTATTTCAGTCACTTCACCTTTCAGAGGAAAGTTGCAAGTGTTAGATGATTCAAAATCAAATGACTTCAAAATCCATCATAATGGAAGTTTCCATGCGGGTTTCTCCAATGTGACCAAATGCAGTGCCACACTTGTGTGGTATTCTTTTAGTCTTGCGACATTTAGCGTCAGTGTTATGGATGTATCATATTACCATCAATATTCATAGCATACATCCCATCCTGTATGGAAGCATGGCCCTTCATGTTATTCATAACACCGAACATCAAAAGTTCTCTTATGAATAACCTTCTTGCAAAATACCTTATGCAAAGGGCTAGAGTGTATGAAACTCTAAATGAATTATGAAAGTAAATACAGAGGCAATGTATTAATATCAATATTCATAACATACATCTCATTCATAATGAAAGTATGGCCCTTATGTTATTCATAACACCGAACATCAAAAGTTCTCTTATGAACAACCTTCTTGCAAGATACCTTATGCAAAGGGCTAGAGTGTGAAACTCTAAAATGAATTATGAAAGTAAATACAGAGGCAATGTATTAATATCAATATTCATAACATACATCTCATTCATAATGAAAGTATGGCCCTTATGTTATTCATAACACCGAACATCAAAAGTTCTCTTATGAACAACCTTCTTGCAAGATACCTTATGCAAAGGGCTAGAGTGTGAAACTCTAAAATGAATTATGAAAGTAAATACATAGGGAATACACCTATGGAAGGCATAGTAACATTTACTATGTTCCCTGCGCGTATCTAAACCTCATTCCTGGCTAGTCTTTCAGACCATAGTAGTTCTTACATCGAGCTGCAACAGAATGCAATCGAGCGGGTATCTTTGTGATTAACTCACAATACCCAAGAATAAGTGATTAACATGTTTAACCATAATTGCCAAGAACTATATCTTTGACCAGCCTTCTATACATCAAAAACTTGTATGACATTCATACATGAGCTGGATATTCCAGTCTTCTTTCCTTTTGCCATTATACTTCTAACAGTTTAACTTTCAGTATTTCTCCTACTCTCAGAAGAAGCACCCAATTTTAGAGTGGCGTTAGCCCCGGATTTCCTAGGCGTGAAAGTTTCACTAACACCCTTCGGACACTTCCTTTCTCTTTAAGTTGTTGTTTTATTCACCATCATCATATGACAGGCGTTCTTCTGGATCCCTCTTTTATCAGTCTAATGCATAGTAAACTCCTTTACTAATAGTTTGCAAACAAACATTGCTTTGGATATCTCATATCTTTTAGCCTTTATCTGTCTCTGAAAATGATTTTCAGATTCCATGAATATCACATAACTATCCAAACTTTTGAAGTTCGGGTCTCATCGAAGCAAACGTATTGCACTTGACTGAAACAGAATTCTAGCTTTTGGATCGAAGGACGAGAGTCACATGATCCATAGCATTAGCGGGAGAATACCGAAAGTATGCGATAGGACAAAGTCCTTCTCGGCACTCTAGAGGACAATCCTCACATTACGTTACCAACCGTAAAGATTTAACCAGATATTTAACAGCTATTCAATTTTTAATAGGGAAGGTGGAAACGCGAGCCATTATCCTACAACTATTATGCAAATCACACTTAGACAGAGTTCATAATTAATTGCACTGAGAATTAAACAAGATAATTCTACAGTGCGCTCCCACTCAAATCAATATCTCTCATAATTGATTGTGAGTGATGCAAGATCCAACTTTCAATTCAGCGTCAAGGATGTAACCATCTCAAGTGACGAGAATTTCAATTGGCAGGCCAACTTGCCAATCACATCTCTATGTGACTCTTGTTCATCTTTCGATGCTTGTGTTCCGAGCTCATGACTTTCATGCCTGAACGTCAAGACAACCAAGTGATCTTGCTGCGAGGTCTCAACTCACCCGCCTCACACTTCTCTAATCGTTCGTACCCATGTAACCATGTGATACCCCGAAGAGATAGGTGCCGTGACGGTGCTACAATTGGGAGAACACTAACTACTTGATATTTTTTTTTGAGAGATCACCCTAATAAAAAGCGACTACCGCGCAATCAAGAAGGGTGCATCATAAGGGATAAACATCTCAGGCAATTCATAATAGCAAGATATGGTATAGCCCTTTCTGACGGAGAAGTCTTTCATTTCTTCGTCTTCGGCATTCGCGTCGGTGTTCACCTTCGCGAAGATTGCCACCACCTTGTCGATGCACCAAATAATATTGCTATCTCTATAGCTAATAAAATAAGTGCATTACATAAGGTTGACACGCAGGTCATTAAAGTGCAATCATATGGCTCCAGCCATCATGCCGAATCATGACACGCAGGTCATGTTAATCAATTTACATCATATAGTCATCTCATACATAATCAAATTATTATGAACACTGCTATACCACATCACATGCACATGCAAACCATCCTGCAAAACCAAGTTAGACGCCTCTAATCGGTTCATGCGAAATTTTATTTTACGTGGCTTCTAAGGTTTCGAAACAAACCGAAGCTACCAACGTCCATCATCAAGCATGATAATCCAAGTCGCTAGATTAACATTCTAGGGTGTATGAAACACGAGATAATAAAATCTCGAGCCCCATACTAAACTTCATCATACGCGTGACCCCCGTGCAGATCACATCTGCATTGCCCTTTCGTCTGCAAAATTTCATCTTTCTTTTTAACTACGGTGGAATTCAATGAACTGTTAGCACTTCGTTGATCAATCAGGATCGCGGATTGCCAGAACATTGAAACTCCACCATACTGTTATCAAGATCAGAAATATGCAAATTCGAGGGAAGCAACAAGAACATCGGGTAACAGACTTCATCTGCTACCCGCACAAATAATTTTCAGCAATAGATCTCATCTACTACCTAATTATATTGTGCAACACCCATACATCTCTATGTATTCTAGATCGCAACCTGCATCTACGCATAGCACGGCTCTTGATGCCACTGTATGGTAACGCAGCAGAAAACAAAAAATTTCCGACCTACGCACTAGCCCAGGACCACTATGGAGACTGCATACAAGGTTTGATCTCTTTCGTTACCGACTCGTAGCGCAGCGGAAGTAGAGTCGATGACGAACGGCGGTGCAGATCCCCGCAGCTAGGATTTTACAACCTCCCAACCGCGAGGATGTATACCCTCATCTGCCCCGCGGACAGCCCTTCGGGAGGCGGTCGCACAGTCCCCCGGACGGTGTCGCGGACAGCCCTTCGGGAGGACCTCCGAAACTCGGACTGTCACTCGGACAGCCCTTCGGGACGACCTCCAAAACTCGGACGGTCACACGGACAGCCCTTCGGGAGGCACTCTCGAACTAAGACCGAAACTACGATCTCTCTACAGAGTTGCACACATACGGTGTCATCTATCCGGCAGGGCTTCGCCGTCCAGAACTAGTTCCCACCGGAACCCAGACAGCCTTTCGGCTCTACGAAACTATTTCGTGGGAGGGAGAGAAGAAAGGCAGATCATGCATGCCATGTGTGTGAGAGTTAGAGTGAGTATGGAGAGCTCCTCTCCACCTCCTTATATAGTGGTGGAAGGGGTGAGGGGGGGCTGAAATTTCAGCCCACAAAACAAGCACCCACCAAACAAGGAAACATGTTCCCACCAAACATGGAGAAAACATGTTCCCTTGTCCATGGTGTTCCCCCATGGGGCCCCACCTTCCTCCCAACACTCTCCACCATTTGTGGGGGCTGCCCTCCACCATGGGGGGGGGCCCCAACACTTTGTCCAGCCACAAGGGGGTTGTCCCCTAAAGGGGGCGCCCCCAAAAACAGCCCAAAAACAGCCCCCACGATCCGTGGGATCTTGTCCCCTCTCGCTGGGACAAGATGTTTTCCGAAACTATTTCTTCTGAAAAATTCCGGAAGGTCCCAGAACATTTCCGGCACCCTCTAAAATTATCTGGACTCGCTCCGGAACATTTCCGGTATGGTGGTTTAATTTAAAACCATCTTCGTTTACCCGGTAAACAATTCCGGCAGCTCCGAAAACCTTTTTTCGGTTTTTTCTCCGAAAAAATTCCAGAAATTACCAGACCAATCTGGCAACCTCCAAAACATTCCCGGTGCTTGCCGAAACCTTTTTGGATCAATGGTTTTATCCGAAACAACTTTTCGGTTTTACCGAAACTTTTCCGGTGTTCTCTCCGGAACTTTTCCATCGTCTCTGAAACCTTTCCAGTGACTTTCTCTCGGACTCCTCGTCTAGTATTCAGCAGATAGATGACCCTTAAGCGTGTGACCCTATAGGTTCGGTGAAGTATAGACATGACCGGAACACTTTCCGATCAATGATCAGCATCGGAGCCGTGGACACCCATATTGACCCCTATACCCACACGAATGAATATTCGAGTGAACCTCCAGTTGTCGTGTGCTATTCCTGTTGCTTCGCGATATGTTACAATACCCGAGGTGAGATTTATCGGCATCCCTGTGGATCAACAACCTTGTCCACTATGCCAGTTACCTCGTTGCCGGTATTGTTCTCTTTTCTCGTTCCCGTGTTCCGGCATCCCCGTGATCAAATCACCCTGTGTCTGGCCAGACGATGATGGATACCGTAACACCGAGAGGGCCCAGAGATATCTCTCCATCGTCGGAGGAGCAAATCCCAATCTTGAGCTATCAAGTTACTTGACATACTTTTCCATGAACCTGTAAGCCGCCGTAATAGCCACCCATTTACGGATGACGTTTAACAAACCCCAAAGTTCATGAAGCAAGCATGAAGAAACTCAATATTCTCATGGTCTAAGGAATTATGCAAACATTAACTTCTCTGTGTTATTAACCATTAACTTATGACGAATGTATCTCATAGCATAACATCAATACGGGTCGATTCAACACAAATGTTCTTCTAACATTGTGCCCTCAAAATTGCCGGCATAGCCATGCCCATGATCAGGAAAACAGGATCATCATGCAATACTTGAGCCAGTCTTAGAGGCCAGACTAGGAATACATTTTACCGTTTATTATCCCACACGTGCATATGAGTCTTCCTCCGAGCCTCGTTTTATTTGTAGACTCGAGAACCATAACAGTTATAGCATGGAACACAAACCTAATCATGAACATGGAGATAAATAATAGCATTTATTATTGCCTCTAGGGCATATCTCCTACAATATCAGCTATAACAGGAGCCCCCTGAGCAGGTGCGGTTATGGTGGAACTGAGATTCAGTTAAACTCAGCAAATTCATTCAGGATATGTCCAACATATCTATCTTCATGCCCATTAATTTACTCTGTAGTAAATTAATTTTCAAGAATCATCAACATATTGCAACCATCAAATTGCCTAATCAAATATGTTGATACAATAGTGTGCTTTATGCTACACTAATATACAAGAAATTACTGTAAATACACATACCTACGAAAACTGCATAGCCAAATGCTAAAAGAGAAAAGGAAAACATAAAAAAAAATGGTCCTGGGCTGAATCTGCACAACCCAAACCAGTGGGCACCGCCCACATGTTTTTTTTCGTTCTCTCTTCCTTTTTTTTTTCTGGACAGAGATGGGCCTTATGTCCGGCCCATAGTCCCGCACCGCCCCCAGATCGGATAAGGCAGAGACGACGGGACGGTTTCTGCGGAATTTCCTATTCGCCGCTCTTTGCGTCGATTTGTCGACGCTTCGCACACACAGTGGCGAGCGAGCGAGCGTTCTGGGCCGGCCCATCAAAGTGTTCCATCGATCCCGGTTTGGGAACCATCTGGATGGTTCCTGAACCGTTTTTTTTTTCTATTATATGGTTTTTACGGTTTTTTATTTTTTCTTCATTTTTTCTGTTTCTTTTTTTATTTTTTCCTTGTCTGTTTTTTCATTTTTGTTTTCTTTTCCGTTTTTTATGAAACATTCTTTTTCCTTTTTTCTTTTCTTTTTTCTGTTTCTTTTTTTCTTCTTATTTTCTTTTTCTTTTTCTTTTTCTTTTTCCTTTTTTAATTTTTTTTTCTTTTACTTCCTTTTTCATTTATTTTTCAAAAATTCGCAAATTTCAAAAAATGTTCACAATTCAAAAAAAATTGCAAATTTGAAAATATGTTCGTGTTTTCAAAATTATTTTTTAAATTTGAAAAAATGTTCGCAAATTTTGAAAAAATGTTTGCATTTTCAAAAATGTTTGTAAATTTGAAAAAATGTTTGCAAATTTGAAAAACTGTTCGTGTTTTCAAAAAATGTTCATGTTTTCAAAAAATGTTCGTGTTTTCAAAAAAAAACTCGTCAATTTGAAAAAATGTTCGCGTTTTCAAAAAATGTTCGTCAACTTTTGAAAAATGTTCGCATTTTGAAATTTTGTTCACAAACTAAAAAGTTCAAGGATTTCAAAAAAATATTCCCGTTTTTCAAAATTTGTTCACACATTCAAAAAACATTAATGTTTCAAAATTTGTTCACAAATTCAAAAAATGTTCCCGTTTTCCAAATTTGTTAACAAATTCAACAAATGTTACGTTTTCGAAATTTATTCAGAAATTCGAAAAATAGTTCATGTTTTCGCAATTTGTTCGCCAATTTAAAAATTGTTCGGGGGGAATTTCAAAAAAAAAATTGAGTTTTGTAAAAATTGTTCGTAATTTTGAAAAAACGTTCACGTTTTCACTTTTGTTCTTGTTTTTCAAAAAATGTTTACAAAAGTTTTTTTGGAAATTTCACAAACTGGTTTTTATGTTTTGTCGAAGGAGTGCGATGAATTTTTATCCCGTTGCAACGCACGGGCCATTTTCCTAGTCTTTTAAAAAATCAAAAAATGTTTCCTTTAAATAATGTTCGGAGTTTTTCGAAAATTGTTTGTTTTTTTGAAAAAAATGTTTGATTTTTTCCCAAAAAAAAACGTCTCTTGAATTTCAATAATTGGTTGCTACAGTACCCGGTTGCTACAACACGATCTGCTATAAGAACTGGTCCTCTACAGTACGCCATAGAAAAAAACTGGGCAGCTTAGCGTGGATGGACTGGTTGCTACAGTACATGCGTGAGAGTAAATGCGCTACAGAAAAACTGGTTCGCTACAGTACGTGTGAGTTGCCCGGCCCAGGTGGGCGCCCCCTGTGCGAATCCCCAGCTATTTGACGCAGAGGGCGTCATATAGGGGTTCCCGGTTTCTGCCCTCAATCCCGATCCAAACGGCGGCCAGTCTACTGCTTCCACCGCCGATTGTGCTGCGGGAAGCCGTGCTACCTCCCGAACAAGCCCGTCTCCCGGACCGTCGTGTCGTGCGTCGTCGCAGCCGGCCACGCGTGGGAGGAGCATTGCGCTGTCACATTACCGAAGCCGGCCGAGCGCCGCTGTCGCAGTCGTTCTGGGGGAAGCCGCCACCGGGCAGGAGCCGCCATTCGCGCTTCATGCTAACAGTGGGCCACCGGTGCGTTCGGAGTCGAGTGCGTCGATCCGCGTTCAACATCATTTGAGAGGTAAGAATACGAATTGAAGGATTAAACATGCACGCTTACAGTTCTTAGTTTGGATTTCAATCCATTGATCGTGGATGCCAACACCCATGTTCTTCCTTTTTCCTGATCGTCCTCCCTTTTCTCTCCTCTTTGCCGTACATGGCCTAGTGGTCGACTTCTCCAGCGATCGTCAATCATCAGAGGAAACCAATTGCTCAAAGCGGAGAAGGGGCTTCCTGATTCTTGCTTCGAGTAGTACACACGCTCCATCCATGTGGTGCAGGGTGTCGCTGCCGCCGCGACTGATGTCGCCATCCACGCCGGCCGCCTCGCCGCACCGTGCGCTGGTCGCGACATGTCATTGCTGCACGCAAGCGACGCCGCCGGGGTCCTTCTTCCGACTCCACGAGCCGTTGCACCGTCAACGGCGTGGCCCCTCGCGTCTTGCATCCAGCAGCCTTATCGTCGCGCGTGTTGCCCACCCACTGGCAACGTGCTTCTGCGCCGGGAGGAGCGGCGTCGTGGGGCAGCGCCTCCGCGCTCGATGGGCGCCCCTCGCGCCGGATGAGCGCTTGCGTCGCGCTCCAAGGATTGGCCGGCGGGCAGTGCACTATGGTCGTTACCACCATCTATGATGCCCAGAACGACGGCCACCCGACGGTTCCTCCATGTCGCCGAGTGCTCTCTCTCTCTCGGTAGAGTCTGTGTGTGCTGATAACGTGTTATAAGTCAAAGTGAATGAACAGATCAAAATCCATTTTATTCCATCGATGATCAGTACATATATATACAACCAGAACAGACGCAAAGCAGGGGCGCGTCCGATCGTGGGGATGCAAGGAACGGTCGCAACGGTTAGCATCTGCACGTGCAGTACAGTACAGAGAGGATTATCCCTTTAATTATAACTTAATTAAATCCTAACACCTACCATCAGATCCATTCATTAACACACACATACATACCAGACTGAAATGTGCACTTGTCTAGTTTGTTCATTAGACAAACGTTACACAACACACGCACGCAGCACCTAGAAAGACCTGGGAGGACAGGTGTCCAATAATTTTTCAACAAAGGACCTCAACAGAAAACAAAATTACAAAGCACCCCTTGAAGGCCCCTGCACACACCCGCTGCAACGGGCGCCTTCTTCCTGGACATGACCTCTAAGGCCGTGCGCGCTGCGCTGGCATCTGAGACCCTGGTTGACGCGCTCGATATTTCCGGTCTTTCCTCCCTGCCTGATGTTCCGGTCACAGACGCTGCCGCTCTCAGCAAGGTGGCCATCCAGTGCGGCGCATCGGCTGACAATGTGGCTGGGCTCTCCCGGTGCACTCGGTCCACCTGCACTTGGAGGCCCTGGCTGGCCACCTGACACATTTGATCGTCGTTCAGCGCATACTCCTTGACACATTTGATCGTCGTTCAGCGCATACTCCTCGATCAGCCAATCTATGTGTGATTTAGATGGCAAATCTGTGGCTACTTCCTTCACCTGCCGTCTAGCGGCTCTATCCTTATGTTACAACCTTTGAAGTTACACCCCTAGCCCTCCACCCCACCCCACCACCACCCCCTGCACTTGGAGGCGCTGACCACATGCCACATTTGACTCTGTGGGCACGAAGCAGATGACAAACAAATCATAATGACAAAATGACCCAAACCAATTGAACTACCAAACTCCGCTCAAGCCTTAAACATTTTCATATTATAAAAGAGGTATAAGTAAGCTTGATAAATTACCATTCGGTAGTCCTTGTACACTAGTGCATGAACTCTTTATAGGATTTCTCTACTAGCGGCGTGCAACAAAAATGGCACACGACCGTTAATTTGTCAGAATGCCAAGTTCCCCGAACCATCGCACGCTGCTGCTGACGTCTTACTAGTAGCGTCTGACTAAACTGCACGCTGCTAGTAAGGTGCATCCAGGAAGGCCTCCAGCCCGAAACAACTAGCAGCGTGCGACGAGCCTGCATGCCACTGATGGAGTAAGAGCTAGGGGCGTGCAGACAAACAGCGGATGCCACTAGTACGAAGTGTGGACCCGAACGCACGCCAGTAATATCTCACGTAGTGACAGCGTGTGCTTCTTTGCCCAATCGCTGCTAGTAACACCATGCCAAGTTTTATTTTTTTAAACCACGTTTATATATTTTTTTTAAATTCAAAAACCATTTACAAAAAATTGCCGTGTTTGAATTATTCCATAAAAATGTTGGGATTTTTCAATTAGTTTCATCAAAAACACCTAAATATACACTAAAAAACTTTTATAGCAAAAAATTGGAACAGAAAACCACCATAATTGTGCTTAAAATCCTAAAATGCTAAAGTACTACAAGCAGCGTGTGCTCTTAGGGCGCACGCTACTTGTAGCCATATTAGCGGCGTGTGAGCCATCCCACACGCTGCTACTAACATTATAATATTAAGTTCCCTTAAAATAGCAAAACAACACCAAATAAATCCCAAAATTGGATATGTAACGATAAAATTGGATAAGATTGGTGCCCCCGATCAGGGTGTATCAGTTAGGATAGATGGGCACGTACGTTGGTGTGTGGCCCCTCCCCTGTAACGTTATTCTTTGCCTTTTTCTGTTAGGCTATTAGATCTAACTGGCCTGTTTAGCCGTCAGATCAAACCAACATTCTCCCCCATGATCGTTAGGCTTAACTGCATTCCCCCATTCTCCATAGGAATGATGTACCAAAGTGAGGTGTTACAACAGCTCAAAATGCCATAGAACCTCAACACTTATAGCACACCCGCCTATTTCGAAATGGATAACATTTTGCTTGTTGGGAGTGGTTTATTTTGATGGTCCTCTTATTCCAGAATCATAAGGCTTCCAGTATTCCCATGCCGGCAACATGTTCACGAAAAATACTGGGTGGTAAGCCTTTAGTTAGCAGATTCGCAAGCATATGCGTCGTTCTTATATGTTTAACATCAATTCTTTGATCCTGAATTCTATCTTTCACAACACGAAACTTGATGTCAATGTGTTTGGCAGCATCACTTGACTTGTTATTACTCGTATAGAAAACTGCTGGTTCATTATCACAGTACAATAAAAATTGGTTTAGATATGCTGTCAACCACTTTAAGACCGGGAATAAAACTCTTTAGCCATACAGCCTGCTCAGTGGCCTCAAAACATGCTACAAATTCTGCTTGCATCGTAGACGCAGCAGTTAACGTTTGTTTGGAGCTTTTCCACGATATGGCTCCTCTCACGAGTGTGAATATATAACCTGACGTGGATTTCTTACTATCCACACACCCGGCAAAATCGGAGTCTGAATAACCAATAATTTCTAGGTTATCAGATCTTTTATATGTAAGCATGAGATCCTTAGTCCCTTGCATATAATGCAGGACCTTCTTTGCGGCCTTCTAGTGATTCGGTCTTGGATCTGATTGGTATCTGCCAAGCATCCTGGTTACAAAACACAAATCTGGGCGTGTACAACCTTGAGCGTACATGATGCTTCCGACAGCTGAAGCATAAGGAAGCGACTTCATCTGATCAGTTTCATACCGGTTCCTCGGACATTGAAATGTCCCAAACTTATCACCCTTGACTATAGGAGTAGGTGAGGGTGAGCACTTATGCATATTGAATTTCTTCAGTACTCTCTCAAAGTATGCCTTTTGTGATAGTCCTAACATTCCTCTGGACCTATCTCGATGCCGAGGACATACGAGGCTTCACCAAGATCCTTCATATCAAAACTGGATGACAGAAAATTCTTGGTCTCATGCAGCATATCCTTATCGCTACACGCCAACAATATGTCATCAACATATAGGACTAAAATTGTGAACCTACTGCCTTTAAATTTAACATATATGCAGTTGTCCACAACATTTTCCGTGAAACCAAAAGTTTTGATAATTTTATCAAACTTGAGGTACCACTCTCTTGAAGCTTGCTTCAAGCCATAAATTGATTTCTTTAGGTGACATGCTAAATGTTCC
Organism: Elymus sibiricus; assembly: GCA_039707655.1. Classification (NCBI taxonomy): domain Eukaryota; kingdom Viridiplantae; phylum Streptophyta; class Magnoliopsida; order Poales; family Poaceae; genus Elymus; species Elymus sibiricus. The sequence continues at coordinate 2,561,816 of CM077664.1, read as the reverse complement.
TTCCCTTCCACAACAAAGCCTTCCGGCTGAGCCATGTAAATTAACGTCTTCTTTCAGGTCCCCATTTAGAAATGTCGTTTTAACATCCATTTGATGTAGTTCTAGGTCGTAATGAGCTACTAATGCCATGACGATTCTGAAAGAATCTTTGGTTGATACAGGGGAGAAGGTTTGTTTATAGTCAATCCCTTCTCTTTGTGTGAACCCTTTTGCCACAAGCCTTGACTTGAACCGTTCGACAGTCCCACTGGTAAACTTGAGTGACTAAGCATGCTTCGCACCATATCCATAAGGGTGCAATTGCGACGCTCAGCCACACCATTTTGTTGTGGTTCACCAGGCATTGAATAATGAGCAATGATTCCATTTTCAGATAAAAACTTGGCAAAAGGTCCGGGAATCATCCCATAAAGAGCATGCCTACCATACTACTCTCCCCCGCGATCAGACCGTGCAACTTTGATTTTTGCGTTCAGTTGATTTTTAACCTCAGCTTTATAGACTTTGAATTTCTCCAAAGCTTCTGATCGGTCACTGTGGCGCCCCCGATCCCGACCGTGCACTAGTCATACACGCATCATGCACGATCAAGATCAGAGACTGACGGTAGAATATCACAACACAACTCTAGACACAAATTTAAACATAAATATTTATATTGCAAGCCAGGGGTCACGAGGACCCGAATACATATGTCAGCATACATCAATAGTCTGGGTACAAACATAATTAGACAAGTTTGCCTTAAGAAGGCTGAGCAAAACAATGACAACTAGATCTAAAAGGCGCATGCCTCCTGCCTGGGGCCTCCGAACTACTCCTGGTCGTCGACGTAGTAGTAGGCACCGTCGGGGATTTCCTGCTCTTGGGCTCCGGCATCTGATCGCGGCAACCGGGTAGAAGAAAATAAGGTGCAAAGCAACCGTGAGTACTCATCCAAAGTACTCGCAAGACTTACATCAGAACTATGCTAGAATTCACCGGTATCAAAGAAAGGGGTATGTCTGTGGACTATACTGCAGAAATGCCAGAGTAGAGGGGGAAAGCATACCCTATCGAAGACTAGCATCTTGCAGCATCAGAAGAGAGTAGCGTATAATATCATATAGTAACAGGTAAGTAATAGCAACGCCCAGAGATCCTTCCTCGACTACCCCGCGAGAAGCGATCTCGGAGCAGTATAATAGTTAAGCATTATTAAAGTATCCGGTTCTAGTTGTAGTAGATCAGGATACAACTCTAAGTGTCCTGTTACCGTGGACACGGCTATTCGAATAGATTACTTCCCTGCAGGGGTGCACCAACAGAACGTCTCCTCTCGGCCCAATTGTCTGTACGCGTCAGTCCCAATAACCATCATGGTTCCCTGCGGTGTGCCACGGGTCATCCTGCCCGCCTGTCCCACACACGCCAGGTACATGTCTGCGTCACTGACTCGCACATGCACCGTGTAGCCGACAGGTCACGCCCAACAATCGCCCTACACAACAACATTCATTTACTCGCGGACAACGACCAGGGCCCAGGCCCACCTCTCTCCTAGGTGGTCTCCGCCTGCCCTGTCGCTCCGACTAAAGTGCATCTTTCGTGTCGGCTGTCGGGACAAGTCCCGAGCTACCACCACATCCTGGGTGGTACCGCTAACAGCCAGCCGCCACAGGAATCTCTCGCGGGTACCCTTGGGGCCGACCCGACTTCAACATTATCTCGCGGGTGCTCTTGGAGCTGACCTGTCTTTAATAAAGGGGGAATGTGGTATCTCAAGTCCATACTGCCAAGGTGAGATCTGAGGAATCACCCTCGGTGAAATCACACTTGATACACTGCACGACAGAGTCACCATCAAGAGTGAAGTACGAGGAATCACCCTCGCTAAGTCACGCTTGATGTGCTACACTACAGAGTCATCATCGAGAGTGATGTACGAGGAATCACCCTCAGTAGTATCATGCTAGTTACGGCTCTGCAGAGTCGTACAATTGCATGGGACTAAGGGGGTCTCAGGTCTCAATACATCGATTATCTGGTTCAATCATCCCGGACAACAAAGCATGGCAACTCGGACAAGGGGGTAGGGCCACTGATGGGACTATCATTCCTATACTAAGCATTTAGGATACAGGTAAAGTAACAATAGCAGGTTAACAAAAACAGGCTATGCATCAGAATAGGAGCTACCGGAAATACAACAGTAGCAAAATCTAATGCAAGCATAAGAGAGAAGGAATGGGCGATCTCGGAATGATCAAGGGGGTTTGCTTGCCTGGAAGCTCTGCGGAGGGGAACTGGTCGTCAGTGACGTAGTCGTACTCAGCGGTGTTGTCGGCAGTCTCGGGGTCTATCGGAGGGGAAAGAAGGGGGAAGAAACAATAAATATAAAGCACTCAAATGCAGCACGACGCATGACATGGTATTATGCTATGCTAGGGGTTCTCTAGTGCATTACTAAGTGTTTTAGCCAGAGCGGGAAAATATTCGGGAATATTTTCCCAGCTCCAGGCAGTTTCTTCGGTATGGATCCGGAGGGGAAGGTTCCATGTTTGATATGTTAGAGGGGTGTGGCAGGCATGTGGGTGGTATATTCGGATTCGTTATATTTTTCTGATCATTTTTCATATATAAATTATTTTCATCTGACTTACGGTTTATTTTATATGAATTTTCAAAGTTTTAATTAATTTCTGGAATTTCTAGATTAATTATAATTCGAAAAATACTAAGTGGAAATTGCTACGGGCACACAGCAAAGTGTACCAGTAGAGCAGCACAGTGGCTGACAGTGGGCCCCGTTGACTGCCCAGTCAGCAGTCAACGTTGACCCGCTGACTGGTCAACAAGACTAGCGGGACCCACTGGCAGTGACCCAGGGTGGGACCCAGTACAGTGCCACATCGGCCCACCAGCGTTTAAACGCTGGCGACCTCGTTTCTCGGCGGAGGGATTCGGGACGGCGTCAGATTTCGCGTACAGAGGGCCATTCGGCGCTATCGAGGGCGCGTTCGAACGAGCGGAGTGCGGCGCGTTGATCTGCGGCGGTGGCGTGGCCGGAGGTGGCGTGTAGCGAGAGCGGCGTACACCGATGGCGGTGGTCGAAATCGGGCGAGGTCGGGAATGACGCTAGGGGGGCACGGGGGAACGCGTGCGTGTGTGTTGGGCTCCTGGGAGCTCCAGGGGCACGCCAGCGTGCACGGACGTGAGTGGCAGGGCCTGTGAGCACGGCGGCGACATGGACGGCGGCAACAAGCTTCGGGTGGCGCTGAATTAGGGGCTAGAGCTCGCAAACAATGGCGGGAGCAGAGGGGGAAGAAGCTGGGGCTCACAGGGGTCCTGCAGATGTGCAAAGCGGGCTCGGGGGAGGCTCGACGTGGCCGGAATCGACGACGGCGATCCGTGGCGGCCAAGGGAGAAGACGATGGCGTGGACGGCGTTGTGGAGCGCTCCGGCTCGCGTGGCTCGACAGAGAGGAAGAGGAGGTCGCGGCAATTCTTCTTGACACGAAGGCGAGGCAAGGCGGCGATGGTGGCTACGTGGGCAAGCTCGCGACGGCGACGGCCGAGGCGGCCATGGCGGAGAGGAAGAGAGTGAGTGAGGGAAGGAGTGGATAGGGACCAGCGTATGTCACGGGGCGTCGCGGTGGAGCTCTTATCCACCCGCGGCAGCCTGTAGCATCGCCGTGTCGCGCAGCCGCCGGCGTTGCGCGCGTGCAGCCACGGGTGTGCCGACACGCACGGGAGCAGGTAGGAGAAGGTGGGAGTGGGCTGGGCCGGCTACGGGGACGAGCAGGCCGAGTGCATAGGCGAGTTTTTGTTTTCTTTTTCTGTTTATTAATTCTAGACACTGTTATGCAATATATTTACCCACCAAACGAATTTTATAAAAGGTGAAACTTGTCACTTAACTTCATTGCAATATTTGGCACTGTCACAAAAATTTTGGAGTATATTAGAATTTGTTTGGATTTTGTTTAAATGGAAGTGGATTAAATGGTGCTAGTTTGGTACTGTCTTCATGATGGTAGGGTCATTTTAGGAATTTTAGTGATATTGCTTTCCTTAACAATATTCACAATGGAATATTTCCAAAATTATGAACTATTTAGTTTTCATGTTTGATGAACTTTTATTTTCACTTGCATTTTGAATTTCAATTTAAAGTGGAGTTTGAAATGAGACATGAATCTAATGATGATGAAGCTTTACAAAACAGGGTGACTTGGCATTATCATGGTGGATCACTGTAGCTTAATACATGGGGACGTTACAATTCTTCTCCTCTAAAAGAAATTCTCGTCCCAAGAATTAAGAGGTAGGAGGAAAGAGATCGGGATATTCATCACGAAGACGATCCTCGCGTTCCCAAGTGGCTTCATTTTCAGCATGATTCGACAACTGAACTTTGAGGAATTTGATTGCCTTCTGACGGGTTCGACGTTCAGCTTGATCAAGAATGCGGACCGGACGCTCAATTCAAGAGCGTTTCCCCGTGCCCCCTAGCGTCGTTCCCGACCTGGCCCGATTCCGACCGCCACCTTCGGTGGACGCCGCCGTTGCTACACGCCACCTCCGTCCATGCCACCGCCTCAGATCGATGCGCCGCACTCCGCTCGTTCGAACGCGCCCTCGCACATGCCGAATGTCCCTCTATACGCGAAATCCGACGCCGTCCCGAATCCCTCTTCCACGAAACGAGGTCGCCGGTGGGCCGGCGTGGCACCATACTAGGGCCCACCCTGGGTCACTACCAGTGGGTCCCGCTGGCCTCGTTGACCAGTCAACGGGTCAACGTTGACTGCTGGCTGGGCAGTCAATGGGGCCCACTATCAGCCACTGTGCTCCTCTGCTGGTACACTTTGCTGTGTGCCCATAGTAATTTCCACTTAGTATTTTTCGAAATATAATTAATCTAGAAATTCCAGAAATTGATTAAAACTTTGAAAATTCATATAAAATAAACCGTAAGTCAGATGAAAATAATTTATATATGAAAATGATAAGAAAAATATAAAGAATCCGAATATACCACCCACATGCCTGCCACATCCCTCAAACATATCAAACATGGAACCTTCCCCTCCGGATCCATACCGAAGAAACTACCTGGAGCTGGGAAAATATTCCCGGATATTTTCCCGCTCCGGCTAAAACACTTAGTAATGCACTAGAGCACCCCTAGCATAGCATACTACCATGTCCTGCATCGTGTCGCATTTGAGTGCTTTATATTTATTGTTTCTTCCCCCTCCTTTCCCCTCCGATAGACCCCGAGACTGCCGACGACACCGTTGAGTACGACTACGTTGTTGGAAATATGCCCTAGAGGCAATAATAAATTGGTTATTATTATATTTCCTTGTTCATGATAATCGTTTATTATCCATGCTATAATTGTATTGATTGGAAACTCAAATACATGTGTGGGTACATAGACAACACTGTGTCCCTAGTAAGCCTCTAGTTGACTAGCTCGTTGATCAAAAGATGGTGAAGGTTTCCTAGCCATGGACATGAGATGTCATTTGATAACGGGATCACATCATTAGGAGAATGATGTGATGGACAAGACCCAAACTGTAAACGTAGCATATGATCGTGTCAGTTTATTGCTATTGTTTTCTGCATGTCAAGTATCTGTTCCTTTGACCATGAGATCATGCAACTCACTGACACCGGAGGAATACCTTATGTGTATCAAACGTCGCAACGTAACTGGGTGACTATAAAGATGCTCTACAGGTATCTCCGAGGGTGTCTGTTGAATTGGCATGGATCAAGACTGGGATTTGTTACTCCGTGTGACGGAGAGGTATCTCAGGGCCCACTCGGTAATACAACATCACTATAAGCCTTGCAAGCAATGTGACTAAAGTGTTAGCCACGGGATCTTGTATTACGGAACGAGTAAAGAGACTTGCCGGTAACGAGATTGAACTAGGTATAGAGATACCGACGATCGAATCTCGGGCAAGTAACATACCGATAAACAAAGGGAACATCATACGGGATTAACTGAATCCTTGACATAGAGGTTCAACCGATAAAAGATCTTCGTAGAGTATGTAGGAGCCAATATGGGCATCCAGGTCCCGCTATTGGTTATTGACCGTAGAGGTGTCTCGGTCATGTCTACATAGTTCTCGAACCCGCAGGGTCTACACACTTAACGTTTGGTGACGATATAAGTATAGTTGAGTTGTTATGTTGGTGACCGAAAGTTGTTCGGAGTCCCGGATGAGATCCCGGACATGACGAGGAGCTCTGGAATAGTCCGGAGGTAAAGATTGATATATGGGATAATAGTGTTTGGTCTCCGGAAGGGTTCCGGAATTCACCGGAAGGAGTTTCGGATGTTTCCCGAAATGTTCGGGTACGAGAACACTTTATTTGGGCCAAGGGGTAAAGCCCACGAGGCTTTAGGAAGGTGCAAAAGGAAGTTTTGCGGAGGCCAGGGGCCAGACGCCGAGGACCCTGGCGTCTGGTCCTGGAGTCCGAGGAGGACTCTTGCCTTGCGGGCCAAACCGACTTTGAGGAGGCTCTTTCTCCAAGTTTCGAACCCAGGGCTCAACATATAAATAGAGGGGCAGGGCTAGCACCCGGAACACATTAAGAATTCCCCAAGCCGTGTGCGGCAACCCTAACCCTCTAGTTCCTCCGTCATAATCTCCGTAGCGCTTGGCGAAGACCTGCAGAGATTGTTCCTCACCACCATCACCACGCCGTCGTGCTGCCGGAACTCATCTACTACTTCACCATCGCTCGCTGGATCGAGGAGGTGAAGGCGTCATCAAGCCGTACGTGTGTTGAACGCGGAGGTGCCGTCCGTTCGGCACTAGTTCGTGATCGGATCGAGGGACAACTTGCGATTTGGATCGCGGAGACGTTCGACTACATTAACCGCGTTTCTTAACGCTTCCGCTTAGCGATCTACAAGGGTATGTAGATTCACTCTCCCTCTCGTATATGCTCATCACCATGGATAGATCTTGTGTGTGCGTAGGAAAAATTTTGTTTCCCATGCAACGTTCCCCAACAGTGGCATCTGAGCTAGGTCTATGCGTAGATGAGATCTCGAGTAGAACACAAACGAGTTGTGGGCGTGGGTGTATACATATTGCTTGCCGTTACTAGTTGATACTTGATTCGGCGGTATTGTGAGATGAAGCGGCCCGGACCGACATTACGCGTACGCTTACGTGAGACAGGTTCCTTCAACTGACATGTAACCTTGTTGCATAAAGATGGCTAGCGGGTGTCTGTCTCTCTCACTTTAGTTGAATCGATTTCAATGAAGAGGGTTCTTTTAGAAGATCAAAAAGCAATCACTACACCACGTTGTGGTTTTGCATAGGTAAGAACGGTTCTTGCAAACCTGTAGCAGCCACATAAAATTTGCAACAACAATTAGAGGACGTCTAACTTGTTTTTGCAGGGTATGTTGTGATGTGATATGGCCAATTACATGATGAGATATATGTGATGTATGAGATGATCATGTGTTGTATAGAATATCACGACTTGCATGTCGATGAGTACGGCAACTGGTAGGAGCCATAGAGTTGTCTTTAATTATTGTATGACCTGCGTGTCAATCATTAAGCGCTATCTAATGCTTTACTTTATCGCTAAACGTTAGCAATAGTCGTGGAAGCAACAGTCGGCGCGACAATCTCATGGCGACACGTTGATGGAGATCAAGATGATGGAGATCATGGTGTCATGCCGGTGACGATGGAGATCATGCCGGTGCTTTGGAGATGGAGATCAAAAGCACGAGTTCATGGCCATATCATGTCACTTATGATTTGCATGCGATGTTAATCCTTTTATGCATCTTATTTTGCTTAGGACGACGGTAGCATTATAAGGTGATCCCTCACTTAAATTTCAAGATAAATTGTGTTCTCCCCGAGTGTGCACCGTTGCGAAAGTTCGTCGTTTCGAGACACGCCGTGATGATCGGGTGTGATAGACTCTACGTTCACATACAACGGGTGTAAGCCATGTTGCACGTGCGGAACACTCGGGTTAAACTTGACGAGCCTAGCATGTACAGACATGGCCTCGGAACACAAGAGACCGAAAGGTCGAACATGAGTCATATAGTAGATATGATCAACATGAAGATGTTCACCATTGAAACCACCTCAACTCACGTGATGATCGGACTTGAGTTGGTGGATTTGGATCATGTTACGCTCGAATGACCGGAGGGATGTCAATTTGAGTGGGAGTTTTTTAAGTAATATGATTAACTAAACTCATTATCTAGAACAATAGTCTAAGTTGTCTTTGCTATATTTATGTTGTAGATCATGGCTCGCGCAGTAGCACCCCTGAATTTTAATGCGTTCCTAGAGAAAGCTAAGTTGAAAGATGATGGAAGTAACTTTGTGGACTGGGCCCGTAATCTAAGGATTATCCTTACGGCTTCCCAGAAGGCTTATGTCCTTGATGCACCGCTTGGTGATCCACCCGCTCCAGTTGGGTCTCTAGACGTTGTGAACGCCTGGCAGGCTCGTTCTGAAGATTACTCAATAGTTCAATGTGCAATATTGTATGGCTTAGAACCGGGACTTCAAAGACGTTTTGAACGTCATGGAGCATATGAGATGTTCCAGGAATTGAAGTTTATCTTTCAGAAGAATGCCCGGATCGAGAGATATGAGATCTCCGATAAGTTCTATGCTTGCAAGATGGAGGAGAACGGGTCTATCAGTGATCACGTACTCAGAATGTCTGGGTACTCCACCCGTCTGGCTGAATTGGGGATGCCCCTTCCGCCAGAGGCTATCACTGACAGAGTTCTTCAATCATTGCCACCTAGCTACAAGAGCTTCGTGTTGAACTATAACATGCACGGGATGAACAAGTCAGTCGCCGAGCTGTTTGCGATGCTGAAAGCCGCGGAGTCTGAAATTCAGAAGGAGCATCAAGTGTTGATGGTCAATAAAACCACTAGTTTCAAGGAAAATGGCAAGGGTAAGAAGGGTAACTCCAAGAAGAGTGGCAAAGCAGTTGCTCCTCTCGTGAAGAAACGCAAGGCTGGAGCCAAACCAGAAACTGTGTGTTTTCATTGCAAGGGAACTGGACACTGGAAGCGGAACTGCCCCAAGTATTTGGCTGACAAGAAGGCGGCCAACAACAAACAAGGTATATATGACATACATGTTATTGATGTGTACCTTACCAACTCTCGTTGTAGTGCCTGGGTATTTGATACCGGTGCGGTTGCTCATATTTGCAACTCAAAACAGGAACTGCGGAATAGACGGAGGCTGGCAAAGGACGAAGTGACGATGCGCGTGGGAAATGGTTCCAAGGTTGATGTGATCGCCGTCGGCACGCTCGCTCTTCGATTACCATCGGGATTAGTGATGAACCTGAATAATTGTTATTTAGTGCCTGCGTTAAGCATGAACATTATATCTGGATCTTGTTTATTGCGAGACGGTTACTCATTTAAATCAGAGAATAATGGTTATTCTATTTATATGAGTAATATCTTTTATGGTCATGCACCCAATGTAAGGGGTTTATTCTTATTGAATCTCGATAGTAATGATACACATGTTCATAACATTGATGCCAAAAGATGTAGAATTGATAATGATAATACCACTTTCTTGTGGCACTGCCGTTTAGGTCATATTGGCATAAAACGCATGAGGAAGCTCCATGCTGATGGACTTTTGGAGTCACTTGATTTTGAATCACTTGACACATGTGAGCCATGCCTCATGGGCAAGATGACTAAAACGCCGTTCTCTGGAACAATGGAACGGGCAAGTGACTTATTGGAAATCATACATACTGATGTGTGCGGTCCGATGAGCATTGAGGCGCGCGGTGGTTATTGTTACTTTCTCACCTTCACTGATGACTTAAGTAGATATGGGTATATTTACTTAATGAAACACAAGTCTGAAACGTTTGAAAAGTTCAAACAATTTCAGAGTGAAGTTGAGAATCATCGTAGCAAGAAGATTAAATTCCTACGATCTGATCGAGGAGGAGAATATTTGAGTTATGAGTTTGGCAGTCACTTAAGACAATGTGGAATTGTTTCACAACTAACACCGCCTGGAACACCACAGCGTAATGGTGTGTCCGAACGTCGTAATCGAACCTTATTGGATATGGTGCGATCTATGATGTCTCTTGCCGATTTGCCACTATCGTTTTGGGGTTATGCATTAGAGACAGCTGCATTCACTTTAAATAGGGCACCATCAAAATCCGTTGAGACGACGCCATATGAACTTTGGTTTGGCAAGAAGCCAAAGCTGTCGTTTCTTAAAGTTTGGGGATGTGATGCTTATGTCAAAAAGCTTCGGCCTGAAAAGCTGGAACCCAAAGCGGAGAAATGCGTCTTCATAGGATACCCAAAAGAGACAGTTGGGTATACCTTCTACCTCAGATCCGAAGGCAAAGTGTTTGTCGCTAAAAATGGAACGTTTCTTGAGAAAGAGTTTCTCTCGAAAGAATTGAGTGGGAGGAAGATAGAACTTGATGAGGTTGTTGAACCTTTACTTCAACCTGAGAGTAGCGCAGCGCAGAAAGTTGTTTCTGTGGAGCCTACATCAGCTGAAGAGGAAGTTAATGATAATGATCATGAAGCTTTGGATCAAGTTACTATCGAACCTCGTAGGTCGACAAGGACGCGTACTGCTCCTGAGTGGTACGGCAACCCTGTCTTAGAAGTCATGTTGTTGGACAACGATGAACCTACGAGCTATGGAGAAGCGATGATGGGCCCGGATTCTGAGAAGTGGTTAGAGGCCATGAAATCCGAGATGGGATCCATGTATGAAAACAAAGTATGGACTTTGGAAGTATTACCTGAAGGGCGTAAAGCCATTCGGAATAAATGGATCTTTAAGAGGAAGACGGACGCGGACGGTAATGTCACCGTCTATAAAGCTCGACTTGTGGCAAAGGGTTTTTCACAAGTTCAAGGAGTTGACTACGATGAGACCTTCTCACCCGTAGCGATGCTTAAGTCCGTCAGAATCATGTTAGCAATAGCTGCCTTTTTCGATTATGAAATTTGGCAGATGGATGTCAAAACAGCGTTCCTTAACGGTTTCCTTAAGGAAGAGTTGTATATGATGCAACCAGAAGGTTTTGTCGATCCAGAGAATGCTGACAAAGTTTGCAAACTCCAGCGATCCATTTATGGACTGGTGCAAGCATCTCGGAGTTGGAATCTTCGCTTTGATGAGGTGATCAAAGCGTTCGAGTTTATACAAGTTTACGGAGAAGCTTGTATTTACAAGAAAGTGAGTGGGAGCTCTATAGCGTTTCTAATATTATATGTGGATGACATATTACTGATTGGAAACAATATAGAAATGTTGGAAAGCTTGAAGGAATATTTGAACAAGAGTTTTTCAATGAAGGACCTAGGAGAAGCTGCTTTCATATTAGGCATCAAGATCTATAGAGATAGATCACGACGCTTGATAGGACTTTCACAAAGCAAATACCTTGACAAAGTTTTGAAGAAGTTCAAAATGGATCAGTCCAAGAAGGGGTTCTTGCCTGTATTGCAAGGTGTGAAGTTGAGTAAGACTCAATGCCCAGTGACTGTAGAAGATAGAGAAAAGATGAGTGTCATCCCCTATGCTTCAGCCATAGGCTCTATCATGTATGCAATGCTGTGCACAAGACCCGATGTCAGCCTTGCCATAAGTATGGTCGGAAGGTTTCAAAGTGATCCAGGAATGGAACACTGGACGGCGGTCAAGAATATCCTGAAGTACCCGAAAAGGACTAAGGACATGTTTCTCGCATATGGAGGTGATCAAGAGCTCGTCGTAAAGGGTTACGTCGATGCAAGCTTTGACACTGATCCGGATGACTCTAAGTCACAAACCGGATACGTATTTATTCTTAATGGGGGTGCGGTTAGCTGGTGCAGTTCCAAGCAGAGCGTGGTAGCTGATTCTACATGCGAAGCGGAGTACATCGCTGCCTCGGAGGCGGCGAAGGAAGGTGTCTGGATGAAGGAGTTCATGACAGATCTTGGAGTAGTGCCTAGTGCGCTTAACCCAATGACTCTGTTTTGTGATAATAGTGGTGCCATTGCTCTAGCCAAGGAACCAAGATTTCACAAGAGGACCAGACACATAAAGCGACGTTTCAATTCCATCCGCGATTACATCAAGGAGGACGACATAAATATTTGCAAAGTACACACGGATCTGAATGTTGCAGATCCGATGACTAAACCTCTTCCAAGGGCTAAACATGAACAACACCAGAACTGCATGGGTGTTCGATTCATTACAATGTAAATCACATAGTGATGTGAACTAGATTATTGACTCTAGTGCAAGTGGGAGACTGTTGGAAATATGCCCTAGAGGCAATAATAAATTGGTTATTATTATATTTCCTTGTTCATGATAATCGTTTATTATCCATGCTATAATTGTATTGATTGGAAACTCAAATACATGTGTGGGTACATAGACAACACTGTGTCCCTAGTAAGCCTCTAGTTGACTAGCTCGTTGATCAAAAGATGGTGAAGGTTTCCTAGCCATGGACATGAGATGTCATTTGATAACGGGATCACATCATTAGGAGAATGATGTGATGGACAAGACCCAAACTGTAAACGTAGCATATGATCGTGTCAGTTTATTGCTATTGTTTTCTGCATGTCAAGTATTTGTTCCTTTGACCATGAGATCATGCAACTCACTGACACCGGAGGAATACCTTGTGTGTATCAAACGTCGCAACGTAACTGGGTGACTATAAAGATGCTCTACAGGTATCTCCGAGGGTGTCTGTTGAATTGGCATGGATCAAGACTGGGATTTGTTACTCCGTGTGACGGAGAGGTATCTCAGGGCCCACTCGGTAATACAACATCACTATAAGCCTTGCAAGCAATGTGACTAAAGTGTTAGCCACGGGATCTTGTATTACGGAACGAGTAAAGAGACTTGCCGGTAACGAGATTGAACTAGGTATAGAGATACCGACGATCGAATCTCGGGCAAGTAACATACCGATAAACAAAGGGAACATCATACGGGATTAACTGAATCCTTGACATAGAGGTTCAACCGATAAAAGATCTTTGTAGAGTATGTAGGAGCCAATATGGGCATCCAGGTCCCGCTATTGGTTATTGACCGTAGAGGTGTCTCGGTCATGTCTACATAGTTCTCGAACCCGCAGGGACTACACACTTAACGTTTGGTGACGATATAAGTATAGTTGAGTTGTTATCTTGGTGACCGAAAGTTGTTCGGAGTCCCGGATGAGATCCCGGACATGACGAGGAGCTCTGGAATAGTCCGGAGGTAAAGATTGATATATGGGATAATAGGGTTTGGTCTCCGGAAGGGTTCCGGAATTCACCGGAAGGAGTTTCGGATGTTTCCCGAAATGTTCGGGTACGAGAACACTTTGTTTCGGCCAAGGGGTAAAGCCCACGAGTCTTTAGGAAGGTGCAAAAGGAAGTTTTGCGGAGGCCAGGGGCCAGACGCCAGGGACCCTGGCGTCTGGGGCCAGACGCCGAGGACCCTGGCGTCTGGTCCTGGAGTCCGAGGAGGACTCTTGCCTTGCGGGCCAAACCGACTTTGAGGAGGCTCTTTCTCCAAGTTTCGACCCCAGGGCTCAACATATAAATAGAGGGGCAGGGCTAGCACCCGGAACACATTAAGAATTCCCCAAGCCGTGTGCGGCAACCCTAACCCTCTAGTTCCTCCGTCATAATCTCCGTAGCGCTTGGCGAAGCCCTGCAGAGATTGTTCCTCACCACCATCACCACGCCGTCGTGCTGCCGGAACTCATCTACTACTTCACCATCGCTCGCTGGATCGAGGAGGTGAAGGCGTCATCAAGCCGTACGTGTGTTGAACACGGAGGTGCCGTCCGTTCGGCACTAGTTCGTGATTGGATCGAGGGACGACTTGCGATTTGGATCGCGGAGACGTTCGACTACATCAACCACGTTTCTTAACGCTTCCGCTTAGCGATCTACAAGGGTATGTAGATTCACTCTCCCTCTCGTAGATGCTCATCACCATGGATAGATCTTGTGTGTGCGTAGGAAAATTTTTGTTTCCCATGCAACGTTCCCCAACATACGTCACTGACGACCAGTTCCCCTCCGCGGAGCTTCCAGGCAAGCAAACCCCCTTGATCATTCCGATATCGCCCATTCCTTCCCTCTTATGCTTGCATTAGATTTTGCTACTGTTGTATTTCCGATAGTTCCTATTCTGATGCATAGCCTGTTTTTGTTAACCTGCTATTGTTACTTTACCTGTATCCTAAATGCTTAGTATAGGAATGCTAGTCCCATCAGTGGCCCTACCCCTTGTCCGAGTTGCCATGCTTTGTTGTCCGGGATGATTGAACCAGATAATCGATGTATCGAGACCTGAGAAGCCCTTAGGCCCATGCAATTGTACGACTCTGTAGAGCCGAAACTAGAGTGATACTACTGAGAATGATTCCTCGTACATCACTCTCGATGATGACTCTGCAGTGTAGCACATCAAGCGTGACTTAACGAGGGTGATTCCTCGTACTTCACTCTCGATGGTGACTCTGTCATGCAGTGTATCAAGTGTGATTTCACCGAGGGTGATTCCTCAGATCTCACCTTGGCAGTATGGACCTGAGATACCACATTCCCCGTTTATTAAAGATGGGTCGGCTCCAAGAGCACCCGCGAAATAATGTTGAAGTCGGGTCGGCCCCAAGGGTACATGCGAGAGATTCCTGTGGCGGCTGGCTGTTAGCGGTACCACCCAGGATGTGGTGGTAGCTCGGGACTTGTCCCAACAGCCGACACGAAAGATGCACTTTAGTCAGAGCGACAGGGCAGGTGGAGACCACTGATGACCCACAAGTATAGGGGATCAATCATAGTCCTTTCGATGAGTAAGAGTGCCGAACCCAACGAGGAGCAGAAGGAAATGACAAGCGGTTTTCAGCAAGGTAATTTCTGCAAGCACTGAAATTATCGGTAACGGGTAGTTTGATAGCAAGATAATTTGTAGCAAGTAACAAGTAGTAATAGTAACAAAGAGTGCAGCAAGTTGGCCCAATCCTTTTTGTAGCAAAGGACAAGCCGGAACGATCTCTTATAATAAGTAACACGTTCTCGAGGACACATGGGAATTTCATCTAGTCACTTTCATCATGTTTGTTTGATTCGCGTTCGCTACTTTGATAATTTGATATGTGGGTGGACCGGTGCTTGGGTGTTGTTCTTACTTGAACAAGCCTCCCACTTATGATTACCCCCTCTCGCAAGCATCTGTAACTACGAAAGAAGAATTAAGATAACTCTAACCATAGCATTAAACATATGGATCCAAATCAGCCCCTTACGGAATAGCGCATAAACTAGGGTTTAAGCTTCTGTCACTCTAGCAACCCATCATCGAATTACTACTCCACAATGCATTCCCTTAGGCCCAAAGATGGTGAAGTGTCATGTAGTCGACGTTCACATAACACCACTAAGAGAATCAAGAACATACATATCATCAAAATATCGAACGAATACCAAATTCACATGATTACTTATGACAAGATTTCTCCCATGTCCTCAAGAACAAAAGTAACTACTCACACATCATCAACATGCCCATGATCAGTAGGGTATTGAATAGCGTAATAGATCTGAACATATAATCTTCCAACAAATAAACCAACTAGCATCAACTACAAGATGTAATCAACACTACTAGTAACCCACGGGTACCAATCTGAGGTTTTGAGACAAAGATTGAATACAAGAGATGAACTAGGGTTTGAGATGAGACGGTGCTGGTGAAGATGTTGATGAAGATTAGCCCTCCCACGATGAGAGGGTCGCTGGTGATGTCGATGGCGACGATTTCCCCCTCCCGGAGGGAAGTATCCCCGGCGGAATCTCTCCGCCGGAGAGCAAAAGTGCTCCTGCCCAAGTTCCACCTCGAGATGGCGGCGCACCATCCCGAAAGTCTTCTCTATAAATTTTTTAGGTCAAATGCACTTATATACCAGAAAATAGGGGCCAGAAGTGGGCCAGGGGCTCCACGAGCCACCAGGGCAGGCCTGGGGGGGTGGCGCGCCCTGGTGCCTCGTGGGCACCTGGGTGGCCCCCTCTGGTACTTTTTGCTTCCAATATTTTTTATATATTCCAAAATAATTCTCCAGAAAATTTCAGCTCATTTGGAGATGTGCAGAATAGGTATCTTTGACATAGCTTTTTCAGGTCCAGAATTCCAGCTGCCGGCATTCTCCCTCCTTGTGTAAATCTTGCATATTAAGAGAGAAAAGGCATTAGAATTGCTCCACAAAGTGTTATATTGATCAAAAACATTATAAATAACAGTAGCAAAACATGATGCAAAATGGACGTATCAACCACCTAGGAGAGAGGTGGGCATGGGCCCTGGTCGTTGTCTGCGAGTAAATGAATGTCGTTGTGTAGGGCGGTTGTTCCAACAGGCACTACTAGGAAAAACCTTATAGGTAGATGCTTAGCAGTAGCGCTGGTCTATAGGGCGCGCTACTACTAATTAGTAGTAGCGCCGGGTGTGAACCCTCCGCTACTAGTGAACTATTAGTAGTAGCGCTGGTTAGAAACCCACGCTACCTCTAGAGGTGGCCTGAGGGTTCCCCGGGTCTCGCCATAGTTGTAGCGCGGGAGGCTAGCCACGCGCTACAACTAACCTAGTAGCTGTAGCGCAGGTTCATGATACGTCCATTTTGCATCATGTTTTGCTACTGTTATTTATAGTGTTTTTAATCATTATAACACTTTTTGGAGCAATTCTAATGCCTTTTCCCTCTTAATATGCAAGATTTACACAAGGAGGGAGAATGCGGCAGCTGGAATTCTAGACCTGAAAAAGCTATGTCAGAGATACCTATTCTGCACATCTCCAAATGAGCTGAAATTTTCTGGAGATTTATTTTGGAATAAATAAAAAATACTAGAATCAAAAAGTACAAGAGGGGGCCACCCAGGTGCCCACGAGGCACCAGGGCGCGCCACCCCCCCCCCCCCCAGGCGCACCCTGGTACCTCGTGGGGCCCCTGCCCTCCTCTGACCCCCATTTTCTGGTATATAAGCACATTTGCCCTAAAAAAATAAGGAGAAGACTTTTGGGACGGTGCACCACCGTCTCGAGGCGGAACTTGGGCAGGACCACTTTTGCTCTCCGGCGGAGAGATTCTGCCAGGGATACTTCCCTCCGGGAGGGGGAAATCGTCGCCATCGACATCACCAATGACCCTCTCATCGTGGGAGGGCCAATCTTCATCAACATCTTCACCAGCACCATCTCATCTCAAACCCTAGTTCATCTCTTGTATTCAATCTTTGTCTCAAAACCTCAGATTGGTACCTGTGGGTTGCTAGTAGTGTTGATTACATCTTGTAGTTGATGCTAGTTGGTTTATTTGGTGGAAGATTATATGTTCAGATCTATTATGCTATTCAGCACCCCTCTGATCTTGGGCATGATGACGATTTGTGAGTAGTTACTTTTGTTCTTGAGGACATGGGAGAAGTCTTGTCATAAGTAATCATGTGAATTTGGTATTCGTTTGATATTTTGATGATATGTATGTTGTTGATTCTCTTAGTGGTGTCATGTGAACGTCGACTACATGACACTTCACCATCTTTGGGCCTAAGGGAATGCATTGTGGAGTAGTAATTAGATGATGGGTTGCTAGAGTGACATAAGCTTAAACCCTAGTTTATGTGCTATTCCGTAAGGGGCTCATTTGGATCCATATGTTTAATGCTATGGTTAGAGTTATCTTGATTCTTCTTTCGTAGTTGCGGATGCTTGCAAGAGGGGTTAATCATAAGTGGGAGGTTTGTTCAAATAAGAACAGCACCCAAGCACCGGTCCACCCACATATCAAATTATCAAAGTAACAAACACGAATCAAATAAACATGATGAAAGTGACTAGATGAAATTCCCATGTGTCCTCGAGAATGTGTTACTTATTATAAGAGATCATTCCGGCTTGTCCTTTGCTATAAAAAGGATTGGGCCACCTTGCTGCACTCTTTGTTACTATTGCTATTTGTCACTTGTTACAAATTATCTTGCTATCAAACTACTCGTTACCGATAATTTCAGTGCTTGCAGAAAATACCTTCCTGAAAACCGCTTGTCATTTCCTTCTGCTCCTCGTTGGGTTCGACACTCTTACTTATCGAAAGGACTACGATTGATCCCCTATACTTGTGGGTCATCAAGACTCTTTTCTGGCGCCGTTGCCGGGGAGTGAAGCGCCTTTGGTGAGTGGAATTTGGTAAGGAAACATTTATATTACGTGGTGAAATTTATTGTCACTTGTCACTATGGAAAGTAATCCTTTGAGGGGTTTGTTCGGGGTATCTTCACCTCGACCAGAAACACCAAGAGTTGCTCCTCAACCTACTGCACCTACTAAAAATATTGAATATGAGATTCCTTCGGGTATGATAGAGAAAATGCTAGCTAATCCTTTTGCAGGAGATGGAACAATACATCCTGATATGCACTTGATCTATGTGGATGAAATTTGTGGATTGTTTAAGCTCGCAGGTTTATCCAGAGATGGAGTTAAGAAGAAAGTATTCCCTTTATCTTTGGGGGGAATCGCATTGACATGGTATATGCTATGTGATGATACCGATACATGGGACTGGAACCGATTGAAGCTGGAATTCCATCAGAAATTTTATCCTATGCATTTGGTTCATCGTGATCAGAATTATATATATAATTTTTGGCCTCGTGAAGGAGAAAGCATCGCTCAAGCTTGGGGGAGGCTTAAGTACATGATGTACACATGCCCCAATCATGAGCTCGCAAGGGAAATTATCTTACAGAATTTTTATGCTTGACTTTCTCATGATAATCAAAATACTCTCGATTCTTCTTCGACTGGCTCCTTTATGAAGAAAACTATTGAATTCAGATGGGATCTTCTTGATAGAATTAAATGCAACTCTGAAGATTGGGAACTCAACAAAGGTAATGAGTCAGGTATAATACTTGAGTTCGATTGTGTTAAATCTTTTATGGCCACCGATGCTTTTCATAAGTTTAGCGCTAAATATGGACTTGACTTTGAGATAGTAGCTTCCTTTTGTGAATCATTTGCTACTCATATTGATCTCCCTAAGGAGAAGTGGTTTAAATATCATGTTGATCCAGTTGTGCCTACCGCTTATATTGAGAAACCACCTTTTCCTGTTAGGATTAAGGAACATGCTAAAGTTTCAACTGTGGTTAACAAAAGTAATATTAGAGCACCTAGACCCTCTGAACAAATTAAAGTTGAACCTAATGTTGCTATGGTTAAAGATCTCTTGGTTGATAATATAGATGGGCATGTTATTTGCTTCTGTAATGAAGCAGCTAGAATCGCTAAACCTGATCCTAAAGATAAAAACAGACCTGTTGTGGGCATGCCTGTTGTCTCAGTTAAAATAGGAGATCATTGTTATCATGGCCTATGTGACTTGGGTGCTAGTGTGAGTGCTATTCTATTTACCTTATATCAAAAAATTATGAATGATATTGCACCTGCTGAAATTGAGGACATTGATGTTACTATTAAACTTGCAAACAGAGATACCATTACACCGCTTGGGATCGTTAGAGATGTTGAAGTCTTGTGTGGAAAAATTAAATACCCTACTGATTTTCTAGTCCTCGGTTCTCCACAAGATGATTTTTGTCCCATTATATTTGGTAGACCTTTCTTGAACACTGTTAATGCCAAGATTGATTGCGCTAAAGAAATTGTTAGTGTTGATTTTGGTGGTATGTCTCATGAGTTTAATTTCTCCAAATTTCGTAGACAACCTCACGATAAAGAATTGCCTAGTAAAGATGAAATTATCAGTCTTGCTTCTATTGCCGTACCTCCTACTGATCCGTTAGAACAATATTTGCTAGACCATGAGAATGATATGCATATGAATGAAAGAAATGAAATAGATAGAATGTTCTTTGATCAGCCACCCATCCTTAAACACAATTTGCCTGTTGAAACTCTTGGAGGTCCTCCTCCACCTAAGGGTGATCCTGTATTCGAATTGAAGCAATTGCCTGATACATTGAAATATGCTTATCTTGATGAAAAGAAGATATATCTTGTTATTATTAGTGCTAACCTTTCAGAGCATGAAGAAAAGAGATTACTGGAAACTCTAAGGAAGCACCGAGCGGCTATTGGATATACTCTTGATGATCTTAAGGGCATTAGTCCCACTCTATGTCAGCACAAAATTAATATGGAGCCTGATGCTAAACCAGTTGTCGACCACCAACTACGATTAAATCCTAAGATGAAAGAGGTGGTAAGAACTGAAATATTAAAACTTCTGGAAGCAGGTATAATCTATCTCATAGTTGATAGTAGATGGGTAAGTCCCGTTCATTGTGTCCCTAAGAAAGGAGGTATTACCGTTGTTCCTAATGATAAAAATGAACTCATTCCACAAAGAATTGTAACTGGTTATAGGATGGTAATTGTTTCCTATATCGTTATTCTGGTTTTTCTCAAATACCCGTAGCATAATCTGATCAAGAGAAAACCACCTTTACTTGTCCTTTTGGAACTTATGCTTATAGACGTATGCCTTTTGGTCTATGCAATGCACCTGCTACCTTTCAAAGATGTATGACTGCTATATTCTCTGACTTTTGTGAAAAGATTGTTGAGGTATTCATGGATGATTTCTCCGTTTACGGAACTTCTTTTGATGATTGCTTAAGCAACCTTGATCGAGTTTTGCAGAGCTGTGAAGAAACTAATCTTGTCTTGAATTGGGAGAAGTGCCACTTTATGGTGAATGAAGGTATTGTCTTGGGACATAAAATTTCTGAGAGAAGTATTGAAGTTGATAAAGCTAAGGTTGATGCTATTGAGAAAATGCCATGTCCTAAACATATTAAAGGTATAAGAAGTTTCCTTGGTCATGCTCGTTTCTATAGGAGGTTTATTAAAGACTTCTCTAAAATTTCTAGGCCTCTTACCAATCTTTTGCAAAAAGATGTTCCATTTGTTTTTGATGATGATTGTCTAGAAGCCTTTGAAACACTTAAGAAAGCCTTAACCACTGCACCTATTGTTCAACCACCTGATTGGAACTTGCCTTTTGAAATTATGTGTGATGCTAGTGATTATGATGTTGGTGCGGTTCTAGGATAGAGAGTTGATAAGAAATTAAATGTTATCCATTATGCTAGTAAAACTCTAGACAGTGCCCAAAGAAATTATGCTACTACTGAAAAAGAATTTCTAGCAGTTGTGTTTGCATGTGATAAATTCAGATCTTACATAGTTGATTCTAAAGTAACTGTTCACACTGATCATGCTGCTATTAAATATCTTATGGAAAAGAAAGATGCTAAACCTAGACTCATTAGGTGGGTTTTATTGCTACAAGAATTTGACTTGCATATTATTGATAGAAAGGGAGTTGAGAATCCTGTAGCGGATAATTTGTCCAGAATTGAAAATGTTCTTGATGACCCACTTCCTATTAATGATGACTTTCCTGATGAACAATTAGCTGTCATAAATGCTTCTCGTAATACTCCATGGTATGCAGATTATGCTAATTACATTGTTGCTAAATACATACCGCCTAGCTTCACATACCAACAAAAGAAAAAGTTCTTTTATGATTTAAGACATTACTTCTGGGATGACCCACATCTTTATAAAGAAGGAGTAGATGGTATTATTAGACATTGTATACCTGAGCATGAGCAGGAACAAATCCTACGGAAATGTCATTCCGAGGCTTACGGAGGACACCATGCGGAAGACAGAACTGCACATAAGGTATTGCAATCTGGTTTTTATTGGCCTACTCTTTTCAAGGATGCTCGTAAGTTTGTCTCATCTTGTGATGAATGTCAAAGAATTGGTAATGTTGGTAGACGTCAGGAAATGCCTATGAATTATTCACTTGCTGTTGAACCATTTGATATTTGGGGATTTGATTTTATGGGACCTTTTCCTAAATCCAATGGGTATACTCATATTTTAGTTGCTGTTGATTACGTTACTAAGTGGGTAGAAGCTATTCCAACTAGTAGTGCTGATAATAACACTTCTATTAAAATGCTTAAGGAAGTTATCTTCCCAAGGTTTGGAGTCCCTGGATATTTAATGACTGATGGTAGTTCACATTTTATTCATGGTGCATTCCGTAAATTGCTTGCTAAATATGATGTTAACCATAGAATTGCATCTCCCTATCATCCTCAAACTAGTGATCAAGTTGAATTGAGCAATAGAGAAATAAAATTAATTTTGCAAAAAACCGTCAATAGATCTATAAAGAATTGGTCTAAGAAACTTGACGATGCACTATGGGCTTATAGAACTGCTTATAAAAATCCTATGGGTATGTCTCCTTATAAAATGGTTTATGGAAAAACATGTCATTTGCCTCTTGAGTTAGAACATAAAGCATATTGGGCAATTAAAGAATTCAATTATGATTTTAAACTTGCCGGTGAAAAGAGGTTATTTGATATTAGCTCATTAGATGAATGGAGAACCCAAGCTTATGAAAATGCCAAATTGTTTAAAGAAAAAGTTGAAAGATGGCATGATAAAAGAATTCAAAAATGGGAATTCAAAGTGGGTGAGCAAGTTCTATTGTACAACTCTCATTTGAGATTCTTTGCAGAAAAGCTTCTCTCTAAATGGGAAGGACCGTATATCATCGAAGAAGTTTATCGCTCCGGAGCCATCAAAATAAACAACTCCGAAGGCACTAATCCGAGAGTGGTGAATGGGTAAAGAATTAAGCATTATATTTTAGGTACCCCCATTAATGTTGAAACTAATATTATTGAAACAATTACACCGGAGGAATACATAAGAGAGACCTTCCGGAACACTCCAGAACCCTGAAAAGGAAGAGGTACGTGATACGGTAAGTAAACCGACTCCAAAAATTCCATAAAAATATTTTCTGTCGGTTTTGGAATATTAGAAAAAATACAAAAATAATAAACAGCCGAGAGGACCCACCTGGTGCCCACGAGGCACCAGGGCGCGCCACCCCCCCCCCCCCCAGGCGCGCCCTGGTGGCTCATGGGCCCCACGTGAGCCTTCCCGACTCCGTTTTTCTTCTGGATTACTTGTTTTGCAAGATAAAAAATCTTTATATATACTCCCGTATGTTTTGACCACTGTATCGCAGAAATTTCCTCTGTTCTTGTTTCGTGCTATTTTCCTGGTAGATCCGGAAGTATGTCGTCTCAAGACTCAGATGGGGAAAGCTTCGTATCACACTATGTTGCAAATCCAAAGATCTATGGGGATATAGACCCCTATGGCTGGTCCGAGGAGGAGGAGCAAGATGCCAACATAAAGGGGATGGAAGACGCGAGTTCGGATGAAGACGATGCCCCTCTACCTCAACCTGGAGATATGCATGTGGAGTTCAAGAAATCGAGCCTCCCAAACACAGTAAACAAGTCTAAGATCTAATTTATCCCGTCCCGTTTTCTGCAGGAAAGCAAGGAGGCCTTATGTAAAAAGGTATTGAAGCTTGAGCAAGAAGTCGATGATTTGAGGGAGGAAAATTTCATCCTCAAACGTAAGCTTGACAAGCTCGCCACTTCATCACCACCATCATCTTCGAAGAAGGACACTTGAGCACATGGGTATGGGCACTCCCCTTGGCTTGTGCCAAGCTTGGGGGAGGTGCCCCGGTATCGTATCACCATCACTTTTATTATCTTTACATATTTTTAGTTCGATCCTTAGTTATTTCGTGATCTAGTTGAATAAAAGTTTAGTATGATCTATTTTCGAGTGTTAGTTTCATGATCCATCTATCTATGTAATCGAGTTGAGAGTTATATAATAAAGAGTAGTTTGAGTTTTTGCTTCTCTACTTTGATGTTTCAATTCTAGCAATGAAAATAATGAAGAAAAGATCATATGCTAATCTTATGGAAAGTAATGACATTACATAAACAAAAGTATAAGTGGTAAAATTTATTGGAAGTTAACAAACATAGCATTAGTCAATGATGCAATTCATGAAAGAATTAATAAGGGAAGAGAAGATTCACATGCAAATATACTATCTTGGACATCTTTTATGATTGTGAGCCCCCATTAAGTATTTTATGACAAATTGTTGACGTTGGACAAGAAAGACAACGTAATGAATTATGTTTGTTCATATTCACATAGAAGTTATATTGTTATAGATCCTCCAACATGTGGTGCTTGCCCAATATCTTTGCTAGCCAAAAATCTGCACCAAGTAGAGATACTACTTGTGCATCCAAAACCCTTAAACCCAGTTTCATGTCATAAGAGTCCACTATATCTACCTATGGATTGAATAAGATCCTTCAAGTAAGTTGTCATCGGTGCAAAAAGCAATAAAAATTGCCTCTAAATATGTCTGAACTTTTATTGTAAGGGAAATAAGCTTTGTACGAACTTGTGATGGTAAAGAAATAAAAGCGACAGACTGCATAATAAAGGTTGCTATCACAAGGGGCAATATAAAGTGATGTTCCTTTGCATTAAGAGCTCTTGCATCCAACAACAAAAAGCGCATGACAACCTCTGCTTCCCTCTGCGAAGGGCCTATCCTTTACTTTTATGTATTTATTTTTAATGCAAGAGTCAATAGTGTTCTCCTCTATTTCCTTTTTATTTTTCTCTTTTGCAAGCATCATGTGGTGGGGAAAGATCTAGGCACATATATCCAGTTGGATATGAGTGAGCATGACTTATTATTGTTGACATCACCCTTGAGGTGAATAAGTTGGGAGGCGAAATCATAAGCCCCTATCTTTCTATGTGTCTGGCTGAAACTTTTTGCTCCATATATATGTCGTGAGCGTTAGCAATCATAGAAGACTAAATGATGGTTGAGTATGTGGACTTGCTAAATAGCTCCTACATGAGACCCTTCCTGAAAATATGATGAATTGCAATTGCATTGTTGACTGAGAACATAGTTTGTTAGTTTTCAAGAAAGTTTATGCCTTATACTTCATTATTGTGATGAATTGTTACTTGCTCATGAGAAGTTTATGATAATAAATATTGTTGTTATAATAATGATCATGATGCTACTATGTCCGTATTTTGTTTTTATCGACACCTCTCTCTCTCTAAACATGTGGACATGATTATCGATATCGGCTTTCGCTTGAGGACAAGCGAGGTCTAAGCTTGGGGGAGTTGATACGTCCATTTTGCATCATGTTTTGCTACTGTTATTTATAATGTTTTTAATCATTATAACATTTTTTGGAGCAATTCTAATGCCTTTTCTCTCTTAATATGCAAGATTTACACAAGGAGGGAGAATGCCGGTAGCTGGAATTCTGGACCTGAAAAAGCTATGTCAGAGATACCTATTCTGCACATCTCCAAATGAGTTGAAATTTTCTGGAGATTTATTTTGGAATAAATAAAAAATACTAGAAGCAAAAAGTACCAGAGGGGGCCACCCAGGTGCCCACGAGGCAGCAGGGCGCGCCACCCCCCCCCCCCCCCCCCCCAGGCGCGCCCTGATACCTCATGGGGCCCCTGGCCCTCCTCTGGCCCCCATTTTCTGGTATATAAGCACATTTGCCCTAAAAAAATAAGGAGAAGACTTTTGGGACGGTGCGCCGCCGTCTCGAGGAGGAACTTGGGCAGGAGCACTTTTGCTCTCCGGCGGAGAAATTCTGCCGGGGATACTTTCCTCCGGGAGGGGGAAATCGTCGCCATCGACATCACCAATGACCCTCTCATCGTGGGAGGGCCAATCTTCATCAACATCTTCACCAGCACCATCTCATCTCAAACCCTAGGTCATCTCTTGTATTCAATCTTTGTCTCAAAACCTCAGATTGGTACCTGTGGGTTGCTAGTAGTGTTGATTACATCTTGTAGTTGATGCTAGTTGGTTTATTTGGTGGAAGATTATATGTTCAGATCTATTATGCTATTCAAAACCCCTATGATCTTGGGCATGATGATGATTTGTGAGTAGTTACTTTTGTTCTTGACGACCTGGGAGAACTCTTGTCATAAGTAATCATGTGAATTTGGTATTCGTTCGATATTTTGATGATATGTATGTTGTTCATTCTCTTAGTGGTGTCATGTGAACGTCGACTACATGACACTTCACCATCTTTGGGCCTAAGGGAATGCATTATGGAGTAGTAATTAGATGATGGGTTGCTAGAGTGACAGAAGCTTAAACCCTAATTTATGTGCTATTCCGTAAGGGGCTGATTTGGATCCATATGTTTAGTGCTATGGTTAGAGTTATCTTAATTCTTCTTTCGTAGTTGCGGATGCTTGCGAGAGGGGTTAATCATAAGTGGGAGGTTTGTTCAAGTAAGAACAACATCTAAGCACCGGTAAACCCACATATCAAATCCTATATACCTAAGAAGTTCATCCCCACTATCTGATTTATCTTAACATGCAAGCTGTCCACGTCAGCATGATGCAATGTCAGCAATCAGTTTCCAAACAGCAACCAGTCGGTCTTTTTTTTCGTGTGAGATACATTATTCTTCTGGAAAGGCCCACCTGCCAATGGTGCATGTCTTTCAGCCCTTCACGATTCCCATCTTCTCCCCTACTCCCCGCAATCAATTTCCCCACCACGAACGCACATAAAACGGATGGGGGATGTGAGCGATCTTCTGCCTTCACCACCCGAAGAAGGATTTTATTTTTCCCTTCGCCCCCATCTTCTTCATCCATCAGCACCACCATAGCTGGGTGTCCGCGCTCCTTCACCTCCACCCTTGGCGCCCGACTCCTTCCGCTACCACATGTGCTGGAAGGGACAAATTGGAACCGTCACAGCTCCGCCATGGATAATCTATATCCCTCAACGGGTACACCGTCATGAATGCAAGTTGAATCCCCCATCATGAGTCATCTCCTTCATGAATCACGTGGGTTGGATGAGACCAATCTGGAACCATGGCTGCCACCACCGCGCCACCCGCGGACACTGCTCAGCGAATCTGAATCCCTCTAACTGGTACGCCTTCGTCCCTTACGAGCTTCTCACTGCTGTATCCTGATGGTGTGTTTATTAATCCCTAATCCATGGATTTTTGCTTCTTATCCGTTCAGTTTCTTCATGTACCAGATTCAAGGTATTTAGATTTAATTGGAGGAAGCGGTCAGTGTCTTCTCGTCTGCAATTAATTGGCTACACCAGCATATATATTACACATGATTTATTTTGTTGAAACAAACTATAAGCTGTCGGATGCTTTGCTGTTAATCTTCACTGAGCCTGTCATCTAATCTTGATCTGCTACCTCTTTTTTCTCAGTCAGGTTTGTTGTAGATATAGTAGATTAGATGTATGTAAAATTTTACTCTTTGTCATGTGCATGTTTTTTTGCAGGAATGGCATTGCTACAGATGAAACCAAATTAATTTACCGTGTATGTTCTCCACATATTCCTCGAATAGTTTATGTCGTCTGGGGCTGGAGCATAGCATTGATTTACTTTTGTTCGATCATATATATATGCTTATGATGAGGTTGGTTTGTT
Source organism: Elymus sibiricus (assembly GCA_039707655.1). Lineage (NCBI taxonomy): Eukaryota > Viridiplantae > Streptophyta > Magnoliopsida > Poales > Poaceae > Elymus > Elymus sibiricus. Next base: position 2,534,261 of record CM077664.1, on the reverse strand, counting down.
TGTAAACAGGCATGACTAGCGGACATAGTTGAATAAAGATACTACTACACTTTTTAATGGAAATGAACTTGGTCTGTAATAGTATATTCCACTTACCTAATCTACATGATGCAAATGGAAATTGAATATAGTCCATATGTTCCTTTATTTATTATTTCATGATTTTCTATATTCCACTTACCTAATCTACATGATGACTTCGCTCAAAATTTCTCACCATTTTTGCCCTTTTTTTGGTCACTGACACATGTAATCTCAAAGTACTGGATTGACACCAACACAAGTTCGTTCCATCATATTAGCCTTCTTACGGTTTTCACTACAGAATATATAGTGTAGCATCTCTTTGTTAGATTATATCGGTGCTTGCAGTTGCACACAGAACGTGAGAACCAAACAATTGTGGCACATTATCCTTGCGATTTATTTTGCAAATTAAGTTAGGCTCTTTACGTTGTTGATTATTATTCCTGCTGACATCCATGATCATGAGCCATCCATTTTGATACTATATAGCCATGTGTTATTTTTTATTTTTAGCGAATACATAGCTCTAATTCCCGTAGTAACGCGCGGGGTATCATCTAGTTATCAAAGTAGCGAACGCGAATCAAACAAACATGATGAAAGTGACTAGATGAAATTCTCATGTGTCCTTGAGAACGTGTTACTTATTATAAGAGATCGTTCCGACTTATCCTTGGCTATAAAAAGGATTGGGCCACCTTGCTGCACTCTTTGTTACTATTGCTATTTGTCACTTGTTACAAATTATCTTGCTATCAAACTAGTCGTTACCGATAATTTCAGTGCTTGCAGAAAATACCTTGCTGAAAACCGCTTGTCATTTCCTTCTGCTCCACATTGGGTTCGACACTCTTACTTATCGAAAAGACTACGATTGATCCCCTATACTTGTGGGTCATCAGTTCACGTCCCGCGCTGCTACTATGACGAGCCTCGGTGTGGGCACTGCGGCCCCCATGCACTACTGGAATCAGGGACTTTGCCATCTGCCAGCTCTTTGCCGTCTGCCAGCGGACGGCAAAGAAGGTCTTTGCCTACTGCTTACAAAAAACAGACGGCAAAGAACTGACAGACGGCAAAGAACCTGGTTGCCATCAGTCAGCTCTTTGCCGTCTGCCAGCTAATGGCAAAGAATCTTTGCCGTCCGCTGGCAGACGGCAAAGAGATGGGTAGGTCCAGCCCACCAGCCCCACCTCTTTGCCGTCTGCTGGTAGACGACAAAGAGGTGCCGAGCAGACGGCAAAGAGATGCCCCATCGTAGCCACCCCCTCTCTCTCTCTCCCCAGCCCCACCACACCGGCCCGATCCACTCCCACCCCACCTCTCTCTCTCTCATCCCTAAACTCTCACGAACTCACCCCCACCCCTCGGTCCACCCCACCCCGGCTCCTCTCCCCACGATCTCCTCGCCGCCGCCACCACCCATGCCGGACGGTTCCGGCGAGCACCGGCCGCGCGCAACACTCCCCCAAGCTCCGCCGCTCTCTCTCTCTCCCGCTCGTCTCTCCCTCTCCCCCGCGCGAGCAGCTACGGCGGCCGATTCCGGCGAGCTCCGGCGGGATTCGACGGCGCCCAGCACACCCACGTGACCCCCTCGCCCCGCTCCTCCATCCCCTCCGACTAGATCCGACACGCGCGTCCTCCTGCGACCACGCGCGACCCTCCCCTGCGGCTAGGGTTTTGGCCACCACGTCGCTGGCGTGGCTCCGGCGTTGCTCCGGTGACTCGGGCTCGTTTTGGTAGGAGCTACTAGGAGATGGAGAAGTTGTTCAAGGTCTCAAGAAATACATGTAGGTGAGGCTGTGCGTTTTACAGTTTGATATTTCGCTTTTGGTGCTTCAGGTATATTTGTTCGTTGGATAAAAAGGTTATCTGACAAATTGATGTGCCATATGACTGTAGGTGAGTCTAGTTTCCAACCACACAAGAATTCAGAATCTGCCCATATTGGAGTGCAAGACCGCAGTTATCTCGATTGTAATTGGAGTATCTGCACTCTTTAACTGGGCAAAGCAGATAAAAATTCTTCAGGATCAGTCAAAAAAATCGCCTATATGAACTGCTGAGGAGGAGTTCCGTCACGCAGGTCACACCCATCGCCGGTCAGTAATGTTGGTGGTGTAGGAGCCGATCCGAGAAATACTTTAATCGAGTGCACATGGTGCTTTGTGGCTGCTTGCTCTCGTCATACTATCAAGCAATGGTTCAAATCTCATCAAGGTTATATCTTGCTTTGACTGTATGAATCCCGAGTTTCTTATGCCATAGTTAAACAATTGTCTCTTTCCATGTGCTTATTCATGGAATAGAGTGGTTCAGCACAATCTTAAAGTGAGCCTATTTAGGACTTAACTAGGATTTCTTTAGCCACTTCTGGTAGGTATATTAGTTAAGGAGTTTCTTTTGTTCTGCCGCATTTTGTTAAGGAATTTCAAGTCATATTTGTTGTAGGCAAAATAAGCTTCTTTATCGAAACATTCATGGCATGCATACCTGTATGAGTTATATGCTTTAGAATGATTTATATGGATGCAGCTATTGACCAAAACATTCATGGTAGGTATACCTGATTTTCTTTTACACTTCGGAGGGTCTATACTAAACTAGTATGGGATTTTCTTCGAAGGAGCTAGTGCTGTAGGGTTTCAATTGGCTAAAGATTGTGGCTTTGAGAAGATTTTTGCCTTGCTGTTCTGACTGTCTGGTTTGATCAGGTTCTCTGATCCATGCTTGCTGTATGTTCCTGGTGTGTTGGCCGATGAACTAGTGTTGCATCGGTTACTTCCTGTGGCATGATTTCAGACGACAATTTATTGTTGATTTGGTCATGTCCCTATTGCTTTGGACATCTATTGGTGCTGGATTCGTAAGAAACCAACTTTATTTTCCCAAGTGCCCTGATCTGAACATTTATTTACTTTATTGTTCAACAGCACCTCCGGTGAGCATGACCATGGGGACACAGAGTATAACAGGATGGCGAGGGACGACATGTCTGCCTTCATCAACTTGGGTTCTTCTTCGTCTTTGATCCGATGGTACACCTCAGGCATCTGTTCTGGTAAGTCTTGAGTCCTTCCCTCTATTCCACTTGCTCTGGGACCTAGCCTTCGAGCTATGGCCGCTCTGTGTGCCGGCCGTTGACCCATGGTTTGGCCCATTGCTTGATGGTTGGTGCCATAGAGATTGATCGATCGATTTGATTGATGATGGTGATGATGTGGTTAGCCTCGAAAGTTTGAACCTGAGCTAGTCGTTTTGGCCAGGTTATTCTTCAGCTTGATTTGTTTGTTTTGTTCCATACTAGTTGTGTGCAAGTAAGTAATGTGAGAAAACAAATAGGAGGCTGTTACTTGTGTTTTGGTTTTGTGTGTCTCCATCTTTCATTTTTTTGCATGGGTTCACTCTGATGAGATGAGAACATCTATCTATTCATAGATAAAATAATATTGGATTGCTCGGTGAAATGGCCTGCTGGTCACTGGAAATATGTGAATATCTGCTCCTGAAATGTAGGTTTAATTGAATAACTGTGGTACATTTCTGACATTTAAGTAAGATAAGAGTGGCATCTTTTTGCCATACACTGTGGCCCTCTTTTTCGGCCGACATGAGTTGGGCTGAGCTGAAGTGCAGTTGTTTTTGGGCGTTGTCATAACATATGTATGTGGTACTACATATTTTAATTGATATAGACGGTTATGACAGAGGGCCGCTAGTGAGGTATGTATATCAATAATAGAATGTTGATCATGGGGAATCTGCTATATATTGTCGAGGTATTAACACTGGGGATTGCTGATGGCAAGCATATAAATCAAGCTTGAATGGTTTGAATTGTAAGCAAGTAGAAGTAAATGGCTGAGGCATGTACACAGCCTGGGGGTGTGTATGGTTAGTCCATATGGGTTGAAATCATTGTAGGTCAAATGGTTTAGTTGTGAAGTAGGACTTGGACTGTGGCAGGTTATTTTTGTGGGTCGCTTTGATAGTTTGCACAGATGGGGTGGGTTTGTTTTATGGACTGGATTTCAAACCATTCCCTTTATTCTTTATGTGTGGTCAAGGTAACAAAAAATTTGTATGTGTCTTGAACAGTTTGTACATTCTTTATTGTCATAGGAGATTTTGTAACCTGGCCACTAATTAATTATTCCTCTCTTTCTGTGTGTGTGTGTGTGCGCGCGCGCGCACGCCCAGGCAGGCCGGCCTTGACTCGCAGCTGTTGGTGGAATAAAGACTGATCTTGTAGAACTGATGACTAAAAATGTTTTCTTTTTCTTTCTTTCCTGCAGATACATGGCTCCAGAGTATGCATCGAGTGGCAAACTGACTGAGAAATCCGATGTATTCTCTTTTGGTGTTTTCCTCTTAGAGCTAATGACTGGTTGAAAGCCTGTTGATGCACCAAGACCATTGGGTGACGAGAGCCTTCTTGAGTGGGTTAGTTATAGCACTCAACTTTGCCTGAGATTGTTCCTAGTTTTTTTCCCTGTCACTAGGATAGTCACACAATACGAACTTGTTTCGTCGAATGGATTAGTCATTGTAGAGGTTATAAGTTGAAATTTCACGTTAAATGCTGGGCATACAAGTATATATGTTGGAAGTATCACTCTTCATTCTCAGGATATGGAGTTACCGTGTCTATGCCTGTGGCATGTCATAGTTGTTGCAAGCCTAGACCTGCTGCATGTTGACATAGCATGATGATTTAACTTGTATATTCTTCAATACAACATTAATGTGGGTTCCTATTTCTTCTCTATCGAAATGAACATGTAGTTCCTCCCACGTATTCCTTCATATCCTGAAGTAACTGATGCACAAGCTGTAGGAGCATGGTAGAGTGGGCTACAGACTTTGAATTTTTTTTGTCCACAGTTTTTTGTATTCTGGTGTACATCAGTATAATAGCAATGCTGTTCTCATATCAATTCACTACACTCATTTTGGCTAATTTAATTTTCTTTTGGCAGCTGTGTACCAAATGCATGTACATTTGCACACATATACCACTAGACTTATGATAAATATGGAAATTATACTTTTCTGCACAGCCAACGGCATGTAATATTTGAACTAGCAGTACATTTGCACACATATACCACTAGACTTATGATAATAAATTGCAAACATATAGCAGTACATTTTCTGCGTAGCCAAATTTGTATTTCACTTTTCTGAAATTGTAACACATTAGCACTCATGGCAGTACCCACATAGCAATATGATTTCACTTATGATTCCAGAATTGCACACATATACTACAAATTAGGAATTTGTAATATGACTGCACAACAAACAACATGCGCCAGGGTAGGAATTTGCACACAACGACTACAAGTCTGAAAATAAACAGCACACATGCACAGAATAGAGGACATGAGCCAGGACACCGATCCATAGGGAAGAAGAGAAGGGGATGAGCTCACCTTGCAGTTTAGGCTTGGGGGCGCGGTCATCCTGGTGCTGGCTCCTACAGCATTGCATTTCACCAAGTGAAATGCTACATTTCTACTCCTAACCCATTCTCTCTTTCTTAGTGTTTTTGTTATGCAGGTAGGAAGAAAAGAAGAAGATCCAGAGAAGATCTTAGTAATAAGATAGTTTTTAGGAAAATAGATATTTAGTTTTAGGTCATATATTGTAATTTCCGAAATGTAAATTTAATTACTTAATCATTTCTGATTCTTTATAATATGACTTTGTATTACCTATTCCAATTATTAATAAAGTTTTTAATTTACATGTGTTCATGACTATTGGCAATATGTGTTGGATATGCTATATTGGTCATATATATAATTTTCTGTGAAAATGAATTGATATAAGAAAAAACAGGGGCTATATATCCACTTTGGCCTATTTGGCCTCTTTGCCGTCCTTCTTTGCCGTCCGCCAGCAGACGGCAAAGCGGCCTTTGCCGACAGCCGTTCAGCCGGACTGTTGGCCGTCTGCTGGCAGACGGCAAAGGCTTTGCCGTCCGCCAGGCATGCCTTTGCCGTCTGCTATGGCAGACGGCAAAGTGCCTGATTCCTGTAGTGATGGGCCTGGCTTAGCAATAGCGCCGGCTTAGTAGCCCCGCGCTACTGCTACATAGCCTTATCCCCCCCGCGCGCGACCGTCCACCTCACTCTCCTGTGCTCACTCTCGCTCTCGCCGTCGCCGCGCGCCGCCGTCCACCATTGCCGTCGTCTCCACCTCGGTAAGACTCCTCCTCCCTCCTCCTCCTCCCTCCTCCCTCCTTCCTCCAGCCGCCGCCCTCCTCACTCCAACCGCCGCCCCTACTCACCCCCCTCCAGTCGCTGCCCTCCTCCCTCCTCCTGCTCCAGCCGCCGCCCCACCTCCATCCGCCGCCCCTCCCCCATCCTCCTCCTCCCTCCTTCCTTCCCCTCCATCTGCCGACCTCCTCCCTCCTTCATCCCCCTCCATCTGCCGCCCTCCTCCCTCCAACCGCCGCCCTCCTCACTCCCCTCCAGCCGCTGCCCCTCCTCCCTCCTCCTCCTCCATTCTCCAATTTACTTTCTAGTTTACTGAATTAGTTAAAAGTTTAGTTGGTAGAAACTTGTATTGGACACTTAGTTGGTAGAGATTATAACTAGTAATAGAATAGAAAATAAATTAGTAATAGAAATTTTTAGGTGTAGAAAATTTTCAATATAGAAATGTATTGGAAAGCTATATGAGAAATTTTTAGGTGTAGAAAATTTTCAATATAAATGTATTGGATTGCTATATGAGAAATTTTTAGTAAGTGTTGAATAGAGTAGAACTAGGGTATTTAGTTATGTCAATCTCACATTGCCAAATTTAGAGAGAGAGACCTACTTTGTATGCTCACGTGTGAATGGTCATGTAGCGCAGGGAAGATCACCGACGAGCCGGTCGACGACGCCCAGAAGATCACCGACAACACCCGCGCCCGGTTGACAACCATCTTCTATAGTGAGTAAACATGATGTTTTTATAGATGTAGTAGATGAGTAGCTGTGACAATGTGAAGCTAGTTTTTTTAAAATGATAATTAATCCAGATAGAATTTCAAGTTTAAACATCTCTGTATGTGTATGAACATCTTTGTATAGCATGGAAAATCCGAGTGGCCTATGTTTTGCCGGAGTGTTGATTCATTTCCGTTCCGGTAAATTTCAGGCGCTCGATATGTCCTATTTTAGCAAAGGTCATGCCGGATTTTTCCGTGAATTTTAGCATGACTTGTGCTAGTATGTAGGAAATATCGAGTGCCTTGGATTTGCCGGAAAGAGAATTAAACGACATTTCGGGTTGACTTTAAGTCTGTCGGGGCTCAATACATGACAGTCAGAAAATTAGTGAGGGAGAGTGTCCACCATATATGAGAGAAGAAGAATGCCGACTGTTGTCGTGGGGGTCGCTTCTCCTTCTTCTCCTTGTGCTAGACCTTTGTTATGCACTAGGGGGAGGAGGAGTAGCGACCATCACCGTCGGTCGAATATATCTGAGAGGGAGTGCCCAGACCAAAAGTCAACCCGTGATGAGTAATAATGATCTGTGTGCTGAGTTCCTGTTATTTGCCGTCGATTTTTAATCTTTGACTTATGAACACAGGAAATGTCTGACGATGATATGATTCCTGAGTGCGACTACTGCGAAGACGACCGGGGTATGTGCGACAGGATGCCTTATCTGCAAAACGGTAGGTACTTCACCATCGTGCTGAAGGAGACTTTCGACGTTTTTACGGTACGTAACAACGACAAGTATTTTTTCGTAATTATGCATGACTTGTGAATTTTGGCTTCAACGTGTAATTTTCCATTTTTTTTTCAATTGAAATAGTTCATCCCATGTCATGCAAGACCGTATGTCTTGGAAAAGCTCGGTTTTGAAGATAGGGAGAGAACAGAGACGAAGAGTGCTCACCTTAGGACGAAGCATGGTTTCACTTTTTTGGTTAAGCTATTTAATGCACCAAATAGCTCGCATTTCGGTTGCTCAACTTGGAGAGGATTTTGCAAGGCCTGTGAATTTAAGGAGGATATGCAAATCACCTTCGATCTTCGGCCCGAAGATGAAATTGACGATAATATCGACATTTGGGTGGATGTCGAGACGCTTCCAGTTCTACCTCTTTGTGAGTTTGTCAAATAAATTTGCTAAGTAATTTATATTATTTATTTAAAAATCATTGACGGCTTATTTCCATTGACAGCTTATTTCCATTCTTCAAAAAATGTACGAAAGATAGTAGACAGAACCTACAACACTGATGGCTCTGAACTAAGTTACGAGGAGAAAGATCATCTTATCTCATTTATTATTGATGTTGAGAATTTCAATATCAATTATGAAACTCCTCCACATTATGGTCAATACGTGCCACTAGTGCACATGTTGAACTACGGTAACATCCATGGAGATGGCATGGTAAGATTTTTTACTATTACGACATCAGTGCATCTTTTGCATACATTCTTCTAAAACTAAACTACATTGCTAACTAAGTTATTATTATGTTCTTCCACAGAAAATCCCGAAGGATTGTGTGCCTCATCTGATGTTTACGAAAGGTCGAATTGATGTTATTAGATTACGGCCAAGTCCGCCTAGGGTTCACCGCTGTTCATACAAGATTTCTCAAACCGATGAAGACATCACAATCAAAGAATGGAAAAAAGTTATGAATAATCATAGGGAGCTACTTGGAAGCAACATTGTGCGAAGCGCACGAATTGGAGACCGGATAATCTCCATTCTTCATAATGGAGAGTCAGGGCCTATGTTGTTTTATGCTATTTTACCTTAGAGAGCGTAGCAGGTCCTAGCTAATACTCATGATCATGTGCTAAGAACAATTAACTAGGGTTGGTTATGACTATGATAACGAGTAGAAGTTGTTAGATGACTATGATAATGATGAGTATGACTTGTGTTATTATGATAATGATGATGAGTTATTATTATGATGATGATGCTGAGTTGTTATATCATTATGAGCATGATGAGCTATTATATCAGTGGGTGAAAGAAACGTGGATTAGATTCAAGTGGAGGCAACATGGCGCAGATCCAAAGTACTTGGATTAGTAGTACTTTGGATCTGCACCATGTTGCCTCCAGTTGAATCTAATCCACGTCTCTTTCACCCACTGATATAATAACTAATCATGATCATAAAATAATGTGATCAGACTACTGTATAAAACATGTACAAACACAGTGCAAATACGCATAAGAAAATAAAAAAAAGGAAAATTTTAGCAGTAGCACTGGTTGGACAGGCGCTACTGCTATGTAGTGTTAGCAGTAGCGCTGGTCGCGCCAACGCTACTGCTAGGTTTGTTAGCAGTAGCGGGGGTACAATTGGCGCTACTGCTAAACATTAGCTCTAGCGCCATAGCAGTAGCGCTGGTCCCCGCGCTACTGCTAGGCCACAAACCCGCGCTACTGCTAGGGTTTTCCCTAGTAGTGAGGGCATGACCTGTCGGCTACATGGTGTATGTGCGAGTCAATGACGCAGGCATGTACCTGGCATGTGTGGGGCAGGAAGGCCGGATGGCCAGTGGCACACCGCAGGGAACCATGATGTTATTGGCACTGGCGCGTACAGACGATTGGGCCGAGAGGAGACGTTCTGTTGGTGCACCCCTGCAGGGAAGTAATCTATTCGAATAGCCGTGTCCACGGTAACAGGACGCTCAGAGTTGTATCCTGATCTACTACAATTAGAACAGGATACTTTAATAATGCTTAACTATTATACTGCTCCGAGATCGCTTTCTCGCGGGGTAGTCGAGGAAGGATCTCTGGGCGTTGCTATTACTTACCTATTACTATATAATATTATACGCTACTCTCTTCTGATGTTGCAAGATGCTAGTCTTCGATAGGGTTGGCTTTCCCCCTCTACTCTGGCATTTCTGAAGTATAGTCCACGGACATACCCCTTTCTTTGATACCGATGCATTCTAGCATAGTTCTGATGTAAGTCTTGTGAGTACTTTGGATGAGTACTCACGGTTGATTTGCACCTTCTTTTCTTCTACCCGGTTGCCGCGATCAGATGCCGAAGCCTAGGAGCAGGAGATCCCCGACGGTGCCTACTACTATGTCGATGACCAGGAGTAGTTCGGAGGCCCCAGGCAGGAGGCCTGCGCCTTTTCGATCTAGTTGTCGTTGTTTTGCTCAGCCTTCTTAAGGCAAACTTGTCCAATTATGTTTGTACCCAGACTATTGATGTATGCTGACTTATGTATTCAGGTCCTCGTGACCCCTGGCTTGTAATATAAAGATTTATGTTTAAATTTGTGTCTAGAGTTGTGTTGTGATATCCTACTGTGAGTCTCTGATCTTGATCGTGCATGATGCATGTATGATTAGTGCACGGTCGGGATCGGGGGCGCCACAGTCACGTATGGGATAAATATATCCATAGCGGGAAAAGTCATCTGTGAATGTAATGAATGAATCAAAACCATCCACGGACTTAACATTAAGGGGTTCACATATGTCGGTGTGAATTAATTCTAAAACCCCTGTGGCTCTTACTGCTCCTTTCTTAATTGTTTTTGCGTATCTTCCTTTAATGCAATCAACACATTTGTCTGCATCTGAGAAATCTAATGGAAGGGGTATTCCATTTTTAACTAAGTGTTCCATTCTCCCCCTCAAAATGTGGCCCAAACGACAATGCCACAATTTCGAAGAATTACTAACTCCTTTCCATTTCTTCTCAACATTAAATTCATCACTCACATGCATAACTGAATCATTATTAAGAGATAACATGTATAATTTGCCTTGTCTAACACCGAGGCCAACATTCTTATTACATTTATTTAAAGCAAACAGTCTGTTGCTAAATTTGCACTCATACATATCATCATCTAAACAAGAAACTGAAATCAAATTCCTACTTAAGGTAGGTACGTAAATAACATTATTCAATCGAAATATGTGGCCGGTGTGTAGCTCCAACGTGAGAGATCCCACAGCTTCAACATCGGCGTCAACTCCTCTCGCTACCTTAAGCTTTCTTGTTCCTCCTCTTATAGTTTTGATCGTATCGAATCGAATCTCTGCATAGAGTTAGCAATGTGAGTGGTTGCACCTGAATCAATCCACCATGACTTTATAGAAAAATCGACATAAAGAGATTCGTCAACAAAAGTTATTTCATTAGTACCTTTTCTGTTCATCCATTTCAGAAAGCCTGGGCATTCACTTCAGCAGTTGAGCTGCTAGGAGGAGAAGAAGAACTGCCGGCTCCTTTACCCTTGAATGGCAGCTTTGGGGCTTCTTTCTTAAATTTCTTTTTCTGAGGCTTAGGGAAACCTTGCCCCTCATGCTTTCTCTTGTTAGAACCAACATGAAAAACATGGTCTTTCTGCCTCATGATCCTCTCTTCCTCCTGGACAATCCTTGCAGTCATCTCAGCTAGTGTCCATTTTTCCTTTAGAAAGTTATAGTTGATCTTGAATTGTTCAAAATCATTTGGAAGGGACTCAAGAATCGTTATTACAAGAAGGTTTTCACTTAAAGAGCATTCCAAAGCTTTAAGTTTGGTTAAAGCGTTCACCAGCCTCAGTATGTGCTGCCTAACAGTCCCGTCAACAGTGCACTTCTGAAGGAGCTTAGTAAAAAGCTAATGAGCGTACACTTTGTCGGAGCCTTTGAATTGCTCCTCCATTTCAGCAAGGAATGCTTTAGCAGTGTCTTTCTTAGGGGAGTGCCTCAGCAATGTCCGGTGATATTGTCGCATTCATGATAAGAAGCGCAATATGGTTGGACTTGTCCCATTTTTCCAACTTAACATCATATGCCTTTTTGAGTTCTGCATACCATGTAGCACCAGTGGCAGGTGCTTCAGGTTTTTCTTCCCTCAAGGCGAAATCACATTCATTACAGCCCAAACATAATAGAACTTGGGACTTCCAACGTGGGAAGTTACTCCCCATAAGTGGTTCGATCGTGTCATATCGGAATGGTGCGGAAGCTGAAAGTATCATAAAAATTCATAAGTAAACTTGCATGATTATAAATTTATGTTGGCAAATAAACAAAACATGCCAAGGATTTAATTTCAACTCCATGTCAAATCATCTTGGGCAAAAAAAACATGGAATTAAAATATCATAAGGGATGACTCATAATAATAAAACAACGTTGGTCTGAATTAAAATTAGAGTCATTTCATTCTCAATTTAAACATCAACATTAAAAATTTGCATCATTATTTTTTTATGTCTAAAAAATATTCAACATGCAAAAACACATCATAAATTCTGAATAAAAAATCTCATTGGTTCAAAATTACTCAGAACAATAGCATGTTTTAATCCATCATTATTGCAGGCAAAATTTCTGGCTAAAACAGTGCAAAAACATAATATATATTAACTTAAAATGCACTGGAAAAGACAGAAAGTGGACAAAATTTATTTAGGCCCGAAATACCCACGGCAACCCATAAAAAGGCCCAGCTCAGTAGCTAAAAACGTAAAAAGAAAAAAAATCGCTGGGCTAAGACAACCTGGGCTGAAGCCCGGCCGAGAAAACGGCCCATAAGCGCCCCCAGGCCCGCGCGGAGCCGAGCGTCGCTGCCAGCAGTCCGATGGAATCGGACGGTCCGCGTCGATCGCGGTTGGAACAAAAACGCTGGCCGAGCCAGAACCCTAGCTCATTTTCCCCTTTCTCCCTCGATTTTCACGGTCCCGATCTGAGGGGCGACGCCGGCGGCGGCGCGCCGCTCCCCTTCTTCCACGGCAGCGCGGTGGCTTTGCTTGCCGGAGTAGCGTGCCATGGACTGAGTCCGGCGCGCTCCTCCGTCGAGCATGGCTGCCGGCGCGGCGTTCGTTTGGGACGGCGAGGACGGGAGATCCGCGCCGTGTGGTTTCATTACGTGGTGACGGCGGCAAGCGCGACCAGCAGGTCGAGCGGGCGTTCATCCATGAGCACAGTAGCGGCGTTCCGCGCGTCGCTCCGTTGGGAGGCGACGGCGTCGCGGCGTCTCCGCCCTCGCACCGTGGTGGACGCAGTGCGGGCCCCGAAGGGGAAAAGGCGGCTACGCGGCAGATTAGATGAGCTTCTATCTTATTCTTCTCCAATTCGTGTTCATGTTGAGCAAAATTCCTAATTTGAAAATTAGGGTTCATCCGAATTGGGGAAAAAATTCTAGGGTTTCTGAAAACATGTTCTACAGATGCCCCTTTCTTCTAATTGCTAGCAACAGTGTGATGAATCAATTAAAATTAACCAGAACATAATTGTGAGCAAAGATTCTTAACTTAGATTAATTAAAATTGATTCACATAATTAACAGTACCTAATTCGAAACAATTAGAATAGTGCATGATGATTAACAGAGGGCAACTAAGATGAACGTCAAATAGTAACATGCATATAGGGCTAACCAGAGGCTTAGATCCAATCTGAAAACATGAATCCCTAATCATGCAATTTGATCTACTGATCAAATTAGGGTTCTAGTACAATCAGGTAGGCGACTGATACCATTGTTAGACTATTTGCATCACTAGGATGCCATTAACATGATCTGATTGCATATAGAACACCTAAAACGAAAACAGAGAAGGTTTAGGGATACTTTACTTGTCACAGAAGTTGACATGATCACCTGCTCGGTGCAGGCGAGATGGAGGAATGATGTAGTCGAAGTAGACGATCTCCTCGACGTCCTGATTCCTTCAGGGTGCCACCGGCACTGTCCAGAGATGGCGGCGGCGGCTGGGTTAGGTCTTCCCGTCGCTGTAGCGCTCCCCCTGATCAGATGGGGTGAGAGAATATCGGGAGGAGAGTAAAATCGTACGAGAATTGTGATCGCGCAGGTCAGCCATCTCTCTCCCGTATCCATTTTATATGGCGCTGGCGACAGGGGAACTAAACCATTAGTTGGTTTGGGTGCCCCCGATCAGGGTGCATCAGTTAGGATAGATGTGCACGTACGTTGGTGCGTGGCCCCTCCCCTGTAACGTTATTCTTTGCCTTTTTTTCTGTTAGGCAATTAGATTTAACTGGCCTGTTTAGCCGTCAGATCAAACCAACAGTTGTTAGTATCTCTAAGCATAAAAACGTTGTAGTTAGCACACACTCTGAACTGAAGCTTGCAAAACCAAACACCTTTTTTTTTCTTCAAGCCTGAACTGAATCAACTGCTCATGTCTCTGAAGCAGCTGAACCTGAAGACAAAGAGGGCAGGTCTTATAAGTCAGATGAAAGAAAACACTGAGTTCTAATAAGTGTATAATAAAGAGTGATGATGATTTGAAATTATTCCTTACAGTTCCCCAGACATAGCAGTATCTAACATATTGTACTGTCAACTGAACTCTCACTAGTAAGACGGCTCATTAAGCTGAATGCCAAATCTCACAAGTGGCTGTGAACTGAGTCTTGCAAGTCCAAACCCTCCTTGCTTGAAGCCTGGCAAAAAGAATAGAATGCTCGATAGGGTGCCAAGAAATTAACTGCACGAATCAGAAGAAATCACCTCTACAGCTGCTCTAGGTCGGAAAATGGGGAGACTGGATGCGAAGAGAAGCGCTCACCGATTGGGGGCTTAGGGATGCATGTGGCCTGGGCGGAGAGCTAGAAGAGGAATCGGGAGTCGCATCCGCCGTCGCCGGTGGTCCTCTTCTTCTTCTTCTTTGTTGTCCGGCGGACGGCGGTCGCCTTGTTCGCCACATATATACTACTATATTAAAGCTGCTAAGCAAGCAGCCCTCTCGTGCGCTCCCAGTGCTGCCGCTGGGCTCCCTAAGGCCGCCACGTGTCCCCAAACGAACAGTACACATCGGTGAATAGTAACCATCAACAGTATCGCTGGGCGAACAGTGCTTCGTCATGAACAGTACCCCGCTTATGAACAGTGTCGGGAATAAAAATTGTTTCTTTTTAAAAAGCCCTACTTCTCTTTCTAAACACATGCCCATTTAGAAAAATGCACATAATTTTTTTAATATATTACATGTTTTTTGTTCGAAGTACGTGAACGCTTTTTAAAATGACACAATTTTCCCCAAAATAGATGAACATACTGTTATAAATGTCATGAACTCGAACGTGAATGCTTTTTAAAATGACACAATTTTCCCCAAAATAGATGAACATTCTGTTATAAATGTCATGAACACTTTTTAAAATACAAGATTTGTTTAAAAAATACGTGAACAATCTAAAAATACATGATTTTTTTGGAATGTTTGAATACTTTTCAAAATTGCATGAACGCCTTTCTAAAATACCTAGATGTTTTTAAAACATGCCTCAATACTTTCCAAAATTGTATTAAGATTTTCTAAAATACATAGTCTTTTTGCGAAATTATATGAACAATTTAAAAATATGATCCCTTCGATAATATTCACAAGTACTTTTTAAATTATACAAATTCTTTTCAAATGAGTGATACTTTCTAAATTTACAAAAACTCTTTTTTAATTAGATGAACACTGTTTGAAGCTTATGGATTACTTAAAATAACCCGCAGAAGTAAAAAAATTATGGGCATAATAAATACCAATTTTAGTTTGATCTGAACCATATTCATACTATGTGACAATTAATTTAAACTATTGGCATTGCTCTTAGTGGTAATGAAGTGATCGTCCTTTCACTCTAATTTTACTAAGAAGCCAAAATCGAAGTAAAAAATATAGCATCTTTAGTGCCAACGCTTTTTTATTGCTTAAAAAGGCGTTGCTCATTTTATTTTAATAGTGCGGTATGTTTCAATTCATCATCTTATTAAAACTATTAGAGGACGGAGTAATTTCTCAAACAACAAAGTAACGCATAGATTTCACTTAGATAAAGGAAGATTTGACCATGACATGAAAGACTACTATGCAGCTGAGTATAAATTCAAAAATAATCACAAACTTGGTCCCTTTACCATTTATGATGGCCATTTGGAAGATACCGTCTCCAGTTTTTTGAAATCTTTTTAACAACATACTAAAAAACGTAGGTCTTACCTATTTGTTTTTCTTTTCCATTTGTGTCAAACATAGAGTACATGATATCTCAATATAATGCTAATGTGATGATAAGTTAGGTAGTATTTTTTTAGCCTCCCTTTTGTACAAATCCTCAAGAAGTGATTAAAAATGTACACGATAATGCTGCAACTATTTACATTGGTTTCTCACAAAGATATTATTGTTACTCTTAAAAGGACAAGATCAATTACTCTGGAATATTTTTACAATATATAGTACAAAACTGTCACCTTGAGAACATCACTTTTTTTTGTAATATGATATAAGTTAAGATCTGATTGACATTGTATCTTACTACAATTACAGATTACTACACCATCTAAACATATCTCCTAAAAAGTTCAATCAATTATTGCGAGTTATGCCTATCAAAGTTGCTTTATGCCGATCCGATATTGGGTGCATATATACATGAAAAAATGTGCTAGCTACTGAGTTCCACATGCCTACAAGTAGCATGCTTAAGCATTTTCCTATTATTCTCCCTCCACCTTAATGTCTACCACTAATTGCAAGGAATTTTTATTCTAGCCAGCTAAAATACTCGGCTGAAACACTGAGCATACCAACAATAATATCTATACTAATTTGTCTTCCTCACAATGCAAAATCAAGAGGCTTTTCTATCGGTAAACCCGTATCCATCACTAGATGCTTCACACTACCACAAAACAAAACATGTTAAGAACTTTACTGAAAAGCACACACACAAGCTTCCCAACGGGTTTTTCAGCATTAGATTTTCCGAGCTTCCACTCTTAAATTAATTCTATTTGTTAATTTTGCAACAAATAAAAAAAATCATATTGTAACCATGCTTCGATACAACAACAAATTTTGTATAAAAAAGGACCAAAGGCCCATGCTAGCTCAATCGGTTCCTAAATTCAACTTTAAAAATTAAACTATAATATTTATGTATATATGCATAGGCTTCTTGACGGGTGCGGCGTGTCGCCGCGCCTCTGCCTACTAGTTGATTAGTTATTAATGCCGTGGATCAGATGCTGGCATCGTCAGCGGAGGAAGGGAGGACCCGGTGGAAGCGAAAGTCAGTATGTGGGCCTCCATCCACACCTAGGCCCAATAATAAGCCCAAATAGACGCCACAAATAGTAATAATATGTGTCGCTTCTAGCGAGCACTAAGCCCCTACACCCTTCATACATGGGCCTGGCCTAGCGAGCAACAGCAAGGTGCTACACCCAGCGATCGAGCGCACTCTTTTTTTTAGATTTTTTTCACTTCGTTTTTTTTATTTTGGTCGGTTTTATTTTAACTTAAAAGATTACATGAATTTGAAAAAAATTGTTCTTGAATTTAAAAAATGTTCACAAATTTTGAAAACATTCATGAATCCAAAAATGTTCAAAATTTTGAAAAACTATGAATTCTAAAAATATTCGTGGATTTAAAAAAGGGGAAAAATTTAAAAAGAGAAGAAAACAAAACAAACAGGAAAAGGAAAAAAAAACAAAAAATAGTGGAGAAAAAAGAAAAAGAATAAGAAAAGAAAAAACTAGACGGAACCTTCCCAAAACCAGGCAGAAGGTTCCTGAAACCGCTCCCAGCTTGTAGGTGGAAGATTTCGAAAAGCGCACAGCGCCCCGGCTAAATGGGCCAGGCCATGTGTGCGCTAGCTGTGCGTTCGCTGTAGGCTAGCACTACATATATTGCACGGAATGAGCAATACATAGCAGTCGTGCTACCCGCGAGAGCTATATCTCGCATTAAGCGAGACGGACAGATCTCTCGCGTTGAGCACTACAGTATTGGGCCGGCCCACTAGCGCGTTTTTTGGGGAAAAACAGAGACTAAAAATTTGTTCGCACGAGGGATCCATCCTGGATCTCCTCATTGCGAGGCAACAGTGCTAGCCACTATGCCAGCATCGAGTTGTTGTCTACTAGATAGGGCGCGACCTAGCAGGAAAAAAACCGTTTTTTATATTGGTTCGTTCTTTTTCCTGTTTCTAATGGTTTTTTTTCTTTTCTTTCTTTTTTCTTTATTCTTATTCGGTTTTCTCCGGTTTTTTCTTTTCCCCCTTTTTTTATTGGGTTTTCTAATTTTCTTCTCCATTTTTTTTATTTTTCTTCGTTTCTTTCATTGTTTTTATCTTTTTTTCTTTTCTTACTCATTTTCCTTCTTTTATTCTTCGGTTATTTTTTATTTCTTGGTTTTCACTGCTTCTTCGTTTTCTTTTGTTTCTTTTCTTTGTTCTTCTCTGGTTTTTGTTTTGTTTTCACTCTTTTTTCATTCTTTCTGCATTTGTTTCTTCTGTTTTATTTTTCATTTCTTTTCCCTTTGGTTTATTTTGTTTCTTTTTTGGTTCTCTTTGTTTCTTTTGATTTTCATTCTACATTTTTTGTATATGTCAACTACAT
The DNA here is from genome assembly GCA_039707655.1 of Elymus sibiricus. NCBI lineage: Eukaryota > Viridiplantae > Streptophyta > Magnoliopsida > Poales > Poaceae > Elymus > Elymus sibiricus. Next base: position 2,515,849 of record CM077664.1, on the reverse strand, counting down.
TTATCTAATACACGTTTAACATTATTTTTCAATACAAATTTAACATTTTTATAATACATGGTCAACATTTTTTTATACATATTTTTAACATTTTTCAAATACAAGATTAACATTTTTTTAATACATGGTCAATATTTTTTCTATACACACTTTTAAACTTTTTCAAATTCTTGATTAACATTTTTCAAATATAAGATTAACATTTTCTAATACATGGTCAAAACATTTTTTCTCTACAGATTTAACATTTTCAAATGCTTGATTAACATTTTCTAAATGCAATATTAACATTTTTTTAACACATGGTCAACATTTTTTCTGTACACATTTAACATTTTCAAATTGTTTGATTAACATTTTTTAAATACTTGCTCAACATTATTTCAAATTCTTGACTAAATTTTTTTATATACATGATAAAAAAAACCATCATTTTTTAATACATGGTCAACATTTTTACTCTACACATTTATCATTTTTCAAGTGCTTGATCAACATGTTTTAAATACTTGTTCAACATTTTTTCAAATGCTTGATTAACATTTTTATTTACATGATAAAAAAAATCATCATTTTTAATACATGGTCAACATTTTTTCTGTACACATTTGCATTTTTCAAATGCTTGATCAACATTTTTTCAAAAACTTGTTAAAAATTCAAATACCTGATTAAATATTCTAAATACATGATCAAAAAAATTATACACATTTTTTTATACATTTTTCATATACGTGATAAACATTTTCTCTATACACATTTAACCTTTTTCAAATGCTTGGTCAACATTTTTTAAATGTTTTTTGTAGAGTGTTTTTTGTAATATATATATTTAAAATATTTTAAAGTATAAACAAAAATAAAAAAATAAAGCAAAAAATAAAAACAAAAAAGTAAAAAAAAAAACAGAAAAAGGAGGCTGTGGTCTCCCGCGCTCCTGGGCCGGCCCATCTCGGTCGCCCCTCCAGCGAGGGTTCGCTACTACTCGCTGAACGCGAGACATATCAGCGCCCCGTGCTACCTACCTCGCCAAAGGCGTAGTCAGACACCAAACTGCCCGGGCCGTGGCCCGGTTCATGACGTCGGCTTCCTTAGTTGACTGTACACTACTAGGAAAAACCCTATAGGCAGCTACCTAATAGCAGCGCTGGGTAAAGAGGCCGTGCTGCTCGTAAATAGCAGTAGCGCGCGTTAAAACGCCGCGCTGCAGGTAAGCTATAGTTGTAGCGCGGCCTCCCTTAACCCGCGCTACTGCTAAGCGGTCCCCACGGTGCCCCCCGGGACAGGCCACAGCGGCAGCGTTGGGTCCAAAACCCGCGCTACAGCTAATAGGATAGTAGCAGCGCGAGCCCTAGGCCCGGCGCTGCTGCTATGGTTACAAGGGGAAAGCTGGTGGGCCCCACTTAGTAGCAGCGCGGCCTGCCTGCCCCGCGCTACAACTAAGCCCAGAACCTCTTATCCCCTCTGTGCCCGTTCCTCTCACTCACTCTCGCTCACTGCCGCCGCCGCTCATCCTCCAGCCGCCGCCGTCGCCCCCCTCCTCCCTCCTCCCTCCTTCCTCCGCATCCTTCCTCCTCCCTCCTTCCTTCTTCCTCCTTCCTCCTTCCTCCGCTTCCTTCCTCCTTCCTCCTCCCTCCTTCCTCCACTCCCTCCCACATCGTCGCCGCCGTCCTCTCCCTCCCTCCCACGTCGCCTCCGCCCTCTCCCTCCCTCCCACGTCGCCGCCGCCGGAGCAAGGTGAGGAGCATCTTCATTTTTTTTAAATGTTGGCTTGTAGTATTGATTTTTTTTCAAATGTTGGCATGTAGTAGTATTAATATGTGACCATTGGAAGTTTAGGCAGAGTTTTATTATGGCATATTATGTTAACTGAATTTTAGTTAGCAGAAGAAGGCATTGGAAGTTTAGGCAGAGTTTTATTATGGCAGTAGTAAATTTTATTTTGGCAGAGTTTTAACATCGTTTAGGCATTTTGTTTAATTCATATAAATTCAACCATGCCTTATATGACAAAGTGTTATATATGAAAGTTGATCAGCATCATGTCTACTTTCTGTTTATGCAACTTTCAACTATAACTAATATTGCCAACCCACTGTTTCATCCAGTTTAAAAATGCATGATGATGTTGTAGGCAGAAAAGTATAAAACTTGTATAGTTTGTAAATTTTGAACCTTAGTTCCATTTTAAACAAGTTATATATGTAAATTGCTCTAAATTATGTCTACTATTTGAATATGTAACTTGCTGCCATGTTAAAACTTGATAACTTGCTGATATGTTGCATTTAGTGCATATGGCAATTGTGGCATTGATTATATGACTTGAAACTTGGATAAATTCATATCTTAAATTCATATCTTAAATTCATATTTTGTTTTGAACCAGAGGAACTAGTGTGAAGAAGCGAGGAGGTGCACGAAGAAGGATAACCAGAGCCTCAAGAACAAGCTACAGAAGACCACCAAGGTATATATGTTTCTGACTTAAAGATGAAGAGCTTGTACTTGATCAACAATGATGGATATTTGGACATGTGTTGCTGTGGAGAAGATGGATATTTGGACATGTGTTGCTTGTCTATTTGGACATGTGTATGATTTTGCAGGGAACGCCTCCGAGTGGCCTATGTTTTGCCGGAATGTTGATTCATTTCCGTTCCGGCAAATTTCAGGCGCTCGATATGTCCTATTTTAGCAAAGGTCATGCCGAACTTTTTCTTGGATTTCGGCATGAGTTATGCTAGAAAGTAGAAAATATCGAGTGCCCTACCCTAGGAGTAACTAGAAGTAGTTCTAGTATACGATTTTGTTTTGTGTGCATTCTGTTATATGTATTTTTTATCGATGCTTAGGGTTGACTTTCAGTCTAATGGGGATCCCGACTGTTGTCGTGGGGGTCGCTTCTCCTTCTTCTCTTTGTGTTAGACCTTCGTAATGCACTAGGGGAAGGAGGAGTAGCGACCATCACCGACGGTCGAAATATCAGTGAGGGAGTGTCCACCATATACACCAACATTATTAGCACTAGTGTAGATCGATGTTCTTGGAGGAAGGATCCCGACTGTTGTCATGGGGATCGCTTCTCCTTCTTTTCCTTGTGCTAGACCTTTCGGTAATGCACTAGGGAAAGGAGGAGTAGCGACCATCATCGACGGTCGAAATATCAGTGAGGGAGTGCCCACCATATACACCACCACTTGAGAGATGAGAGTTGTTCAAGGAAGACTCGACTGACCGAAAGTCAACCCATGCTGAATAGTGATCTGTTTGTTGACTTCCTGGAATTTGCCGTCGATTTTTAATCTTTCAATTATGAACACAGCAAATGGATCCCGACGATAGGATCCCCGAGTGGGATGATTGTACCGACGACGGGGGTATGTGTGACAATCCTCACCTAGAAAACGATAGGTGCTTCTCCCTCACGATTAAGGAGGGCTTCGAATATTCTACGGTATGTAACTTCAGCGGCACGAATTTCTTCTTAATTAAGCATGGCTTAAGATTTTTGCTTTAACGTGTAATTTCTGTTTTTTATAATTCGACTAGTGCATCCCCTGCTATGCAAGACATTATGACCTAGAGAAGCTCTTTTTTGATGACTGGGAAGAGGTGGATACGAAAAAAGCTTACCTTAAGACGAAACATGGTTTCATTTTTGAGGTTAAGGTCTTAAATGAAGTAGGTCACACACATTTTGGTTGTGCAAATTGGAAAGGATTATGCAAGGCTTACGGATTTGAGGAGGGTATGAAAATAACCTTCTATATTGGCATTCCTCAAGATGATCCTGAACATGATAAAGACATTTGGGTGGATCTGGACATGATTCCAATTCTACCTCCGTGTGAGTTTGTTAAGCAAATTTGTTAAATAATCTATATTGCTTATTTAAAAATAGTTATTATTCACTCCTACTTAACTTGTTTATTTATAATTGATAGCTTATTTCCTTTCTTCGAGAGATACACGGAAGATAATAGGCGAGACCTATTACACTGTTGGCTCAGAGCTAACCTGGGAGGAGAAGAATTCTCTTGTCTCCTTTGTTAATGATGTTCTGATTTTTAAGAGCATTCATGGAGTTGGCCGAAATTATACAGGATACGAGCCACTAGTCCACGAGTTGAGCGATGCTAACATTCGTGCAAATATCATGGTAAGATTTTTTACTATTGTGTCACTAGTCCATCATCTTTCATAGATTCTTCTTAAGTAAACTACATTGCTAGCTATGTTACTATTATGTTCTTCAACAGAAGCTCCCAAATGATGTTGTGCCTCCGCTGATGTATGTCGAAGGTGAGATGACAATTGTTTGCGTACGACCATGGACCAGTTTTCAATATGCATACTCGACTGAATGTCAAACAAATGGATGCCTCGAAATCAAAGGATGGAGACAAATAGTGAATGAGCGCAGGCCACAAATTGGAGACTGTGTATCTCTGTGCTCCATAATGGAGATGGAGGGGTTTTTCTGTTTTATTCTATTTTACCTAAAAGAGAGGAGTAGGTCCTAGTACTTGTCATGTGCTCGGAAGTTATTTACCTAGGATGATAACAATTAGCTAGTAGTGGTTAATTAACTTATGATGATGATGATGGTGAGACATTGTTATATCATTATGATGATGATGAGTTGTTATATCACTACGATGATGATGAGTTGTTATATCATTATGATGATGATGATGAGTTGTTATATCATTGCTAGTGTATAAAAATTTGTATAAGTATAATATAAATATGCAGAAATGAAATACACAGATTTAGTAGTGGCGCGGGGTACTACCCAGCTACAGCTAGTTAGTAGTAGCGCGGGTCAAAACCCACGCTGCTGCTAACATAAGTAGTAGTAGCGCGGGGTCAGGCCCGCGCTACTACTAACCAGTTAGCTGTAGCGCGCTAGCAGTAGCGCGGGTCCGCGCTACTGCTAGGCACTTACCCTGCTTTTCCCTAGTAGTGGTAGCACCTTTGACACTGTAGCACATGTTCGGCCTGAGGCTTGCCTGGGGCCCGCCTCGATCCTGGATACGCCATTCTACCTCGCAATCAATTAATTAACCGATCGACCTACAGAAGATCCACATCGATATGGAATATATCGACCCTTGTCTGTTGCGGCTGCTGCTTGTGCATGCATGTCGCCTTAATTATTTTCCATAGGGACTGTCTATCTACTGATTTTCATTTCAGTTTAGGTCGAATTCACGTCCAATGGTTGGTTGACACTTGTCTTGATTTGTACTTTAGAAGATATGTTCATCCATGCATTTGAAAACGAATATTCATGAACTTAAAATGAGTAACCACATGTCACTAATTTTTTTTCATGTATTTGCCCTAATAGAACATAAAAGGAAATAAAAAGAACAAACAATAAAACATAAATTAATAATAAATCAAAAAATAAACGACAAATAAGTGAAAGATAAAAAAACAGATGAATGAATACATAAAAACAAGAAACAACAAATGAAACAAAAAATAGTATGAAACATAACAAAAAATCAAAGAAAAAAGAAAAAAAATAAACTGAGAACTAAGATAAGCGTGAAAAAATAAAAAAGATTGCAATAAAATGCTTAATGAGCAATCCGTCTATAAGCCGAAGAAGTTGCACATTTAGATATGGTTGGTTGCAAACAATATCTTTGTGCAACTTCAGTGTCTATAAAGATGCAACCACAATCTCATAAAGGAACCACGAAAATAAAGTAGAGAAGAGCTATAAAAATGATACGAAAAAATTAAATTAATTTTAAGATAAAAACACATACATAAAAAATGCTATATAAATAAAAATGTAATTATACTGAAAAATATAAAAAATGCTATTTAAATGCAAAGCTAGCTAATAAAAACAAAATCCACAATTGAAGTGACGAAGTTGCATGTATGGCAATTCAAAATATCCTTGTGCTACTAAAATTAGGCAAGATGTAGTCTACGTGCTTATAGCGGCCCCGGGGGGGGGGGGGGGGGGGGATCACGAGGATCGCCCACGTCCAGTTTAAGTGGACCGTGGTCAGTGCGGCCCATTTTGCGTAAGTATGTTGTTTTAGAATTTTGTTAAAAAGAATATAAATTATAGTCAAATTAATAATGTTCTTGTAAATTTAAATAGTGTTCGCGTAATTTAGAAAAACAATCATGTAAATTTAAATTTTTTTGACTATTTAAAAATGTTCATGTATTTTTCAAAAGATATTTATATTCCTTTAGAAAAGAAAAAAAGGAAAAATGAAAAAAATAAAGAAATGGAAACATAACAAAAAGGAAGCCCACGAAAACCAGACGCAAAACTGCAAATACCAGAAAATACTAGGCCTCGACCCATATCGGACGTGCGTGAGCGATTGCTCCACCATATACCGCTATAAGTGGCGTATAGCATTTGGGTAGAACGACGAGAATAGGTTCAACATCATACCACGGGTGCTCTTGATCTTCGCTTTGTGCGACGAATAGTAGCTATATCCCGTGGTGGGACGGCCAAGTAGCGTGCCCACGCTCGTATAGTCCCTCGCAATGGAAAACAATAACCACCATTCTTGGTCCAAAAAAAACCCAGGGTATGCTCGCTCCCGTAACAATATTCATAAAGAATTTCCATATTTTTGAATAAATGTTCATGGATTTTAAAAAATATTCACATTTTTTTAAACATGTTTCTGAATTTTCTAAAAGTGCTTCTAGTGTGCAATAGGTTGGTACCACCCACTAGCTGGACAATTGGGCCCTGCAACCATACCTGCCATCACAATGGAGCTTAAATAGGGCGCAGTCACGAGGCCAATTAAAAATATGCACATTTTCTCTCATGTTTATAAAAATAAAGAAAAATATTAATAACTTATATGTAATTATTTTAATATAAAAATAACAAAAAATTCTTGTGTTATAAATAGTTTGAACCAAAAAATCATTTTCTAAAAAAGTTCTCATATTTTCAAATATGTTCATGTAATTAATAAAAAGTGTTCATGTAATTTTAAAAAGTGTTCACGTATTTTAGAAAATGTTCACGTGATTTGAAAAAGTGTTCAGGTATTTTATGAAATGTTAATGTAATCAAAAAAATGTTCTTGTAATTTTAAAAGATGTTTGTTTAATATTAAAGAATGTTCACACCCTTTAAAAATGTTCATGCAATTTAAATAAAATTGTTCGCACATTTTTAGAAAATATTAGGTGCGACGGCGGCGCGATGGACGGCGTGGTGGCAGTGTGCGCCAGCGGCGGTTGTGGCGGCAGATTAGGTTTCGGCCCTGATTTGGCTGCTGACCGCAGCGGGCGGTGCGGGCTGTGAGTGGCGCGGGCTGGTGATTGCGGCTGCTCTTTGGGCTGTGGTGGCTGGCAGCGGTGGTGGCTCGACCGACTGGGTTCGGTTGTGACGACATAGTGGTCGGCGGCCGACAGCCAACATGACTCCTCCTCTCTCCGCGGGCACGGCGGATTCGGGAAGACTGTGTGCGGTGGCCCTCGACGGGTGACGGTGGAGGCTGGCAGATCGTGTGGGGCCCCAGAGGTGCTCGTGGCCGGCTCTGTCGAGGCTGCCCGGCGGCCGGCGTTGCCGGCTGCCTGGGTGGCTCCCCGTTGAGATTTGGAGAGGCCAGATCTGACGGGGCGTTGGTCGTCGCTCCCTCCAGAGGTGCTGCTGGTAGGTGGCTGGCGGCGCCAGCCTTGGCGCCGGTGCAGGGGCGGAGTGCCCCCTGCCCGGGATGGGCTTTCCCCACATGTGGCCCGGTGTGTGTTCGCTGGGCAGCCGTGGCGGCGGTGCTGCCCTGCTATGACCCCCCTCCGGCCATGCCTTGGAATGGGCTCTTGGGGGTGGTGGGTGGCGTTCGCGTGTTATGGCGTCAGTGAGAGGTTCGGAGATGGATGCCGAGGCGGTGGCCTTGGGTGGCGGGCTACTAGGTTGGTTCTCCGACGAGATTCTGAGTGGCGGTGGTGGCTGCGCCTCTTGGTCGTGTGGGTGGCGAGGAGTGTTGCGGTGGGTGGCCATGGCGTGTTCTCTGCCGGCGGCAGTGGCTATGGTCAGATCTGGTTTTGGAGGTCCCGACTTCGTCGTGGCGGGCCTTCCCTCTGGGTTGTGCTGGCCTAGGTTGCTCGTAGTGGCTCGTGGTAGCTACCGGGCGAAAGCTCTGCGCTGCGGCGCCGACCGCGGCAGTGCCTGCGGGTGCCGCTTTCCTCCTGAGGACGTCGTCGCGGTTGTCTTCCACGTGCCAGGGCTCTGGGTGAAAACCCTTGTCCGTCTTGGACTCGGCAGTGGCGACGCTTTGCGCCGTTACCCTCTTGGGGGCGTTGTCGTGAAGCTCAGGTGATCTAGGTCGTGGCGCGGCGTTGCCTTCTAGACCTCCGGTGTTGTTGCTCGGCGGCTTAGTCGTGTCGTTCTTTTACACTTGTGCATATCTTTTCGGTGCGATTTCTGTGTCCCTTTATCCTTTGATCTGCTTTGTTTGAGGGATTTCTCACTACCATGTACCGTTCGACCATGTACTGTGGTGTGGTTTATGCCTCCATGGCCTGCTTCCTCCTCCTCCACGCGCAGTCGCAGCAGCAGCACCTACACCGCCGGCCTGCCCTCCAAGTGGAGTGGACCTACTGCAACCGCTGCTCCTCCACCCGCTCCTGCGCTGCATGCGACGGCGCCGGCACCGTCTCCCCTGCTTCCACCACTGCTGCTGCTTCTAAAACCACCACCACCACCACCTAGCCTAGCCTGCATCTGTTTCAGTAATTATTTTTGCAGTCAATCTAGCAAGTATTTCATTGTTCTTCTGCCATGAATCAATCAAGGTGGAATTGTTCATATTCATTTTGCTACTACTGCTAGCTTGTATGTATTCAGGGACAGGGAGGGAGGGTAATTTGCTCTGCTCCACTTCAGTACAGTACACACTAGCTACAGCACCTCCCCTGTTCTACTTCGGAAACATATACAACAACATGGGATGGGATGCTGTCATCTTACAACAACACAGCTAGCTAGCTATCCACCTACTTATCTCTGTAACTCAGGTGAGGATGATGGGATCTAGCAGCACCTACTGGATGGAAACTTCAGACCCAGCTCCACAGCCACACTACTGATTTGTAACCGACATGGCAGCGCCGGTGCTACAACAGCCCTTCCAGGCTGAGTGCAGAACGTCTCCTCGCCTTGGCATCGCCACCGCGGTTCCCGCCGTTCATCGTCAGAGGGTAGCCGAACGGCATCTCCAGCAACAGGTTCAGGTTGTTGTCAGCCTTCTTCATGCAATTATCATCCTCACCATCGCCTCCTGCGCCTGGGGTTGGGGGCTTCTTCATCAGAGTGGTCTGCTGCTCGTCATCGGACCAGTACCCGTTCTCTCTCATGGCCAGGTCGTCGTACTCCTCGTCAGACTTCGTCGACTCCTCGTCCACTGACCCCGCTTCCTCCATCTGCTTCACAATTTTTTTTCATCAAGAACAGAAGAACGGATAATTAGTTATAAGTAGTACACCTGTACTATTGACTTAATGTCATATCTCTAGAATGCAGCAACACAACAATTGAATGGTATGTCAGATAAAACTGCACCACAGCATATTCATATATTCGTCTACAGTATAGAGGATGGGGTTGACTTCAAATTTTTGCACAACTAGCACTGAGACACATGGAAAGACAGCTACAAACTACATCTCATTTTAATTTTTTATTATTGCAGTAGCAGTATTTGTAAGAATTTCCCAGAAGGAAGTCATATTATTTTCAGCATGTCAGCATTTTTGCCATGACATCACTGTGTAAGGAAAAGGAGGATATGATGAAGGATAATAGATGCTCTTTTTACACTACCTCTTCGATGTCCTTTTCTTCATCAGTTAGATCATCATCATTAGTCTCTGCATCACCAGCATCATCACATTCTTCTTCTTCTTCGCTGTCAAACACTGAATACTCATCCACAAGCTGTATGAGATGAAGCCGTGTCAGCCCAAGCACAGCATCAGCAAAAGCTTTAACTACATACTAGGCTAAATATAAATGCCGTATATGAGAAATCTGAAGCTTTCATATCTATATATACACATAACTGTCGTGACTTGTGAGCCGTGGCAAACATTAAGATGCATCTGTGAAATATCATAATCACAGAAAGGATTAATCACAAGCACTAAATACTCATCCACAAGCTGTATGAGATAAAGCTGTGTCAGCCCAAGTACAGAATTGGCATTTTACTTCACCTACATACTAGCCCATATATACATGTCGTATATGAGAAAACTAAAGTGTCCATATCTATACACGTAACTGCCGAGACTTGTGAGCCGTGAGTCATGACAAACATTAAATTTTTATGATAGCGGTAACTCATTTTCTATGTGCTAACCAATTGCAAAAATTTCGTAATCACAGAAAGGATTAAAAGAGGCAAACCTCTTTGGAATTGTCATCTGACATCTTCGGTGAGCTGCAACATGAGGATAAATACCTACTCCCTGTATCTATACCATCAGCCTTGGAGTCATCGGCGCTCCCAGCATGACCCGCGCATCCGGTATCACTTGGCCATGCACTAATCCCAAAAGGGCTAAACTGAAGATTGACAGGCTCTGCCTTCCCAATTTGCAAAGGGCCATACATAGGATTTCCAACAGATTTCTCATTGCCCGTCCCATCATTTACGTTTCCACTGCTCTCACTGGCATCCACAGGCCATGCCTTAGCAATTGAGCCATCGGTGTTAAGCAGAGCCATCAGATTGCTTGGAACTCAACGAGTTTGCGGCATACTGGCTCCTATACTCCTCATCCACCATAGCGGCAGTGTTTGTATGTGGGTCATAGAACTGCTCCCTGGCCTCTCGCCGGCGAAGGCAGCTGAAAACCGTGGCGTGTATGGCCGCCACGCTCCGGTCTACGTTGGTGTTGTTGATCCTCGGCACTCGGTGCTTGTCGGCCCGGTTGCACAGGTACTCCTGGATCGCTCTGATGTTCTGGATGTATTTGACGTATCTGTTCTTCGCCGGATCAAGCGTCATGTACTTTGCCCGGACCGCAAACCGTTCCATGTGCTTCTCCTCGTTCGTGAGGTATACCATAAATGGTATCACCGAGGGATGTTTCTTCATCAGCCCCATCTATTATTAGACAAGATAAATGAAAAATAATTTCACTTGCACATATACTCTAGAAGAAAGAAAAGAATGTAATTATTATGGAAACATAAATAATACAGGTAAACAACATGATTCTTTTGTTTTTGTGTGTGTGAGGAAAACAGCATGGTTCCTGACCATACATACCACAAAATTCAGGCTTAAATGAACCCCTTCTACAATTAAAGATTCTTTCCGCCCCTCCCAGGTCGTAATTAATCTGTCGAGGCTGCCAATGATCATCTCACTCTGCGCTTTGTATCCTTCTATCGCCATCTGCTTTTTGCTGGGAACTTCAGTTCTACTAGGAGGCGAGTCTGAGGGTGATGTGCAATTATTGCACTTCTCATCTGAAGTGCTACCATCTTTGTCTGCATCAGCATCTGAATGAGAAATAACAGCGAGTTTCTTGGCCCTGCGCTTCGCCTTCGCTTGGGCAATCGCGACAGGGTCTAGATAATCTCCGGCGTGGTAGGTTGACGCGTAGAGCAGAGGGTTTTCTTTGTCTTCTACAAAACTCCTCATCATGTGCCGTATAGAGTCAGTAGAAACCACAGTGGTGATACCCAACCTATTACCCTGGGGGGAAACAACAATAAATGGCAGGAGTGAGGAATTACAGAAGTACCAGTGCAATTCACTTCTAGCAAGCAACTCGATTTTGCATGCATATATAGAATATAACTGTATGCTAATGCGAGCAGAAGGGGTTCATCAACTTGTATCCACCAACGAATGGTTGCCCTAACTACAGATAAACAATTACCAACAAGGATGATAGAGTGGACTTGCCGCATCCACTTGTGCCACACAACAGTACTGTCACTGACTCTTTCCTCTCCTTGATCCTGATGTAAAACAGGGGGGACACACAAAAGGAAAGGTCATTGACGAAGCAAATCCCTGTCAAAATACGTTACAGATGGTTGGCTATTATAAGTAAGCATTATATTTGTTATGTTTGTCATAGCACTTCCACTTGAAGCCATTCAATTTCTTGAACAACGATGACAGAGTTCAGTTGCATATGTACAATATAAACTCGGGAAACAGATAAGATTGGTGGAACGGTGCGATGCTATTACCTGCAGGCAAGGAGCAGGTCAGCCCTCTGATTGGGCCCGACATACTTGTACAGAGTGAGGGCGTCACACACGATATCCAGGAACTCCTCCCTAGAAACCACAACAGTGGTCTGTGTCTTGTACAACTCGAACGGTATGTTGGTCATGTTTTCTGCGTCGAGGAGCTCAGCAACTTTCATGCCATTCACCTGTGTGGATCCATCCAGCTTCGACGGGTCTACGAACTTGCTCCTCGTCACATCAAAAACTCTCTTGCTAATCTGGCGACACGAACAAACAAGCGGTGAGTTGTCGTCGTTTATGGAGTCTAGGAAAGCTAGTTCAGGTGTCAACACATTGCATATAGAAGGGTCACAGTGACTGTAGGATGTAAATATGAAACCAAAGAGTAATAAAATTGAAATCCTTAGGCAAGGCACTAATATTATATCAGGGAACACAAATTAAAAAACCTGATGCAGATTTAAGAAGTAATGATGTATGCAGCTAGGCTTTCATCGTCTGCAGTTGAAAGGCAAAAAGGGCACATGAAGTAATTGGTACAGTAAAATTGTAAAGGACGCTCTTGGGGATTCGATAACTGAAGAATTATGGTGAGAACATGCAGTGACTGTAGGACGTACAAGAGGAAACCATAGAGTGGAAGAATGTTGGATTTTAGGCAAGGCAGATAATATTATACTACCAGGGAACACAAATTAACCAACTTGATGCAGATTTTAATAAATTAAGGTTGTATGCAGCTAGGCTTTCATCATCTGCAGTTGAGAGGCAAAAGGTCACGTGCAGTAAAATTGGAAAGTACGATCTTGGGGATTCCTTCCATAACTGAAGAATCATGGTGACAAGGACAGAGATACTATATATGATTGCGATGTGGACTAGAAAACCCAGTTGAGGTGTCAGGATTTGTGTTTACAATGTTAGTTAATATTGCCTGTATGATACTATATAACAAACAGAGAGTGTAAGAAAACGGTAATCCTTGGACAAGGCAGGTAATGTTATATCAGTAAACACAAATCAACTAACTTGATGCAGATTTAAAGAAATACTACGTCTTATATTAAGGGCAGAGTGAGTACTAATTTTGAAAGTAAGAAGGCCTGGCATATATATATATATATATATATATATATATATATATATATATATATATATATATAGGACTCCTCTTCTGTACTCCCAGGGGTACATACTCCCATCCTTAGTGGATGATCCAATTGCGGCAAGTAACAACCAGCCATGCAAATTAGTAAACAAAGCCGCTTATTTACTTTGCATGCGTACCTTATCCCCTGAATTTAGGAACGTCCAAGCGTTATCCAACTTGAGAACTAGTTGGAATAGGCAACGCCCTTTTCTTGGTTGGTTTTCTTTCTTCAATGCAACATATATACCTCATGAAAGTAGTGTACTACATGTACTCCTAATTTTCCATGTATACTGTCCAGTAATTTAATTAGAGTATATACTTTTTTTGCAGGTAATTTTTAGAGTATATATACTTATAGTATAAACTATTCTTTTGAGTTGAACGACTTTGGAAGATGCTACTTAAGATTAAATTATACAAAACTCTTTTGAAAACCAACAATTTAGTCATACCATATCTACCATTTTTCTTGGGGTGAGTATATACCCTTTTTTAGTGAGGGGGTATATACCATATTCTACCGAGAGTTTTTTTAGGAATGACCATATACTAGTCCTTCCGTTCCAAAATAAATGTGTGGTATATACCCTAATAAAGTGTGTGTGGTATATTCTCTCAGCAAAATAAGTAGTATATTTTCTGGATGGAGTATATGGTAGTATTTTTGTGAGAATGTATATACTACATTGCATTTTGCTGAGAGGGTATTAAGTACTTATTTTCTCTGTGGGTATATACTAACATTTTGTTGTAAGGGTGTGTACTACTTTTATTAGTGAGTATATACTACATGCATTATGTCAAGTGAGACCCCTACTATTTTCCAACCCAATTGATTATATACTCTGTATCCATTGAGAACAAAATGATGTTTTATAGAATGATGATATAGAAAATCGAGATATAGAACTTATAGTGTCCAGTGTAATTACTACAAGCAAATATACTAACCTCAAACAAATATATATATATTACCTTGGGAAAAAGAGTATATACCAAAAAGCATACATTCATATGAATTGGTAATCTGCATCCATCCAATATACTTCCAAAAGAAAAGAAAATTACATATAGACTATCCTGAGAGTATAATGATACACATCATTCTCATCAAGTCGCCGCCGCTTGTCACGTGTTGCCGGTGAGACGGGATGTCGTCCGGAGTCTAGCTGCGTCTCATCATCGCCGTTGAGCCGCAACCAGCCATGTTGCCGATATGTGTGCATGTCGCGAGCTGCCGCCAGCCGTGGCGTTGCTTGACGACGACGAGCCGCCGGCCGTGGCGTTGCGTGACGACGACGATCGAGCCTCCGCTGATCTCAATTGCTTGTTGATGATTCGTTCGAATGAATTAGATGAGAATCCAACTTGATCCTTGAAACAAGAAAATGACAAAACGAAGCAAGATAGAAAGATCTGAAATAGAAATAAAATATAAGCATACATAAAGCATACATGAGAAGAGGTGATGCATGGATACGTATGCGAGCGCATGTATATATGTCACCGATGACGGTATCGATTCAGTCGTCGCCGTCGTCCGAGTGTCAAATGATATTCACGGATAAAAGAATTAGTAGTACTTGTGCCCTCCATCGTACATATTCCAGATCTATGGTAAGCAACATACCGCGTCTGAATTTTGGCCGATTCTGATGGGAGAACTGGCCGGTGGAGAGCGCTGGACGCCGGAGACCGACAGGGCAGAAATGGGGGCGTGGTCTTCTTCCATACTGATGCATGCAACATGGTTAGCAGGAGAGATGCAGCCGCCGTCGGCCTGGACGAGCTACAACAGTCGATCTATGGTGGCAGGAGAGACGCCGTCGTCGCCGAGGTATGTAGCAAGAGAATAGATCGATGCAGTTTAGTTCCAACGGTGACCTTTTTTATCCCTAGAAAAAAGGATTCTGTTCCGGCCAATTTAAACTATTAAATAATATATCATTATCGCGAAAGCTAAACGGGTTTAAGACGTTCCTAAAGTTTGATAGGCAGAGTCGTACGACGGTGGGTCAATGTGGGAGTATGTACTCCTAGGAGTATCAACTCATTTTCCTATATATGTAGTGGAAATTCCTCCAATCTAAAAAGCCACTTCCATCATAAACAAAGCATTCAGTACGGCTTTGGCATATACACAACACTGGATATATATTCCTGAACTGAACCAGTAATTGGCATAAATAAAAAATTGTGAAGCACGGCGTGGGCATCTATCTATCTCTATCCATCATAAACAAAGCATTCAGATTCAGTAGTACTAGTTGGTACTGGCAAAATTAAATTGGGGGACTGAACTGGGGAAGCCAGATTACAAAGAGTGGGATTGGGGGCCAACAAAGCAGAGAGAGAAGAAGACCTTGAAGGCGTGGCGTGGCTTGCAGCGCGCTCTGCAGGACGGGGCGCGTGTAGCGGAAGGTGCTCCTCTGGTGGTCGTCGGCGACGGCAATGTAGAGCGGCGGCGGCGGCTTGGAGTTGGAGGCCGCCATGTCCACCGGGCCCTGAATGGCGGGTCAAGAGAAGGCGGGTGGGGACGAGGGAGGAGCAGTCGTGAGGAGGAGGGGGTTTTGAGTCTGGCGGGCATTGTCGCGGCATGGGGATGGGGACGAGAGGAGGGCGGTGCGTCGGCGGCGGACACGCAGCGGCCGGCCATAGCCTCCATAGGCCCCTCGCCCTGCGACCGCCCTCGGCCACCCCCCGGACACTTCTCTTTCTTTTCTTCTTTTCTGAACAAGGGAAAGGGCAGGGAGGGTCTTTTTTTTTTTTTTTTTTTTTGAAATGAAAGGACCCAGAGTTGATTACCCCCCAGCCGGCAACAAGGTCCCGAAAGAAAGACAAAACTACATATCAGTCCTTGATTTTTGTACAAATGGCCTCTAAATCTAAATCTAGCTCCAATCCGCTCTAGCACGTGGCACTCAGCCCATAAGAGGAAGAGACGCCAAGTTAATATGTACTCCCTCTGTAAACTAATATAAGATCTTTTAGATCACAGAGGGAGTAGGTGGGAAGAACCAAAACCGGGGACACAAGGAAATAAGCGCAAGGCAAGATTACTAGGGGAAGAACTCCATCTCTGAATGAGAATGGAGTAGCTCCGGCTAGACAGAGGCAAGAAGTTGATTCACACACATATCACCCATGCCACTACATGTCCATTTTTTTACAAAAAAAAGTAAGAATATTAGACTTCACAACAATGCTCATCACAATTATATATGTATCAAAGAATTGCTGCTATGGCTCTTATGGGCATCCATAATGAATGATATGATGCCAATCTTCTCTCCAAGGTGGATCAAAATTTAGCTGAGTTGAATGAGATAGAAATAAGAAAGAGAAGGTTGTTTCCCCCATTGTCGGATATATATGTCCTAAATGATTGGCATGTTTCCAGCAAACAAATTGTGTGTTCCCTCCAAGTAAACAAAGTTTGCCACAAAGAAAGTATCGCAACAGACAACAGATTTTGATGTCGTGTGTTAATGGAAATATAAATGAGATATTAATATTGAAAACAATGCATGTCTTATTTCTGACAACTACAAGTACAACAAGGTTTGCTTTGGTATTCGAAGACACTAAAATACTAGAAAAGGGGCCATTTTTTGGACTAAGATAAGAGGGTATTTTATGTATATCTAATATATACATAAACAGTTGATCCCCACTATTTTTAATTCTCTCAACATGCAACTGTGTCAACTCTATGTCATCATGTATGGGAAAGACCCACCTTAAACATGAACCATGCATGCTACTTATATTCAGTACATACTCTACAACTATATAGTAATTAAATACAATAAATTATATGTATTTTGTTTTAGTTCTCATATTATTAATCTAAATAATAATGTTTTATACAACCAAAATTTTGAAATAATTGCCACCAATTTTCGCAGCAACACGCAAGGTATCATATCTAGTATCTTTTTTTTTTTTTTTTTTGAACACAGTACAGACGATCATATCTAGTATCTTATATAGACAAATCCCATTACGCGTCATTAAATAGCTATTTTGCTACGCATGCATGCTTCCACATCATCAAAATTGTTCTAGCCGTTGGATTTGCTAGCTTGCCCATTATCATCCGTATGATTTGGACATGAGAGCCTTCCTACCATGCAACATGCATTAGTGTGCTCTAAGTTGATTTTAAATCCGATTGCAGTTAATTATGACATGTTTAACTTTTTAAGTTAAATTTTTTGTTTTCCTGTTTCTGCAAAAAATTCTCACGTAGTTCATATCTTAAGAAATGAATTTATATTGTATACGATATTGATAAACCAAATCTTCAATTTCGAGGCAACGCACAGGGTATCACTAGTCTGCTATATTTTCAAACACCTGAGTTTTCATGGGCCCACTGTTTTTGCTCAGTTGATGGATAGTAACCAATACCTCACCTAACGAACGACATTTAGTAGAAGAGGATCAATGTTTGGTTCAGTACTTGAACAAAAAACTCACCTTCGACGTTGTTTCTTCCCGCGGATCACAATTAGCTTTCAGTGCCATTCAATGCATCCCCTTGTTTTTGGACTTGTTGCAAAAAATGTTCGCACTCCGCGGTTCGCTTGACTGGTTGGATATCTTCATCTGCCACAATGGTTTGTAGAACGAGATCATTCTCTTTTGTTGTTGTCACAAGAGTATAAGTGGACCTTGTGGGCACAATGCCATACAACCATAGTTTTCCATTGTATTCCTTTAACCAGCCCCCGCCCGTCTTCTTAAGTCTAAATGCCACGTATTCATGTGTGTTGTTTGTTAGACGCAGAGCGCATGCAATGGGCTTGTTGAGTTTAAATGGAAACCGGAGCTCCAGTGACGGGACCTTCAGTAGCCCGCATGAGTACTCAGCTAGGACTACATGCATGATGGATTGAGAAGGAGGGGGTTAACTTTGTGATCAAAGGCTTAAGTACTTCTCTATTGTTGCTAGCTTGTGAGTAGCAGTGTATATTTAGGTCTCAATGGTTAATGAACAACAGATTAGCTGGTCTGAACGGATTGCTCCATCAATATACAATCACAAATGCATTATATAGCTTTTGAATTATTTGAGTCATGATTGGCCAGTACTAGCTACGATATGTCATCATTAATTAATTCCTGCGTCTACTTTCATCTAAATTCCCTTAAGGTTTACAAGGCTCACCCACATTTTGAGATTTATTTTAACCATCATTTAGACCAATGGTATATGAGTGTGTGCCATCAAAATTATACCATTGGAAACTTCTTTCATATACGAATTCTATGGTATATTTAATCTTATGCATACAACAGAGTTGAAGAAAGCCACACAAGCTCGGTCGATCTCAATTTTGAAAGGGGATTTTGAAACATACCTCCATTCTTTCTGTTTTAGCAAGCCTATCCATTATATGTGTCATACTAACTGGTCTCTTTGTTGGGTCGATGTCTGTGCACTCAATCCCAATCTCAGCACATACTCGTATTTGTTCATAATGTGGGTTCCCATGTGATAGCTCCGACCTATTGTCCCAACTTTCAATCACATGCGAGATTGCTCATATGGTTTACGAAATGGATCAGGGACCTCTCTTTACATAGAAACTAAAGCACATATGTATTCTATATATGAACCCCAACCCTAATGTTAACACATAAACCACACATAATCAAACAACAATAAAGTAACAACAAAGATTCTCTAAGTTAACATGCATGCTCTCATAGTTTCTCGAGTGATCTAGCACCATGAAAATTGCGCTTTATGTTTGGTTAAAAATGTAGAAATAAAAGGTACACTACTCCCTCCAGATAATAGTAACTTATGCAACCATGTATTTGTATGGATTTTGAATTCTCCGTTGTTCCTTCTACTCTTTTTAGTAGTAATATCATGTTCATTTTTTTGGCAAAACAAGTAAGACCCCAAATAGTCCAAGACAAACTCACAAATATATATGCACTACCAACCATTTTTTGCCATGAGAGCAATTAACTGTGTTCTCGATATTTTACTTTCAAATTCTTCACAATTTATATACCATTTTAGTTTCCAGCAAATTTTCCTTAAGGACAAAGTTACATTTTTTCCTTGGCAAATTATATTTTGCCTTGATGGTACTTTGCAGTACTAGATGTACAATTTCACAAATGATAGTACCATGCTTAGTTAAAGCCTAAGGTGAATCATCTAAAATAGATGGACATCTATCTTGAATGGTCACATAAATTATTCTTACATCCTCAACAACTTGGCACTCCTTTGCTCCGGTCAGTATCTCCATGATTATAACACCAAGACTATACAAGTCAAACTTGTGTGTGATTACATTGCTGGTGAATTCTGGCGCCAAGTATCCCCTGCATGGAAAATAAATAGAGCGTTCAGTTGATATTGCAATAAAAATGATACTAGCAAAAAAACTAAAAGTTTAGCTTACAATATGCATGCTTTAGCTTGCTTACATTGTTCCGAACATTTTTGTAGCAAGGACTCGGGTTTGCATTTCCTCAAGGCTCCTCGAGAGACCAAAATCGGTTATTTTTGGTATCATATTATCATCCATCAGGATATTTGAAGGTTTCAAATCTAGGTGCATAATATTTATATGGTGGAGATAATGTAGCCCCTCACATATCCCCTTGATTATCCGATAGCGTGTTTTCCAATCAAGCCCACCAGACGCATCTACAAATGGGAGATGGGTTAGGTGGGTTTAGTGCATAATTGAGATATTTCACGTCTTTGATTTTTATTGCACCATAGCTTAAGACATGGTAAATAATTTCAATCTAATATTCAATGGAGATAATAAAAGTGAAGAGAGACGTTACGCGGCACTTGATCCTACCTTTGATATAATTATCAAGACTTCCCTTAGGCATATACTCAAAGCAGAGCAATCTTTCTTGTATATCAGTCATGACAAATTTTCCATCGTAGAACACGACAATCCCTTGTGTGTCAGAACAATATCCTAGGAAGCGTACAATATTTTTGTGCTTCACCATCACGAGACATTCAACCTCTCGGTGGAATTCAGTCTCATACTTGTAAAGTATTGGATAGCCTCTTTACAGCAACTGCCCCGTTCTCAAGCATTCCCTGCAGCCGCGACATGTGCGTGGATAAATTAGCTTTCATTTTCAAGTAAAGTTAATCTAAGCATTCATAATCAAACTGGGGGCAGGCAAGAGAGTGACCATACCATATAAACCACCGCAAACCCACCTCTGCCAATCTCCTGCCTATAAGAGAAATCATTTGTGATTTTTTCCAAAAGTGAGAACGGAAGGGCCTTGGGCTCCGCGTCTTCATCAAGTAGCATGCACTCCAGGTCATTTTTTGTAAAACTCCTATTAGCTTGGAGATCCATTGACTCCCCAAGTCACTTCTTTTCTGATCTACACACACGTACACATGGTCAGCATAGATCCAATACATCGTTGAACAGCTTGCTACCAAAATACTACTAGAACGACACACCGAGCACGATGCATGACTCAAAGACTAATTCAAGGAGAACTGAATGAAACTCTCACACGTACGTACCTGCTGCAAACCGGGTACCAAGCAATGGATCGAGCGCTCAGTTGAGGCCCGGATGGATCGATGGACTGGATCTAGATATGTAATACTCCCTTTGTACCGAAATGAAAGATTTTTTGGTTTTGCATAGGGCATAAAAACGTCTTACATTTTGTTACGGAGGGAATATATTATGCAAATGAGACCAACACGTACTTGCGAAGTAGCTAGCCTCTGCTCCGCCGCGTCGCCTCCTCCCTGCGCTCCGGCGAGCATACAATCGCGTCCTCCTCTGCTCTGCTCTCCTTCTGCGGTGAGAGACGAGGGGGAGTGTGGAACAGTGGGAGGGGAGGGGAGGGGAGGGGAGCAGAGCAGGAGGTAGCTAGGCTTGTCTAGTGGTCTTCTCAGGGCGAGAAAACGTAGTACGTAGTAGTAACTCCCACATGGTCCACCGCGGGCCCATTTTTTGTTTATTGCGTGTGGCAGCCAGCATGTGCCTCTGCCCGGCCTTCTGCACACGGCAAAGACCGAATACCAACTAGGCTAACTACACTTTATGATTTATTAATGGTTCGCATTCAATATTATGTGTATATTAATTTGATCTGAGGTCAAATTTTCAAGAAAATCAACATAAATATTCCCATATTCTGTCGCCAATGAACTAGCTTAACCGGCGGTCCGACCGGTGAAAATATGAACCGACAGACTCATCGGTAACCAAACCGTACTGAGGATTGAAAGAGGAAGACCGGATGAGTCCATTTTTTGCATCACTTTTTAACCAAAGCATTACTTCTTCCCTATATAATAGTTCATCCAGTTCATTCATTTTCTGCCGTATGGCCACACGATCAGCATTCCCTAACTGCACTGAGACTAGTATTTTTTTTTTTTTTGAGTGCACTGAGACTAGTAGGGCTGGACGTCCAAACAAGCTTTTTGGCTCGGCCCGACAAGAAAATAGGACGAGCCGAGCTGGAAATATCGGCCCGTTTCGCGGCCGAGCCGAGCCTGTTTCAGCTCGGTGGCCCGTTTCGCAGCCCACTCAAATTTTAAGAATTCGCAGCCCAGCGTATAGGCTACACGAGCAGCCCAAGCCCAATACGAAGCGATCCTTTCCCTTGGGTGACCTACACGAGCAGCACGCACCCACGCAACCCATCCATCCCCACCGCCGCCGCACACTTCCGTCGCTCCCACCTCCCTCCTTCCTTACAATCTCTTCTTCTTCCCAACGCCATCCATCGAACTGACATTCTCTTTCTAAGGAAGATGAGGGGGTGACGTTGGCGGCGGCGCCGGACGCCGCGCCCACGCATGCCGTCCTTGGTGCGAACGCACGCAGGCATGCCGTCGCCACCGAGCGGACGCGAGCACCGGCGTCCTTGGTGCGAACGCACGCAGGCATGCCGTCGCCACCGAGCGGACGCACGCACGCCGGTGCTCGCGCGCTGCCCACCCACGTCCTTCTCTGCCCCGCGTCGCCCCCAACGTCGGTCGGTGCGTTTCCTCCTCCTCAAAGCCGCGCCGCCACACCGCCCATGTGGCTCGCCGTCTTGCTGTACCCACATGATCGGCACGCACACACCATGCTCTGGCTCGCCGCTGGCTACGCACGCACACAGCACCAAGGATCCCCTGTCCGCACTCACGAGCCGCTCGGGATGGACCGAGCCAGTGCAGAAACGAGCCGACCCACCCATATGTAGCTCGTTGGCTTCAGCGAGAGCGAGCCACGCTATGGCTCGGGCCGAACAGGATGTTGCTAGGTGGACTACACGAACAGCAGGAAATAAAGCGGACATCACTAAGCATCAGACTACTGATATTGTGCATCCATCAGACTAGTCCTACACCGCTGGATCAAAAGAAAGGTGGACGTCCGATTTGCTACTTAATTAGGCCCTGCGCGAGAGGATATTCCGTTCCCTAATTGCGTGCTTCCTCCATTAAAGCGAGGCCCTGGAAGTGCTTCCATAAATCACGTGTATGGATCCTTGTTTATGTGCATTGCTCCTTGGTTTTAGGAAACAACTTGCCGAATTTAGGCAGCTAGATTCCTTATGAAGCCTATGTAAAAAGAAGATTCCTTATGAAGCAATGCTTTCAATGTTATCCAAATTTGCATCCCATGTAACTAATTCGTGCTTCCAACTTTGTTTATTCTTGTCTTCTTTCTCCTCAACAAATTAATTTATGTTTGCTTCTTTTATGACAAAAATAATTTATGTTTCTCTTCCCTGTAAAATTTTATTCTGTGCTGAATTAAACCGACATTGTTTTATTTCAAATTTTGGGTCCCTGTTGCGTGATATTTCGTTTCAGAAGCATCACTATCTTGCTTCCATCAACAAGAGAATTGCTACAAACATCATTCCATCAAAAAGGAAAATATACACCCCTCAATGGTGAGGAAAAGGGCGATTACACATCCCTCAAGATTTGCCGCAGAGCCCGTGTGTCGCACCTGCTGTTTGCTGATGATACACTGCTGTTCTTTAAAGCGGAGGAGGAACAAGCTGAAAAGGTACATGCAGTGCTCCACACATATGAAAGGGCTACTGGACAGTGTATAAACCCAGCTAAGTGCAGCGCATTGTTTGGCAAGTCTTGTTCACTTGATAACCAGGAGAAGGTACGTGCTGTACTACAAGTAAATTTGGTGACCTTTGAGGAAAAATATTTGGGGCTGCCTATGCCAGATGGCTGTATGTCGTGAGGTAAATTTCAGAATTTGCAGTCGAGGCTTCTGAAAAGAATTATTGCTTGGGGCGATACCCTCTCTCTTGCTGGGAAGGAAACTATGATTAAGGCTGTTGCACAGGCTATAACAACCTATATTATGGGAGTATTTAAACTGCCGTTCTCAGTATGTGATGACCTGAAGAGGATGGTCAGGAATATTTGGCGGGGCTTCTCGGAAGGCAAGCGGAAAACGCATTGGATGGCTTGGCCGAAAATCTTGGCACATAAAATGAAGGGCGGTCTGGGCTTCAGAGATTTCCGTCTCTTCAACCAATCCCTTCTCGCGAGGCAGGCGTGGCGGTTGCTCACTAATCCTAATAGCTTGTGTGCGCAGGTGCTAAAGGCTCGTTATTACCCGGAAGGCCGCCTAGAGGACACTGTCTTCTCGGGGAACGCATCCTCTACGTGGCAGGCCATCCAGTATGGCCTCGAGCTCCTGAAGAAGGGCATCGTGTGGCATGTCGGCGATGGTCAAAGCATCCGTATTTGGCGTGCTCGCTGGCTGCCCAGCGAGCCATCGCACCAACCCATCACTCAACAAGGAACGTGTCGCCTCCGGAGAGTGGCAGAGCTCCTGGACGAGTCCGGCGCGTGGCGCATGGACCTTCTTCGACGCCACTTCCTCCCCGCAGACATCGACACCATTACACGCATCCGCACATCGCCACGCGTCACCGACGACATCATTGCATGGGCGCCGGAGAAGAACGGTATCTTCACCGTTCGTTCCGCCTATCGCTTAGCCATGGACGAGCGCGAGCGTCCATTGGCAACCGCCACGAGCAGGGCACCGGATGGTCATCGCGTCATCTAGAAGATCATATGGGGGTGCCCTGCTCCTCCTAAGGTACGCGTGTTTGCATGGCGAATTGTGTCAAACTCCCTCGCCACTTGGGCCAAAAAATTTCCCGCCACCTCGAGCTTACTGATGTTTGCCCCCTTTGTGGTGTGGAATGAGAGGACGGCTTCCACGCGCTGTGCAGGTGTCCATTCGCCAAGGAACTATGGCACGCCATGGAGCAAGACTGGCAAATACCAAAGGTGGAGTCCATCTGCAACAACGGGCCGGAGTGGCTCTTCACACTCCTGGACCCTCTTACGGAAACGGCGCGCATGGTGGTTCTTATGATCATGTGGCGGGTGTGGTATGTCCGCAACGAGATTACGCATGACAAGGCACCACCGCCCACAGAAGCATCCCGCAGATTCCTTCCCGGATATATTAATTCACTATTGTGCATACAACAATTCCCTCAAGCTGATTTGGAGAAAGGGAAGATGGTGTTGTATGAGGGAGGCCGGACCACTCAAAAGGTACATGTGCAGCGGTATGAGAGGCCATGGACGCCACCCCCACCAGGCTGGACAAAGCTCAATTGTGATGGTAGTTACGTACAGGCAACCGGTCCAGCAGGAGGTGGCATGCTTTTGCGGGATGAGAGAGGAGATATTCTATATACAGCGTGCAAGGAGTTACATGCATGCGATAATGGCCTTCACGCGGAGCTAGCATCGTGTAGGGAGGGTCTACCGTTGGCCCTGGAGAGGACAAATTTGCCGATCATGGTGGAACTGGACTGTGCATGTGGCGCCCCGCCTGAATACCACTGGTAGTCAGACGGTCGCCGCACATACCAGCCCAGGAGAATCACTCTGGCATGCGCTTTTACAACAAGTATCATCAACACAGACATTTCTATTAATGAATATATCAGTCTTACATGATATATTACAAGGGTGATGGCAGCGGAAAGGCTCTATCTAAGGCAGCATGGTCTTGGTGCGGCTCCAATCCACAGGGATCTGACTGGGTTACTCTTCTAGCCCGCGAACACTCCGGCTCCTCGCTAGGGGACGTCGAATCCTTAAGTGAACCTGGCCACATTGAAGGCCGCTGAGTACTTTTGAATGTACTCGCAAGCAAACCAAACCAACATATACACCAAGCAATGCAATCCATGGCATTCAAGCATGCATTTGTTATCTTAACAATATTAACTATCATGTTATGGCAGGATTATCTAGCAAGATTAATCATCTAGCAGCATTAATCATCATGTTATAACAAGATTATCTAGCATGATAACTATTGGAGTAAATACAGTACGGTAAAGCATATCAAGCAAATAATTCATACTCCGAATATTCTCACGATCCAAGTCTGATCCAAACTTTGTGGTCATCCAACCGCTCATCTCGTAGCCATCACATGGCTAGCAATCATACCTCTGACATCATCTGATGTCCATGCATCTGTACTGCAAGTCTGATAAACCTTACCGTTCTCGGGTTCATTATTAACATCATATAGTTTGTTCCTCCAGACTCGACACGGACCAAATAGGGGCCTACACGAACTGTCCATGACCGAGGACGCGGCTATTCGAATAGATTTACACTCTGCAGAGGTTGCGCACTTTACCCACACCATGGAGCACCTGGCCTCGTACTTTAGTACATGTTCCCATTCGGGTGGACCGGAGCTGCTCCAACAAAACCTTGTCTATTGCCTGGCACTCTTACGGTCCCACCGACAATCATACCCTCCCAGGGTCATGTCCTGGGTGGCCCCTGTGTCACCCCGTGACACCTGCCACCGTCGTGGCCAAACAAACTGTCCCAAACGGGGACCTGGTACCATATAACTAAACTGGGCTCACAGGATTATCGCCGCCTACCGGGCCAGGGTAGCACGCACGCATAACCCTCCCTATTTGGTGGTACTGACAAGAGGCAGGACAACAGACCAAGCTAGGGCCGTCCCATACCGGCAAGTGTGGCTGCACGGATAAGTCCAGATAGGTGAGACTATGACTCGATCCAGCCGACGGAGGAGGTTGTCATTATTAAGTCACATTCTTTAACATAGCAATAACAATGGTAATGCATGATGAAAACATAGCAACCTATCTCCATGTTGTCACTTACGAG
Source organism: Elymus sibiricus (assembly GCA_039707655.1). Lineage (NCBI taxonomy): Eukaryota > Viridiplantae > Streptophyta > Magnoliopsida > Poales > Poaceae > Elymus > Elymus sibiricus. The sequence continues at coordinate 2,489,269 of CM077664.1, read as the reverse complement.
TCACTAGTGCGATAATATAATGAGCATTGGCAGGTAATGTAAACAGCAAATTCAAACTAGCAGGAGTTTAATTATTCCTAACACAGGTATATTCATTAATTAAACACGCAAGAATAACACAGAGCAATGCTTTAGGGCATATATCAGATGGTCGGCTTGCCTGGGGGTGAAGGAATACTCCGGAAAGAAGTGCGATGAGCTCGCGGAAAATTTGCCGGAAAGGATTCTATCTCGGAGGGGCTGATAGAAGGGCAAGGGCAAAATGGTCATTTTCACATTATGGAAACATTATGAAAATGATACCATCGAAACGGGCTCGATGAACTAAAGAAGTGGGCTTTGGATTCACCTCGATCGGAGTTACGGTCAAAAAGATATGGCCGTTCGTTCGTTAGGCAGAAAACAGACAGATTTCTGTCCATTTTGTCCTTAACGAGTGAACGTTCATAACTTAGCGGTTTCGGCAGAGAGCTGAAAACAGGAAGCGTATTTTGGAAAATACTCTTTTGGTGTGGGAGGCGACTTCTACCGAAGCCGTTTCCACTTATCCAGCTGGCCGCCCTCCAGTCGCCGACAGGTGGGGTCGGGGCCCACCTGTCAGGTCCCTCTCTCACCTCCTCCTCCTCCTTCTTCCTCCTCCTCCCCTATTTCCGGCGCGGCCGCAGAGAGCACGGGCTCTGGTGGCCGGCAGCGCTCCGGTGAGCCTCCTGGGCGGGCGAGGCCACGGATGGGATCGCCGGGGAGTAGCGCATCCAGGGGATGGCTCCACAGGCGCCGGGGATGGCTAGTGGCGCGACTACAGCCATGGCCGTGGGCGGCGGTTCCGGCGGCGTTGGAGGGGTTCCGGTGGGATAGGGGGCTGGGCGAGGGCATGGGCGAGCTCGCCGGAGAGTGGAGCTTCCCGTGGTGGGTCGGATGCGGCCTGGGGGTGCTCGGGTGTGGGGATTGGAGGCGGGGCAGTGGGTGGAGCTCGCCGGAAATTGGAGAGCTCCGGCGAGGATTTCGGTCGGACGCGGCCACTGGGTGGACTAGAGGAGCAGAGGGGAGAGGTGGGTGAGCTCGAGAGGATGCGGGGAGGGCTATATATAGCAAGCCGGAGCGAGCAGATGAGGATGGCCGTCGCGGTGATCCTATCGTCGTACTAGAGCGACGAGGCGACGTGGCTGGCTGGTTCCGGCGTCGAGCGGCTTCGCGAGGAGGGAAGAGACTTCGGGAGCGCTCGAGAGAGCTCGGGGGAGAAGAGGACAGAGGGGAAGGCGACGACGGCAATGTAGGGTAACGCAGCAGAAAACAAAAAATTTCCGACCTACGTACCAGCCCAGGATCACTATGGAGACTGCATACAAGGTTTGATCTTTTTCGTTACCGACTCGTAGCGCAGCGGAAGTAGAGTCGATGACGATCGGCGGTGCAGATCCCCGCAGCTAGGATTTACAACCTCCCAATCGCGAGGATGTACTCCCACGTCAGCTCACCGGACGGATCTCCGGGCAGCCCTTCGGGAGGCATCGGGACAGTCCCTCGGATAGTCCCACCGGACGGATCCTCGGACAGCCCTCCGGGAGGCCTCTGGACAGTCCTTCGGATAGTCCCACCGGACGGATCCTCGGACAGCCCTCCGGGAGGCCTCACGGACAGCCCTTCGGGCGGGTCACTCGGACAGCCCTTCGGGAGGACACCCGAAACTCAAACTGTAACTCGGACAGCCCTTCGGGAGGCACTCTCGAACTAAGACCGAAACTACGATCTCTCTACAGAGTTGCACACATACGGTGTCATCTATCCGGCAGGGCTTCGCCGTCCAGAACTAGTTCCCACCGGAACCCAGACAGCCTTTCGGCTCTACGAAACTATTTCGCTGGGAGGGAGAGAGAAGCCAGAAATGTCATGGCATGTGTATGTGAGAGCAAGGATGAAGCATATGGGGCTGCCTCCTCCCCTCTATTTATAGGAAAAACAAGGGGTAGGATGGGCATATCCAAAATGCCATGTCATCCCAAAATATCTTGGGAAGATATTTGTGGAAAGCCAACTTCCAACCATATCCATAAATCTGATTTCACTATTCACGACGACATTTTTCAGCGTCCGGTCGAACTGAAAATATTTATGTGGTCTTAGAAAAATTCCAGTACCCACTAAAATAAGTTTCAATGCGATCCGGAACAATTCCGGTTTAGTGATTTTCATCTGCGAAAAGCATCTGAAGCGGTTCCGGCAGCTCCGGAACATTTCCGGTTTTCATCCCGGAAAATTCCAGAAAGTTTCCAGAATGATTCTGGCACCCTCCAAGAATTATCAGGCATGTGCCGAAACCAATCTGACTTTATGGTATCCTCTGAAACAACTTTTCAGTTTTACCGGAACTATTCCGATATCCTCTCCGGAACGTTTCCGTTTCGTCCGAAACTTTTTCGGTGAATTTCTCTCAGACTCCCGTCTAGTATTCAGCAGATAGATGACCCTTAAGCGTGTGACCCTATAGGTTCGGTGAAGTATAGACATGACCCGGAACACTTTCCGATCAATGATCAACATCGGAGCCGTGGACACCCATATTGACCCCTATACCCACACGAATGAATATTCGAGTGAACCTCCAGTTGCCGTGTGCTATTCCTGTTGCTTCGCGATATGTTACAAATACCCGAGGTGAGACATGTAGGCATCCCCGTGGATCAACAACTTGTCCACTATGCCAGTTACCTCGTTACCGGTATTGTTCTCTTTTCTCGTTCCCGTGTTCCGGCATCCCTGTGATCAAATCACCCTGTGTCTGGCCAGACGATGATGGATACCGTAACACCAAGAGGGCCCAGAGATATCTCTCCATCGTTGGAGGAGCAAATCCCAATCTTGAGCTATCAAGTTACTTGACATACTTTTCCATGAACCCGTAAGCCGCCGTAATAGCCACCCATTTACGGATGACGTTTAACAAACCCCAAAGTTCATGAAGCAAGCATGAAGAAACTCGATACTCTCATGGTCTAAGGAATCATGCAAACATTAACCATCTCTGTGTTATTAACCATTAACTAATGACGAATGTATCTCATAGCATAACATCAATTCGGGTCGATTCAACACAAGTGTTCTACCAACAATTGTGCCCTCAAAATTGCCGGCATAGTCATGCCCATGATCGGGAAAACAGGATCATCATGCAATACTTGAGCCAGTCATAGAGGCTTGACTAGGAATACTTTTTACCGTTTACTATCCCACACGTGCATATGAGTCTTCCTCCGAGCCTCGTGCTTATTGTAGACTCGAGAACCATAGCAGTTATAGCATGGAACATAAACCTAATTATGAACAGGGAGATAATCAATAACATTTATTATTGCCTCTAGGGCATATCTCCTACAGACTCCCACTTGCACTAGAGTCAATAATCTAGTCAATGCTAATGCACTTTACACCTATGGCATACTGGTGTAAAATATGCTTCGCATGTGGTATAGCCTGATATCCAACGGATCTGACGACTTCAGCTCCGTGTGTTACTTTGCATATCCTTGCGTTTTCATGCTTTCACAAAATTCATATTTTGTCTGGACTTGGCCTTGCATATGTGTGAATCATTGGTCGAAACCTGATTCCTCAGACTGAGCTATGGAGCAACTATCTGCAATAGTGTCCCATAGACCAAAGCCATCTTGGAACCATACTAAGTTCATGAATGAACTATATGATTCAACAACTTCTTTGTCGCTTCTTAAGCGTCAACATACTTAGCCTTTGTTATAGAATTCGCCACAGTATCTTGTTTGGAACAATTTACAACTACCGTGCCACCATATTGTGTATTACACAAAACCCTTAACTTAAATCGAAAATCGCATGGAGCATTGATGAAGACTGTATCGATGTAACCTTTTACAACGAACTCTTCATGATCTCCGCTTGCGAGAAAACATGTCATCAGTACTGCTCTAGTACTCAATGACATCTTTCACTATTGTCCCATGATCAGTACTTTGATCACTATGGTATCTATACTCGCAACAACTTTGGAGTATTGGACATATCTGGTTGTTTTTACATACCATGGAATACATGATTAATCCAAACACAAGAGTGTGTGGAATCACCATCATGTATTTTGCTCATCAGTGTTTTGAGACACCGAGTCTTGCAAAACCCTTTCCATGTGACTTCGGCAAGAATCACTCCTTGGCGTTTTAAATGCTAAAAGGTTTTAGCACCTTGTCAATATGTATTCATAGCTTAGCCCCATTAGGTAAATCTATCTCCATAGATCATCATGCCTAATATTAAGGCTATTTAGCCTAAGCACTTCATCGAAAAACTATTTTCAAATGAAGTCCTAATTCGTGTCAAGAAATTTATTTCCAATTAACAATGTGTTAAGTACACAAGGTTTTTAGAAATATTATTATGCTCCCACTTACTTTCTTGAATCACAAGCATCTTCGATACCCATTTGATGAAGTCAAAAACCCTTTTGACCATTCCATCAAAAACGAAGATTCCAACTCCACTTTGCTCTCTTCTGTCCATCGCTGGAACTCTGAAGTTTGCATATTTACTAGCATCCTCTGGATTGACAAATTACTTTGGACTGTATCACATACAAGTCCTAGGTTTCATTTCCATCAGATGGAAATCCCTTTGTCATCCATGTTTCATATCTCATGATTGAAATATGTATTAATTGCTAGTTCAACCCGAACCGACATCAAGCATCGCTACGGTGAGACAATCTCATCGTAGTCAACTCCTTGAACTTGTTTATTGCAACAAGTCGAGCTTTATGGATAAAACATTTTATCCGTATCAGTTTTTAGTTTCAATAAATATTTGTTAGACTCTAAGTCTTCTGAAAGGTGTATCAAGATCTTAATCTTGAATCACTTATATGGAAACTATCTCGGATTGTATTGGCATTTAGCCAATTCCGGAGTCAGGGCCCATCAACGCTTCCTTCTGTATTGTAGGTATACTGTTGTCTAACAACAATATCTCGTTTGCGCACCTGATAGGTTAGCACGAGCTTTGCCTACGTGGTTCAACTGCAAGTTCGATCGAAGTCCATACATTTTATTGTAGAGACTTCCGTATCAGTCGCAGTAGGAAACTTCGGAATCACTTCCAAGGTTTCTTTCCTTTGATCTGATGACGAAGATACTGGTTATCTTGTCGAGTTGCACTGTCCTCCCACTCGCCTTTTGTAAGAACTATTCTCTTTAAAAGCATACCGTTTTGTGGCAAAGTCCTTTGCCTCGGTATAGTGGTGGGGAATACCCAATGACTTGGGATAACCTTACAAAGTAGCACTTGTCTGATTTGGAATAGGTTTGTAACCTTTTATACAAGCCCCATATTCCAAATGTTAAGAAAAGATATAACATGGTTGGGCATACCATACCATGGCGTCATTTCAACAGACCTGATGGATCTCTTTTCAGTGTAAAAGCCGCAGTCTCTAAAGCATTACTCTTTAAAAGGGGTAATGGCAAATTTATTTATGTCATCTTTGATCTTACCATGTCATAAATGGTTCGATTACATCTTCACGGACTTTCCACTTGCAGTGGTGTTCCGGGAGGTGCAAGTTATGAAACCCCTTTCACAACTCATCAGACATTCGCTAAACTTGTAACTCAAATATTCCTTTCTACAATCGAATTGTAGAAACATAATTTTCTTGTTACAACAACTTCTACTTCAATTTTTGAAAACCTTATGAATGAATTCAAAAGATCCAGACTTACGTCTCATCAAGTAAATATCCATATATCTACTTGAGTCAATTTTTGAAGGTAGACAAATCCACTGTTTGCAACAACATTCATTGGACTACACACATCATAGTGTATGATCACCAATATGTTCTTTGCTCGTTCCTTATGGCCTGTGAACGGTATTTCAGTCACTTCACTTTTCAGAGGAAAGTTGCAAGTGTCAGATGATTCAAAATCAAATGACTTCAAAATCCATCATAATGGAATTTTCCATGCGGGTTTCTCCAATGTGACCAAATGCAGTGCCACACTTGTGTGGTATTCTTTTAGTCTTGCGACATTTAGCGTCAGTGTTATGGATGTATCATATTACCATCAATATTCATAGCATACATCCCATCTTGTATGGAAGCATGACCCTTCAAGTTATTCATAACACCGAACATGAAAAGTTCTCTTATGAATAACCTTCTTGCAAGATACCTTATGCAAAGGGCTAGAGTATATGAAACTCTAAAATAAATTATGAAAGTAAATACAGAGGTAATGTATTATTATCAATATTCATAACATACGTCTCATTCATAATGAAAGTATGGCCCTTATGTTATTCATAACATCGAACATCAAAAGTTCTCTTATGAATAACCTTCTTGCAAGATACCTTATGCAAAGGGCTAGAGTGTGAAACTCTAAAAATGAATTATGAAAGTAAATACATAGGGAATACACCGATGGAAGGCATAGTAACATTTACTATGTTCCCTGCGTGTATCTAAACCTCATTCCTGGCTAGTCTTTCAGGCCATAGTAGTTCTTACATCGAGTTGCAACAGAATGCAATCGAGCGGGTATCTTTGTGATCAACTCACAATACCCAAGAATTAGTGATTAACATGTTTAACCATAATTCCCAAGAACTATATCTTTGACCAGCCTTGTATACATCAAAAAACCTGTATGACATTCATACATGAGCTGGATATTCCAGTCTTCTTTTCTTTTGTCATTATACTTCTAACAGTTTAACTTTCAGTATTTCTCCTACTCTTAGAAGAAGCACCCAACTTAAGAGTGGCGATAGCCCCGGACTTCCTAGGCGTGAAAGTTTCACTAACACCCTTCGGACACTTCCTTTCTCTTTAAGTTGTTGTTTTATTCACCTTTCATCATATGACAGGCGTTCTCCTGGATCCCTCTCTTATCAGTCTAATGCATAGTAAACTCCTTTACTAATAGTTTGCAAACAAACATTGCTTTGGATATCTCATATCTTTTACCCTTTGTCTGTCTTTGAAATTGATTTTCAGATTCCATGAATATCACATAACTATCCAAACTTTCGAAGTTCGGGTCTCATGGAAGCAAACGTATTTCACTTGACTGAAACAGAATTCTAGCTTTTGGATCGAAGGACGAGAGTCACATGATCCATAGCATTAGCGGGAGAATACCGAAAGTATGCGATAGGACAAAGTCCTTCTCGGCACTCTAGAGGACAATCCTCACATTACGTTACCAACCGTAAAGCTTTAACCAGATATTTAACAGCTATTCATTTTTAATAGGGAAGGTGGAAACGCGAGCCATTATTCTACAACTATTATGCAAATCACAAGTAGACAGTGTTCAAAATTAATTGCACTGAGAATTAAAAGAATTAATTCTACAGGGCGCTCCCACTCAAATCAATATCTCTCATAATTGATTGTGAGTGATACAAGATCCACATTTCAATTCAACGCCATTGATGTGGACATCACTGATGACGAGAATTTCAATTGGTGGGCAAACATGCCGATCAAATCTCTATGTGACTCCTGTTCATCTTTCGATGGGCGTGTTCCGAGCTCAGGACGATCAAGCCAGAACGTCAAGACAACCAAGTGATCTCGCTGCGAGGTCTGACCTCACCCGCCTCATTCCTCTCGATTCGTTCGTACCCATGTGGACATGGCGTACCCCGAAAAGATACGAATTTCAGACGGTGCTACACTTGGGAGAACACTAACTACTTGATATTTTTGTGAGAGATCACCCTAATAAAAGCGACTACCGCGCAATCAAGAAGGGTGCATCATAAGGGATAAACATCTCAGGCAATTCATAATAGCATGATATGGTATAGCCCTTTCTGACAGAGAAGTCTTTCATTTCTTCGTCTTCGGCATTCGCGTTGGTGTTCACCTTCGCGAAGATTGACACCACCTTGTCGATGCACCAGATAATATTGCTATCTCTATAGCTAATAAAATAAGTGCATTACATAAGGTTGACACGCAGGTCATTAAAGTGCAATCATATGGCTCCAGCCATCATGCCGAATCATGACACGCAGGTCATGTTAATCAATTTACATTATATAGTCATCTCATACATAATCAAATTATTATGAACACTGCTATACCACATCACATGCACATGCAAACCATCCTGCAAAACCAAGTTAGACGCCTCTAATCGGTTCATGCAAAAACTTGTTTTACGTGGCTTCTAAGGTTTCGAAACAAACCGAAGCTACCTACGTATTATCATCAAGTATGATAATTCAAGTCGCTAGATTAACATCGCGGGGTGTATGAAACACGAGATAATTAAATCTCGAGCCCCATACTAAACTTCGTCATACGCATGACCCCCGTGCAGATCATATCTGCAATGCCCTTTCATCTGCGAATTTCATCTTTCTTTTGACTATGGCGGAACCCAAAGAACTGAAGCACTTCGTTGATCAATCAGGATCGCGGATTGCCAGAACTTTGTGAAATTCCACCATACTGTCTCGAGATTGAGCAAACGCAAATTCTAGGGAAGCAACAAGAACATCGGGTAACAGACTTCATCTGTCACCCGCACAAATAATTTTCAGCAATAGATCTCATCTACTACCTAATTATATTGTGCAACACCCATACATCTCTATGTATTCTAGATCGCAACCTGCATCTACGCATAGCACGGCTCTTGATGCCACTGTACGGTAACGCAGTAGAAAACAAAAAATTTCCGACCTACGTACCAGCCCAGGATCACTATGGAGACTGCATATAAGGTTTGATCTTTTTCGTTACCGACTCGTAGCGCAGCGGAAGTAGAGTCGATGACGATCGGCGGTGCAGATCCCCGCAGCTAGGATTTACAACCTCCCAACCGCGAGGATGTACTCCCACGTCAGCTCACCGGACGGATCTCCGGGCAGCCCTTCGGGAGGCATCGGGACAGTCCCTCGGATAGTCCCACCGGACGGATCCTCGGACAGCCCTCCGGGAGGCCTCTGGACAGTCCTTCGGATAGTCCCACCGGACGGATCCTCGGACAGCCCTCCGGGAGGCCTCACGGACAGCCCTTCGGGCGGGTCACTCGGACAGCCCTTCGGGAGGACACCCGAAACTCAAACTGTAACTCGGACAGCCCTTCGGGAGGCACTCTCGAACTAAGACCGAAACTACGATCTCTCTACAGAGTTGCACACATACGGTGTCATCTATCCGGTAGGGCTTCGCCGTCCAGAACTAGTTCCCACCGGAACCCAGACAGCCTTTCGGCTCTACGAAACTATTTCGCTGGGAGGGAGAGAGAAGCCAGAAATGTCATGGCATGTGTATGTGAGAGCAAGGATGAAGCATATGGGGCTGCCTCCTCCCCTCTATTTATAGGAAAAACAAGGGGTAGGATGGGCATATCCAAAATGCCATGTCATCCCAAAATATCTTGGGAAGATATTTGTGGAAAGCCAACTTCCAACCATATCCATAAATCTGATTTCACTATTCACGACGACATTTTTCAGCGTCCGGTCGAACTGAAAATATTTATGTGGGCTTAGAACAATTCCAGTACCCACTAAAATAAGTTTCAATGCGATCCGGAACAATTCCGGTTTAGTGATTTTCATCTGCGAAAAGCATCTGAAGCGGTTCCGGCAGCTCCGGAACATTTCCGGTTTTCATCCCGGAAAATTCCAGAAAGTTTCCAGAATGATTCTGGCACCCTCCAAGAATTATCAGGCATGTGCCGAAACCAATCTGACTTTATGGTATCCTCTGAAACAACTTTTCAGTTTTACCGGAACTATTCCGATATCCTCTCCGGAACGTTTCCGTTTCGTCCGAAACTTTTTCGGTGAATTTCTCTCAGACTCCCCGTCTAGTATTCAGCAGATAGATGACCCTTAAGCGTGTGACCCTATAGGTTCGGTGAAGTATAGACATGACCCGGAACACTTTCCGATCAATGATCAACATCGGAGCCGTGGACACCCATATTGACCCCTATACCCACACGAATGAATATTCGAGTGAACCTCCAGTTGCCGTGTGCTATTCCTGTTGCTTCGCGATATGTTACAAATACCCGAGGTGAGACATGTAGGCATCCCCGTGGATCAACAACTTGTCCACTATGCCAGTTACCTCGTTACCGGTATTGTTCTCTTTTCTCGTTCCCGTGTTCCGGCATCCCTGTGATCAAATCACCCTGTGTCTGGCCAGACGATGATGGATACCGTAACACCAAGAGGGCCCAGAGATATCTCTCCATCGTCGGAGGAGCAAATCCCAATCTTGAGCTATCAAGTTACTTGACATACTTTTCCATGAACCCGTAAGCCGCCGTAATAGCCACCCATTTACGGATGACGTTTAACAAACCCCAAAGTTCATGAAGCAAGCATGAAGAAACTCGATACTCTCATGGTCTAAGGAATCATGCAAACATTAACCATCTCTGTGTTATTAACCATTAACTAATGACGAATGTATCTCATAGCATAACATCAATTCGGGTCGATTCAACACAAGTGTTCTACCAACAATTGTGCCCTCAAAATTGCCGGCATAGTCATGCCCATGATCAGGAAAACAGGATCATCATGCAATACTTGAGCCAGTCATAGAGGCTTGACTAGGAATACTTTTTACCGTTTACTATCCCACACGTGCATATGAGTCTTCCTCCGAGCCTCGTGGTTATTGTAGACTCGAGAACCATAGCAGTTATAGCATGGAACATAAACCTAATTATGAACAGGGAGATAATCAATAACATTTATTATTGCCTCTAGGGCATATCTCCTACAGGCAAGTCACGGGCGGAGCAGTGCCATGGCGAGGTTCGTCGCGGTGCGAGGAGGAAGAGAACGGAGGGGGAAGTGACCTGAGAGGAGGAAGTGGACGACGAGTTGTCAGGTCGGCATGAATGGACAAGCTACGGCGGCCTGAGCTGGCCTGCCCCACGCGACGAACACGCGGTGCACAGTTTCTACGTGCAGCTCACGCGGTCACCATGGGCATGTCGTGTTCTGGCCCTCCTCTGGGTGCCAAATCTTGTCAAACACAGAAGGCATTGATCAAATAGATGAGATGGGTCGTTGGATGGACCAGGGTGGCTCTAGAGAAATCGAGGTGATCCAGAATAGTTTCTGGATAGAAACTTGGGGAGGAAGTTGAGGTCAAACAGAGATGCCAATGAGCTGGCCAAGTTGTCACAGGGAAATGTAGTAGGAAGGACAAGGTGCTTGCAAGATTTGAGCCCATCTGGGCCAGTTTTGCATATACTTCCTTTGCAATGCCAAATTCTGGTCCAGAAGCTAAACTTTGAATCCGCACTCAATTGGCTTGATGAAATGAACTGAATTTTTGTGGAGAGTGATGATTTGGAGATATGAAGGCGCTGGAAAAATTTCAGCTTAATTGGAAATGCCAAAGTGGTACTTCCTTCACAGAGCTAGAATCTGGACATAAACTAGATGGAATTTTTGGGAGAAATTGGCTAGATGAAATGATGTGAATTTTTGCATACTCACATCATATATGGAATTTGAGGTCCTGGATTAATTTGAGAATTTTTGAAGCAATATAAAATATAGTTGCTTCACAATCTCAAAATAAATCCAGAAACAAGAACTGGAAGATGCTTTCAAAATTTGATCTGTGGAACTTGGGATCTTGATGGAAATGGTGAAGATATGGATAGGAGAAGCTCCACAAATTATTTGGGATTTTTCCTGGCTACCAAAATGGTAGTTCCTTTGGAAAGTGCCCAAATTGCAATATTGGCTTTAAATAGGAAAAGGCAATTTCCCTTATTTAATTAAGGCCAATATTTTTATGGGAGCTCAATATGATCACAAAGAATATCTCCACAAGTTTTCATGAACTTTGGAGATGGATAGATATTTTCCTGGATTTAATTCCTTTAACTGGCAGAAAAAGGAATTAATTTTAAATGAAAAATATTGCAAATGACTTGGCAATATTTTTGCATATCCAGGGTTTATAGATGTGGGATGATCACTAGGAAAAGTTTGGGAGGCAAAAGATCGAAGGAAATTGGAGTTCCTTTGTAACGGAAGAAATTAGGGTTTCCCTTCCGGCAACTCGGACGGTGGGGTTTCGGCGGTGAAATCCCGAAAATAAATCTGGGGTAGCAAGGTTGGTCTGGAGAGGGTCTCTGGTTGGATAGGAAAGGCAAGGCTAAATGGCCATCTTCATATTCCCGAGAGCGAGAGAAAATCCAGGAACATCGAAAAAAAAGACGGGAGCCAAATCCCGCGAAGGAAAAAAAACAAGGAGCGAAAACCAGGGTGTCACAAACCTACCCCCTTAAGAAAATCTCATCCTCAAGATTTCCGGGCTTACCTCCCGGTGAAGGGGACTTACTTGTGTGCGACTTGGATCCATCCGCTGTCTTGTCTTCGTCGGTTCACTGGCCTTTTAACTGCCTCTTTTGATGGCTCGGGTGGTGCCTTTTCCAAACGGCTGCATTGAATCCTTCTCTTTCCTGTCAGACAAACCCTTTGTGCTGGTAGTTTGTTGGCTGGGGTTGGTGGGTAGCTCCGAGTATCGACAAATAATCTGGTTTCCATGTCCTGAGACTAGCTGCTTCGGGTTTTATTGCGATACCTCTTACACTGACTGCCAAGGGCGAGACATTCTTTCTGGGTACCGGACTCACGTGCTCGTATGGCCTGGAGTGGCTAGGAGTGGCTCTCTTTTTGCCTTGTCAGAATACTCAGTCTGGCTCTGGGTTCCGTACGAGGTGTTTCCTCCTGTCTCTTGCATTCTGACTTCGTTCTCAGGAGGTTCCCACTGAAATGTCGGGCATGATCACAAAGTAATCATAGACGGTAATCTCTGAGGTGGCTCTGCCATATATAGCCTCTGTGGTCCTTGCTATGACCACTGAGCTGACATAATATGGCTATCATCCGGTGTATCTTTCGGAGCATAACCTCTGATCTTGGTTGATGGCCCACATTTATGATGAGTATGACATGCTAGCTGCATTGTTGTGGCCGCATATGCAAGAGTCTGACAAGAATTGGCAATATCACCTTGTCTGTGGAGTTTTACTTTATTGACCGTCGCGAAGATTGTTTATTCAAGACTTCCTTGTTCTTGGGGGTTCCTTTTGGGGAAACTCGTCATGACCTACCATCATGGCTCCTTGGTCATATCCCAGCTTGTTGGGCTTGTATTCACAATTTACTCTTGCATATCTCGTAGGGATTGCTGTGTTCACATCCTTCTTTGAAGTATAGGGCCGGCGTTTCTCTTTAGCACAGTCATTCCCGTGTACGAGTGGCTCGCATGAACTGATCCACTAGACTGCATGCTCACAACATATGCAAAGGTAGAACAAATTCTTTCATACCCACTGAGTTCTGAGGTGGATGTGTGTCCAGACTGGTTCGTGCTTCTGACAAGATTGTTGCGGACACGATGGCATGCTGAAGAAGGCTGAGTTCCTTATGATCGAAACTTCTGCCAAGGTAGCGTGCCGAAAAAGGCTGGGTATCGTGCCTCGAAAGCTTTCCTTCATGTGGCCTATCGCGGAAGGTCAGGTGCCTTATGCTGGAAGCTTTTCGCGATAGCTTGCTAAGGAAGATTGGGAGTCTTGCGTTAGAAGCTCCTTCTGATAGCTTACGGAGGAAGGCTGGGTTCCTTGTACCAAAAGCCTTGCACTATGATATGCAGTCGGACCTGTGGCCGGTTCTGGCTTCCTTCCGAAGTATCCGAAATTTACCCATAGTGGAGCCAAAACTTGGTGTAGGCCATACCTTGCTTGAAGATATTCCATTGGTTATGCACACCGCTTGTCCTTCTGCTGGTCCGATCATTGTTGCGGTAGAGATTGCACAACTGATGCAGACTTCATGTTGACAATTAATTCAAAATACCCTTTGTGTTCAAACCAAGTGTTGCCAGTAGTAAACAGTTGATGGATAATTCCATCCGGTTCAGCTGAGCTTCCAAGCATGTGAAATCCTCATTGATTCTGGGCAACCGTGAACTTATCCATATTCATCGCAAACCTTGTTCACAGGGCCCGGAAACTTGTGTATATGCACTGATAAATTCCAAAATATGCTTTGAAATTTGTATCCACATACCCGAGTGTTGTTGTTGCTCTCGGCACTTTCACCTTCTTGTAATATGTCTTCGGTGGGTGATAGATGATTCTTGACTCCATTGAGAAAAGACTCAGGGTTCACCCCACTGGCTAAAATAATCCTTGTGTCGAGGACCGAATAGTTTGCTCTTGCTATAATCTATTCTGCGGCAAACTCCCTTGACTATAGTCTGGCCTTGTCGGTTGCACTCCGATTCTGCTTCTAACCCATTCTTCATTCTTGACAGATCCGGTGATACTGTTCTGAATATCGGGCAGTTGGCTTGGCTTGACTCTTATTGAATTTGGATTATTGGGTATTATCCAAGTTGTAATCTGGTCTTCTTAGGCGGCTCTTGCAGATGGATCCAGTCGGAGCGACAGAACGAAATCGAGAAAAGAAGCAAAACCGCGAAAAACCAAAAAGCAAATAAATCTCAAATTTTGCGGACCTTACGCATATGGCCGAAGGTTCACTAGTATAACTAGTATAGCGCACTCGATGCACCTCTAAGGATTTAGAAGCAAAACCACACAATGCTCCTGGTAGCAATTGGGGTCAAGCTCCTACTACTTCCTTAGGGAACACTCAACTCGACGCAGGACCATAGCCAGAGTGGCTTAGTCAATGATCCTAGGGTTTTCGAGGAAAGATGGAATTTATAAGCGTTTCCCAAAGGAAACTAGATTTGAGAAGAGAAATGCCATGGTTAGCAAGCAAGGTGGGGATATCTGGTTTACCTAGGGGTTCAGGGCTCACGGGTCGTTGCCTGGTGCGGACATTTCACACCGGAGGCAAAGGCCACGAGAGTTGGGGTCTGATGGAGCCATAAGCCTATGGGGTTGCCTTATGATCAATAGTAGCCGTGCCTGTCTGGCAAAGATGGCTGAAATCCATCTGGGCTTTCTACTGGTCAAGAGGCAATGAAATCTGGCTAGGGTAACCTACAGTCAGCCTGGCTCTGATACCATCCGTTGTGGCGCCCCGCCTGAATACCACTGTAGTCGGACGGTCGCCGCACATACTAGCCCAGGAGAATCACTCTGGCATGCGCTTTTACAACAAGTATCATGAACACAGACATTTCTATTAATGAATATATCAGTCTTACATGATATATTACAAGGGTGATGGCAGCGGAAAGGCTCTATCTAAGGCAGCATGGTCTTGGTGTGGCTCCAATCCACAGGGATATGACTGGGTTACTCTTATAGCCCGCGAACACTCCGGCTCCTCGCTAGGGGACGTCGAATCCTTAAGTGAACCTGGCCACATTGAAGGCCGCTGAGTACTTTTGAATGTACTCGCAAGCAAACCAAACCAACATATACACCAAGCAATGCAATCCATGGCTTTCAAGCATGCATTTGTTATCTTAACAATATTAACTATCATGTTTTGGCAGGATTATCTAGCAAGATTAATCATCTAGCAGCATTAATCAGCATGTTATAACAAGATTATCTAGCATGATAACTATTGGAGTAAATACAGTAAGGTAAAGCATATCAAGCAAATAATTCATACTCCGAATATTCTCATGATCCAAGTCTGATCCAAACTTTGCGGTCATCCAACCGCTCATCTCGTAGCCATCACATGGCTAGCAATCATACCTCTGACATCATCTGATGTCCATGCATCTGTACTGCAAGTCTGATAAACCTTACCGTTCTCGGGTTCATTATTAACATCATATAGTTTGTTCCTCCAGACTCGACACGGACCAAATAGGGGTCTACACGAACTGTCCATGAGCGAGGACGTGACTATTTGAATAGATTTACACTCTGCAGAGGTTGCCCACTTTACCCACACCATGGAGCACCTGGCCTCGTACTTTAGTACATGTTCCCATTCGGGTGGACCGGGGCTGCTCCAACAAAACCTTGTCTATTGCCTGGCACTCTTACGGTCCCACCGACAATCATACCCTCCCAGGGTCATGTCCTGGGTGGCCCCTGTGTCACCCCGTGAGACCTGCCACCGTCGTGGCCAAACAAACTGTCCCAAACGGGGACCTGGTACCATATAACTAAACTGGGCTCACAGGATTATCGCCGCCTACCGGGCCAGGGTAGCACACACGCATAAACCTCCCTATTTGGTGGTACCGACAAGAGGCAGGACAATAGACCAAGCTAGGGCCGTCCCATACCGGCAAGTGTGGCTGCACGGATAAGTCCGGATAGGTGACACTATGACTCGATCCAGCCGACGGAGGAGGTTGTCATTATTAAGTCACATTCTTTAACATAGCAATAACAATGGTAATGCATGATGAAAACATAGCAACCTATCTCCATGTTGTCACTTACGAGTCACTAGTGCGATAATATAATGAGCATTGGCAGGTAATGTAAACAGCAAATTCAAACTAGCAGGAGTTTAATTATTCCTAACACAGGTATATTTATTAATTAAACACGCAAGAATAACATAGAGCAATGCTTTAGGGCATATATCATATGGTCGGCTTGCCTGGGGGTGAAGGAATACTCCGGAAAGAAGTGCGATGAGCTCGCGGAAAATTTGCCGGAAAGGATTCTCTCTCGGAGGGGCCGATAGAAGGGAAAGGGCAAAATGGTCATTTTCACAGTATGGAAACATTATTAAAATGATACCATCGGAACGGGCTCGATGAACTGAAGAAGTGGGCTTTGGATTCACCTCGATCGGAGTTACGGTCAAAAAGATATGGCCGTTCGTTCGTGAGGCAGAAAACAGACAGATTTCTGTCCATTTTTGTCCTTAACGAGTGAACGTTCATAACTTAGCGGTTTCGGCAGAGGGCTGAAAACAGGAAGCGTATTTTGGAAAATACGCTTTCGGTGTGGGGACGCGACTTCTACCGAAGCCGTTTCCACTTATCCAGTTGGCCGCCCTCCAGTCGCCGACAGGTGGGGTCAGGGCCCACCTGTCAGGTCCCTCTCTCACCTCCTCCTCCTCCTTCTTCCTCCTCCTCCCCTGTTTCCCGACGCGGCCGCAGAGAGCACGGGCTCCGGTGGCCGGCAGCGCTCCGGTGAGCCTCCTGGGCGGGCGAGGCCACGGATGGGATCGCCGGGGAGTAGCGCATCCAGGGGATGGCTCCACGGGCGCCGGGGATGGCTAGTGGCGCGACTGCAGCCATGGCCGTGGGCGGCGGTTCCGGCGGCGGTGGAGGGGTTCCGGTGGGATAGGGGGCTGGGCGAGGGCATGGGCGAGCTCGCCAGAGAGTGGAGCTTCCCGTGGTGGGTCGGATGCGGCCTGGGGGTGCTCGGGTGTGGGGATTGGAGGCGGGGCAGTGGGTGGAGCTCGCCGGAAATTGGAGAGCTCCGGCGAGGATTTCGGTCGGGCGCGGCCACTGGGTGGACTAGAAGAGCAGAGGGGATAGGTGGGTGAGCTCGAGAGGATGCGGGGAGGGCTATATATAGCCAGCCGGAGCGAGCAGATGAGGATGGCCGTCGCGGTGATCCTATCGTCGTACTTGAGCGACGAGGCGACGTGGCTGGCGGGGAGGGAAGAGACTTCGGGAGCGCTCGAGAGAGCTCGGGGGAGAAGAGGACAGAGGGGAAGGCAACGACGGCAAGTCACGGGCGGAGCAGTGCCATGGCGAGGTTCGTCGCGGTGCGAGGAGGATAGAGAACGGAGGGGGAAGTGACCTGAGAGGAGGAAGTGGACGACGGGGAGTCAGGTAGGCATGAATGGACAAGCTACGGCGGCCTGAGCTGGCCTGCCCTACGCGACGAACACGCGATGCACAGTTTCTGCGTGCAGCTCACGCGGTCACCATGGGCATGTCGTGTTCTGGCCCTCCTATGGCTGCCAAATCTTGTCAAACACAGAAGGCATTGATCATATAGATGAGATGGGTCGTTGGATGGACCAGGGTGGCTCTAGATAAATCTAGGTGATCCAGAATAGTTTCTGGATAGAAACTTGGGGAGGAAATTGAGGTCAAACAGAGATTCCAATGAGCTGGACAAGTTGTCACAGGGAAATTTAGTAGGAAGGACTAGGTTCTTGCAATATGTGAGCCCATTTGGACCAGTTTTGCATATACTTCCTTTGCAATGCCAAATTCTGGTCCAGAAGCTAAACTTTGAAGCTGCACTCCATTGGCTTGATGAAATGAACTGAATTTTTGTGGAGAGTTATTATTTGGATATATGAAGGTGCTGGAAAAATTTCAGCTCAATTGGAAATTCCAAAGTGGTACTTCCTTCACAGAGCTAGAATCTGGACAGAAACTAGATGGAATTTTTGGGAGAAATTGGCTAGATGAAATGATGTGAATTTTTGCATACTCACATAATATATGGAATTTGAGGTCCTGGATTAATTTGAGAATTTTTGAAGCAATATAAAATATAGTTGCTTCACAATCTCAAAATAAATCCAGAAACAAGAACTGGAAGATGCTCTCAAAATTTGATCTGTGGAACTTGGGATCTTGATGGAAATGGTGAAGATATGGATAGGAGAAGCTCCACAAATTATTTGGGATTTTTCCTGGCTACCAAAATGGTAGTTCCTTTGGAAAGTGCCCAAATTGCAATATTGGATTTAAATAGGAAAAGGCAATTTCCCTTATTTAATTATGTCCAATATTTTTATGGGAGCTCAATATGATCACAAATAATATCTCCACAAGTTTTCATGAACTTTGGAGATGGATAGATATTTTCCTGGATTTAATTCCTTTAACTGGCAGAAAAAGGAATTAATTTTAAATGAAAAATATTGCAAATGACTTGGCAATATTTTTGCATATCCAGGGTTTATAGATGTGGTATGATCACTAGGAAAAGTTTGGGAGGCAAAAGATCGAAGGAAATTGGAGTTCCTTTGTAACGGAAGAAATTAGGGTTTCCCTTCCGGCAACTTGGACGGTGGGGTTTCGGCGGTGAAATCCCGAAAATAAATCTGGGGTAGCAAGGTTGGTCTGGAGAGGGTCTCTGGTTGGATAGGAAAGGCAAGGCTAAATGACCATCTTCATATTCCCGAGAACGAGAGAAAATCCAGGAACATCGAAAAAAAAGACGGGAGCCAAATCCCGCGAAGGAAAAAAAACAAGGAGCGAAAACTAGGGTGTCACAGTGCAGAAGCAGTGTCGATGATTACGGCACACTTGGAGAACCGGTCGCAGCACCGCGTACTTGTTGAGGAGATCCGATGGATGATTGCAGCTGAATCGAGGGAGATTTCTTTTACTCATATTAGTCGATCGTAGAATAAAATTAGTCACGAGCTCGCAGCGTATGACCGCGGTACCCTTCGAACAGCGGTTTGGCTGTTTTCGGGGCTAGACTCTATTGTTTACTTGTCTAAGGCTGAGAAGCCTCCTTGAGTAATGAAATCTCCCTTTTCCCCGCAAAAAAAAAGGAAAATATACCACATGTTTGAGAAGCATCACACATTTTGTTTACATCGACTAGAGAATTACTTCCAACTAAATATTATCTTGCTTCGATCAAAGAGAAATATATTTCTAGTAAAAATTACACATGTTTCGTACAAGTTAGGGATTTGTTTGCAATGAAAGAAAAAAAATGCTACTGTCAAATGAGAGCATGCTTCAATTGGCAAAGTCAAATTACTTTCATCCATCAAATCCTGCTAATTCAAATGTGGCATAGCCATCATGTGATGAAAGGCATGAACCACGATGCCAGCGGGTAGAAGCTGCGGTGCCCCTGCCCGAGCGCCATGATCTTCTTCACTATAAGGTCCTTGAGGCTATGTACACCGACAACCCAAATGTCTCAGTCATAGCACTCGGTGTGCGAACTCGACTCGTCTTCTCTGAAGTAGACACAATCAGCCTTGATCTCCGGGCACCTCTTAATCGGCATAGAAACATATGTGAGAACTGAGAGATAAAGAACTATGAGTTATGGATACCACAAAATCAATGATTTGATGCTATCATGCACTAGAAGCATAGAAACTTGATTTGCCAAAACCTACATGGTTGTTGGGAAAGATTTGGGTGCACAAATTTAATGCCTCGAAACATTGTTGTGGTGCGGCATCTACATTAGAAGCATATGTTAAAAATCAAGGAAGCATGATTAACAGGAAGCAATAATTTGCTACTTTCCAAACGGTTGCTATTCACCAATTGAAGCATAAACTATAGCCCGAAGAAGCATATGTATAAAATGGAGAAGGGCAATGGATATGAAGCATTAAAATAGTGCCCTGGGCATATAAGTCGTATTACTCGGAAGTATGGATTTAAAAAAAAAACATAAGCAATATGAAACAAAAATTGTGGCCAACATGGGCAAGCATATTTCTGTCATGTACGTACACAGTGGACATATTTGATGATTTAGTGATCGAGTACATAATGTACATAACGAAATCAGTCCCAAAAAGGGGAATAAAGCAATATATGCACATAGAGATATCAACCAATAGTAGAGACCATGAATATGTTTGGAAATCAACTAGCAATGTACAAGGATAGGTGGAATAAATGGAAGTACACCCCAAACAAAAATGGAAGTATCACTCCCTGCTTCAATAGTAGACCAACTCATACGCAGAAATTCATGTGATTTACTTCCTTGTTCTGTACTAACATTGCTTCCAAACGAGAGTGGCATTCGCTTCCAAACCAAAAATCATTTGCTCGCAATGATATCAGAAATTGCTTCCATATAACAAAATATGCGCTGTTCAATCGGCTCCTAAAAACAGAATGAACAACAAAATTTGAATGCGACAGGATCCACAAGATCGAAGAAGTAATAAACATGTGAATGCATAAACTGGCATCATCCTAATCTGAGCAATTGAGCTCCAGAATTTAGGGGACATTAAGAACCCACGAAATTAGGATCTACGGTCCACAAAGGCAATCACATGCAGTTTCATAAGTAAGATCGTTGGCATGTAAAATCTGGAAATAGCGAATTCAATCGGAAGATATCACATCTGCATCTACAGTCACCAGCGCGGGAGGAGGATGGTGACGGGGCAGGGTCTGGCGGGGGACCGGGGCGGCGATGGGGGTTACCAGTCCGGTGATGCTGAGAGCAATGCTTGGTGCAGCAGACAGGGGCGGGACGCGGCAGCGACGTCGGAGCAGTTGTAGTCGTGGCGGAGCTGGTGGGGCGGAGCAAGGAGGTGGCGGAGGTAGCCGCTGCCGAGCTCGGGGATGGGCTCGCCTGTGTGTTGGGAGACGGGGTGGGGGAGGTGGTTCGGGGAGGCGAGATTTACTCGCGACGGACGGAGCCGCACGCGAGATTTCAGCAAGATTTTTTTACTACGAAAGGATAAATCCTGCGGTTAATTGACGGATGGGATAGAAATATACACCGTTGGATTAATGGAAAATCAACGGTGCAAGACCAGTCTGACAAAGAATTCCTTTCAGACTACTGACAGAAAGTGTTTCTCGCCACCGCTCGTCAGCACACGCCCTGACCAACCTAACACGAACATTGTTATTGCCCTGTTGACCGTTATCATATGTGAAAGGTATGCCTGAAAAGCGCAAGTCGTCTAATTCACACAGCATGAGACAGTCACAGAAAGCATTCATCTTACTTTCGGCCCGCAACGATCTTGAGAAGTGTTCGTGCTGCGAAAGTGCTTCGTTGAAATCCCCACATAAGTACATATACTAAAGCGGGAAACTTTTCCTTTTTCTCCTATTTTTGACTTTTTTTCAATCTTCTACTGTTTATTTACGTGTCCAGCGCTGAATAGTAATCATGCATGTGTGAACAGTGTTAAAAACGACTTTCTCTACTTACACAGAAGGGTTTCATATTTTCCAAAGGATTTTTATAAAAAGTATTATTTATGAATATTATCACTTATGAATAGTATGCAGAAAATACCACTTCTTTTTTTACGTACTATATCATCATAGGTTTTTACATTTCCAAAAAGGGATTTTCATGTATGTTTTATTGCCCTCTTACACGTACAAGTACTATGATATTATTATTATTATTATTATTCCTGCTCTGTAAACTGTTTACAGGTTTCCTCTAATAGAATTATGTCATGCAATCTTTTAGAATTACTTCTAGATAATTACCTAAAGTGAAAAACACACAGATCTAATGGATTATTTAAAAAACACAGAGGTAAAAAAAGGTCGAATAAATACTAACTTAGTTTGATCTGATCTATATTCATATTATGTAATAATGAATTTTACATATTGGCATTGCTCTTAGTGATAATAAAGTGATCGTCATTCCACTCCAATTTTACTACGAAGCCAAAATCCAAGGAAAAGTTTGCATCTTCGGTGTCAACCTTTTTTTATTTTTTAAAAGGGTATTGCTCATTATATTTTCCTTAGATTCGTTCTTATGGAATGTCGGCCCATGATTTTATTTTCCTCCAACGGTTTGAGTGAAATCTGACTTTAAGAGAATAGTAAACCTAACAAACCAGAACAACTAACCCAAATAAACCAAAACACTGTTTTCAAAACAGTAACTTCGTATGCAACAGTGCTTCATGTGACCAGTGTTTCCGTGCCCACCGAATAAACTGGAATATACCCATATCCACCCAAAAAAACAAAAGAAATTACTTTCTACAAACAATACCTGAAATGTAAACCGGAATAGTACCAACACAGTGCATCCGCGTGAACAATAATCCGAGGAAAATATAAAAAGAAAAACCTGAGTTTTTTTTTATAAAAACGATCTATTAAAGCTCTACAGCCATTATGATCGTCGCTAACCCCACTATCCTTTGCTCACCATGCAAGATAAGAAAAGTCTCACTCTATCGGCAGTACTCACACGTACAAAAAAGCCTTTGATGCTACTGATTCTAACATTGTTCACTTACTAAAACTCCCAGATCAGTGAGATGAAGACATGGCAGGCCAGATATAAAATGAATACACAGAGATCATGGAAGAAGAAGTCCCTGCCACCAAGATAAGAAACACTGCAGTTATGAAACAATATAGCACTGATTCTGCTTCTCTTATTGAATGTCGCCAGGCCTCACATGCTGAAGAAATTCCACAAGGACAAAAAAGGAAAAACACTAATGATTTACCCACAGGCAGACTAAAAAAAGATTTTCAATTTGTTGCATCGTATTTAAAATGGTTTGTTCTGTACCGCACCTGTACTGTTTAACTCTCTGCCATAAATAAATCACAGTTCGTTCAAAACTTCAATCGCATGATCCTTAAAACACATCCGTTCTATAAAAAAACATGAAATGGACGCCACCAGCAACGGTCTTTGTCGCTCTATACAAAAAACAAGTCAAACATCTCTACACGCAAGGACAAAAAGAGCAGCTACGACGGATGTAAATGTCTTATAAATAACTTTATTGCACCAGCGAACCGTGCCAAAACAAATCTACACCTCCTTTCCTCCTATAAAAACCAAACAAAACAAAACAAATCCAACCAGCTAACACATGAAAAAACACCTGCATGCAATGAAAATAGAAATTGAAGTATTTATTCGAAATATAAACGAGGCTTCCCACGGGCGCGGTGTGCGCCGCGCATCTTCGGTGCTAGTACTATCGACGGGTCTTGTGAGATGGCACATAAAGTTGTGAGACGACCCCACATGCGATGACGATTCTCCACATGGGGTTCACCGTACACAAAGGTGGAACGCCAACTGTAATGCTCCGGTCAAACACACCAGTTCCAGGTCGTTGCACCTGGCTACCACCTAAGATCTAGGCTGGCCCCACAGACCAACACTAGTCTATTCTGCGCACTTCAACCTCCCAGTCGGTCACCCATTCTCAAATTACTCCAAGCCAAGCACGCTTAACTTTGAGGTTCCTTTCGGATGGCCTCCCGGAAAATAAGATGCACCTTGTGATATGAGTAGTCTATCATTCCTGTTAAGCCGGGATGTCACATACACCCCCACTCAAAAGAACCGACATCCGCCTCGGCCCAGCAGGAGCGTTCCCTCTTGGCACACGTCTGTGCGTCCAGTCCGGCACATATGTCATGCCATGTGCCACGACGGGCCACATGCGCCATGCGCCACATGCCTGCCCACCTGACCCGCACACGCCCGTGTAACCGAGAGGGTCAGCTCTGATACCAATTGTAACGCCCCGGCCAAACCCACCAGTTCACCCACTCGGTTCCTGGTCGTTGCGCCTGGCTACCACCTGATGCCCTTTGTGATCCGGTTTGGATAGCAGAAGGTCCCCGTTCCTTTTCCCCAAGGAGTGACCCTGGGTTATCAAACCCATGAGAGGATGTGCACTACGACAAAGGCTCTGACATGTTATTGCTAACGAATTATATTCTTGTTTTTGTAAACTGGACCTTAACAACCTTAGGGACGAAAACTCTAATATTAAAACAGTCATGGGTATGAGGTCTTGCTCTCACAACCTTATATTTGTGCTTGATATCTTATCTTTATAATCAACATGGCCCTGGAAGACAATCGTTACAATGAGCTTGCGACGTGATGAAGTGGGGGATATGTCCAAAGTATGTCTTGACCGGTGCGCGGCCTGCATCAAGAGCCAGTTGTCCAACAGATGGCCCTTACCGTCGCGCGGGGTTACCTCGGTTATTAGGAATAATAATTCAGACAAAAGCATTGGGCGTTTAATGACTACAACTCATTTGTCCCCTAAGCAATTGCTTTCCGCTACCGTACTAGACCTTTCTGTCACTGGTGTTCAGAATAGCGTTCTACGCAGCCTCTGCTTCTTGCCTCCTCCTTGATCGATCTACGGGATTCTGGGTACCTGCAGGGCCTTAGAATGAGAAGAAGACAAAAGACAACTCCGTGGCAATTCATACAAATGACGTCAATTACGCGGAGTCAATTCCCACGATCCCGTGCACAAATACATAAGGTTGCAAGGCCTTGCCTCAACCCATTGCCTAACCGAATTACTCAAACATGGCAATCGGATCGCAAGATGAACTCATTGAAGACAACATGAATATGAATGATTGATTGATAATATGTCTTACAATAGTTGCCGGAAGTGATACACCGATTACAAGTATGACTAACTTGGAGAGAATGGCTGCGGTGATGAAGGCAGCAGCGGCTATGGAGGTGAGATGGGAAATGGCGGCGGCTAGGGTTGGAAGATTGGTTCTGGTTCTCCGTTTCGTGAATGGTGCTCTCCCTGTTGAGATTCTGGCATCGACCCTTTTATAAATGTAGGTCAGGTGGACCTTCTGGAGCCGGCGGCGTGTGGTACGAGCGGCGGTACGAGCGGGCGCACTCGTACCGTGCGCCGTCTTGCACTCTGGATTGCCTCCAACGCCTCCTGTTGACTTGTCTCTTCCATCAAACTTTGTATTTACTTCTATGCATTGATATTCTTCCATGTTTAGGCCCTTTTCCTGCAGAAACACATTAAACAAAGGATTTCGCGATCTCTCACATTCATTATTCGTTAGTGGCAATATCGGAGTGATTTTCTCAGAAATTCCGGGATTATCCGATTTAAACAACGATGTGATGAGCGTAAAAATATCGCTCATCAACCTCCCTAAGCTTAATCCTTGATCGTCCGCGAGCAAGAAACACAAATTCAACCATAAGGAACTCAGTTGTTTAAACTGAAATAACGAGAAGGTTTGGGTTCACTTACGATTGATACTCCTAGATAGCCCTCTGCTTTCTTCACCTGAAAACTTAGTATAGCTGTAGCAATGACATGGTTATTATGCAAGCGTTAGTTAAGCAAAGATAATCAACATAAAATTCTTGTTAGTCTAGACAAGATAATAAAGCAGCTTCAATTCTATTTCTTCTACCTAACACTTGCTTGCCGAGAACACTTTGGAAGAGTTTTTTCTTTCTTTGCAATGAAAACACAATATTACGGGAGTGAAAGGTATGTAGAAAACAACGTGATACTAGAGTAACTCGCTAACACCCATGAGTGTCGCCTCATCATGGCTCGCAAACACTTCTTTCAATCATTGCTTGCTAAAACTTTCGTTTTCTAGTGACGGGATTATGCCAAAGAAATGATACATGCAAATAGAGTGTTTTCGTTGTGGCTTAAGTTTGAATACTATGGACCATGTGTTGTCTCTTTCGAGCTCTGCGATCAATATTCATTTATTATCACATACACACACTTTTCAAGAGAAAGCCGAATAATATTCATTGTAGTGTTGCCACTACGAACGTTAACTAACTCATACCCGAAATCTGAGCCGAAAGTCTGGTGGATCGTTCATTGGCCAGCGGAGTCCTCGGCATAAGATCAAGAGAGGTGACGAAGTCGCATTTACGCGGCATAAAGCAACATATAGTGACAAGGCCATGGAACCAGCAAGAAGCTGAAGCGCCATGTATTGCAAAAAAGATTTTGATATAATCTCGATCACCTTTCAACTAGATTTCTCTGGACAACTTTATCCACAAGTGCTATGGAGTCTATCAAATTAAATACTATGGGGTTGAGTATCTCTCATATTACCGTCTTCTACAAATTTTCTCCACACCCAAGCCTTTTTAGAGACTTTCTCATATGCATGGTTATTATTTGTTATCATCACTTTCTTTAAAAACTAGTCTCACGGCAAGTCTCGGTTATCTAGATTAAACAGAACAAAGGCTGCCAAATTATTTTATCTACAAGAACAAAACATTTGTTTTAACTATCAAGACTTACTCCCACTTGGATACTTCACTCATACTACTACTATAAATATTCTAAGCATCTCAAGTTCAAAAAGATAGGAGTCGTAGGACATACCTTCACGTTCATGAGCTTTCACGCTTCTCTTCCTTCAGGTGTGTTCCTCGTCGCTCGACGTAGATCAACTCCGCTGCAGAAAAATATTAGCAAGAGAATGCAAACGGAAATCCGGGGCAAATGAAAAAGAGCAAAGCGAAGGAAACCTTATTCTATTTTTGCATTTTTTGGTTTTTTGAAAGCTAACTTGCAAAAGATGCAACCGGTGAGAAAAAACAAATAAAAAGCAAAGTTTTGCAACAAACCAACATGGGTGTTTGAAGCGCTCAGCCAGCTGAAGTACAACCTCATTACAACTTATTCAAATAAATACCGCCACATTTTGATGTAGACATGGAAGTAACCTCCCCAAGCCTAAGCTTTTGCAATCTCAAACTGGCGAGATCATTGCGGCAGCTGGTAGTTCGGAGCCCATGACTGGCTCCACGCGGAGAAGTGGTTCACCATGTATGCGGTGTTGTCTCGAAGGGAATTGGCGATGTTGCTCATATTGTTAATGGAGCCTTCGAGGTTGTAGATGTCGGCGTACGTGATGCATGCCAAATCCTCTTGTGCATCATCTTGGGACTGCTCCTCCTCATCATCTGTAGTGAATTATTCTTCGTCCACCTCCTCTGGTTCGGGCACCTCTTGATGGAACGCTTCATCTCCTTCCTGTGGCACATAATACAAAATTCTTCCCTCTATCGAGAAGCGGTTAGGCATGGGAGTGGGAAACAAGTGCCCCACTCCAGGATTTTAATGAAGTGACAACCATGGCGGGCTATCCCCGCACTCAAAAGAAGATGAATATTAACAAGGTGATTACCAGCGAGCGGGTGTAGGTTGGTGAAGTCCAGGCCAAGAGAGTTGGCTAACATAGTGATTACTCCTCCGCAAGCGATATCTCCTTGTGCACAATTTGCTTGGTGTGCAAGGTGAAATACAAGAATCGGGCCAAAGTTGGGCGAGTAGTCGATGTCGGGTCTCGCGGCCTTCTCAAGAATGAGCATATTATCTTCGTTAACCTTTGTAAATTCTCCTTGTGCCCGCAACGAGTTAGTGATAACATAATAGAGATAACGTATAGCAGGACACTCAATGCAGCTAGCCCTATGCTTATAGCCTTGGTAACTCATTTGACCAAACAATTCAAGTGGATGGGGTTCGAGCATATCATAGGTGTAGCGGTAGTGCTTGTCGTTGTTGGGGTAGCCAAAGTGATTGCACCACTCCATGAGAGAGATGTCGAAATTTTGGTCCAGGAGATGGAAAGTGGTCCGTTCTTCTTCTTCTCTGGGGTTCAACCCAACGTTGTGTGAGAGAGTACTAAGAAACTCAAGCGTCAACCGACGATACATCGCCATGTTCTGAAAAATAAAATGCTTCAAATCCACGTTAGCGCAAAACAAATTGAAATCGTTACCTGTGCCAAGCATGGCAATCATGGACGGACATGCCCACTTAGATGGCTTCATCCTCCTTTCGTGAAGCACCCAGTACTTTCTCCTTGCATCACGATCAATGAAGTTGATCCCCTGAAAATATTTTTTTTGTCTACGTGCAACTTCTTCAGGTGCACGAGCGGCTTCACCGCGAGCGATGCGGGCGGACCTTCTCGTAAACATCTAAGAAAAATAATTTTTCAGTCCAATGGATTGATACACAAGTGAACGGACGTGAAACATAAGATCAAACTCCTCTGGAAACATCAACAAATTCGTGCTCATCTAAGAATTTAGATCAAGGACATGCAAAACCGAAACATGGCAATGCTAGGGCTATAGAGCAGGGATTCGCGGAAAATAAGTTGGGGATCGAAGGAAAAACATACCATAAATCATTCAGGCGGAAGGATTCGGACTGCAGACGAGTAGGGAGAGAGATCCGGCAAGGGTTTGGAAGGGTTTGGAGAGGTTTGGAGGAAGAAGAAAGAGTTAGAGGAAGAATTGGGAGTGATCTACCTCTTCCTCGGGCTGATATGGCGAAGACAGCAGGCGGTACAAGCGCTCACGCTCATACCATGCGCCATCGTCTATTCTGGATAACTCATTGTTCTAGTGCATACCTGGTACGACTGAGGGTACGGGCGCTCGCGCCCATACCGTGCACCGTCTCAGAAAATCGACCCTTCTGTTGCTCTGGCTGTGCTCGCGGTACGAGCGCTCACGCTCGTACCAAGCACCGTCATTTGTTCTAACTTCTCTGTTCATCTGGGCATGCGGGCGGTACGACCTGCGGTACGAGCCCTCCGCTCGTACCATGCACCGTCGTGAAAAATTGGACTTTCGGTCAGTCCTGGCCTTGGCGCGGTATGATCTGTGGTACGAGCGGTCGCGCTCGTACCTTGCGCCGTTGATCGCTCTCGACTCTGTTGGCTTGCCTCTCTTCTTCCGGTACGACTGCCAGTATGACCGGCTAGGTCGTATCGTGCACCGCCATTTGCCCTGTTTGCTCTGAATTGAATTTTTCTTCGGAGTTTTTATTTTTATTCCTGAGAGGTTAGTTCCAACACTTAAAAACAAAATTTCTAGACTTTTCGACATATGCACACTACATAACAACTTTTCAATATAAACGATGTCGGTAGCGACTCCTTTTCTTCTCCTCTTCTGAACTGAACTTCAACACTCTTTATTGAAACAAACGAAACAAAAGAAAACTTACTTTCTACCTTATTCACATGGGCTGCCTCCCATGAAGCGCTTTGTTTTCGATTGGTAAGCTCGACCGTAGTGACGGTTACTTCTTCTTTGGTGCGATAATGCCTAACCCATAGCTCCTGGTGTTTAGGGTGATACTGTCTCCTGCATACATCTTCATCTTGTTTTTCCTGGGGAAATGTCTAACAAAAGGATCCTTCGACGGAAGGTCAAATCTTACATTTCCTTCAAAAATGTTAATGGTAGCTTTAATAGTCCATAAGAACGACCTACCTAATATGATTGGTGCAATGGGATCTTTAGGCATATCAACTATGACAAGATCAATCATAACAGGACAATCATTAATTTGAATGACTACACCATATTTAATCCCTACTGCTTGCGTAAAGGTAGAATTGGCCATGTTCAACTTAATTTCACTAGTAAAAAAAGGACCAAGGTTGAGATTATCATGAACTGACTTAGGGATAGTAGAAACACTAGCACCTAGATCACATAAAACATTGAACTTGTTAAATCCAATCTCAATTTAAATTTTCGGCTCAAATATATCCTCTTGTTTAGCGGGAAGCTTACCATATAACTTTTTGTTTTCAGCATCCAATTCACGTACCTTGGCGGTAACTTGTTCAACGAAATGCTTATACGCCTCATCATTTGATACTTTGGGTACTGGATGCTTGAGAGTCAACATCTTCACAAAGTCTGCAACAGAATATGATGGTTCTGGAATATGGCTCTAATCGAGCCCCTCTAAAGACTCTTCGCTACTTCTCATCATCTTGACACTCTCAAC
Source organism: Elymus sibiricus (assembly GCA_039707655.1). NCBI lineage: Eukaryota > Viridiplantae > Streptophyta > Magnoliopsida > Poales > Poaceae > Elymus > Elymus sibiricus. Next base: position 2,459,023 of record CM077664.1, on the reverse strand, counting down.
CGGTTGGGTTCCGGCTTTCCGGCAAACTTGGCTAGGATCACTATTTGGCTTTCTGCAATTTTAGCAACGTGTGCTTCCATGCTTCTAGTTCTTTCTTCTAGAGCCTGCACATCGTTTGTGAGTCCAGCAATCTTATCGGTCATTTGACCGAGTAAGCCATCATGATTTTTTATATTATTGGGAAACATTTTATTCTGCTCAGTTTGGGCAGCTATAAAAGTTTTAAGTGTTTCATCTAGAGAACCTCTATTACCATTGCTCGTTCCAAAATTATTGGGTGCTCTAGGATGAGTTGGATATGGTGGCTTAGGAGCATACCCATTATTTTTCCAGTTGGGATTATAATTATTGCGAGCAATTAATGTTTACCTCTTATTTTCCTCTTATGGTGTCGATAAATTCATCGATCTTAGCGGTCAGTTCTTCATTTTTCTCTTCGGAGGTAAAATTAACCTTTCTTGTGGTAGACTTCTGTACATGCCATTGGGCCTGGTTAATTGCATATCATCAAGTAGTTTTTTGACCTCTTCAATAGGTCTTCCCATTATAATTCCTCCTGCAGCTGTATCAAGCATGGTTTTCGACATGGGATTAAGAGCATTATAAAATATATGAAGAATTAACCATTCTTTAATCCCATGGTTGGGGCAATTTCTTATAGCATCCTTCATACGATCCCATGCAAGCGCTAGTGGCTCACGATCATTCTGCGTAAAACCTGTGATCTGAGATCGAAGTTGCATAATTTTTGCAGGGGGACAAAACTTAGATAAAAACTTACTGCAACATAAGTTCCATGAAGTTATAGCACCTCTAGGCAAAGCTAGAAGCCATTCTTTCACTTTTCCTCTCAAGGAGAAAGTAAATAGATGCAACTTCAGAACGTCTGGTTCATAGTCCTTAATACGTGTCATATCGCACAATTCAGTGGAAGTGTGTATGTGCATGCCGGCATCCTATGATGCGGAGCCTCCAAATTAGTTTTGTCGAACCATAGTGACTAAATGGGGCTTAATCTCTAATTGTTCGGCAGCAACATCAGGTAGTGCAATTGGTGCACGCATAAAGTTCTCATTCAGAGCAGCAACGTCTCCAAGTTTTCGTGCCATGATAATTTGTTTTGGGTTTTCGGTAACAACACAACTAAAGAAACAAATAAAGACAAGAACAAAAACTGAAATAAAGACTCTAACAATAACTCTAACACAGTGACTACTGACACGATACCTCCCCGGTAACGACGCCAGAAAAGGTGGTTGATGCCCTTTGTGATCCGGTTTGGATAGCAGAAGGTCCCCATTCCTTTTCCCTAAGGAGTGACCCTGGGTTATCGAACCCACGAGAGGATGTGCACTACGACAATGGCTCTGACAGGTTATTGCTAATGAATTATATTCCAGTTTTTGTAAACTAGACCTTAACAACCTTAGGGACGAAAACACTAATATTGAAATAGGCATGGGTATGAGGTCTTACTCTCACAACCTTATATTTGTGCTTGGGATCTTATCTTTATAATCAACATGGCTCTGGAAGACAACCGTTACAATGAGCTTGCGACGTGATGAAGTGGGGGATGTGTCCAAGGTACATCTTGACCGGTGCGCGGCATGCATCAAGAGTCAGTTGTCCAACCGATGGCTCTTACCGTCACGCGGGGTTTCCTCGGTTATTAAGAATAATAATTCAGACAAAAGCATTGGGTGTTTAATGACTACACCTCATTTGTCCCCTAAGGAATTGCTTTCCACTACCGTACTAGACCTTTCTGTCACTGGTGTTCAGAATAGGGTTCTACACATCTGAAAGGATCAAGATGGACCTAGAGGGGGGGGGGGAGGTTGTGAATATGTACAATTACAAATTTTAATTGTTACTTAGCAATTTTAGGCAATATTGCAGAATATGAAAGTGAGCCTATCAATTGCAAAGGTGATTCTAGTGCTAAGAATTATAAGTAACTCCAACATGTAGCAAGACAAGCACGCACAATATAACGTAAGTAAGGACTAAGAGACAAATAACCACAAGTAGGGAGTTAGGGTTAAGGATAACCGCAACTCCGAGAGACAAGGATGTATGCCGATGTTCACTTCCTTGGAGGGAAGCTAGGCACCGTTAGAGAGGTGGATGTTACCATGAAGGCACATCAACGCCACGAAGGCTCACCCTATTCTCCCTTTGAGACAACACCATGAAGGCATTTCTCAACCACTAGTGGTAGACCTTGAGGTGGTCTCCAAACATTCACAAACTTTCCGGGGGGTAATCACAATGAACGATTCCTCTCCGAAGATCTCCTACCGCCTAGGAGTCTCCAACCTCCAAGAGTAATAAGATCCAAGGGGAAATGCTCCAGACTTGCTCCAATCATGATTTGCTTTGGTCACAAGAGGGAGAGGGAGAGGATCTATCTTTTGATTGGAACAACTCTCAAGAACACTCACGAATCAACCCGGGATCTTGGATTTAGTGTGAGAGAGTATGAGAGGGAACACTAGTGTTTATGGGGAAGATTAGAGTGTAGTGGTCAACCCTCTCCCGGAGTGGGAGAGGGATATTTATACCCCCAAGAGAATAGAGCCATTTCCGGCACTTGTTGACCTGCCCGGATGATCCGGATGCCTGCCTGGATGATCCGGATGCCTGCCCGGATGATCCGGGAAATGCCAGGATGATCCGAGCAATGCCTGGATGATCCTGCTAAGGATCCGGATGATCCGGATAGGTCAGATGTTCTATGCCACGCCAGGGTGTCCGGATGTCCGAAAGGGATACCAGATGGTTTTCTGAAGGAGTAGTGCAGTGGGGAAGCCGGATGATCCGGGAGTACGTCCGGATGATCCGGGCATGATCCGGATGATCCGGAAGCCCATCCGGCTGATCCGGCTCTAGAGAGTGATTTCAGTTGCATTCTGGACTCCTAGCCGGATGGTCTAGGACAGGGTCCGGATGATCCGGGCAAAGCCCGAACGATCGGGGACCTGGTCCGGATGATCCGGCTTCGGAGGGAGATTTTGGTAGCTTCCTGGTTCCCTAGCCGGATGATCCGGGACTTGGTGCGGATGATCCGGGGAATGCCAGGACGATCCGGGACCTGGTCCGGATGATCCGATAGAGAACACAGGGTGGTGTTATTTTGTATATGGGTTTTGGCTATGGAGCTTTTGTGGATGTTAGAGTATATCCAAAACCTCTTTTGTAGCAGTGTACGTGTAGGATGATAGTGACAAGATGATGATACTTGAGCAAATCTTGAACGTACCACTTGGATCCCCTCTTAATAGTGTGGGATCCCTATAACTCAAGATTTATATAAAAGAGTATACGCCTCTTCTCTTGTCGTCATCTTCTTGAGTCATATCTCGTTTGATGTGTCCATGATCCCTACACAATGATGCCAAGGAGACTAATACCCTGTGTATTCACTTAGCAAACATAATTAGTCCCCTATACGTATTTTGTCATCAACATCAAAATATGATTAAGGGCAAGATTGCACTTTCAATCTCCCCCTTTTTGGTAGTTGATGACAAATCACATATAGCTCTCAATGATAGATATATGTTATGTTTTAGGAGAGCAATTTATTGTGGGTAGAAGGACAACTCCCCCTCCACGTGTGCATAAAAGATCTTGACATAAAACAAGATGCACATGTAGAGAACTCCCCCATAATCTTTCATCCATTATTATCATTTGAGCAAAAGTATCTTAGATGCAAAAAATGTGATGGTTGAACAATTAGTCATGAGCAAGGAGATGAAGCAATGTACATGATATGCACTGCTACTTGTGAGCTGCGTTGGGATTTCCCCGAAGAGGAGGGGATGATGCAGTACAGTAGAGATAAGTATTTCCCTCAGTTATGAAACCAAGGTTATCAATCCAGTAGGAGAATCACGCAACAACTCGTTAGCAGCACCTGCACACAAAATAACAATCCTCGCACCCAACGCAAACAAGGGGTTGTCAATCCCTTGGCGGTTATTTGCAAGATTAAATTGTATGGTGATAGATAGATAGATCGAACAAAAATACAAAATAAAATAAATAAAGTAAAATTGCAGCAAGGTATTTTTAGGATTTTTAATATATGATAAAGGTAGACCCGGGGGCTATAGTTTTCACTAGAGGCTTCTCTCTTGAAAATAGCATACGGTGGGTAAACAAATTACTGTTGGGCACTTGATAGAAAATCAAATAATCATGACGATATCCAAGGCAATGATCATGTATATAGGCATCACGTCCGAGACAAGTAGAACGAAACGATTCTGCATCTACTACTATTACTCCACACATCGACCGCTATCCGGCATGCATCTAGAGTATTAAGTTCATAAAGAACGGAGTAACGCCTTAAGCAAGATGACATGATGTAGACAAAGTAAACTCATGCATGAATGAACCCCATATTTTTATCCTTAATAGCAACGATACAATACGTGTCATGTCCCTTTCTGTCACTGGGATTGAGCACCGCAAGATCGAACCCATTACAAAGCACCTCTCCCATTGCAAAATAATTAATCTAGTTGGCCAAACCAAATCAATAGATCGGAGGGAAATACGAAGCTATAACAATCATGCATAAAAGAGTTCAGAGAAAACTCAAATAATATTCATGGATAATCTGATGATAAACTCACAATTCATCGGATCCCAACAAACACACCGCAAAAAGTGATTACATTGGATAAAACTCCAAGAACATCGAGGAGAACATTGTATTGAAGATCAAATAGAGAGAAGAAGCCATCTAGCTACTAACTATGGACCCGTAGGTCTGTGGTAAACTACTCACGCATCATCGGAAGGGCAACAAGGTTGATGTAGAGCCCCTCCGTGATTGATTCCCCCTCCGGCGGAGTGCCAGAAAAGGCCTCCAGATGGGATCTCTTGAGAACAGGAACTTGCAGTGGCGGAAAAAGTATTTCGTGGACTCCTCTGTTGGTTTCCCGATTTTATAGAATTTATAGAGGTGGAATTAGGTCAAACAGGGCAGAGGTGGGCCCACGAGGCACCAGGGCGCGCCTACCCCCCTTGGGCGTGCCCTGGTGGCTCCTGGCCACCTCCTCTGTCTTCTGGCCCTCTCCCAAAGCTTCTAGTGTCTCTTTTGTCCAGAAAAAAATCTCCAAAAAGTTTCGTGGCATTTGGACTTCGTTTGGTACTGATATTCTGAAAAACCAAAAACAGGCAAAAAACAGCAACTGGCACTGGGCACTAAGTTAATAGGTTAGTCCCAAAAAATGATATATAATTGCTCTTAAGTGTATATAAAACATCCAAGATTGATACTATAATAGCATGGAACAATCAAAAATTATAGATACGTTGGAGACGTATCAAGCATCCCCAAGCTTAATTCCTGCTCGTCGTCGAGTAGGTAAATGATAAAAATAGAATTTTTGATGTGGAATGCTACCTATCATATTCATCATATACTCTTTTCTTTTTGTGGCATGGACATTTGGACTTGAATGATTCAAAGCAATAATCTATAGTTTGACATGAAGACATAAATACTCAAGCATACTAACAAGCAACCATGTCTTTCAAAATATCAACGCTAAAGAAAGTTATCCCTAGCCCATTATGCCCAATCATCGATCCATTCATGAAACACACTCAATATTAGCTACACCCAATGCACAAGTATGACAATAGTGCTCTCTAGTTGGTGCTTTGTAAGAGAAGATGGAGACTCAAAATAAAAATAAAAATTGCATAAATGTAAACAGATAGGCCCTTCGCAGAGGGAGGCAGAGATTTGCAGAGGTGCCAGAGCTCAAGGCTTAAATTAGAGAGATAAAATTATTTTGAGAGGCATGCTTTTCTTGTCAATGAAAACGACCGAGAATTCCCAATATCTTCCATGCTAGACACATTATAGGCGGTTCCTAAACAAAAAATAAAGTTTATTTCCTTTCCACCATTCTTTCACAATCCATGGCTAGCCGTATTCACGGGTGCCTTCCATACCAACACTTTCCAAGGAATTTATTATTATCATCATATTATTTATATATTTTCATTTCGGGACTGGGCATCGCTATTACCTTGCCACTTTCTCGTGCAATGACAAGTGAATAAACACTCATCGTGAGAATAACACACCTAGCATGGAAAATATTGGCCACCCCCTGCCGCTTCATGAGCGGTACGGGCACACAAAACAGAAAATTATTTTGAGAAATTAGAGTTGGCACATGCAAATTTACTTGGAACGGCATGGAAATACCACATATAGGTAGGTATGGTGGACTCATTTGGCACAACTTTGGGTTTAAGGAGTTGGATGCACAAGCAGTATTCCCGCATAGTACAAATGAAGGCTAGCAAATAGATTGAGAAGCGACCAACCAGAAAACAAAAATGATCATAAACATGCATTGAACATAACTAACACTGAATAATGCACCATAAGTAGGATATAATTTCGTTGCATAGCTATTGACTTTATGTGCATGCATAGGGAATCACAAACCTTAACACCAATATTCTTACTAAACCACAATTACTCACTAACATGATTCACATATTATCATCTCCATATCGCAAAACTATTGCAAGGAATCAAACTTATCATATCCAATGATCTATATGAAAGTTTTTATTATATCCCTCTTGAATATTCATAACTTTGGGACCAAATTCATATCTTGTGCAAATTACCATTACTATTATCAACTCTCAAGAAGATATAAGTGAAGCATAAGAGTGCAAATATTTCTTCAAAATTTAATCACCGCCATGCTTAAAAAGATATAAGTGAAGCGCTAGAGCAACTGCTTAGCTCAAAAGAGTTAAGTGAAGCACATAGAGTATTCTAACAAATCATGATAAACGTATGGCTCTCTCAAATAAGTGTGTCTAGCAAAGATGATTGTGACAAACTAAAGAGAAAACAAAACAAAGACTCATATAATACACGACGCTCCAAGCAAAACTCATGATATGTGACGAATAAAAATATAGCTCCAAGTAAAATTACCGATAGTTGATAGAAGAAAGAGGGGATGCCTTCCGGGGCATCCCCAAGCTTAGTTGCTTGGGAGTCCTTGAATATTACCTTGGGGTGCCTCGGGCATCCCCAAGCTTAGGCTCTTGCCACTCCTTATTCCTTCATCCATCATGATCTCACCCAAAACTTGAAAACTTCAATCACACAAAACTCAACAAAACCTTCGTGAGATCCGTTAGTATAATAAAGCAAATCACTACTTTAAGTACTGTTGCAAACCCATTCATATTTTATTTTTGCATTATACCTACTGTATTCTAACTTCTCCATGGCTTATACCCCCCGATACAATCCATAGTTTCATCAAAACAAGCAAAACAATGCATCAAAAACAGAATCTGTCAAAAACAGAACAGTCTGTAGCAATTTGAAGATTGAGCATACTTCTGTAACTCCAAAAATTCTGAAAAATTAGGACAACGTGGGCAATTTGTATATAAATTATGTGTAAAAATTTCAGAATTTTTCGTCGATCCAGTGATTTTTAGAATTTTCTGGACTGGACGTAAAAGTTTCTATTTTTGCACAGAATCAAATCAACTATCATCCAAATCATCCCAAAGGCTTAACTTGGCACAAACACTAATTAAAACATAAAAACACAATCATAACAGTAGCATAATTGTGTGCACACAAGAAAACAGAAAGTAAAAGCAAACATTTATTTTATTCATTGGGTTGCCTCCCAACAAGCGCTATTGTTTTATGCCCCTAGCTAGGCATAATGCATAGTTTCAAGTGTTGTCATCCTTGGTTTTAGTAATCTTTGTAGGAGTTTTCTCAAACCCAGGAGGTTCTTTATGCTTCCCATTATTCTCAGGAAATGAGGCAATTTTAAGGTCTAGAATATCCAATCGCTTATTGCATAGAGTAATCAAAGTGTTCATGCGATTGAGGTTTCCACTAATATATTTGAGAGGTTCGTTAGACTTTTGCAACTCAACCAATTTTTTTTGCATGTCACCCAATTTGTCTAATATTTGAGCCCCCTCTTGAGTAAAAGCAAAACCCTTTTATGGTGGTGGAACCCCCAATATACCCTCTATTATTTCATAGGCAGTATTGACCTCACTCTCAATAAAATTTCCTTTTGCGGCAAAATCCAAAAGTTGTCTATGATGCATGGTTAAACCTATATAGAAATTGCGAAGCAAATTTTTTACGTCCCCTTGTATAGAGCAAACACGGTATGATTCCATTAACCTATACCAAGCATCCTTAAGATTTTCTCCTTGTTTCTGTTTGAAGTAAAGCATTTCAAAATCCGGTGACAAAGGAGGGATAGTTATGCTAGTCATGATGACAAGGTGAACCAATCAAGCAAAAAGGCAACGGAAAATATTTTTGTATTTTTGTAAAAACTTTTTAGAAGTGGGGGAGATGAAAACGAGAGGCAAAGACAAATAAAGTAGATGCAAGGAGATGAAAGTTTATGCGTAGGTACTTGATAGATGTTGATGTTGTCTCCCCGGCAACGGCGCCAAAAATTCTTCCTGCTACTTGTGAGCTGCGTTGGGATTACCCTGAAGAGGAGGGGATGATGCAGTACAGTAGAGATAAGTATTTCCCTCACTTATGAAACCAAGGTTATCAATCCAGTAGGAGAATCACGCAACAACTCGTTAGCAGCACCTGCACACAAAATAACAAATCCTCGCACCCAACGTGAACAAGGGGTTGTCAATCCCTTGGCGGTTATTTGCAAGATTAAATTGTATGGTGATAGATAGATAGATCAAACAAAAATAAAAAATAAAGTAAATAAAGTAAAATTGCAGAAAGGTATTTTTAGGATTTTTAATATATGATAAAGGTAGACCCGGGGGCCATAGTTTTCACTAGAGGCTTCTGTCTTGAAAATAGCATACGGTGGGTAAACAAATTACTGTTGGGCAATTGATAGAAAAGCAAATAATCATGACGATATCCAAGGCAATGATCATGTATATAGGCATCACGCCCGAGACAAGTAGACCGAAACAATTCTGCATCTACTACAATTACTCCACACATCGACCGTTATCCAGCATGCATCTAGAGTATTAAGTTCATAAAGAACGGAGTAACGCCTTAAGCAAGATGACATGATGTAGACAAAGTAAACTCACGCATGAATGAACCCCATCTTTTTATCCTTAATAGCAACGATACAATATGTGTCATGTCCCTTTCTGTCACTGGGATTGAGCACCGCAAGATCGAACCCATTACAAAGCACCTCTCCCATTGCAAGATAAATTAATCTAGTTGGCCAAACCAAATCAATAGATCAGAGAGAAATACGAAGCTATAACAATCATGCATAAAAGAGTTCAGAGAAAACTCAAATAATATTCATGGATAATCTGATCATAAACTCACAATTCATCGGATCCCAACAAACACACCGCAAAAAGTGATTACATCTGATAGAACTCTAAGAACATCGAGGAGAACATTGTATTGAAGATCAAATAGAGAGAAGAAGCCATCTAGCTACTAACTATGGACCCGTAGGTTTGTGGTAAACTACTCACGCATCATCGGAGAGGCAGCGAGGTTGATGTAGAGCCCCTCCGTGATCGATTCCCCCTCCGGCAGATTACCGAAGAAGGACCCCAGATGGGATCTCTCTGGAACAGAGGCTTGCGGCGGCGTAAAAAGTATTTCGTGGACTCCTCTGTTGGTTTCCCAATTTTAGAGAATTTATAGAGGTGGAATTAGGTCAAACGGGGCAGAGGTGGGCCCACGAGGCAGCAGGGCACGCCTACCCCCCTGGGCGCGCCCTGGTGGCTTGTGGCCACCTCCTCTGTCTTCTGGCCCTCTCCCGAAGCTTCTAGTGTCTCTTTTGTCCAGAAAAAAAATCTCCAAAAAGTTTCGTGGCATTTGGACTTCGTTTAGTACTGATATTCTGAAAAACCAAAAACAGGCAAAAAAAAGAGCAACTGGCACTGGGCACTAAGTTAATAGGTTAGTCCCAAAAAATGATATATAATTGCTTGTAAGTGTATATAAAACATCCAAGATTGATACTATAATAGCATGGAACAATAAAAAATTATAGATACGTTGGAGACGTATCATGCAGTAAACCAACATAAGCATCATCAACCTTGCAAACATAGACAAAAATAATAAGGTTCCACACATTTAATTCATTACAAAGCAACACGATACTGAACAGAGTTCAACACATAAGATAACTAGTACTCATGCCACAAACACCAACTGAAGAAAAACAAGGCCATGAGACACCAGGGACACGACACACTCTCCTAAGATAAACTTCTCCCCATTGGCATCAAGGGCCGAAATGGGGTGAAGGACAGACTCCAGAAAGCATCACTCAACATCATCAGCACCATCCTCATCACTCTGGTCAGCAGCAGCTCCGCCCATGAAGAACTCAGGGAAATCCTGCTCAGATGGGAAATCAACGTCCGGAAGGGGAAGGCGATCAGGAACAGGCTCATCTGCCTCCACAGGGCTCCTAGGGCAAGTGTGAAGTCGAGCCCGAAGAGCGTTCGCCTCGGTGATATGGCGAACCTCCTCAGTGGCCACATGAGTGGCGGTGTAGCGGCAGGTTTCAAATATTGCTTTCTGGGACTTACCCAAGAAGCGAGCAATGCGATCAAATGGCTTCATGAATGGCTTGGTCAGGAGAGAGGAGGACTCAGTGGCAGGAGCCTTGCCCCTGGAAGTGGTGTCGTGCACATCACGAGGAGCCCGCATGGTGTGAGTGTGCGTCTTCGTGATGGGGCACGGGTAGACGAAGTCAATAAACCTCTGGATGAATGGAGCATGGGGAAAAGTCTGAAGCTTCTGAAGGCTAGCCATGTGAATCTCATGCCAGATGAAATCAGCCATATCAATGGGACGATGAGGGGCCTTCTGGGAATAGTACATCAGATCAATGTTGTAGGCACGGACCATCCCACGGTCCCCCTTCTTGGGAGCAATGGAGTTGACGACGCACTGAAAGAGCCACTTGTACTGGTTGCGGAAGATGGAGGTGTCATTAGGCTCCTTGGTAGCCTGCTCCTTAGTCATTGTGGATGCCGGAATGAGAAGGCATCCACACGCACCAATAGGCATGGCCTCAAACTTGGGATTAACATCATGAATGCGATATAGCTTAGCCTCCATACCAGGCATGCCAAGAGCAGCAGCAAACTCCTCATAGGTAAGGGTAAACTGGGAGTGATGGGTCATCCATGTGATGGAGCGATCCGAATGGAAGTACCATGTAGCATAGAACTGCTGTATGGCTGCCTCGCTCCAGTCACACTACAATGTCATAGCATGAAGAAGTCCCATACCATCAATTTTCTCAACAACACCATCAAACTTCTCAGGATGGGTCTCGAAGTAGGCCATGTTGACATGACGCTGGGGAGAAAAACCCAGCTGAGCAATCACTGTCTGATAGATATCCTGCTGCACCAAGGTGTGACAGCGAGGGTCGTGAGCATTGGCGGGTTCAACAAACTGATTGACATCCTGCCTCAGAGCAGCGTACTCAGATGCCTCAAAATCCTGATAGTTGGTGGGACGGCTGCCGCGGGTGGTCGGATTTGCCATGGAAAGAACAACACCCGACGGAGCAGGGTTGGCACGAGAGCTAGAGGCAGTGGTGGACTTCTTCCTTGTGTTCGGCTTGGTACAACCGACCACCAACTCCTCCTCTTGAATCTCCACCTCATAGTCTCCATCATCTTGCTCGACACGACAGGACGAGCGCTTGGAAGGACGCACCCGCTCCTCAGAGTCTGAAGAACCCTGACGGTGAGTAGCTGTGCAAGTTGAAGGAATGCCACATGATGAGAAGGAGACCAACGAAAAAATAGTTGGTACAAAACTCATTTAGATGGCAAAAGGACTTGGGAGGTTGTTGATGTCTATTACACAACTTATTCTTGTAGACTCGTGTTGGGCCTCCAAGCGCAGAGTTTTGTAGGACATTAGCAATTTTTCCTCAACTGGATGACCTAAGGTTTCTCAATCCGTGGGAGGCGTAGGTTGAAGATGATATCTCTCAAACAACCCTGCAACCAAATACAAGAAATCTCTTGTGTCCCCAACACACCCAATACAATGGTAAATTGTATAGGTGCACTAGTTCGGCGAAGAGATGGTGATAAAAGTGTAGTATGGATAGTAGATATAGGTTTTTGTAATATGAAAATATAAAAACAGCAAGGTAGCAAGTAACAAAAGTGAGCACAAACGGTATTGCAATGCTTAAAAACAAGGCCTAGGGTTCATACTTTCGCTAGTGCAATCTCTCAACAACGATAACATAATTGGATCATATAACAATCCCTCAACGTGCAACAAAGAATCACTCCAAAGTTCCTATTCGCGGAGAACATAAGATAGAAATTGTTGTAAGGTACGAAACCACCTCAAAGTTATCCTTTCCGATCAATCTATTGAGCCATCCCTATAAGTGTCATGAATAGCCCTAGAGTTCGTACTAAAATAACACCATATGAAACACATCAACCAACCCTAATGTCACCTAGATACTCCAATGTCACCACAAGTATCCGTGAGTTGATTATTCGATATGCATCAAACAACTTCAGATTCATAATATTCAATCCAAAACAAAGAACTTCAAGGAGCACCCCAAAGTTTCTATCGGAGAAAAGATAATGAAAACGTGCATCAACCCCAATGCATAGATTACCCCAATGTCACTTCGGGAATCCGCGAGTTGAGTGCCAAAACATACATCAAGTGAATCAATATAATACCCCATTGTCACCACGGGTATTCATATGCAAGACATACATCAAGTGTTCTCAAATCTGAAATATTCAATCCGACAACAACGAAACCTCAAAGGAAAATGATTCGATTCATCACAACAAAGATAGAGAGGGAAGAAACACCATATGATCCAACTATATTAAGAAAGCTCACGATACATCAAGATCGTGCCATATCAAGAACACGAGAGAGAGAGAGAGAGAGAGAGAGAGATCAAACACATAGCTACTAGTACATACCCTCAGCCCTGAAAGTGAACTACTCCCTCCTCGTCATGGAGACCGCCGGGATGATGAGGATGGCCTCCGGTGATGATTCCCCCCTCCGACAGGGTGCCGGAAAAGGGCTGTAGATTAGATCGTGGAGGTACAGAGGCTTGCGGCGGTGTAAAAAGTCATCTAGGTTAACTTTCGGGTGTTTCTGAATATATATGTTTTTTTTGGCATTGGAATCACGCGAAGAAGGGCCACAGGGGGGGCATGAGGCACCAGGGCGCGCCTGGGGGGGGTGGCTCGCCCTGGTGGCTCGTGGGGCCCCTGTGGGTCTTCTGGCCACCTCCTGAAGCTTCTAGTGTCTCTTATGTTCCAAAAAAAATCGTCAAAAAGTTTCGCTACATTTGGACTTCATTTGATATAGATTTTCTGGAAAACCAAAAACAAGCAGAAAATAGCAATTGGCATGGTGCACTAGGTCAATATGTTAGTCCATGAAAATCATATAAAAGCCATACAAAAGTGCACCAAAATCCTACAAAACTATAATAAACATGGCATGAATACTTCATAAATTATAGATACGTTGGAGACGTATCAGCATCCCCAAGCTTAATTCCTGCTTGTCCTCAAGTAGGTAAATGATAAAAGAAATAATTTATGAAGTGTGAATGCTAGCATAGTGCATAAGTTTGATCAATGATAATTTCAATCACTTTTCCTAGCATCATGACAGCAACTTTTTCTCATAAAACTCATGATGATAAAGTAGCAATTAAAAACAGAAATTTTGATGTGGAATGCTACCTATCACAATCATCATATAATCTCTTCTTTTATAGCATGGACATTGGACTTGAATGATTCAAAGCAAGATCATTATTATAACAGCAATATTTATTATCATAAAACTTCTCATGAGCAAGTAACAATTCATCACAACAATGAAGTATAAGGCATAAACTTTCTTGGAAACTAACAAATTATTCTAGTCAACAATGCAATTGCAATTCATCATATTTTCAACAAGGGTCTCATGTAGGAGCTTTTTAGCAAGTCCACATACTCAACCATCATTTAGTCTTCTATGATTGCTAACACTCATGACATATATATGGAGCAAAAAGTTTCAGCCAGACACATAGAAAGATAGGGGCCTGTGATTTCGCCTCCCAACTTATTCACCTCAAGGGTGATGTCAACAATAATAACTCATGATCACTCATATCCAACTGGATATATGTGCCTAGATCTTTCCCCACCACATGATGCTTGCAAAAGAGAAAAATAAAAAATAAGTAGAGGAGAACACTATTGACTCTTGCACAAAAAATAAATTCATAAAAGTAAATGCATAAAAGTAAAAGATAGGCCCTTCGCAGAGGGAAGTAGAGGTTGTCATGCGCTTTTTATTTTTGGATGCACAAGCCCTTAATGCAAAGGAATGTCATGTTATATTGACCCTTTTGATAGCAACCTTTATTATGCAGTCCGTTGCTTTTATTTCTTCACCATCACAAGTTCGTACAATGCTTATTTCCCTTACAATAAAAGTTCAGACATATTTAGAGGCAATTTTTATTGCTTTTTGCACCGATGACAACTTACTTGAAGGATCTTATTCAATCCCTAGGTAGATATAGTGGACTCTCATGACATGAAACTGGGTTTAAGGGTTTTGGATGCACAAGTAGTATCTCTACTTGGTGCGGATTTTTGGCTAGCAAAGATATTGGGCAAGCACCACATGTTGGAGGATCTATAACAATATAACTTCTATGTGAATATGAACAAACATAATTCATTACGTTGTCTTCCTTGTCCAACGTCAACAATTTGACATAAAATACTTAATGGGGGCTCACAATCATAAAATATGTCCAAGATAGTATATTTGCATGTGAATCTTCTCTTCCCTTATTAACTTTTTCATGAATTGCATCATTGACTAATGCTATGTTTGTTAACTTCCAATAAATTTTACCACTTATACTTTTCTTTATGTAATGTCATTACTTTCCATAAGATTAGCATATGATCTCTTTCATTATTTTCATTGCATGGAATCACACTTATCATATCCAGTGATCTTTAAGAAAGTTTTTATTATATCCCTCATGAATATTCATCACTTTGGGACCAAATTCATATCTTGTGCAAATTACCATTACTATTATTAACTCTTAAAAAGATATAACTGAAGCATGAGAATTAATGACAAACTACTCCAAAATATATAAGCGAAGATCAATGAGTAGTGAAACAATTAAGTAGCTATGTGAGGACTCTCTTTCATTTAAAAAGTTTCAGATCTTGATATTTTATTCAAACAGCAAGCAAAACAAAGACACAACCAAGTATAGCACACATTATGTGAACAAGTAAAAACTTGGGTCCAATCGAAACTAACCGATAGTTGATGAAGAAAAGTGATGGGATGCCTACCGGGGCATCCCCAAGCTTGAATGCTTGATACTTCTTGGAATATTAACTTGGGGAGCCATGGTCATCCCCAATCTTGAACTCTTGTGTCTCGTTAATTCGTCTCATATAATAGTTTCCCTAAGTTTCAAAAACTTCATCCACACAAAACTTGACAAGAACTCGTGAGATATGTTAGAATAAATCCACTCAAAACTTCGACATTCTCTACTGTAGCAAATCACTAAATTATAATTAAACATTGAATACTAAATGCCTCTGCATATTTAATACTCCTATCCTCAAATAGAATCATTAAACAAGCCAACATATGCAGACAATGCAAACATAACAGCAATCTGCCTACACAGGACAGTCTGTAAAGGATAATTAAGAATCCATTCTTAGATAACTCAAAAAATTCTGAAAATTTACCACACTGTAAATAATTTATCAAAGTTGACTGTATCAAAATTTCAAGATTTTATCACATTCTGACATTTCTGGGCAATTTAATCAATAGCAGCAAACTTTCTGTTTTGAAACAGCAACTCATGAACTTGCAAAATAAGCATGGTAAAGGCTATACTTGACATTTTTATTGAATTAAAAGATACAAAACATTATTATTGATAACAGAAAGAAAATCTCAATAAAATAAAATGACGCTCCAAGAAAAACTCATATTATGTGACGAATAAAAATATAGCTCCGGGTGAGGTTACCGATAGTGTTGAAGACGAAAGAGGGAATGCCTTCCGGGGCATCCCCAAGCTTAGTTGGTTTGGTATTCCTTGAATATTACCTTGGGGTGCCTTGGGCATCCCCAAGCTTAGGGTATTGCCACTCCTTATTCTCCTCATATCAATATCTCACCCAAAACTTGAAAACTTCAATCACACAAAACTTAACGGAACTTCGTGAGATAGGTTAGTATGATAAAAATAAATCATCCACTTAGGTACTGTCAAGACAAGATTAATAATTGTTATCACATAATTCCTACTGTATTCTATCATTTCCACAATTTATATTACTCAATATAAGCTATGGAAACACTAAAACAAGCAGACTATGAATCGAAAACAGAATCTGTCAAAAATAGAACAGCGTGCAGTAAGCGATTTAAAAACCATACTTCTGTACCTCCAAAAATTCTGAAAAATTAGGACAATGTAAAATATTTGTAACCCAATACTGTGTAAAAAATTTAGAATTTTTTCACACCCCAGTACAGAATAGAAATTCCAGCACTGGACGCAAAAGTTTCTGTTTTTGCACAGAATCAAATCAACAAGCATCCACACTATCCCAAAGGCTTTACTTGGCACATTATTGAAAGAAAACATATAAAACATGATTACTACAGTAGATTAATCATGTGGACACACAAAAACAGTAGGTATAAGTATTGGGTTGTCTCCCAACAAGCGCTTTTCTTTAATGCCTTTTTAGCTAGGCATGATGATTTCAATGATGCTCACATAAAAGTGAAGAATTGAAACACAAAGAGAGCATCATGAAGCATATGACTAGCACATTTAAGCCTAACCCACTTCCTATCCATAGGGATTTTGTGAGCAAATAGTTTATGGGAGCAAGAATCAACTAGCATAGGATGGCAAAACAAGCATAATTTCAAAACTTTCAACACATAGAGAGGGAACTTGATATTATTGCAATATGTAAAAGCATATGATCCTCTCTCATAATAATTTTCAGTAGCATCATGAATAAATTCAACAATATATACATCACACAAAGCATTCTTGTCATGATACATAAGCATAGAATTTTTACTACTCTCCACATAAGCAATTTTCTTCTCATTCATAATAGTGGCAGCAAACTCAAGGAAATAACTATCATGAGATACTTGATTGGCATAATCCAATTGAAAATTAAAATTACGATGACAAGTTTCATAGTTATCATTATTCTTTATAGCATACATGTCATCACAATAATCATCATAGATAACAACTTTGTAGTCATAATCAATTGAAACCTCTTTCAAAATAGTGGAATCATCATTAAATAAAGTTGTGACCTCTCCAAATCCACTTTCACCATTGTAATCATCATAAATAGGAGGCATGCAATCATCATAATAATTTTGCTCATCAAAACTTGGGGGACTAAAAATATCATCTTCATCAAACATAGCACCCCCAAGCTTATGGCTTTGCATATCATTAGCATCATGGATATTCATAGAATTCATACTAGCAACATTGCAATCATGCTCATCATTCAAAGATTTTATGCCAAACATTTTATTGAATTCTTCTTCTATCAATTGAGCACAATTTTCCTTTCCATCATTTTCAAGAAAGACATGATAAAGACGAATAATATGAGGCAACCGCAATTCCATTTTTTTAGTTTTCTTTTATAAACCAAACTAGTGATAAAACAAGAAACTAAAAGATTCGATTGCAAGATCTAAAGATATACCTTCAAGCACTCACCTCCCCGGCAACGGCGCCAGAAAAGAGCTTGATGTCTATAACACAACTTATTCTTGTAGACTCGTGTTGGGCCTCCAAGGACAGTAGCAATTTTCCCTCAAGTGGATGACCTAAGGTTTATCAATCCGTGGGAGGCATAGGTTGAAGATGGTATCTCTCAAACAACCCTGCAACCAAATACAAGAAATCTCTTGTGTCCCCAACACACCCAATACAACGGTAAATTGTATAGGTGCACTAGTTCGGCGAAGAGATGGTGATAAAAGTATAGTATGGATAGTAGATATAGGTTTTTGTAATCTGAAAATATAAAAACAGCAAGGTAGCAAGTAACAAAAGTGAGCACAAACAGTATTGCAATGCTTAAAAACAAGGCCTAGGGTTCATACTTTCGCTAGTGCAATCTCTCAACAATGCTAACATAATTGGATCATATAACAATCCCTCAACGTGCGACAAAGAATCACTCCAAAGTTCCTATTCGCGGAGAACATAAGATAAAAATTGTTGTAGCGTACGAAACCACCTCAAAGTTATCCTTTCCGATCAATCTATTGAGCCATCCTTATAAGTGTCACGAATAGCCCTAGAGTTCGTACTAAAATAACACCATATGAAACACATCAACCAACCCTAATGTCACCTAGATACTCCAATGTCACCACAAGTATCCGTGAGTTGATTATTCGATATGCATCAAACAACTTCAGATTCATAATATTCAATCCAACACAAAGAACTTCAAGGAGCACCGCAAAGTTTCTATCGGAGAAAAGATAATGAAAACGTGCATCAACCCCTATGCATAGATTACCCCAATGTCACTTCGGGAATCCGCGAGTTGAGTGCCAAAACATACATCAAGTGAATCAATATAATACCCCATTGTCAGCACGGGTATTCATATGCAAGACATACATCAAGTGTTCTCAAATCTGAAATATTCAATCCGACAATAACGAAACCTCAATGGAAAACGATTCGATTCATCACAACAAAGATAGAGAGGGAAGAAACACCATATGATCCAACTATATTAACAAAGTTCACGATACATCAAGATCGTGCCATATCAAAAACACGAGAGAGAGAGAGAGATCAAACACATAGCTACTAGTACATACCCTCAGCCCCGAGGGCGAACTACTCCCTCCTCATCATGGAGACCGCCGGGATGATGAGGATGGCCTTCGGTGATGATTCCCCCCTCCGGCAGGGTGCCGGAAAAGGGCTGTAGATTAGATCGTGGAGGTACATAGGCTTGCGGCGGCGTAAAAACTCATCTAGGTTAACTTTCGGGGGTTTCTGAATATATATGATTTTTTGGCGTTGGAATCACGCGAAGAAGGGCCACAGGAGGCCCACGAGGCACCAGGGCGCGCCTGGGGGGGTGTGATGACCCACAAGTATAGGGGATCAATCGTATTCCTTTCGATAAGTAAGAGTGTCGAACCCAACGAGGAGTAGAAGGAAATGACAAGCGGTTTTCAGCAAGGTGTTTTCTGCAAGCACTGAAATTATCGGTAACGAGTAGTTTGATAGCAAGATAATTTGTAACAAGTGACAAGTAGCAATAGTAACAAAGTATGCAGCAATATATCCCAATCCTTTTTGTAGCAAAGGACAGGCCGGAACGATCTCTTATAGTAAGTAAAGCGTTCTCGAGGACACATGAGAATTTCATCTAGTCACTTTCATCATGTTTGTTCGATTCGCGTTCGCTACTTTGATAATTTGATATGTGGGTGGACCGGTGCTTGGGTGATGCCCTTACTTGGACAAGCCTCCCACTTATGATTACCCCCTCTCGCAAGCATCCGCAACTACGAAAGAAGAATTAAGATTACTCTAACCATAGCATTAAACATATGGATCCAAATCAGCCCCTTACGGAATAGCGCATAAACTAGGGTTTAAGCTTCTGTCACTCTAGCAACCCATCATCTAATTACTACTCCACAATGCATTCCCTTAGGCCCAAAGATGGTGAAGTGTCATGTAGTCGACGTTCACATAACACCACTAAGAGAATCAACAACATACATATCATCAAAATATCGAACGAACACCAAATTCACATGATTACTTATGACAAGACTTCTCCCATGTCCTCAAGAACAAAAGTAACTACTCACAAGCCATCAACATGCCCATGATCAGTAGGGTATTGAATTGCATATTAGATCTGAACATATAATCTTCCACCAAATAAACCAACTAGCATCAACTACAAGGTGTAATCAACACTACTAGCAACCCACAGGTACCAATCTGAGGTTTTGAGACAAAGATTGAATACAAGAGATGAACTAGGGTTTTAGATGAGATGGTGCTGGTGAAGATGTTGATGAAGATTGGCCCTCCCACGATGAGAGGGTCGCTGGTGATGTCGATGGCGATGATTTCCCCCTCCCGGAGGGAAGTATCCCCGGCGGAATCTCTCCGCCGGAGAGCAAAAGTGCTCCTGCCCAAGTTCCGCCTCGAGACGGCGGCGCACCATGCCAAAAGTCTTCTCTCTATTTTTTTTGGTTAAATGCACTTATATACCAGAAAATGGGGGCCAGAAGTGGGTCAAGGGCTCCACGAGGTACCAGGGCGCGCCTAGGGGGGGGGGGGGGTGGTGCGCCCTGGTGCCTCGTGGGCACCTGGGTGGCCCCCTCTGGTACATTTTGCTTCCAATATTTTTTATATATTCCAAAATAATTCTCCAGAAAATTTCAGCTCATTTGGAGATGTGCAGAATAGGTATCTTGACAGAGCTTTTTCAGGTCCAGAATTCCAGCTGCCGGTATTGTCCCTCCTTGTGTGAATCTTGCATATTTAGAGAGAAAAGGCATTAGAATAGCTCCACAAAGTGTTATATTGATTAAAAACACTATAAATAATAGTAGTAAAACATGATCCAAAATGGACGTATTAGGGTGGCGCGCCCTGGTGGCTCGTGGGGCCCCTGTGGGTCTTCTGGCCACCTCCCGAAGCTTCCAGTGTCTCTTATGTTCTAGAAAAATTCGTCAAAAAGTTTCGCTGCATTTGGACTTCATTTGATATAGATTTTCTGGAAAACCAAAAACAAGCAGAAAACAGCAACTGGCACTGGGCACTAGGTCAATATGTTAGTCCATGAAAATCATATAAAAGCCATATAAAAGTGCACCAAAATCATACAAAACTATAATAAACATGGCATGAATACTTCATAAATTATAGATACATTGGAGACGTATCAGTTGTCATAACCCCGGACCATCCGGAAGACATTCCGGACGTCCGGCCAACAGGATATTTGAAATCCATGGCTAGAGCAACCTACCAACAACTTTCCCATGGAAACAAATGGGGTACAAACTAGAGTGGAATCCTAGCAATAGACATGGCAATAATTTGAGAATCGATTGGAAGAGGAAGGGGAAACATATACCACGAGTTGGTCCTTTTGTGGTGGTCTTGAAGTTCTTCTCCACCCCTCCTCCTTGCCCACGAACCATGGTGGAAAGCTCGACGAACTCCGGCGAAGATGCCCTTCTCCCGAGATGTACCCAGCTCCAAAGAGAAAACTGCGTGGTGGAGAGGTAGATCGGGGAGAGGGGATGGTGTGGATGCAAGATCCGGCCACTTGGCCGGCCGGAAGAGCTGGGGGGGCCGTAGACGATCGCCGGCGGCGGCGGTTAGGGTTCGGGGGTCGCGCGGGGATAAAACAGAGAGATAACTCTCTGTCACCGGGCGGCCCGTGTCTTTATATGGCTGCGCACGCCCGGACGTCCAGATGATCACCCGGATGCTCCGGGCATTGCCCAGAAGTCTGGATGGGGGCCCGGATGTCCGGCTAGAGCTGACAGAAATGGCAGAAAATAGAGGGAAAAACAGAGGTAGCCCGGATGTCCGGATGATCCGGCTACACTGAAATTTTTCTACCTTACATGAAAGAATGTCCAAGATGGAGGTATGATGAGTGAGTGAGTGAGATCACGGCAAAGATATAGGCATAGATAGACAGGGAATAATATAGGAATATATAAATGTATATAGCTACACCCAAGACACAAAGAAAAATAACAAGAACACCAACTCAAATGACAACCAAACCTTCCAAAAGGAAGGGCGGTGGCCTAGGCCACCATGTGTGAGCGTATGTGACTTGGCACTGTGAAGATTTTAACCTTGGGCCCAAAATCACTACTCCATCATTTCAAGCACCGTTGTCACATAGAAATGGACATAGTAACTTTGAGAGTGTTTGTTTTATTTGTGCATCATATAGAGAGAAGAAGATTCATGAGTTGAATTTCTTCCCCTAAATACATGCCTACACCTAGACAAGATATGAAGTAAATGCATGCATAGGTACACAATATCACATGGCAATGTTCGCAAGTTCCAAGATACCAAGTTCACGACTTAGTTGGCAAAACCGTGCTTCGTCCAATGGCTTGGTGAAGATGTCGGCAAGTTGCATATCCGTTCTAACATGAGCTATCTCAATGTCTCCTTTTTGCACATGGTCCCTTATGAAGTGATGACGAATGTCAATATGCTTGGTGCGAGGGTGTTGAACAGGGTTGTTAGTGATCTTCATTGCACTTTCATTGTCACATAGAAGAGGGACTTTCTTATATGTAATTTCATAATCCTTCAAGGTTTGCCTCATCCATAGCAATTGTGTTGCACAACTTCCGGCGGTAATGTATTCGGCTTCGGCGGTGGAGAGGGAGATGCAATTCTGCTTCTTTGAGGACCAACTTACCATGGAGCGTCCAAGAAATTGGCATGCACCGGAGGTTGACTTCCGATCCACCTTGTCTCCGGGCCAATCCGCATCAGAGTACACAATGAGATCAAACTTGGCATCCTTGGGGTACCATAGACCCAATGTTGGGGTGTGAACAAGGTATCTAAGAGTGTGCTTAACCACCAAATGATGACTTTCCTTAGGAGAAGCTTGATATCGTGCACATATGCCTACACTTAACATGATATCCGGTCTAGATGCACATAGAGCGGTAAATAGATGTGTCAAAGGGTGTACCATTTTCGTCGGCATTAAAAACAACTTTGGTTGCCATGGGTGTCTTGCATGGCTTGGCATTTGTCATTCCAAACTTATCAAGAATGTCCTTGGTGTACTTGGTTTGAGATAAGAAAATTCATTCATGACATTGTTGAATTTGAAATCCAAGAAAGAACGTCAAATTTGCATTGAGTGACATCTCAAAATTCTTGGGCATGGAGGCCACAAACTTCTTGAAAAGATGAATGTTAGGTGAACCAAAAATGATGTCATCTACATAGATTTGGCATAAGATCAAATCACCTTTTTCCCTCTTAGTAAAAAGAGTGGGATCAATCAACCCTCTCACAAAACCATCATTGATTAAATACTTCTTGAAATCATCATACCAAGCACGTGGTGCTTGTTTGAGGCCATACAAAGCCTTCTGAAGTTTATAAGCATAGTCTTTGTGATTGAGATCAATGAACCCGGGTTGTGATACATATACTTCCTCTTGTTGAGGACCGTTAAGAAAATCACTTTTCACATCCATTTGATGTAATGTATAACCATTGAAAGCGGCATAAGCAAGCAAGATGCGAATAGATTCAAGACGGGCAATGGGAGCAAAGGTCTCATCAAAGTCCAAACCTTCAACTTGAGAGTATCCTTGTGCCACTAACCTTGCCTTGTTTCTAATGATGGTACCATGCTCATCTTGTTTGTTCTTGAAGATCCATTTTGTTCCAATGACATTGTGCTCCTTGTTTGGCCTCTCAACCAACGTCCACACCTTGTTGCGTTAAAGTTGTTTAACTCCTCTTGCATGGCAACAAGCCAATCGGAGTCCATCAATGCATCTTGGACCTTGAGTGGCTCAATACTAGACACAAACGAGACGTGAGCACAAAATTTTGTCAATTGTTTATGAGTGACTCTACCTTCCGATATTCCAGTGAGAATTTGGTCAACGCCCACATGACCGGCCACTCGAGGCATGATGGAGGTTAGGGTTTCACTAGGTTCCACTTCATTTTCATCATCAACATCCTCAACATACGGATCGTTAATGTGTGGTGGATGATATTCCTCTTCACGTTCCACTTGTTGAGGCTCATCATCATGATAGGGCTCATCATCTTCAATAGTTGTCTGTTCTTGTTCTTGCTCTTGTTGAGCATCTTGTTCTTGTGGTTGTTCTTGGTGAGGGATTTGTTCTTGTTCTTGGATTATGGGCTCCTCTTGAGCAACAGGATCTTGTGGTGATGAAGGTGTTGTAGTAGCTTGATCATGAGTGAAGCTTGTGTCTTCTTCCTCATCTTCATGAGGTGCTTGTTCCATTGGAAGAAGAGCACCAACACCCATGGTCAAGATATCTTGTGAAGGATCTTCATCACCTACATCACTTAGATCAACTTGCTCCCCATGGGAGCCATTAAATTAATCAAACACCACGTCACAAGTTTCTGTAACACATCCATTGGATTTATTGTAGACGCTATAGGCGTGAGAGTTTGACCCATAACCAACAAATATACCCTCAATTGTTTTGGATTGAAATTTTCCTAACCGTTCTCTCTTGTTGAGAATGAAGCACTTGCAACCGAACACACAGAAGTAATTAATGTTAGGCTTGTTCCCGGTTAGGAGCTCATATGGGGTCTTTTCCAAGATCTTGCAAAGGAAGAGTCGGTTTGATGCATGACATGCAGTGTTGACGGCCTCAGCCCAAAAGCTATGTGGTGACTTGTACTCATCCAACCTGGACCTAGCCATCTCCACAAGGGTGCAATTCTTCCTCTCGGCTACACCATTTTGTTGAGGAGTGTAAGGTGCGAAAAATTGATGCTCAATCTCCTCATCACTAAGGAATTATTCCAAGGTGTAGTTCTTGAACTCTGAGCCATTGTCGCTTCTTATTGCCAAGATCTCTTTGTCGAACTTTCATTGAGCTTGCTTGGCAAAATCAATGAAGGTGATCTTCATCTCATCCTTGGACTTGAGGAAAAACACCCATGTGTATCTAGAGTAATCATCAACAATTACAAGACCATACTTCTTCCCACGAAGACTATCCCATGATGAAGGACCGAAGAGATCCACATGAAGGAACTCCAAGGGCCTTGATGTTGATATTATGTTCTTGGGTGGGTGCTTTGATTGATGTTGCTTGCCGGCTATGCATGCACTACACACACAATCTTTCTCAAAAGAAACATTTGTTAGTCCAAGGATGTGTTCACTCTTTAAGAGATCTTGAAGATTTCTCATGCCGACATCGGCTAGCCGGTGATGCCATAGCCACCCCTTGTCGGCCTTGGCCATTAGACAAGTTGCATGGAAGGTGCTCTCTTTCAAGAAATCAACCGTGTAAAGGTTGCCATCCAACTCTCCAACAAAGGCCACTTCGAGAGTATCTCTCTTAAAGACTTTCACATCCGTTAGTCCAAATAGTGTATCATAATTGACGGAAGCCAATTGGCGAACGGAAAGCAAATGATATTTAAGGGATTGGACAAGCATGGCATTTGCAAGAGACATGTCATTAGTGATAGCCACCTTGCCCAACCGAAGTACCTGTCCTTTTGATCCTCCTCCAAAAACAATGCTCATAAATGGTTGAATAGCTTCCATGAAATCCATGAGCAATTTGCTATCTCCGGTCATATGGTTGGTGCATCCACTATCGATCACCCATTTGACTCCATCGGAGAAGGCAGCCTACACACAATTTAAGACTTGGTTAGAGGCACCCATTTTGGAATGGGACCTCTCAAGTTAGTAATAAGGGTCTTCGGAACCCAAATTGCATAGAACTGGAATGCATTGCGAGGGCCAACAAATTGAGCATAAATCTCTCCATCCTTTGCCTTACGAAGCACATAGGATGGACGCATGAATTCCTTTGGCTTGTTGGGAGTGGGCATGCCCCTCGTGGCCTTCCCACTCACAATCTTGTCAACCTTACCCTTTCCTTTCTCCTTGTGCCCTTCATGCACAAATGTTTCCTTGATGGGAGTGGTGCACTTGTGAGGAGCCATCTTCTTCTTGCTTGTGCTTGGGTCAAACCCAAGCCCTTCCTTAGCAACCATCTCCTTGTGTTGGCTCAACACTTCATTGAGATTCTTTTGCCCTTGGGCACAAGACATGAGCCCTCTCTAAAGTTGAGCTTTTAGAGAGCGGTTCTCCTCAAGAATAGTTGCTAGATCACCACTAGAGTTAGTAGTACATGCATCAACATTTATAATAGGTGAGGAGTAAGCCTTGCCAAGAGTCTCAAGATAATTAAGTAAGTTTAAGTTTCTCAAAACTCTTTGTAAGAATGGTGAGCTCTTCTTCCTTAGTATTGAGAGACAAGTTTAGAAGCTCACAATCCTTAGAGAGAGTAGCATGAGACTCTTCAAGGTTAATCTTGTCACTCATTAACTCCTTGCAAGAACTCTTAGCCTTTTTCAAGGAGGCAAGTTTCTTAGCATGTATATCAATGTTTGCTCTAATTTTTAAGCACAATTCATCATTACGTGCTTCCTCATATTGGACTTTCCGCTCAAGGATTTCACATTTTCCTTTTCCTCGGTAATGAGGGTTTCAAGTTCCTTAATGGTGATGGTGTGCTTACTCACCATCTCCATAAGCATAAGAAACAAAATTCAACAGCGTTAGCAGAGGGGGTAGTTCCCTAGCCCATTTGCTTTTGCGCAATAACCTGCACAAGAAATGAACTTCATCTCCCATTGACAATACAACTAGGTTGAGCATGCAAAGGAAGCAAACTATGCAAAGTAGAAATGGAGCCAAACTTTCCCAAATTTACTATGCATATATGTTGCAATGCAAAAAAATTTGCTACTTTGGGTGAAGCAACTCGTGGTAACTTTTCATTGCTCACGACACCAAGTTCACGATAAATACACCATAATTTCACGAGACCAAGTTCATGACAAATACACCATAAGTTCACGACATCAAGTTCACCACAAATGCACCAAGTTCACGACAAATAAACCATAAGTTCACTACATGAAGTTCATTACACCATCAAGTTCACTACATGAAACACAAGTTCACTACACACGGACTATCATTTCCTCCCTTTCCCCCTTTTTGCATGTGCATCATCATGCCTCTTAACTAAACGCCTTCTACTGTGCGGCTGTGGCTCCTCCTCCTCCTCGTCGGAATCGGCCTCAATGATCGGGTCCTTACGTGCCTATCTCACGTATTGCTCTGGAGTATACTTAGGTTTACGCGCTATCCTCAAGTTGAGGCCGAAGTCACGCTGCTGACTAGGCTGAGGTGCATTGGGGATCTGCAAGGTATTGATCTCATCATGCGTCTGTCCAATTCTTATTGATCATGTGCTTGAACTCCTGGATATGTAGGTCATGCTCTCGACTCCACTCTTTATACTCTTCTGCTTCATCTTGTCCAGACTGCGTATTCAATTTCATTTTTGTTACTATCGTGAAACAATGAAAAGAGTATTTCAAGTGGTATGAAGCACTTACCTGTGGTGATATATAGAAGTGTCCTTGAACTTTAGCGGGGTGTCCTGATATAAGCCAAACCGTGTCATAACCCGGTGTGGCTGATGCAACTCGATATCATAGTAACAAATCAACGGGCCACGCATCCACCATAAATGTGCTTCATCTAGACACTTCGGGTTCACTTTGAACGTGATATTGCAACCAATATTGCCTGCCATTCCATATGGCTCCCAGGTCACCTATGCATATTTACAATAAACTAGATGCTTAGCTCGATTTTTAGAAAACCGAAGGCACAATAAGGGCAACAAGCTACTGAGCTTACCTGCTCCGGGGTCATGATGTCGAGCTCGTTGCAGTAGTGCAAGTACATGGTTTTTGAACGGCCAACAAAATCGTCAACCTTGTCCCATTGATACGCCCCTGTAGGCATTCGCTCCGGGTCATCATGATCATCCCACTCGTTGAAACCCTAAGGCGTTGGCCGCCCAACTGGCAAGTGCTCCCAACTCTAGATCGATAAGAGGATCATCGGACCACCGATATTGGCTTCCTTTGCCATGGCGGTGTTCTTTGGATCCATGCCCCTACGGCATGCCTCGTCCAACTACAACACACACAGGAGAAATATGTTAATTGTTTTGTATGTACATATATTAACACTTCTTTCTTCTTTTAGCCCTCCGGATCGAGCCAAACTTCTATAAGGAGACGAGGCCCGAAGATAAGGTTGGGCGAGAATGAAAGGTTCATGATCGAAGAAGTCGATCCAGATGGCAAACCGACTGTTCCCAAGTGGACCCAAGACCGATTTATACATTAGTGCGGAGTTGTTGTTAGGGACAGCATCCCGATCAGCATCCAAGAATGGAATAAGAAGAAGGATGATGGAGTTTCTTATGTCTTCGATAGATGCAAAGATCAGCTTTGGAACTCGCTCATGATAAATTTCAGCCTACCGCCAGAGGAGGATCCAAATAACCCAGTTATACAGCAAAAAGTCAAAAAATGGGCTCTTAAGAAGATGGCAGAACAATTCAAGAA
Organism: Elymus sibiricus; assembly: GCA_039707655.1. Classification (NCBI taxonomy): domain Eukaryota; kingdom Viridiplantae; phylum Streptophyta; class Magnoliopsida; order Poales; family Poaceae; genus Elymus; species Elymus sibiricus. The sequence goes on along the minus strand of CM077664.1, from coordinate 2,430,617 downwards.
CTGGAAGAAAAGATTGAAGGAACAGTTTGGCAAGAAAGACGAGACTCCATAATTCACCGGTCAATATGCGAAGATAAAAGATCACTGGCACGCATTTGTGGCGTACAAGAAATCGGAGAAAGCTAAGAATAGGTCACAGACAAATAAGCTAAATGATGCAAAGAAGCAGTATCACCATGTTACGGGGTCAGGTGGCTACAAGGTTGCCCGGCGTACGTGGGACAAAGGTGAGAACGATCTGCTTGCTAAAGGGATCCAACCAGCGACATCGAACTGGCCCGAACGGGAAAGGACTTGGTTCTTCGGGCATGGGGGAACTTTGGACCCAGAAACAGGGAAGTGTGTTTACACGAAAGAACAACTTGAAACACCCATCACAAAGATTCAGGAAGCAATCAAGGACGTGCATGAAGGGAGGTTCCATCCCGACAGAGAGAAGGACATGCTGTCACGCGCCCTCGGGAATCCTGAACAACCTGGACGAACACGAGACACAGCAGGCTTCGTTCCGTGGGTGCATGGGTTTCCCGACAGCACTGGTTATAGAAGCCGAGGGAGAAAGAAGAAAGAGGAAACAGACCGGATGCAGAATGTAGAACAAAGATTAGCATTGCAGGAGAAGAAACTAGAGGCACTTACCAGTCAGCGAGCTACCGACCCACCATCTCAGCAGCACGAAGATCCTTCATTCGATACTGCCCACGAAGCTACCCCACCATCTCAGCGGAAAAGCAGCGTGGCAACCACGGAGCTCGTTCGGCCTGATATCACGGCTCCTTGCTACCCCGTGGATTATATCACGGAGAGGGAACATTGTGAGCTAATGGCGAAATGCATCAACCTAACCTTGAAGGTGGCGGTCGGCTATGTCTTACCTCCTAGACCTGATGGAACTTTCCATTGCAATCCGATTCCAGATGGCTTTGCTATTGTCGGGGTGGATGAAGTTACCAACGGATTCGAGGGGCTAGAGCTTGAGTACCCTACAGGTGAAGGGGAGACTCATCTGGTAGATTCCGTAAGGACTACCATTCTATGGAGAAAGGAAAACATCGTGCTTCCACAATGGACGCCGCGTCAGCAGACTTAGCCGGAGGAGGCCCCTCAGCAGACTCCTCACAGTCCAGCTCTATCTCCGCTGCCTCAGTCGTATCCGCCGCGTCAGCACACTCCGCCGCCTCAGCGGACTCCGCTGGTGGAGGCCCCTCAGCAGAATCCTCCGCCGCCTCAGCTGTCTCCGCTGCGTCAGCGGACTCCGCCTCCTCCGCCACGTCAGCTGACTCTGCCTCCTCCGCCGCCTCAGCAACGGTGGAAGAGACCCGCCGCCGCTCCGGCGGCTAGTAGTACAACAACGAAGAAATCCAGAGCATGTCCAAGCGTCAAGAAGGCTCCTCCCAAGTTACCATATGACATGACTGAGGAGGAAAACAACGAGATCGTGGCTGCCGATGTGAAACGCCAGCTTGCACCGAAACATCCAGATCCAAAGGAGAAAATAGATCCGGTAAAAGCGAAGCGCTGTCTGGATGCCCTTAAGCGACCATCACCTCCTCCGCTGCTCTCACACTATGACCGCTGTATTGTAAAGACATTTCATGAAGCGAAAAGGTCGGGAAGTTCTAGCAGTGCTACAGGAAGTGGGAAAGCAATTCCCCAGCTCGGCGAACAGGAAAAACAATCGTGCCCCTCGCTCAAGGTGTTTCCCGATATCGCTAATGATCCGGGGGTAGCGGCCGCTCATCCTGGTTACACTCTTCGTGATTACTTAGGCGATGAGGTACAGTTCGAAATGGCTGAGGTAGCCTTTAGATACAAGCACGGGAAGCCTCTCGTCAGACTTGCGCAGCTCCCGCATCTATCAACAATGATGCGAACATTGCATGACTGGTACTTGAAAGCCTGCAAGGAAGGAACCGACAGTATCTACGTGGGAATTAAAGATGAGCACTACTTCAATACGCCCTCGACAAAATTATCATTAGTTGCTGTTGTCTGTAAATATTTTTTCTGTAATTAAGTCTCTAGCTCAGCTCGTTCATTGCATGTATAATTATCCTCACACTATATTATGCAGATTGAAGATCCGAGAATGCAGAGGGAAAATATATGACATTGGGTTCATTAACCCAAATACCGTAAATGAATATACGATACAAAAAAACCAAGATGATATAGAGGAAAACTTGCTAAAGGCGTTACTTGGACAACAAAACAAAAGGGAAATACTATTTCCTTACAACTTCCAGTGAGTGTTACTGTCTTGTGCACATTCTGTTTCGCTTACTCGAGGTTAAGTGTAATTGATGATTTATGCGTGCGCAGGTTCCACTATATTCTGCTAGCCATTCAGCTTGACGCGGGAGTAGTAAATGTCTTGGACTCGAGACGTAAAGAGCCTAAGGAGTGGGCGGACATGAGTCAAATGCTCCAGAAGTAACTTCAATCATTATCGCACCATATCGGCAACTTTCGTTCATTTCCTGATGTCAAGTAATCATTTTTTTTGTCGGGCAGGGTTTGGAAAAAGTTCACCAACCAGGTTAGGGGTGAATGCAAAAAGGAGCTGCGATTTTCACGCCCCAAATTAGTAAGTACTACTAGCTAGTTCCGCGCATCTCTCATTGATTCTAGTTTCAATACCATTATCATGCTTGATTATCATTTTGATTGAACTCTATTCTCGTAAAGTGCTTGTGGCAGGAACCCGAGAATAATTTATGTGGACACTACATTTGCGAGTTCATTCGCCACAAGATATCTGAGCGGGGCAGATCTGAAGAACAATTTGAAGTACGTAAACAATATTCACATTTTTATTTTATTACCATCAATTGTGTTGAGTTTCATTCATATATATATATATATATATATATATATATATATATATATATATATATAGGGAAAATGCTTCCTACTACCGGGTGTAGTTACACCCATATCTCATATACTACCATGTGGTAGTATATATACTACTTTATCATTTTTAGTATGTTCATATACTATATCTAAGATACTCCAAAACGAGTTATGTGAAAAAATTGCATGTAAGCCCATGTTTTTATCATATTTGTGAAATACGTACATATTTGTATGTAAAAAGGAGTATGCTCAAAATATGGTACATACTACCTATAAAATAGTATATATACTACCCAAACATTCTTACATACTACATACTACACGTACGTACTCTCCAATATAATAGATACTACCTACAACATACGAAACCAAAGTGGGAGTAACTACACCCGGTAGTAGGAAAAATTTGTCCTATATATATATATATATATATATATATATATATATATATATATATATATATATTGACCCCCTTCTTTAAATTAGATCTGGCGGAAGCGGGACCAACTCCTACCAGCTGATCGCATACGAGCAATTCAAGAGGAATTGGCGGGATTCTTTGTTGAGCATGTCATACCTACAGACGGAGAATACCATCGGGATTTGCAAAGCGATTGTGGTAATTAGATATTAGGGATCGTAAGAGATGTTATATTGTATATATGCATGAACATGTACTATATGTAGTAGCGTTGAATAGATATACGAAAACTTGTTGTTCGACCAAGCACCGAGAAAGAGAGGTCACTTCTCTCTATATATTGATCATGACGATCTTGTGTAATGGTTCCTTCATTGCTATATGTAGTAGCTAGCGTCGAGTTGAATGAAAAGCATAAAATAAAAATGAAAACCCTAAATGTAAAGGAATTGAATGGTAAACACAAAAAGAAAAGGGGAAACACAATATGAAACCCCTCACTAGTGCAGAATCGGCCTATAGTGCCGGTTCGTAAGGGCCTTTAGTCCCGGTTCAGGAACTGGCACTAAAGGGTGGGGACTAAAGGCCCCCCCCCTTTAGTCCCGGTTCAACACGGCCCGGGACCAAAGGCCCACCACGTGGAACGAGCCGGTGCCGGGGGCTGGGGGACCTTTAGTCCCGGTTGGTAACACCAACCGGGACTAAAAGTATTTCATTTAATTCTGGGTTTATGAATTATGGTTTATTTTTCCTTTTAATTTTGTGTTTTCCATTGAATTATTTTTCATTTCAAACATATTTTACGCTACTACATACTGTACACGTTATGCATATATATATAAATAGAATTTCTCGTAGAACCGATCATATATATATATCATCGAATTTCTCGTATGACCATTCAAATACACACATATATATATATACAATTTGGTATATACAATTTCTCCTACAATTTGTGGATCATTACATGCAGGCATTACAGCTTGTAATGGTATTCTCCTTTGGGATCTATGACCTGGTCGAGCAAAAATCCCGCTATTTCCTCTTGAATTGCTCATATGCGATCCGTTGGTAGGAGCTTGCCCCGCATCTCCAACAGCTTTAAAGAAGGAGATCAAGATGAATATATTAGTTGTGTGTATATATATTAGATCATGATAAAAAAATTGTGGATAGTGTTCTGGCAAACGTACCCAAAGTTGTCTTTCAGATTTTTCCATTTCGGACATCATCATGCGAATGGTCTCGCAAACATAGTATGCGCATAAATTATTCCCCGGCGCCTGGCTCAGCCACTTTACGAGAATAAAATTCAATCAGATAATAATTAATCAAGCATGATAATGGTATTTAAACTAGAATTAATCAAGCTAGCTAGTACTCCCTCCGTCCGAAAAAGCTTGTCCCAAGCTTGTGCCTCAAATGGATGTATCTAGCACTAACTTGGTGCTAGATACACCCATTTGAGAGACAAGCTTTTTCGGACGGAGGGAGTACTACTTAGTTACCTTGGGTCGCACCCATTTCAGCTGTTGTTTCCATTCGCCGGTGAGCTCTTTGATGAACTTTTGCCAAGCCCTGCCCGCCGGCAAAGAAAATGAATAAAGGAGTTATTAATTAGTTGATATCAGGAAATGAACTAAAGAGGCCGACATAGTGCGATAATGATTGAAATTACCTGTCGACCATCCCCTTCACGATTTCGTAGTCGGATGGGTCTTTATATAGTGAGTCCAGTACTTGAACTTTTCCCTTGTCAACTTCAATGATTAACAAGATCCAGTGGAAACTGCATGCGCACATGTTTGCATAATTAAGCGGGCATGTGCATAGCTCATCAACTACACTTATTAACATCTAGTAACCAAAAATAGAATTTGTAGTACAAGATATAGTAACACTCACCCGAAGTTGCAAGGAAGTAGTATTTCTGGTTGGGTGTTTAGTCGCTTCAAAAACTATAGCAAGCTGATCTCTGTGTCTTCTCTCGACCATTCAATTGACCATGTCTTTTGATTAATCGTATTTGGGTCAATGAACCCAATGCCATAGTGTCTAGCTTTTTTCATTTCATACATCTTCATTCTGCATAATACCACAGAAAAGAATATAGTGAGGATAATTACAGGTAATGAACGAGCACAGCTAGCTAGAGACTTAAATTACAGAAAGAAATCACTTACAGACAATAGCAACTGACGATAGATTTGTCGAGTGCGTCTTGATTGAATAACTGAAACATCTCTTCAAACTCAACCCACAAATCTTTTGCATGGAAGTAATGCTCTTCCTTGACTTTCACCATGAGGGACTCTCGATCGGTGTTTGCTGCTTCTATCATGTACCACTTATGCAATTGTACATTCTCGTTGGTAGAAGCGGGACCTGCTCAGGCTTGACCAGAGGTTGGCCGACGACATATTTCCATCTTAGTTCCTCCTCTTTAAACACGGGGAGTTCCTCGGTGCCTAGGAGTTGTTCAACAGTGAGACCGGCCTCTTTAGACTGCCTTTTATGATCGTCGGTTATTACCAGCTGACGGGCGGTACTCACATGTGTTTGTACAATGAGCGGGGGGATCGATTGCACTGCATGTTCTCCCAGCTGGGGAACAATTTTCCCGCTTTTTTTGCCAACTGCTTGGCTCGAGCTCGAGCTCGACTCCTTCTTTTGTTGTGCCTGATATAACTTCTTGATACAACGCTCATAGTCTGAGTCCGTATGCTTGACAGCCGGTTGAGCATTATCAATAAAGTGTTGTATGACGTCCTCACGTACTTTCTCCTTTGGCGGCGGGGGCGGTTTCGGTCCAAAATGGGCCTTCAATTGGGCAGACACTTCGGCTTTGGTTTCCTCCTCAGTCAGGTGGTAAGGCAATATCGGAAGAGGCTTGAGGCTTCGACCATATTTGTATTTCTTGCCTGTTGTACCGCTAGCCGCCTTAGCTGCGGCGCCTCTCTTCCGCTGTTGCATAGGCGGCAGAGCCCGCTGTGACGGCGGAGACGGCTGACGCGGTGCCGGACTTGGAGGAGGAGGAGTCGGCTGACGCGGTGCCGGCGGAGACGGCTGACGTGGTGCCGGGCTTGGAGGATGAGGAGTCGGCTGATGCGGTGCCGGTGGAGGAGTCGACTGACGCGGCGGCGGACTTGGAGGAGCAGGAGTCCGCTGACGCGGTGGCGGACTTGTTGCAGCAGGAGTCGGTGGCCTTGGAAAGACGATGCAATCCTTTTTCCATAGAATGATACGATGTATGGCCTCTCCCAGTGTGCTCTTCTCGTCACCTCCAGGAATGTCAAGCTGTAGCTCGTAATATCCTGACATCACTTCATCAACCCCGACACGAGCATAGCCAGCTGGAATCGGATTGCAATCGAAGGTTGCTTCAGGGGGATTTGTTAAAGCATAGCCATCCGCCACCTTCATGGATAGGTTCTTCACTTTCATGTGTAGCTCACAAGTAGTCCTATCTTTGATATCATCGACAGGGTATCTAGCCAGCAGTGCATCATCGGCCGGGGTGGAACCCACGCTGCTTCTCGGCATAGATGGGACGGTGCTATCCAATGCTGGATCGATCTGGTCCTGCTGCCGCTGAGACGCCCTTTCCTGGCTAAGTGAGTCGATCTGCTCCTGCTGCCGCCTGAAAGCGCGTTCCAACTCCAAGTGCCTTGATTCTAGGCCATGAAGGCGGAGTGCTTCCTCCTTCCTCTTCTCCTCCTCCAGCTTCCTCTTCTGCTCCTCCTGCTGCTTCTTTCTCGCACGGCTTCTGTAATCGGTGTTCCAATCCGCAAACCCCTGAAACCACGAAACAATGCCTTTGCCTCGTGTTCTTCCCGGGTGTTCAGGATTCTTCAGGGCGCGCGTAAGCTCGTCGTTCTCTCTGTTGGGCGTGAACACCCCCGTTCGAGCTTCTTCTATTGCAATAGGTAAATCGTCCTGAGCTTTTTTAAGACTTGCCCGCTCCATAATCAGCCCTGTCTCTGGGTCCAACTTCCCCCCATGCGCATAAAACCAAGTCCTGCACCTGGGGGGCCAGTCCAATTTAACTGGAGTGAACCCTACATCCATCATCTTTTGCTCAGCGAGATCCCACTTAGGCAGGGCCACCTGGTAGCCACCTGGCCCCAGAGTATGGTGCCACTTCTTTTTCGCAACATTAATCTTGTTTTGTCTCGACCGTTCCTGAGCTAGTTCCGATTCCTTGAACTTCACGAAATCGTCCCAGTGATCTCTTGCCTTCTCCAGTGTTCCATTGAATTCTAGAGTCTGCTTTCCTGCTCTGACGTACGCGGCCCATATATTTTTCTTGTGGTTGTTGAATGCTATCGCCATCTTCTTAAGAGCACTCTTCTGGACTTTCTCTAGATCTACATCTGTCAAATGATCTGGTAGGGTGAAATGTGACATGAGCGATTCCCAAAGCAGATCTTTTGCTCTTTCGTCGACAAAAGTAACTCATGGATCTCCCTTTGCTGGCTTTTTCCATTCTTGAACGGAGATCGGGATTTGGTCCCTGACAATAACTCCGCTTTGACGAGTGAACTTGGTCGCATTCTTCTTAGGTTCAAGCGGTTCGCCATTTGATTTGATGGCATCGATGTTGTACTTTACGCTAGCCTGCAACCTTTTGGCCGGGCCTCGAACTGCCCTGCCGCTTGTAGAAGATTTGCTGGATCCGGAGGGCTAAAAGAAGAAAGATCTATTCGTTAATATATACAAATCAATTAATACATGTAATGATCACCGGATGGCTTATATAATGAATATACCTTGGCGGTCTTTGTTATTTGAAGAACATTTCCTTCATCATCATTGTTGTCGCATTCATCTATTCGTTCGTCTTCATCAAACATCATACCCTCACCCATAGTGTTCAGGTATTGCGAGCCGTCATCATGATCATCTGGGCTCGGGGAACGTATGATGTCGAACAGAGCCTCTTCTCCTTCTCTGCTGGTATTGTCCATAGCTTTTATTTAACTAATCCAGAAGAAAGATAAAACAATTTAGTATTCAAATTAGAATGCATGCAATCAATAAGGAAAAACTGAATCATAGTAGATAATATGCATCTCGAATAATCCAGATAATATGCATCATCGAATATAATCTTGAATACATCGTCTCGAATATTATCGAATAATATAATCTCGAATACATCGTCTCGAATATTATCGAATATAATCTCGAATACGTCTCGAGTATTATCACTAATACATCTCGAATATTATCATATATATAACATCACTAGCTAATTAACATCACTCGCGGTGGACACCAAAAGAGAAGGAACGATCACAGGATCATAGCTCGGGTGAGATCCCTAAAGAACCTGCCAGGTATTGGAGAACCTAACGTCCAACGCAACCATGTAGCGACGGACGAGCTCGTCCTCCTCCCTGACACAGTGATGTACCACCTCCGCGGGGGACGCCAACCTCCGCACCGAATGTGGCCCACGTGCCCGCCACCAAAGAAGCTCCGGGTCGATGACAGGACCTGGGTTCCTCACCAAGATGCGCACCCCTGAAGGTAGCACCTCCCAGTGCCAGCCCGGCGGAGCCCAGTCCCAAACGTGGTGCCTCTGAAGCAGGACGTCGTCGCGAATGAGTCGACGATGAGGATGCGGGCCGGGCATCGTTGACGTCGAGAACAAATTCTTATGAAAAAAAATTCCTATATATGCAATGTCATTTTATTAGGAAATTTTGAGCAAAATATCCTCTTTTCAATTATAATGTCCCATTCCTTGGTTATAACTACCCTAATAATATTCCTTTCTCAAAAAATTCCGAAACTTTTCCCACTTATATATATATAGTCCTTCTAACAAATATATATATGGTCAACTTTTTCCTATGCAACTTTTTATATGCAAATTTTTTCTATACTATGATATACAACATTATATAAAATTAAAAAACAGAAAAATAAACACTAATTAAGCATACTTCTATACATCCATTAAAAAACAGAAAAACAACATTATATAAAAAAAATTCTATACTAATTAAACACTAATTATATCCATCTAACATGCATTCATACATACATATATACTAGTGAAAAAATAATCATCTGAAACAACTAAAACATCTAAATAAAACATCAAACATTCATGCATACATGTATAAAAAAAGTAGTGAAAAAAAAATCGTCGGAGGGGGCGGCCGAGCGAGCTCACAGCGGACGGACGGCGGCGTCGAGGTGCAGGGGCGCGGACGGACGGCGGCGTTGAGGTCCAGGGGCGCGGATGGACGGCGACGGCGACAGCGAGGTGCAGGGGCGCGGCGGCCACAACGTCGAGGTGCGGCAAAGGCGCGGACGGACGGCGGCGTCGAGGTGCGGTAGGGGCGCGGACGGACGGACGGCGACGTCGAGGGGCAGGGGTGCGCGGACGGACGGCGATGGCGAGCTCCGGCAGCCTGGCGGCATGGTGGTACGTGCGGCGTCGTCGAGAAGAAAGGCAGATTTGGGGAAAAATTCGTAAGTGTTGTATATATAGGAGGCACCTTTAGTCACGGTTGGAGCCACCAACCGGGACTAAAGGGTGAAATTTGGCCAGGCAGAGCGGCGGGACGACAAGCCTTTAGTCGCGGTTGGTGGCTCCAACCGCGACTAAAGGGGGGTCTTTAGTCGCGGTTGGAGCCACCAACCGTGACTAAAGGTGGTGTGCCAGGCGAGGGGCGCGGTGGATGTTTAGTCCCACCTCGCTAGTTGAGAGGAGCTCGCACCGGTTTATAAGCGCGCCCCGCCGCGGCTACCGTGTTGAGATCCTCTCTAATGCAGGCCTTCTGGGCCTATCGCACCTGTGCCGCCCAGTGGGGCCTACTGGGCCGTATGGGCCTGCATCCTGGCCCAACTAGAGGTTGGGTTTCTAGTCGTATGCAGGCCGTGGCGGCCCAATAGGCGGGCTTTTTTTTATTTATTTATTTTTCTGGTTTTTTTGTTTTCTGCTTTATTTATTTTCTTTTGTTTCTGAGTTGTTTTTTGCTTTATTTAGAGTTTCTTTGTGAATATTTTTGCTTTAGGTAAATTTTTTTTTATAAACTTTCTGTTAGTGCCAGTAGTTTTCAAATTTGAATAGTTTAAATTTGAATTATTTGAAATTTGTGTGAATCACTAGTTTGTGAATAACTTTACTTTAAAAATAGATTTTTCAGTGATTCTTTTCTCTGCTGTTTAATATTAGTGTGTTTTATCAATATATTCAATTTGGTAATTCTTAGGTTATTTAAAAAAATGAAATGCCTTTGTAACAGACGAGTTTTCGTCAGAAACCCTGATACTTCGAAAGAGATTGTCCAGTTTGTACACGAAGTGCATCCAGATTTTGCGGTAACCCTCTCAACTTTTTAGCACATGCTATGTGGGTGAAATGATGATACCATGCCAACTTTCAACCTTTTCAGAGTTCATTTGTAGTGCTTTTCAATTTCAGGGTCATTTAGCTCAAAAAATCAGTAAATGCATGAAAAATAGCAAATGAAGTCAGAAAGGGTTGAAAATTGATGACGTGGCTTCGAATGGTGCATACTAAACGCACAAAAAGTCTATAGTTCAAATAAGTTTAAAAAAATGAAATGCCTTTGTAACAGATTTGTTTTCGTCTGAAACCCTGATACTTCGAAAGAGATTGTCCATTTTGTACACGAACTGCATCCAGTTTTTGCCGTAACCCTCTCAACTTTTTAGCACATGCTATGTGGGTGAAATGATGATACCATGCCAACTTTCAACCTTTTCAGAGTTCATTTGTAGTGCTTTTCAGTTTCAGGGTCATTTAGCTCAAAAAAAAATCAGTAAATGCATGAAAAATAGCAAATGAAGTCAGAAAGGGTTGAAAATTGATGATGTGGCTTTGGACATAATATTTCTTCGCGTTTCAAATGCCAAAACACATAAGTACCCTAACTATTACAAAGATTCCCTCCGGTTTGTCCGAAGTGGGACTTTCGAGATATATAAGTCCGGAAACTCACTAGAGAAGAAAGTGATGACAGTGAAGCTGGTCACATCCCAGAGTGGGATCTTTGGGTATAAAACTTTTTCTTCGCGTGTGTCCCTTTGCGCCGTAACCATGGACAATCTTCATCGTTTAACTTGATGCTTGGGTCAATATTCACTGTGAAGGGAGCAATTTCATGAAACTTTTCATAATCTTCTGACATATCTGTCTTGTGCTCCACGCCCACGATGTTTCTTTTCCCTGAAAGAACTATGTGGCGCTTTGGCTCATCGTATGATGTATTCGCTTCCTTATCTTTTCTTTTTCTCGGCTTGGTAGACATGTCCTTCACATAGAAAACCTGCGCCACATCATTGGCTAGGACGAATGGTTCGTCTGCGTACCCAAGATTGTTGAGATCCACTGTTGTCATTCCGTACTGCGGGTCTTCCTTTACCCCGCCTCCTGTCAGATTGACCCATTTGCACCGAAACAAAGGGACCTTCAAACCACGTCCATAGTCAAGTTCCCATATCTCCTCTATGTAACCATAATATGTGTCCTTTGGCCTATTGGTGTTTGTTGCATCAAAGCGGACACCACTGTTTTGGTTGGTGCTTATTTATCTTGGGCGATCGTGAAAAATGTATTCCCATTTATCTCGTACCCTTTGAAAGTCAATATAGTCGAAGATGGTAACTTGGACAGCAAGTACTGCTCATCGGCAATAGTGTCGTCAGACTGCTCCGGGTATACGGAGCCACCAAGGCGGAACTTTTAGAACTGTGTAGTGTGCTTGCGCCCAAGAATGCCCGTCATGGCATATTACTGAATTCTTTCCTAGCGTGCCTTTTCCACCCAGTCTGCCCTCATGTCGCGATTCAGGAACACCAATCGGCTTAAGGTCAGGAATAAAGTCAACACAAAACTCAATGACCTCCTCTGTTTCATGGCCCTTGGAGATGCTTCCTTCTGGCCTAACATGGTTATGAACATATTTCTTTAAGACTCCCATGAACCTCTCAAAGGGGAACATATTGTGTAGAAATACAGGACCCAGAATGGCAATCTCTTCGACTAGGTGAACTAGGACGTGCGTCATGATATTGAAGAAGGATGGTGGGAACACCAACTCGAAACTGACAAGACATTGCACCAAATCACTCTCTAACCTTGGTATGATTTCTGGATCGATTACCTTCTGAGAGATTGCATTGAGGAATGCACATAGCTTCACAATGGCTAATCGAACGTTTTCCGGTAGAAGCCCCCTCAATGCAACCGGAAGCAGTTGCGTCATAATCACGTGGCAATCATGAGACTTTACGTTCTGGAACTTTTTCTCTGCCATATTTATTATTCCCTTTATATTCGACGAGAAGCCAGACGGGACCTTCATACTGAGCAGGTATTCGAAGAAGATTTCCTTCTCTTCTTTGGTAAGAGCGTAGCTGGCATGACCCTGATACTGCTTTGGATCCATGCCGTCTTTTCCGTGCATACGTTGCTGGTCCTCCCGTGCCTCCGGTGTATCTTTTGTCTTCCCATACACGCCCAAGAAGCCTAGCAGGTTCACGCAAAGATTATTCGTCACGTGCATCACGTTGATTGCAGAGCGGACTTCTAGGTCTTTCCAATAGGGTAGGTCCCAAAATATAGATTTCTTCTTCCACATGGGTGCGCGTCCGTCAGCGTCATTCGGAACAGATTGTCCGCCAGGACCCTTTCCAATGATTACTTTTAAATCCTTGACCATATCAAGTATATCATCACCAGTACGGTGGTGAGGCTTCTTCCGGTGATCTGCCTAACCTTTGAAATGCTTGCCTTTCTTTCTTACGGGATGCCTGCTCGGAAGAAATCGACGATATCCCAGGTACACATTCTTCTTACATTTATCCAAATATATACTGTCGGTATCATCTAAACAGTGCGTGCATGCGTGGTATCCCTTGTTTGTCTGTCCTGAAAGGTTACTGAGAGCAGGCCAATCATTGATGGTTACAAACAGCAACGCTCGCAGGTCAAATTCCTGCTGTTTGTGCTCATCCCACGCATGTACACCTTCCATACTCCACAACTCCAAAAGTTCTTCAACTAATGGCCTTAGGTATACACATCAATGTCTTTGCCGGGTTGCTTGGGGCCTTGGATGAGCACTGGCATCATAATGAACTTCCGCTTCATCCACAACCAAAGAGGAAGGTTATAGATACATAGAGTCACAGGCCATGTGCTATGATTGCTGCTCTGCTCCCCAAAAGGATTAATGCCATCTGCACTTAAACCAAACCATACGTTCCTTGCGTCATCTGCAAAGTCCTTCCACTTTCTCTCGATTTTTCTCTACTGCGATCCGTCAGCGGGTACTCTCAACTTCCTTTCTTTCTTACGGTCTTCTTTGTGCCATCGCATCAACTTGGCATGCTCTTTGTTTTGGAACAAACGTTTCAACCGTGGTATTATAGGAGCATACCACATCACCTTGGCAGGAATCTTCTTCTTGGGGCGCTCGCCCTCAACATCACCAGGGTCATCGTGGCTGATCTTATAGCGCAATGCACCGCATACCGGGCATGCATTCAAATCCTCGTACTCACCGCGGTAGAGGATGCAGTCATTAGGGCATGCATGTATCTTCTGCACCTCTAATCCTAGAGGGCAGACAGCCTTCTTTGCTTCGTACGTACTGTCGGGCAATTCGTTGTCCTTTGGAAGCTTCTTCTTTAACATTATCAGCAACTTTTCAAATCCCTTGTCAGATACACCATTCTCTGCCTTCCATTGCAGCAATTCCAGTGTGGTACCTAGCTTTTTCTTGTCATCTTCGCAATTTGGGTACAACAATTTCTTGTGATCCTCTAACATGCGCTGCAACTTCAGCTTCTCCTTTTCGCTTGCGCAGTTTCTCTTTGCATCGGCAATGGCCCGACCAAGATCATCAGCGGGCTCATCTGATAACTCTTCTTGAGCTTCTTCCCGCATTGCCGGCTCAGCTTCTTGCCCATTGTTGTACCATCGTATCCAGGGAACCCATGGCCAGGATAGCTGTCGTCATCCTCTTCTTCTTCATTCTCTTCCATTAGGACCCCTCTTTCTCCGTGCTTGGTCCAACAGTTATAGCCGGACATGAAACCGGAATCAAACAGGTGGACGTGAATGGTTCTTGAGTTAGAGTAATTTCGATCATTCTTACAGCCAGCACATGGACAATACATAAAACCATCCGCCCGCTTGTTTGCCTCAGCCGCAACCAGAAAAGTACGCACGCCATTAATGAACTGGGGAGAGCATCGGTCATCGTACATCCATTGCCGGCTCATCTTCATTACACAACACCGAAAAGACCAAATTAATACAAGTTCATACATAAAGTTCATACACACTTGTTCTCATAAAACAACATACAAACTCTCTAGCTAAAGCATTTAAATGCAACAACAAATGCGATCAAGATCGCAACTAAGGTAACAATTGATCCAACAGCATAGTGATACCAAGCCTCACTATCAATGGCATATTTTTAAAATTTTCTAATCTTCAAGCGCATTGCATCCATCTTGATCTTGTGATCATCGACGACATCGGCAACATACAACTCCAGCTTCATCTTCTCTTCTTCAATTCTTTTCAATTTTTCTTTCAAATACTTGTTTTCTTTTTCAACTAAATTTAACTTCTCGACAAGAGGGTCGGTTGCAATTTCTGGTTCACATACCTCCTAGATAAAAATATCTATGTCAACTTGATGGGCATAATTGTCATAAACACGAAATGCAACAAATAGTTATAAAAGAGAATATACCAAATCCGAATCATAAACCGGACGAGGGCCCACGGGGACGGATATCAAAACCATGCCACTATGTATAACAGACAACGTACAGGTAAGAAAATTATACAAGTAACTATCTAAATCACACAAACATGATTTTCTTTTTATAAAAAGGATAAGAACAAGAGGCTCACCAAGATGGTGCCGGCGACGGGACGGTGCGGGCGATCGACGGTGGTTAGGACAGGGACGGGAAGGCACTAAGTAAACCACACCTACACATCCAAACTAAGAAGTTAATTTGAGCTCAAATTGCATATAAATCAAATAAACTACCACATATAAATACTCCCAAACTAAAACCCACAAATCACTATACTTATAGAGCATTTTAAGAGCTAATCTAGCAATGAGAGATGAAAGGACAAAGTTGCTAACCTTTGTGAACACTTGGATGGATGGGGTGCCTCCAAATCTTGACAAATTTTGGCAAAAATGGAGGATGAGCTCGAGGAAGAGGGGAAGAACAGAGAGGAGAGGAAAGGGGAAGAACAGAGAGCTAGGGCTGGACGAAGGGTTTATATAGGAGCATCTTTAGTCCCGGTTCGTTACACAAACCGGGACTAAAGGTGAGCCTCTAGTACCGGTTCATGACACGATCTGGGACTAAAGGTGATCGTGGGGCCCCAGCATGACACCAGCCTGCCACCACCCCTTTAGTCCCGGTTCGTGTCACGAACCGGTACTAGAGGTTCAACACGAACCGGGACTAATGATGCCCGCCCCCCTAGCCGTTGGAACCGGGACTAATGGTCACATTAGTACCGGTCCGTTTCCAAAGCGGGACTAATGGGGCTCACGTAAAGTCCTTTTTCTACTAGTGCCTAAACCCTCCAAAACCAATAAACCCCTCCTTTCAAAAAAAAAACCCTAGCGCCTGGCAGGTGCTGACGCGTGGCTGCCTTCTAGTCCCGGTTGGTCTTACCAACCGGGACTAGAGGTCCTCCTGCCTGGGCGCCCACAGCGGCCACGTGGAGCTCCTTTAGTCCCGGTTCGTAACCCAACCGGGACTAAAAGTGAGGGCCTTTAGTCCCGATTGTTTAGTCCCGGTTGCAGAACCGGGACTAAAGGCCCTCTGGAACCGGGATTGATGCCCTGTTTTCTACTAGTGGGTCCTCGTTGGGTTCGACACTCTTACTTATTAAAAAAAATAAAATTGAACCGTCGGCGAACCTGCGTGGATCAAAACTGCCGGAGTTGGTGCTCCATACTAAAGGATCACAGGGAGCCATCACGATTGGGATCCTGATGTTTATTCCTTTTGGAATGTTGATGCCACCTAGTTTTATGTCGTGCGGAGCTTGCCAGATGATGAAAGATGCTAGCGGGAACAACCAGAGGGTCTCGTGGATGACCATGCTTAAGTGCACAACACAAGCATGGTTGTTGGATTAGCATGAGTCATATCAACTTGTACTTGTGAACAAAGCATGCTAATTGATCTACTATGTTAACATAACACTTTGTTTCTTCTTAATCTTGTTGAAACAAACACATAAATAGCTAGACAGGACCGGCTCCGGTGTAATAAATAGAAAATTTTATCTCTTAGCCTTGAGGGGTAGAGGAACAATAGAAGCATATATATCATTTTCAATTTCCAAAGCATATCAAAATCTAATGGTTCCCCATGACAAATGTCAAGGACTTGTTCCTTAGCACAGAACTGCTATTCAGTGTGTGATGTAAGAAGCACCAGGTAGCATGCAGTAATGCTCACAGTTGAAAGGATCCATATATATGGACCTAGAGGGGGCTGAATAGGGTAATCTTCAAATTTTACTTCGATTATTAGCAAGTTAGGCTTTGTGAAATATGAAATGTGAGCCTAATAATGCTAAGGTGAGAGATACAACCTCTATGATGCTTACAAGGTCATGTGACCTAAGTAAAACAAAAGTAAATGAGTTAGGGTTAGGGATAACAGAAGACACATGGAGATAAAGGTGTATCCCGATGTTCACTCACTTGGAGGGGAGCTAATCACCGTTGGAGAGGTGGGAATTCCATAAAGGAAAACCTACACCACAAAGGCTCACCTTCTTCTCCTTGAGATATCACTGCAAAGGCGAGTCTCAACTAGTAGCGGTAGACCTTGAGGCATCTTGGAGGGGAGCTGATCAGCATTGGAGAGGTGGCAATTCCATAAAGGAAAACCTACACCACAAAGGCTCACCTTCTTCTACTTGAGATATCACCGCAACGGCGATTCTCAACCAGTAGTGGTAGAACTTAAGGCGGCCTCCAAACATTTAGAAACTTTGGGGCAAATTGCAACACGATTCTCACTAAGAACTCGTACCGCATAGGAGTCTCCAACCTCCAAGAGTAACAAGAACGAAGGGAATGCTTGAAACTTGCTCAAATCATGAATCCAATTGGTTGAAAGAGAGAGGAGGAGTAGATCTATGCTTGAGTGAAGTCGTCTATCAAATCCCTCACAAATCCCTCAAGGAATTAACGATTTTGTGTGGGGGAAAGTGGGTGGAGCTCTTCTCCAGATTTGGTCAAGAATGAATGAAGTGGTCAACCACCTACAAGAGTGGTAGGTGGCTTATATAGTGGTGCTAGGAAAATAGTCGTTTCGCTACAGAAAATGAAGTCCCGGAGCCTCCGGCCATTTTTTCCTAGAGATTATGGCCCCCAAGTCCGATGTGTGGTTAGACAGTAGTAGAGAAGGAACTCGCTATGCCAGGTTTAGGGGTTAGAGGCTCTGGGGCAAAATGCCAAGAGACTCTGGCGTGGACCCAAGAGCGCACGGAAGAAAACCCGGACAAAATCCTGGACACTCCTGCTCACACCAATGGCAACCCGGATAACCACCCAGAGACTCCGGCCGGGGCATCACCCCTTGCCAGAGCCCAAGCGGTAACAGGGGAGCCTGGAGACTCCGGTGCACATCCAGACAGTGGATTAGGGATGTCTCATTAGAGGCGCGACTTCTGGCCAGGCATCACTCCGGGCCAGTGGGACAACTGGTAACAGGGGAGTCCGAATACTATGGCTCAGAAAGTCTGGAGACTCCAGCCCCACGTATATATCCTCTTTTGCTCCAAACAACATACATAGCATTGCTACTTTTTGGCTTGTGGACTTGGGAGGAAGACATAGGAGTGGAGTGTGTGCTCTGAACTTGTTCTTCAATTCCTGATGATCCCGTCTTAATAGTGTTGGATGACTAATACTCAAGAACACAACAGAAAGGCTAAATAAAAAGACTCCACGAAGAACATCTTGAGCACTTGCATTTTCGGCGGCCATCGATCCACATCACTAGAAAAACATAGAGAAAAAACTTGAGTAAACACTTAGCGGCCAATATTAGTCCCACTAATTTGCCGTCATCAATACCAAACAAACAATTAAAGGGCACAGTGCCCTTTCAGCGGCTGTCTCATGTCCCGCGAATATAGAGCTTCCCATTCACACAATCAATACCAAAATGTTTGCGATAAAACTACACTTCAGAACAATGGTCATATGATATAGGCATCCACAAAGACTAATTTATGTCTATATAGTTCAGTTAAATAGAGTATTTTGACTCAAAATTAAAAACGCTTTGACTTTTATTACAAGCACCACTGTCATCATTGTGTGTAGCTAGTAAAGAAATAACCTTTACAGATGAAACCACTATGTCCATGCAGAATATTGTAAATAGCAAAGTGCATATAACACACGTACATCCAAGGACACCAACAAGCATATTTTTCTTCATTGTTTTTTGAAGTTGATGAATTTTATAGAATATCTCTTTACCATCGATGGAACTTTTTCCGAAAGAAGCCATTGCTATGACATCAACTGAAAATATGCTCAAACAATCATCAACCACAATCTCTGACATTCCTCCTTCGCTCAATTTTGTTTTCCAATAAATTCAACATTGAAATTGTAGAATCCATCATCAAATTAAACATTCCTTGTGGATATTTTACAAAATTTATGAAGTCCAATACTACACTTTCCAGGGAAATATTCTTTTTGAACTAATTTATGAAACAATACTAGGACTCTCAAGCAATTTTGTTTTTTGAAGGCTTGTTGTGTAGGATTAATTACCGTAACTTTGTCCATGAATAATCTGGGTGCAATAGTTTTTCTTTGGTGTACCCATAGGTAACCATTCGACGTCAACATTCCCTTGCTAAGAAGTGCACCAAGTTCTTTTTCCAAGTAGCTAGGCTTAGAATAATCCAAGGACTTGCAACTAGCATACAAGTAGACTGAACATGAGACAACATGAAATTTACATAAACTTATGTTATTTAAATGTGAAATGCAAATGACACCTACCGATGCCATGATATCAAATTCTGTTGTCCAGTGAAGATCCAAACAAGTAAAATAGATTCACATGCGTACATTAGTAAGACAAATTACAAATTTGAAGTTAATTTAATAGTTAAATTTACAGTGTGGGTATAATGAAAGACTAGTTGACATGATGTCAAAACTAAAAGAGATACTAGGAAGGCATGAACAGTTCGTAGTCATAGAAAATTCGTTGATGGTTTTAACTCTCGGTCTAATACAAACTAGGAAAATGAACTGTTCCTCATATTTCTCGTGAAAGAATTATAAATTATGTTATGCAAGAGAAAACATATACATATCTTTGCGAAAAAGGCAAGCCAATGGGAAAACCATTATCAACCACTAAATAAACTAGAATTCCTCGAGTAGACATTTCCAGGTAAAATTCCTTCCTTGCTGAAACTACCAAACACAATTTCCCCACACAAAAGATATCGAGCTCTGGGTACACTAGCATTCTATAAATAAACAGTTTCAAGTGAAATTTCTACTCTGCTTGAAACTACTAAGTAGAAGTTTCTTGACATACCATAAACATTGTTCTAGTGGAGTAAGTAAGGGAACACAGTGGAAACAAATTTTTAGGAGAACGAGTCATTAGACACTGATTCCTACCCTTGATCAGATGTTGCCAGCTGCTGGATTCTCCTCATCTCTGGTATATTTCCAAAGAATAAAGATGGCTTGGGGTCCTTCACTCCTTGGCTTCTCAATTTCGGGCTTAGCTTCTTTGGCCTTAGCCATAGAATGGTGTACAAGTAGGAGAAGAGAGTGATCGTGAGGAAGACTGGAGGTAGCAGTCACAACCATTGCCGTGATGAGAGAATTTGCACCATCTGTATGAGCGAGAGAAAGAGGAGAATCATATGTTTGTAAGTCACAACATAATAAATTATGAATTTGTTCTAAGGTCGGCATGTAGCTCGCAGCAGGAAAGATGCAAAACCACAAATTAGTCACACATTAAGAATGCCCCTAGCAGATAAAACACTGGGCAACAACCAAAGCTTAGCGCTGGCGTTCTCTGTGTCACCGTGTGCATATCACTAGTATAGGAACCCCTGACTAGCGGCGTGCACAAGTGCCTACTAGTGGCGTGCGTCTCACACGCCGCTAGTATCGCGCCAGTGGTATATTGTTACTAGCGGCATGCCACCGCGGGCGGCACGCCACTAGTAACATACTTACTAGCGACGTGTACATCGCACGCCACTAGTAAGGAACATGCTAGTGGCATGCTCTTAGGTTGCACCCCGCATGTAGTAAAGAACAGTAGTGGCGTCCGCTTACATTCCACGCCGCAGCTAGTAAAGAACACTAGTGGTGTTCCCCAAAGACTGTACGCCACTAGTACTTTGTTCAGGGCAAAAAAAAGCTGCCACGGTAGCATGTTTTGTTGCCGTGGCAGCGTTTGCACATTTGATTCATATATCAACATAAAAAGTATGCATTAAATAGAGAATTTTATGTATCACATTTTACATGAATCATTCTATTACATTGATATCATTCTATTACAACAAGTATGCATTAAATATCCAAATTATAAAACAAATTGTCTAGTTTCATGGCGGCACCTCGGTCGTGTGGCGGCGGGTAGGAGGCGAAACTATTAATGTTGCGGTTGACGAATCTGTAACGTGTCATAATTAAGAGAACAAATATCAGTAAAGATCATATCAAATATATATATACCAACGTACATAGCAAAAACATCTTCTATATCAACTTAGATACCAAACATAGCACATGCATGGTAATATATAGCACTATTAGGACATGGCAAACCTCGCCATGGCAGATTTTTGTTGCTTGGGACTCATATTTTCTGCCATATGGAAGCATTTTGTGTTCATTTTTGCTACCATGGCAACAATTATGGGCCAAACAGCTCATTTAACTACCATGGCAGCAATTATGAGCTAAATGGCTCATTTAGCTGCCATGGCAGAAGTTTTGAGCATTGGAGCTCATATTTGCCACAAATGGCAGCAATTATGAGCCAAAGGACTCATTTCTCGGCCGTAGCAGCATTTTCAAGCCAAATGGCTCATTTAGCTGCCATGGTAGTGCTACTTCCGCAGAAGTTATTGGGTACCCCCAAATGGAAGGGATGAAATTGCATAGTAGCAAGTATTTCCCTCAGTATAGAACCAAGGTTTATTGAACCAGTAGGAACTACTGTATGTCAGTAATTATCAGTACCTGCACACAACCAACCAACTTTTGCTTGCCCCAAATGAGTCAGGAAGGTTGTCAGGCTTACTGTCTTGCTAGTTACAAGGGTTAAACATATGGTGTGATAGGATTTGATAGATAACAATAAATAAGACAATGGTTTAGAATATAAATAATAGTGAAATAAGTGATCGTGGATGAAACCAAAGGGATTGAATTTTAATGGGATCAATAGTTTCACTAGAGGCATCTCCCCAAACAAGATAGCAAATGTGTGGTGAACAAATTACGGTTGAGCTTCGATTAAATTCCAATATTTATGACTACGATTATCCATGGCATGATTACATATAGGAATTACATCCGTAAATCTATAGGCCACTAATCCATCAGCATCTATAGCAAATGCTCCACCTCTAGACAGCTATCCAGCATGCATCTCAAAGTATTAAGGAAAACAGAGCATGCATTAAGTAAGGTGACATAATGGTGATAGTTTATTGTCTTCACCCTGCGTTCAAAGGACCTCAACGCGACTATCTTTTTATCCTTAGTGGCAACAACACAATACAAGTCTTTTACATTTTCTATCACTTTGGTATATTACTAGCTAGATTGAACCCAACTATCATACACAACTCCCTCTCGGAGATCACACTTGAAACTTGGCCAAAGAAAGACAAATAGATCAGAGAGCTTATATGCATAAAAATTATGTAGCAAAGAAACCAAATGAATCTAAATAAAATTCATGGATATATCTGATCATAAAGTGACAATTCATCATATCCCAACAAACACACCTCAAATTGCATTACGTGGATCTCAATCATGTAGGGCAGTGCATGAGATCATTGTCTTGAAGAGCAAAGGGAGAGAAGGTGCCATCTAGCTACTGCTATAGACCCGTAGTCCAAAGGGAAACTACTGACACATGGTCATGGTGGCAACAAGGTTGATGAAGATAGCTCCGGAGATGGATTCCCCCTTTGGCGGAGTGCCGAAACAGGCCTCCAGATTGCATCGTCATGGAACAGAGAGGTGCGGCGGTGGAAAAAATCCCTCAATGTGCAATTAGGTATTTTCTAGCAAATATAAAGGCATAGTCATTGAGAGGCAGTAGAACAAAGCATCAGGGGGCCCACGCGACCACCCCCTGGCCACGCCACCTGGCCGCATGGGGCCCACAGGGCTCCCCCCAGGTTGGGCCAGGGTCCTCCGAAAGCTTCCCGATTCAAAACTTTTTCTGGAATTTTCTTGGATTTCTTTTGTTCTCCAAAAAATTGATTATCCTGAAAATTCAAAAAACAATAGGAAACAACAATTGGCTCTAGGCACTGATTTAATAGTTTAGTCCAAAAAATAATAAAAAATGATATAAGTATGCAGAAGTGATATAATAATTGCATGGATCATTAAAAAATTATAGATAAGTTTGAGACCTATTAGGCAGCATTTAGGAGCCAAATGGCTCATTTTGCTGCCATGGCAAAAAAAAATCCTTGGGGCAAATATAAGCTGCCATGGCAACATTTTTTTTGTTCGGAAACATAGCAGAGAACAAAAAAAAACTGGCCTAAGAATTGTACCACCCCCAGATCTTAGCCATGTCATTCACCAAATCAACATGCCTTGTCATCATGATCATCATAATTAAATCACAATTAAGGAATAATCAAACTTCAAATTCAAAATTTCAAATACAAGTCAAATAATTACAAGTCCAAACATGCAAAAAAAATAGTTCGTAATTTTGTAAATAATCCATAGATAATTATGGTTAAGGAAAACAACATCTTGTTTTCTCATTTTGAACCTAGCATCCAAAACAACAACAAAACAGCCCCAAATTAAATCATTCCTATTTAAACAAAATTCTAATGAATTCAAAATGGCTTCAAACTTTTTGTCCCAACCCTAAATATTGCAATGCATTTATGTGCTAAATTTCAGAATAAGTAAA
The DNA here is from genome assembly GCA_039707655.1 of Elymus sibiricus. Lineage (NCBI taxonomy): Eukaryota > Viridiplantae > Streptophyta > Magnoliopsida > Poales > Poaceae > Elymus > Elymus sibiricus. The sequence goes on along the minus strand of CM077664.1, from coordinate 2,407,090 downwards.
ATTCATTTGATAGCCTAAATAATTGCAAAACAGGAGGTAAAATAAGAAAAGTTAAAGAAAAAGAAAATAAGAAATGCACATTGTGCACTTAACCGGCCCAGTGAAGAGCGCCGGCCCAGCCCATCTCCCCCTCTCCATCTACCTCACCTCCCTCTTCCCCGTGTCAGCGCCGTGCTCGGCAGATCGCCGACGCCGCACTCGTTGCTCATCCGCTGGGACCCCGACACGGATATGGACCTCCCACTACTAGGGATAACCTTATACACAGATGCTTACCAGTAGCGATTTTTACAAGGAAGCGCTGCTGCTAATTAGCAGTAGCGCTTGAAAAGAAGGAGCGCTGCTACTATTCACATAGCAGTAGCGCGGTAGTTAAAATACACGCTACTACTATAATTGCCACACCGTTACCGGCAGGCTAGGTATACTAGTAGTGCGCTTCCGTAAAAAGCGCTACTGCTATTGTACTTATCAGTAGCGCTTTCCTCCAACCAGCGCTACTGCTAAATTCAGTCCCCTCCTAGGAGCTTAGCAGTACCGATGTTTACCAACCAGCGCTACTACTACGGGCACCATATCCACACCCCGCGTCCTCACTCTCCCCTCACACTCTCACTCGCTCTCTCTCCGCCGCGTGCCGTCGCCGCCGTCGCCCACCGTCGCCGCCGTCGCCCGCCGTCACCCACCGTCGCCCCCAAGGTATCTGCCTCCCTCCCTCCCTCCTCCTCTCGCCGCCCTCCTCTCTCCTCCCTCCGGCGGCCCTCCTCTCTCCTCCCTCCTCCCACCGGCGCCCGATGCTCTCCTCCCACCTCCTCCGACCGCCCTGCTCCCTCCTCCCTCCTCCCACTGCCCTCCTCTCTCCTCCCTCCCCCAGCCGCCCGAAGCCCTCACTCCTCCCTCCTCCTCCTCCTCCTCCCACCTCTCTCCGCCGTAAATGTAGGTTTTTCAATAGAATATAAATAAATAAGTAAATGTAGGTCTTTTGAATAGAATAGGAAATTTTTAGTAAATTTTCTTCTTTTGAATAGAATAGAAAATTAGTAAATGTAGAATAGAACAGAAAATTAGAAAAAATTCAGTAAATGTAGGTCCCCATCACCGACCCCCTCCGACCTCAAGGTGAGACCAGCCAAATGCCCATGTCGATGATGATGTAGATGTTTTGATAGATGTAGTAGAGTAGTAGCTAGATGAGTAGTGTTGTGTACTACTAGTGCTTGCCCAAGTGGCCTATGTTTGCAGGGAACACCTCACAGTGGCCTCTGTTTTAGGAAATGTCGTCTGACGACGACGATAGGATCCCGGAGTGCGACTGGTGCGGCGACGACCGGGGTCTGTGTGACAGGCCTCACCTGGTAGACGGTCGGCGCTTCGGTATTAAGCTCGACGAGACCTTCGATGTTGAAACGGTACGCAACGACAAGTCTTTTTTCGTAATTAAGCATGACTTCTTCTTCTTCAACGTGTAATTTTCGTCTTTTACAATTCGACTAGATTATCCCATGCCATGCAAGACGCTATGTCTTGGAGCATCTGAATTTCGAAGATCATGAAAATATGGAGACAAAGATAGTTCATCTCAGGACCCATCATGGTTATGATTTTGCTGTAAAGCTATACAATTCGGAGAGTGTATCCCATTTTGGTTGCTCGAATTGGGAAGCACTGTGCAAGGCGTATGATTTTCAGGAGGGTATGTATGTCACCTTCGATCTTGGTGATCCTGAAGATGACATCAACGAAGAGAATATGGACATTTGGGTCCTTGTTGATACGGTTCCACTTCTACCTCTATGTGAGTTTCTCAAACATATTTATTAAGTAATTTATATTGTTTATTTCAAAATAGTTGACAGCTCATTTCCATTGACAGCTTATTTTCATTCTTCAAAAAGTGTATGGAAGATGGTTGACAGAACCTACTACACTGATGGCGCTGAATTAACATATGAGGAGAAAGATAATCTTATCTCATTTATTATTGATGTTGAGAATTACAATATCAATTATGAAACTCCTGCACATTATGGTCAATACGTGCCACTAGTGCACGTGTTGAATTACGGTAACATCCATGGAGATGGCATGGTAAGATTTTTTACTATTATGGCATCCGTGCATCTTTTGCATATATTCTTCTAAAGCTAAACTACATTGCTAACTACGATGTTATTATTATGTTTTTCAACAGAAAATCCCGAAGGATTGTGTGCCTGATCTGATGTTTCCGAAAGGTCGCCTTGATGTTGTTAGCTTACGGCCAAGACATCCTAGGCTTCACTGTTGTTCATACCGGATTTCTAAAACCGATGAAGACATGACAATCAAAGATTGGAAAAAATGTATGGACAATCGTAGGGAGCTACTTGGAAGCAACATTGTGCGAAGCGCAAGAATTGGAGACAGGATAATCTCCATTCTCCATAATGGAGAGTCAGGGCCTATCTTGTTTTATGCTATTTTACCTTAGAGAGGGTAGTAGTAGGTCCTAGCTAATACTCATGATCATGTGCTAAGAACAATTAAGTAGGGTTGGTTAGATGACTATGACGATGATGAGTATGACTTGTTATTATGATAACGAGTAGAAGTTGTATGATGATGATGAGTAGGACTTGTTATTATGATAACAAGTAGAAGTTGTATGATGATGATGAGTAGGACTTGTTATTATGATAACAATGATGAGTTATTTATTATTATGATGATGCATGATGCTAAGTTGTTATATATGTGAGCATGATGAGTTATTATATATATTAGTGGGTGAAATGAACATGGATTAGATTCAAGTGGAGGCAACATGTGGTGCACATCGAAAGTACTACTAATCCAAACTTGATCAAGTTTGGATTAGTAGTACTTTCGATGTGCACCACATGTTGCCTTCACTTGAATCTAATCCACGTTCATTTCACCCACTGATATATATAATAACTAATCATGGTTATAAAATCATATGATGAAAGTACTGTATATAAAACCTATACAAATACAGCGACAATTGGTAGCGCTTGTACAAGCGCTACTGATAGCTATAAAACCAGCGCTACTAGTAGGGTTTTCCCTAGTAGTGTCCCCGACCCCCCTCGCCCCCCTTGGAACCGTAGCCCCCTCCATTCTTCCCCTCGCGCCTCCTCTCTCTGTCCCGAGCTCACCCAAACGCTGCCGTCGGCGTGCCTTCTAGTTGCTGTGGCCACCGGCCACCCCAAGCCATGAGACCTTGTCCAGGAGATGCGCAGCAGTCGTCTTCGTCGACTACACTGCGAGATCGAGGCCGAGGAGCATCAGCACATCGCCATCAAGCCATTCCCCTCTGCCACGACCGCCGTCGTCCATCCCCAAATGCCGCCACTCCGATGCCTCCCCGGCTCCACCGACCGTTGCATCGCGTTCGCTATGAGCACCGCCTCCTCCTCGCCTTTTCCCAAGCTCAGATTCAAGCTCTAGCGTGCATTCCCTCGGGCAAAAGATGAAACCTACGACCTCTCTACGGGGTTGCACACATACGGTGTCATCTATCCGGCAGGGCTTCGTCGCCCAGAACTAGTTCCCACCGGCACCCAGACAGACTTTTGGCTCTACGAAACTATTTTGTGGGAGGGAGAGGGAAAGCTAGATCATGCATGGCATTTGTATGCGAGAGAATGAGTGAGTATGCAGAGCACTCTCCACCTCTATTTATAGGAAAACCACAAGGGGTAGAGGACACTTGAAAATACCAAAATGCCCTCAAAATATGTCCTTCACAAGGGCATAAAGGGGTGGCAAGTGGAGAACCGTGGAGGACTCCCCATGGCCGGCCACCCTAGGCCCCCCACAAAAGGGGTTTCCCCCTCCCCAAGTCATCCCTTCAAGAAGCTTTGGGAACAGACCTAAAAGGTGGCTTTCCAAAAAGCAACCATAAAGTGCTTTTCACTATTCATGAAAACATTTTTCCGCGTCCGTTAAATCCAAAAATATTTCTGTGGGTCCAGAACATTTCCAGTACCCCTAAAATAATTCTGGACATGTTCCGAAACATTTCCGGATCAATGATTTTCATCAGCGAAAAGCAACCAAAGCATTTCTGGCAGCTCCGAAACATTTTTGGTTTTTTTCTCCGGAAAAATTCCAGAAGGTACCAGAACAATTCTGGCACCCTCCAAAAAGTTCCAAGCGCATGCCGAAACCTTTTTGGGTCAATGGTTTACTCCAAAACAACTTTTCGGTTTCACCGAAACTTTTTTGGTGTTCTCTCCGGAACTTTTCTGTTGTCTCCGAAACTTTTCCGGTGACTTTCTCTCAGACTCCCTGTCTAGTATTTAGCAGATAGATGACCCTTAAGTGTGTGACCCTGTAGGTTTGGTGATGTATAGACATCACCGGAACACTTTCTGATCAATGATCAATAGCGGAACCGAGGACATCGATATTGATCCCTATACCCACACAAATGAATATTTGAGTGAACCTGTAGTTTGCTGTGTGTTATTCCTATTGCTTCGTGATATGTTACAAACACCTGAGGTGAGACTTATCGGCATCCACGTGGATCAACAACTTGTCCACTATGCTAGTTACCTCGTTACCGGTTTTGTTCTCTTATCTCGTTTCCGCGTTTCCGCAACCCTGTGATTAAATCACATTGTGTTTGGCCAGACGATGATGGATACCATAACACCGAGAGGGCCCTAAGAATATCTCGCCATCGTCAGAGGAGCAAATCCCAATCTTGAGCTATCAAGTCCCTTGTCATACTTTTCCGTGAACCCGTAAGCCACCGTAATAGCCACCCTGTTACAGATGATGTTTAACTAACCCCAAAGTTCACGAAGCAAGTACGAATGAACTCGACACTCTCATGGTCTAAGGAATTATGCAAATGTTAACTTTCTCTGTGTTATTAACCATTAACTTGTGACGAATGTATCTCATAGCACAACATCAATCGGGTCGATTCAACATAAGTGTTCTCCTAACATTGTGCCCTCAAAAGTTGTCGGCATAGACATGCCCATGATTAGGAAAATGTGATCATCATGCAATACTTGAGCTAATCTTAGAGGCCAAACTAGGAATACATTTTACCGTTTATTATTCCACACGTGCATATGAGTTTTCCTCCGAGTCTCCTGGTTATTGTAGACTCGAGAACCATAGCAGTTATAGCACGGAATATAAACATAATTACGAACATGGAGATAATAATAAAATTTATTATTGCCTCTAGGGCATATCTCCTACAAACTCCCACTTGCACTAGAGTCAATAATCAACTCAATGCCAACGCACTTTACTCCTATGGCATACCGGTGTAAAATATGCTTCGCTTGTGGTATAGTCCTTTTCCAACAGATCTGACAACTTCAGGTCTGTGTGTAACTTTGCATATCCTCGCATTTTCACGCTTTCACAAATTTCACATTTTTTGTGGACATGGCTTTGTATATATGTGAATCACTGATCAAACCTTGATTCCTCAGACCGAGCTATGGAGCAACTATCTACAATAGTGTTCCATTGACCAAAGCCATCTTGGAACCATACTAAGTTCATGAATGAACTATATGATTCAACATTTTCTTTGTCGCTTCTAAAGCGTCAACATACTTTAGCCTTCATTATAAAATTCGCCAAAGTAACCTGTTTGGAACAATTCCAACTTACTGTGCCACCATATCGTGTATTACACAAGACCCTTAACTTAAATCGAAAATCGCATGGAGCATTGATGAAGATTGTATCGATGTAACTACTTACAACGAGCACTTCATAATCTCCACTTGCGAGAAAATATGTCATCAGTGCTACTTTAGTACTCAACGACATTTTTGGTTGTTGTCCTATGATCAATATTTTGATCACTTTGTTATCTATACTCGCTACTGCTTGGGAGTACCGGACATATGTGGTTGTTTTATATACCATGGAATACATGATTAATCCAAACACAAACATGTGTGGAAACTCCATCATGTATTTTGCTCATCAGTGTTTTAGGACACCGAGTCTTGCAAAACTCTTTCCATGTGACTTCGGCAAGAAAACCTTCTTGGTGTTCTCATGCTAAACCATTTTAGCATCTTGTCAATATGTATTCTTGGCTTAGCCTTTTAGGCAATTTTATCTCCTTAGATAATTATGCCTAACATCGAGGCTACCTAGTCTAAGCATTTTATCGAAAAACTATTTTTCAATGAAGCCCTAATATGTGTCAACAAATTTATATTATTTCCAATCACCAATGTGTCAAGCACACAAGGTTTTAGAAATATTATTATGCTCCGACTTACTTTCTTGTAATCACAAGCATCTTCGCTATCCTTTGATGAAATCAACCTCTTTTGACTATTTCATCAAAACGAAGATTACAACTCCATTATGCTCTCTTCTGTTCATTGCTGGAACTCTGAAGTTTGCACATTCACTAGCATCCTCTGGCTTGACAAAATACTTTGTACTGTATCACATGCAAGTCCTAGGATGTATTTCCATCTCATGAAAATCCTTTTTGCATCCATGTATCATATCTCATGATTGAAATATGTATTAATTGCTAGTTTAACCCGAACCGACTTTAAGCATCGCTATGGTGAGACAATCTCATCGTTGTCAAATCCTTGAATTTGTTTTAAGCAACAAGTCAAGCTTTATGGATAAAACACTTTTATATGTATCAGTTTATAGTTCCATTAATATTCGTTAGACTTTAAGTCTTCCAAAGGGTTTATCAAGATCTAATCTTGAATCATTTATATGGATACTAGCTCAATTTATATTGGCATTTAGCCAATTCTGGAGTCAGGCCCCATCAATGCTTCCTTGTGTATCGCAGGTATACTATTGTCTAACAACAATATCTCGTTTGTGCAGCTAAGAGGTTTGCACGAGTTTTGCCTACGTGGTTCAGCTGCAAGTTCAACCGAAGTCCATACATCTCATGTAGAGGCTTCCGTATCAGTCGTAGTAGAAAACTCTGGAATTACTTCCAAGGTTTCTGTCCCTTGCCCTGATGACGAAGATACTGTTAACTCGTCGAATTGCATTGTCCTCCCACTCACCTTTTTGCAAGAACCATTTTCTTCAAAATCATACCGCTATTTGTGGCAAACCTTTTGCCTCGGTATAGTGATGGAGGAATACCCAATAACTTGGCATTACCTACAAAGTAGCACTTGTCTGATTTGGAATAGGTTTGTAAACATCTTACACAAGCCCCATATTCCAAATGTCAAGAAAAGATATAACATGGTTGGGCGTACCATACCATGGTGTCTTTTCAAGAGATCTGAGGGCGCTCTTTTCCGTGTAAAAGCTGCAGTCTCTAAAGCATTACTTTAAAAGGGATAATGGCAAATTTATTTACGTCATCTTTGATCTTACCATGTTATAAATGGTTTGATTACATCTTCATGGACATTCCACTCATGGTGGTGTTCCAGGAGGTGTAAGTTATGAAACTCTTTTTACAACTCATCAGACATTCGCAAAACTTGTAACTCAAATATTCCTTTCCGCAATCTAATTGCAGAAACATAATTTTCTTGCTACAATAATTTCTACTTCATTTTGAAAGCCTTTTGAATGATTTCAAAAGATCCAGACTTACGTCTCATAAAGTAAATATCCATATATCTACTTGAGTCATTTCTAAAGATAGACAAATCCACTGCTAGCAACAACATTTATCGGACTACACACATCAAAATGTATGATCACCAATAAGTTTGTTGCTCATTCCTTATGGCCTGTGAATGATATTTCAGTCACTTCACTTTTTTCTCAAAATATGAAAGTGTCAGATGATTCATAATCAAATGACTTCAAAATCCATCATTATGGAATTTCTCTATGCGGGTTTCTTCAATGTGACCAAATGCAGTGCCACACATATGTGGTATTCTTTTAGTCTTGTGACATTTAGCGTCAATGTCATGGATGTATTATAATATTATCAACATTCATAACATACATCTCATTCATAATGAAAGTATGGCCCTTATGTTATTCATAATACTGAACAAAATTGTTCTTCTATGAACAACATCTTTGCAACAAACTTTATGCAACGGGCTAGAGTGTATAAAACTCTAAAATGAATTTATGAAAATAAATGCAGGGTTAATACGCTGATGAAAAGTATAGTAACTTTTACAAAGTTCCATCATGTATCTTAACCTCCTTTCTACCTAGTCTTTTAGGCCGTAGTAGTTCTTGCATCGAGTTGCAACAGAATGCAATTGAACGGGTATTTCTGTGATCAATTTTAATCACAATACCCAAGAATCAGTGACTAATAGTTTAATCACAATTCCCAAGAAATATATCTTTGACAAGCCTTCCATACATCATATAACTTGCATGACATTCATACATGAGCTGGAAATTCTAGTCTTCATTCTTTTTGCCTTTATACTTCTAACAGTTTTAATTCCAATATTTCTTCTACTCTCAGAAGAAGCACCCAACTTGAAGAGTAGCATCAGCCCCGGACTTCCTAGGTGTGTAAGTCTCACTAACACCCTTCGGACATTTCCTTTCTCTTTAAGTTGTTGTTTTATTCACCATCATTACATGACAGGCGTTTTTCTGGATCCCTCTCTTATCAGTCTAATTAATTGTAAACACTTTACTAATACTTTGCAAACAAACATTGCTTTGGATATGTCATATCTTTTAGCCTTTGTCTACATCTAAACATAATTTTTAGTTCCATGAATATCACATAACTATCCCAAACTTTTGAAATTCGGGTCTCATGGAAGCAAATATATTGCACTCGACCGTAACGGAATTCTAGCTTTTTGGATCGAAGGACGAGAGTCACATCATCCATAGCATTAGCGGGAGAATACCGAAAGCATGCGATAGGACAAAGTCCTTCTCGGCACTCTTGAGGACAATCCTCACATTACGTTACCAACCATAAAGTTGTAACCAGATAATTTACAGCTTATTCAATTTCAATAGGGAAGATAGAAACGCAAGCCATTATTCTATAACTTTTATGCAAATCACACTAAGACTATGTTCATAATTAATTGCACTGAGAATTAAAAAAATTAATTCTAAAGTGCGCTCCCACGCAAATCAATATCTCTCATAATTGATTGTGAGTGATACAAGACCCACGTATCAATTGTTCGCCATTGATGTAGATCATCACTTATGACGAAAATCTCAACTGGTAGGCCAACTTGCCAATCACATCTCTATGTGACTCTTGTTCATCTTTCGGCGGGCATGTTCCGAGCTCAGGACCATCCTCCGGAACGTCAAGACAACCAAGTGATCTCGCTGCGAGGTCTCAACTCACCCGCTCACACATGTCTAATCGTTCGTACCCATGTATCCATGTGATACCCCGAAAAGAAAAGTGCCGTGACGGTGCTACACTTGGGAGAACACTAACTACCTAATATTTTAAGTGAGAGATCACCCTAATAAAAAGACCTCGCAGGCAATTCATAATAGCATGACATGGTATAGCCCCTTCTGACAGAGAAGTCTTTAATTTCTTCGTCTTCGGCATTTGCGTCGGTGTTCACCTTCGTGAAGACTGCCACCACCTTGTCGATGCAATAAATAATATTGCTATCTCTATAGCTAATAAAATAATGCATTACAATAAGGTTGACACGCAGATCATTTTTAGTGACAATCATATGGCTCTAGCCATCATGCCAAATCATGATACACAGGTCATGTTAATTAATTTACATTATATAGTCATCACATACATAATCAAATTAAATATGATGAAGACTATACCACATCTCATGCCATCCTGCAAAACCAAGTTAGACGCCTTTAATCGGTTTATGCAAAAAATTATTTTACGTTGCTTCTAAGGTTTTGAAACAAACCGAAGCTACCAACGTTCATCATCAAGTATGATTATTCAAGTCGCTAGATGAACTTTGCAGGGCATATGATACATGAGATAATAAAATCTCGAGCCCCAGACTGAACTTCGTCATACGCAAGAACCCCGTGCAGATCATATTTGCATTACCCTTTGGTCTGCGAAACATCCATCTTTCTTTAACTATGGCGGAACCTAAAGAACTGTTAGCACTTCGTTGATCTGTCAACCAGCATACTCAGGAGCAGCATGGAAGGATCGCAGATTGCCAGAACTTGGTGAGATTCTACCATGCCGTCAAGATCAGGACTACGCAAATTCAAGGGAAGCAACAAGAACATCGGCGACGGTGTCCTGGACTAGGGGGTCCTAGCCGAGGTGACCTAGTCTATGGGCCGAACTGACAGCCCACCGTTGAGAAGGGATTCCAGAGGCCCCGCTGGTGATGTGATCATATCAGGCGCCGCTGAAGACTCAATGTGTAGCCCAAGGATAGCCGAGGTAACCCTAGATGGCAACCGACCTTGTGTAAACCTAGATGCCCCCGGTGCCTATATAAACTGGAGGGTTTAGCTTGCCAAGGGGGCATTCATTTATCATCCTTACTAGCCTTAGGGTTTAATCCACAACTTACGATCTCGAGGTAGATCAACTCTGTACCTTGATACATTCACAATATAAACAAGAGCAGGACGTAGGGTTTTACCTCCTTGAGATGGCTCGAACATGGGTAAAACACCGTGTTCATTGTCTCTTGTTACCCATCGATCCGATCTCACAGCTCGGGGCCCCCTTCCCGAGGTCTGCTGGTTTTGACACCGACATTGGTGCTTTCATTGAGAGCCCGTTGTTCGATCGCCAAGGGTTGATGGATCGCTTGCAGATTGATAGCACTATTGGCTGTGGTGACCTCTTTGTCCCCGGCCAGCTCTTCGCCTTCGGCAGCATCGTGCTACATGCTGATCCGGCCGGCCGTCTGGGCTGTGTCGAGAACTTCGCCCCAAACCAAGTTGTCATGTTCGGGAGCTTGGAGTACACCATGGACGCCCGAGGTGATCTAGTCCTCTCTGGCTGGACCTCAGATCGACTCGAAAATCCCTCTGGCGCCTCAACCTCAGAACCAGCGTCCGATCTGAACCTTGGATCAGACATCTCGCTGGAATCGACCCTGGAGATAGATTCGGTGGTCGCCACGTCCGATCCGAGCCCTGCCTCCTTGGGCATTGGCCTCGAGCTAGATTCGCCTTTGGACTCGGCAGCTACCGTCTCTGATATAATTTCTCTTCCCATCAGCAAGGGTCAGCCCTGGCCGAACAAGACGGCAGGGCCGCGTTAAGCAGCCCGAACAAACTACTTCAAATCAGTCCGGCTTACAGCCAGGCCATGGATACCAAGGAACTCTCACAGATGAACGAGGTACTGGATCGAATCCAAAGCCTGGCGATCTCATCTGCGGTTTATGATCAGATCGAATGTAAAGCCAACGCCCGGGAAATTTTTGTCCTCCCACCCACCGCCCACCTAGTCGCAACGGTCGAAGACTTGACCGACACGCTTGACTACGGCTCTGGCGAAGCCACTGACATGGATGAGGATGTCAGCGGCGACGCTGGAGTAAATCCATCTGCGACCATATCCCGTACAGGGAAGTGGGCCGCGACGACTACTTATGACGTCTACATGGTCAACACTCCTAGGGACGATTCCATGGAAAAATATCAAGAAAACCCCAAACATCGTCTCCATAAGAAACGACCGAAGGGCAACAATGGAAGCAGAGATACGACCAACAACACGGGCGCCGCCAATGATGGTGCTGCACCCAAAGCCGCTGAGAACGCGGGCGAGGACGATCCAGCCTCGCCCGCCCAACAGAATGGGCCCGCAGGGACACCCAAGGAGGGCAATCCCGAGGACTTAGGAGCCTTCAACGACGGGTCGGACATGGATTACCTCCCCAAATCCGAAGACGACGCCAGCCTCGGACCCGAAGACTTTATAGTACCCAAGAAGCCATACGAGTAGGCACGGTTCCAACGGCAGCTAATCGCAACCGCACGGAGCATGAAAAAGAAGCAGCAGGAGTTGTATACCCATGAAAACGCGCTCAATGGAAAATGGACAAGCATCCTCGCGGTCGAAGCGGATCTTGAAGCTCAATGCATGGCTGCCAAGTCGTTCCCACGATGACGGTTACTGCCCGACGTCGAGGACGAGGCAGCAGATAACGAGATGCTCTCTCATGGCCACGCGGGATAGCCTGACCGTCTCCATAGAGGGCGACATTGGCCAACCAGGGAAACTAGAGAGACTTTTGCCCAAACCCGCCCTCACGGCAAGAGCCCGGTCGAGTACCCCGAGCCCTATGATTTGCGTGACAAGATATAGGCCAATTCAGCCCCTTCCCGATCCATTTACGGAATAAGGGAGCGCGCGCCCGCTGGCCTGGAGGGCTACGATGCCTGGGTAGACAGACACGAAAGAGCTCGGGAACAGACACGGGCTAGGATGTCGGCCGACGTCCGACAACACGCGGCTCGCTATCAAAGGCCCACGCACCCAATATGTTTCACAGATGAGGTCATGGAGCATTAGTTCCCAGAGGGGTTCAAACCCATCAACATCGACCAATACGACGAAACGACTGACCCGGCTGTATGGATTGAGGATTTTCTTCTCCACATCCACATGGCCTGAGGTGATGACCTCTATGCCATCAAATATCTGCCGCTTAAGCTCAAAGGACCGGCAAGGCATTGGCTCCATAGCCTTCCTAGAAATTCTATCGGCAGCTGGGAAGAGCTTGAAGAGGCCATTAGGGCAAACTTCCAGGGCACCTACGTTCAGCCCCCGGATGCCGACGACCTCAGCCACATCGTCCAACAGCCAGGCGAATCAGCCAGTAAATTCTGGAACCGGTTCGTAAATAAGAAGAATCAGATCGTCGATTGCCCCGACGCCGAAGCGATCGTCGCATTCAAGCATAGTATTTGGGACGAGTGGCTTGCCCGACAGCTCGGGCAGGACAAGCCAAGATCCATGGCGGCTCTTACTTCTCTAATGACTCGCTTTTGCATGGGCGAGGATAGTTGGCTAGCCCGTAGCTCTCACAGAAGCGACTCGGGCCACTCGGAGGCACGTGACGGGAGCGGCAAATCCAGGCGCAATAGGAATAAACACCGCAACAAGAACAGCGGCAGTGATGCAGAGGACCCAGCAGTCAATGCCGGGTTCAGCAGCTTACGGGCCGGGCCTAAGAAGAAGCCCTTTAAAGGGAACAAGGATGGCCCCAGTGCGCTTGACAAGATACTCGACAGGCCTTGCCAAATTCATGGCACCTCGGACAAACCCGCCAACCATACCAACCAAAACTGTTGGGTATTCAAACAGGCCGGCAAAGTGGCGGCCGAGGGCCAGGGCAAGGGCCAGTCTCGCAGCGACGACGAGGATGAACCTCGCAGGCTAAATAACGGTGGCCAAAAGTAGTTTCCTTCCGACATCAAGGATGTGAACATGATCTATGTCACACACATCCCTAAAAAGGAGCGGAAACGTGCACTTCGGGACTTCTATGCCTCAGAGCCTGTGGCCCCGAAGTATCCGTCATGGAGGATCGGCCGCCTTGGTCCTGGATCCCATTGTCGATGGATTCCACTTAACCCGCGTCCTTATGTACGGCAGAAGCAGTCTGATCCTGATCTACACTGATACGGTCAGGAAAATGGGTATCGACTCATCAAGAATCAAACCCAGTAACACCACCTTCAAGGGTGTCATACCCGGTGTGGAAGCCTATTGCACCGGCACGGTAACGCTGGAAGTAGTTTTCGGCTCACCCAAGAACTTCCAAAGTGAGGACATAATTTTTGATATAGTCCCCTTTCGCAGTGGTTACCACGCGTTGCTTGGTCGTACTGCATTTGCCTGCTTTAATGCAGTGCCACACTACGCTTACCTGAAGCTCAAGATGCGGGACCGAATGGAGTTATCACCATAAACGGTAACACGGAGCACTCCCTCCGTACAGAGGAGCAAACAGCGGCCTTCGCAGCCGACGTCCAGGCGGCAGAAGAGGCGGCCCGAAGTTTAGCTCGGAGGGACACGCCGAATTCTTCCAAGCGCGTCCGTACTACTACTTCGGCCTTTGGGCAAGCGTAGGGACACGCGCTCCTCGGCTCCTCCCGTCTGACAGCAGACTTTGTTCCTAGGGTACATAATTTTGCACTTAAAATTCCATGGGAGCCTGGGGAGCACAACTTAATAAAGTAGGGTGGGCCGTCTCGGATCATCCGCACATGCAACCGCCCGAACCCTGGTGATCTCTTCGGCACTATTAAAGGCCCACCAGGACTTACATCCTGGCAGCGTCAAGCTACCACACCGCGACTACAACCTCGTCAAGGGCTCTGCTTCTCAAATGCGTACAGCATAGCTCATGCGGAATAGTCAGCAGTACCTACCAACCTTGGTTTAGACAAGGAAGAGCTGGTCAACCGCATGGAGGCGCAGACGTGCGGCAGGGAAGACGCGGGATACAGCGCCCGCTTAATAAAGCCCTGTATCATACTCCTTTTTTCCCTTTTTCTCCTTTTTACATGCTCTCTATATCTGTTAGGGTTTTTTCTTCAAACAGCTCGGCATGTATGGCTAAACCTTAGGCATGAGGAAACAGACCTCTTTTCGGTCCTCGCACAAATTTAAGTGTTGTTTTTTCACCCTTGCCTCGCAGAAATAGATAACCATTCATAACATGCAGATGAGTCCGGCTTTCAACCGGGAGCTCAGATTTACAATCAAGCCTATGTTCAAGTCCGATAACTTTTGGGTTGGTTATATTGCATTATATGCATCAGTTTCGAATGGTTATTTTGGTTAATAGTTGGGTTGCCCGGCTCCTGTGCTTACCTCCTACGTTCCACTTCGTTCGGCTAGGAGTGTAAAGGGAGAACCACTGTGATTGTGCTTCCAGCTCGAATGGTTAATCGCCTCAGTGGAGAAAGCTGAAAACTGACTGTCACCATAAGTGTAAACTGGTCGGCGAACCGAGGACAGTGTCACACTAAAAATCGCTAGAGGTTACCCCGTGTTAAACGAGGGGTTCTTGTTAAAAGAGCCAAGGTGTTAATATAGGTGAACTTTGGCTAGTCCAAACACCACAACACCAGGGGCTAAGTAAATTACCCCACAATTTAAACTCCTATGGCTAAGTGAAAGTTATAAAGCCATAATAGTCCGATTGCCTTGTCACTCTAAATATGTAGCCGCCTAAGGGCACCGAGATGTTGGCTAAGGGCTTACGCGTTTTTTCAGGAACACCCCGCATAGTATCTACAAGGGGGCAGAAGCCGACGACTGGCCACTTTCAGAATTTAAGACGGTCGCACAGGAGTCAGCGTAAAACACATCGGTGGTTGAAACAATGGGTAGCATAAATATTAACTCGTTCTATACACATTCCTCCTCGGCATACCGAGGTATCTTTAGAACCGCAGTTCAGCCTTCCTACACTGCGCCTCGGTCACCTGCGCACCCTCCTGAACCTCGGCCAGAAACTGTTCGGGCGTCCGATTTTTCCCTACTGGGGGCTTGATCTTCGGATAGTGCGCCATTACCGACGCATATGCCCGCTCGGCGCCCTCCAGGCAGGTTGAATGTTTCCAGTTCTGGATCTGGGGGCTGGCATCCCGCAGCCTTTGCACCAGGCCGAAAAAGCTGGTCGGCAGCGGCTCTTGCGGCCAGAGGTTGATGCAGAGATCCTCCATCACCGTCCGCGCCGTGCGGTGCAGCTCCATCAACTGCTTCATTTGATTATTCAGTAGGGGCGGGTGCTCGGGCGCCTGGAATTGAGCCCAGAAGGCCTTCTCCACAGAGTCACCGTGGAAAGTAGCATAGTTGCGGCCGGCGTCTGAAGAGCTCCCCGGCAGGTCCATAAAGGCCTCTGAAGAACGCCAGATTTGCGTAAGGTGAGCAAATCTGATGTCACCAAATATGCAACAAAGCAGATATGGCTTACCAGCGGCAATTTGCTTCACCTGTTGAAGCTCCTCGCGATCCGCCCGAGCCTGGGTCATGGCCTCTTTACAGGCCTAGCTCGCTGTTTCGAGTTCGGAGGTTAGTTTTTTCTTCTCTTCCTGAAGGGTGTCACACTGACTGTACAACACCTTCAGGTCTTCCTCGACCTCCACAACCCGGGCCGCGTGCTTGCTGTTGGCCTATTTCTCCCTGGCCAGTTGTTCACTGTCCTGCTTGGCCGCAACCTTTTGCTGCTCGGGTTCCTGCCGAGCTTTTTGCAACTTAGATCGGAGCACTTCAAGCTCCGAAGTGGAAGCTGCAGGAAAATTCATGCATGATTTAGAACTAAGTATCTACATCAGTATTGCAAGTACAATTTTACGGTACTTAGGGTCTTGGCATTCACCTTGAGTTTGCTCGATCTACTTCTTAAGTAGCTCCATATCCTTCTCGGACCGATCAAGCTTATGATTCAGCTCTTTCAACTCTCTTGAGTTGGACGCTGAAGCTGAGGCAGAAGCCTGAAAAAGAACATTGTTAGCTACCTCGAATGATATCGATCCCCTGGTCGGTTTGTCAACCTGATCAGGGTCTCGGGGGCTACTGAGTATTCGCTCTTATAAATTTTCAATTAAGATCTCCGAGTAAGATTTTTGAATCTAACTCAGGGCTCGGGGGCAACTGTGGTCATACACTGATGATATGTATCTGCAGTAATTTTTTTTTTAATAAAGTCTTCGGACAACTTTGCTTGTGTGTTAAGGGACTACTGGATACATCTAGTACTAAGATGACTAAGTGTTAGAGAAATCCTAAGAATTAGCGAGGCTTACCTCGAAACCTTCGTAGGGGCCCTTGAAGGCTTCCCTTATTCTGGCCTCTGCGGACCGGAAATTTTGTAGCGCCGTGCCTAGAAGGACGCGGTGCTCAGCAACGATGGAGGAGCCCACTAGGGACGCCTCCATCTCTTCGGGCCACCCCATAGACGCCTGCCTAGTAGCAGGTAGGGGTGGCCGGGTCACCTCGGCCCGTCCTGTTGTTGAAGGAACCGTCGCCGTTGTCGGCTGCCAAAGTGGTGCCGGGTCGACGTGAGCCGAGGCCGCGGTCTGCTCTAGCTTTTCCCCTTCCACAGTGATGGGGTCCCTCCCTAGTGTGTCTTCGAAGACTGGGACTTCCACCTCGGCCGTTGGGGTGCTGGCGCCGTCCCCCGTGGTGATAACGGGCGGGGCCTGCCGAGAGGCCGCCTCCCCCAGCCCATCATGGGCAGGGGATGGAGGCAGACGCCCCTTTGACACGCTGGGCGGGGGAAGCCCATCTGACGAATCCTTGTCGCTGATACGAGAGCGCTGCGGGCTGTAAAAGATAAGTAACCAGTTAAATCTTTGGGAAAAAGGAGTTTTGTGTGCATGAAACTCATCTGGAAATAAAACATGCCAGTAACATACCTCCTCGGAGTTGGTCTCTCTCTACGCGGATCGATGAGGTCATTCTTCGAGGAATCAGAGAGAGCGACCTTGGCCGGGGCAGGGGCCTTGCGGGGCAGGTCCTCGGAAGCCTTCATAAGGCGACTTCGGGTCCGGGGAATGTTGGCCCCCGCTGCGTCCTCGGACGCAGCCCTTTTTCTCTTCGGGGAAGATGCGCTTTCCTCCTTTTCCCCTTCTCCTTCTTCCTCATTGGAAGAAGGAGCTCGGATGTCCTCGGACTTGGCGTCCGAGGGGTCTCGAATCCAGAGACTGCCCCTCTTCTTCTCCAACCCCTTCTTTTCCTTGGCCAGGGCCCTTGGAGGCACCACGGCCAAGAGGGCTTGGAGTTCGGGGGTCCTGTCGTCTTCGGGCAGCGGCGCCGAGCACTTGATGTGCGCCACCTTGCACACCCATTTCTAAAAACTAGGGGTGAGTTTAGGCAATGCAAAATTCAGAGTTATGAACATTCATGCACCGTTTTACCTCGGATGGGCCATGCTCGGCGTCGTATCTGCAATCCGGCCCGTCCTGGGGAAATACATTCTTGGACGGCTTGAAGAGAGCCGTCCACATGCCGTCTAGATCGGCGCGGAAGAAGTTCCATAGTGTTGGAGCATCGTCGAGCTTGTTGAGCCACATGGGGCTCGGCTGAAGCTGGAGTGGAAGGATGCGGCGATGCAGCATTACTTCCACCACATCCACCAGCTTGATTTTCTATTTGAGGGCCCGGATCTTTTCTTGAAGGGAGGTAACTTCGTCCGGATTGCCCCACTCAAGGCCCTTCCTCTGCCAGGACATGAGCTTCCTCAGAGGCATACCTGTGAAGGCGGGAGCTGCAGCCTGGCCCGCAGCGAGTGGCTCAGTGATGTAGAACCACTCGCGCTGCCAGATCTTCACGGTCTCGATAATGGTGCCCTCCAGCCAGTCCGTCTTCTGGAGCTTGTTGATCATGGCACCCCCGCACTCAGCGAAGTCGGCGCCGCCGCTCTTCGGCTTGACGCAGAACGTCTTCAGCCACAGGCCGAAGTGTGGTTCCACGTGCAGGAAAGCCTCGCAGAGGATGATGAAGGTGGTGAGGTGCATGATGGAATTCGGGGCTAGATTATGGAAATCTAGCCCATAGAAGAATAAAATCCCCCACACGAAAGGGTGCAGGGGGAACCCTAGACCTCGAACGAGGTGGGGGATGAAGAAAACCCGCTTCCCAGGCTTGGGAGTGGAGACACGTTGATTGGGCTCTGGAGCCCGGTAAGTGGCGTCTGCGGGAAGGTGATACGTCTCCAACGTATCTATAATTTTTGATTGTTCCCTGCTGTTATAATATCAATCTTGGATGTTTTTATAATCATTTACAGCAATTTTATATCATTTTTGGAGACTAACCAATTAACCTAGTGCCCAGTGCCAGTTGCTGTTTTCTGCCCTGTTTTTGTTTCACAGAAAATCAATATCAAATGAAGTCCAAATACAGTGAAACTTTTTGGAGATTTTTTCTTGGGCAAGAAGAATACCTGAAGCTTCAAGGGGTGGCCAGAAGACCTTGGTGGGCTCCACAAGCCACCAGGGCGCACCTGGGGGGGGCAGGCGCGCCCTGATGCCTCGTGGGCCCCACCAAGCTCCATTTGACCTAATTCCAGCACTATAAATTCTGGAAAAATTAGAAACCCTCACGAGAGTCCACGAAATACTTTTTACGCCGCCGCAAGCCTCTGTTCTAGAGAGATCCCATCTGGGGTCCTTCTCCGGTAATCTGCCGGAGGGGGAATCGATCACGGAGGGGCTCTACATCAACCTTGCTGCTTCTCCGCTAATGCGTGTGTAGTTTACCACAGACCTTCGGGTCCATAGGCACTAGCTAGCTGGCATCTTCTCTCTTTTTGATGTTCAATACAATGTTCTCCTTGATGTTCTTGGAGATCTATCCGATGTAATCTTTCTTTGCGGTGTGTTTGTTGGGATCCGATGAATTGTGAGTTTATGATCACATTATCCATGAATATTATTTAAGTCTTCTCTAATCTCTTTTATGCATGATTATTATA
Organism: Elymus sibiricus; assembly: GCA_039707655.1. Taxonomy (NCBI): domain Eukaryota; kingdom Viridiplantae; phylum Streptophyta; class Magnoliopsida; order Poales; family Poaceae; genus Elymus; species Elymus sibiricus. The sequence goes on along the minus strand of CM077664.1, from coordinate 2,387,726 downwards.
GCCTCGTATTTCTTCACCGATCTATTGATTTGGTTTGGCCAACTAAGTTGATTTATCTTGCCATGGGAAGAGGTGCTTTGTAGTGGGTTCGATTTTGCGGTGCTCAATCCTAGTGACAGAAAGGGACATGACACGTATGTATCGTTGCTACTAAGGGTAAAAAGATGGGATCTATTCATTGGGTTTATTAATTCGTGAGTTTGTCTTGTCTACATCATGTCATCGTTTTTAAGGCATTACTCCGTTCTTATGGACTTAATTCACTAGATTCATGCTGGATAGCCCATCGATGTGTGGAGTAATAGTAGTAGATGCAGGCAGGAGTCGGTCTACTAATCTTGGACATGATGCCTATATACATGATCATTGCCTTGGATATCGTCATGATTATTTGATTTTCTATCAATTGCCCAACAGTAATTTGTCTACCCACCGTATGCTATTTTCTCGAGAGAAGCCTCTAGTGAAATCTATGGCCCCCGGGTCTATCAAAATCGTATTACTAAAACCCTAAAAATATTGCTGCCATTTTCTTTTATTTATTTTATTTAGTATTTTTGCTGCAATCTATCAATTTATCAAATACAATTTAATCTTGCAATCTTACCGCCAATGGATTGACAACCCCTTGTTTGCGTTGGGTGCAAGGATTTGTTGTTTGTGTGCAGGTACTGCTTACTAGGTGTTGTGTGATTCTCCTACTGGTTCGATAACCTTGGTTTCATAATTGAGGGAAATACTTATCTCTACTGTGCTGCATCATCCCTTCCTCTTCGGGGAAATACCAACGCAAGCTACAAGTAGCAGGAAGAATTTCTAGCGCCGTTGCCGGGGAGACATCATCAACATTTATCAAGTACCTTTGCACAAACTCTCATCTCCTTGCATTTACTTTATTTGCCATTTGCCTCTCGTTTTCATCTCCCCCACTTCTAAAACGTTTTTACAAAAATACAAAAATATTTTCCTTTGCCTTTTTGCCTTTTTTCTAGTTTGCTTGTTTACTTGTTTGCTTTTTGCTTGCTTATCATTATGGCTAGTTCTTCGCTCGTTACTATTACCCCTGAAAATGAAGTACTTAATTTTAAACAAAGGGGATGAGAGAATTTAAAAGATGCTTGGTATAGGATTTGCGATGCTCATAATAGATCAACTCGTAAGCAATCCTCCACTATTCTCCTTCGCGATTTTTATGTGGGAATCACTACATGGTATAGATTTGTGCTTGACACTATTACTAGAGGGAATATCTTGATGTGTCCCTCTACGGATGCTTTTAATGCTATTGGAAATTTAGTGGGAGCACCACCTATCACTACTAATGAAACAACTTTGACTTTGGAACATGTTATGCAAAGGTTGGAGGCTATTGAAAGTAAGATGTCTACTAATGAACACCTTGAGAATTTGGATAAAAAATTGCATAATCATATCACTCAATTTGGTTCTAAGGTAGGAAATGCATTGAAAACCTTAAAAGAAAAGGAACCGGTAGTTAATGAAAGAATAGAACAAGGTCCCGCTAGAATCGATAAGATAGAAGAAATTATTATCAATCTGGGATCGGCTTTTTCCTCAATTAAGAATATTGATAAAACTCCTCCCAATAAAAAAATGCAAGTTCGTGTATGTTCCTAAAACCAATGGTGCTACTTCCAGTAAGGGAAATGAGGATCTTAAAATGATTAGCGTGCACCCCAATTTCATTTACATCATTAAGGAACCTATTCACAAAAGTGAAATTCTTGATTTTGTGCCTTGAAGTGTGAGGATGAAAAACACTTATGTTGAATCTATTAGAAAAAATGGATGTGTGATTGAGGAGTTGGAAACCAAAGATGACAATACTTGAAATTATGCATTATGCCTAGCTAGGGGCATAAAACAATAGCGCGTGTTGGGAGACAACCCAATGAATAAAATAAATTTTTGTTATAAGTTTCTGTTATGGTGTGTTTTTACTGTCATGCTACTGGTATGATAGTATTTTTATGTTTTTAGTTAGTGTTTGTGCCAAGTAAATCCTTTGTGATGATTTGGAAGATAGTATAATTGATGCTGTTTGGAAAATAAGAAAGTTTTGCGTCCAGTGCCCGAATTTTGTTTCTGTACTGGAGCGTCAGAAAAATCTGAAATTTTTACATAGTATTGGTATATGAATTGTCCACGTTTTCCTAATTTTTCAGAGTTTTTGGAGTTACATAAGTATAGCTTTTAAATAGATTGCTACAGACTGTTCTGTTTTTGACAAATTCTGTTTTTGATGCACTACTTGCTTGTTTTAATGAATCTATGGATTGTATCGGGGGGTATAAGCCATGGTGAAGTTAGAGTACAGTAGGTATAATGCAAAAAAATAAAATATGAATGGATTTGCAACAGTACTTATGGTAGTGATTTGTTTGTTATACTAACGGATCTCACGAAAGTTTTGTTGAGTTTTGTGTGATTGAAGTTTTCAAGTTTTGCGTGAGATCACGATGGATGAAGGAATACGGAGTAGCAAAAGCCTAAGCTTGGGGATGCCCAAGGCACCCCAAGGTAATATTCAAGGAAGACTCAAGCGTCTAAGCTTGGGGATGCCCCGGAAGGCATCCCCTCTTTATTCTACCGACCATCGGTAATTTTACTTGGAGCTATATTTTTATTCGTCACATGATATGTGTTTTGCTTGGAGCATCCTGTATGATATGAGTCTTTGCTTTGTTTACTTTTTAGTTTGTCACAATCATCTTTGCTGCACACACCTATTTTGAGAGAGCCACACCTTATCATCATAATTTGTAGAATACTCTATGTGCTTCACTTAAATTTTTTGAGCTAGGCAGTTGCTCTAGTGCTTCACTTAAATCCTTTTGAGCACGGTGGTGGCTGAAATTTTGTAGAAATAAACTCTCATGCTGCACTTATATTATTTTGAGAGTTGATTGAAATTTTGTAGAAATAAACTCTCATGCTTCACTTATATTATTTTGAGAGTTGATTGAAATTTTGTAGAAATAAACTCTCATGCTTCACTTATATTATTTTGAGAGTTGATTGAAATTTTGTAGAAATAAATTCTCATGCTTCACTTATATCATTTTGAGAATTGACTTGGTTAAAATTTTGTAGAAATCAATTCTCATGCTTCACTTATATTATTTTGAGAATTGTTAAGACTGAAATTTTGAAGAAATATTTGCACTCTCATGCTTCACTTAAATCTTTTTGAGAGATGATGATAGTAACGGTAATTTGCACATGTTATGCAATTGGTGCCAAAGTGATGAATATTCAAGAGGGATATAGATTAAAACTTTCATATAGATCATTGGATATGACAAGTGTGATTCCTTGCAATAGTTTTGCGATATGGAAATGATGATATGTGATGCCATGTTAGTGAGTAATTGTGCTTAAGTAAGAATATTTGTGTTAAGTTTTGTGATTCCCTATGAAAGCACGTTAAGTCAATAGTTATGCAATGAAGTTATATCCTACTATGGTGCATTATTCGGTGTTAGTTATGTTCAATGCATGTTTATGACCGTTTTCGTTTTTTGGTTGGTTGCTTCTCAATCTTTTGCTAGCCTTCATTTGTACTAAGCGGAAATACTGCTTGTGCGTCCAAAATCCTTAAAACCAGTTTTGCCTTATGAGTCCACTATATCTACCTATATGCGGTATTCCAATGCCGTTCCAAGTAAATTTGCGTGTGCCAACTCTAAATTTCAAAATATTTTTTCTGTTTTGTGTGCCCGTACCGCTCATGAAGCGGAAGGAGGAAGCCAATATCTTCCATGCTAGGTGTGTTATTCTCAAGATGAGTGTTTATTCACTTGTCATTGCACGAGACTGTGGCGGTAAAAGGGATGCCTAGTCCCAAAATGTGAAAAGAAATGAAATGAAAAAATCTTATGTGATCACAATAATAAATTCCTTGGAAAGTGATGGTATGGAGGGCACCCGTGGATACGGCTAGCCATGGATTGTGAAAGAATTGGTGGAAAGGAATAAACTTTATTTTCTGTTTGGGAACCGCCTATGATGTATGTAGCATGGAAGATATTGGGAATTCTAATTCGTTTTCGTTGACAGGAAAAGCATGCCTCCCAAAAAAAAATCTCTTTAATTTCAGCTTTGAGCTCTGGCACATTTGACAGATCTCTACTTCCCTCTGCGAAGGGCCTATCTATTTATTTTTGTGCAATTTTTATTTTTCTTGAGTCTCCATTGTCAACTAGAGAACACTATTGTCATACTTGTGCATTGATTGTAGATAATATTTGAGTGTGTTTCAGAAATGGATCAATGATTGAGCATAACGGGCTAGGGATAACTTTCTTTAGCGTTGATAATTTGAAAGACATGGTTGCTTGTTAGTATGCTTGAGTATCTATGTTTTCATGTCAAATTATAGACTATTGCTTTGAATCATATAAGTCCAATGTCCATGCTACAAAAATAAAAAGAATATGTGATAAATATGTTAGGCAGCATTCCACATCAAAAATTCTGTTTTTATCATTTACCTACTCGAGGACGAGCAGGAATTAAGCTTGCAGATGCTGATACTTCTCCAACGTATCTATAATTTTTGATTGTTCCATGCTGTTATAATATCAATCTTGGATGTTTTTATAATCATTTACAGCAATTTTATATCATTTTTGGAGACTAACCTATTAACCTAGCGCCCAGTGCCAGTTGTTGTTTTCTGCCCTGTTTTTGTTTCACAGAAAATCAATATCAAACGAAGTCCAAATACACTAAAACTTTTTGGAGATTTTTTCTTGGGCAAGAAGAATACCAGAAGCTTTGAGGGGAGGCCAGAAGACCTTGGTGGGCCCCACGAGCCACCAGGGCGTGCCTGGGGTGGGGGGGGGGCAGGCGCGCCCTGATGCCTCGTGGGCCCCATCAAGCTCCGTTCGACCTAATTCCAGCACTATAAATTCCAGAAAAATCAGAAACCCTCAGGAGAGTCCACGAAATACTTTTTACGCCGCCGCAAGCCTCTGTTCCAGAGAGATCCCATCTGGGGTCCTTCTCCGGTAATCTGCCGGAGGGGGAATCGGTCACGGAGGGGCTCTAGATCAACCTTGCTGCTTCTCCGACGATGCGTGAGTAGTTTACCACAGACCTTCGCGTCCATAGGCAGTAGCTAGATGGCTTCTTCTCTCCTTTTGATGTTCAATACAATGTTCTCCTTGATGTTCTTGGAGATCTATCCGATGTAATCTTTCTTTGCGGTGTGTTTGTTGGGATCCGATGAATTGTGAGTTTATGATCAGATTATCCATTAATATTATTTGAGTCTTCTCCGATCTCTTTTATGCATGATTATTATAGCCTCGTATTTCTTCTCCGATCTATTGATTTGGTTTGGCCAACTAAATTGATTTATCTTGCCATGGGAAGAGGTGCTTTGTAGTGGGTTCGATCTTGCGGTGCTCAATCCCAGTAACAGAAAGGGACATGACACGTATGTATCTTTGCTACTAAGGGTATAAGGATGGGATCTATTCATTGGGTTTATTAATTCGTGAGTTTGTCTTGTCTACATCATGTCATCGTTCTTAAGGCATTAATTCACTAGATTCATGCTGGATAGCCCATCGATGTGTGGAGTAATAGTAGTAGATGCAGGCAGGAGTCGGTCTACTAATCTTGGACGTGATGCCTATATACATGATCATTGCCTTGGATATCATCATGATTATTTGCTTTTCTATCAATTGCCCAACAGTAATTTGTCTACCCACCGTATGCTATTTTCTCGAGAGAAGCCTCTAGTGAAATCTATGGCCCCCGGGTCTATCAAAATCGTATTACTAAAACCCAAAAAATATTAGTGCCATTTTCTTTTATTTATTTTATTTAGTATTTTTGCTGCAATCTATCAATCTATCAAATACAATTTAATCTTGCAATCTTACCGCCAAGGGATTGACAACCCCTTGTTTGCATTGGGTGCAATGATTTGTTGTTTGTGTGCAGGTACTGCTTACTTGGTGTTGTCTGATTCTCCTACTGGTTCGATAACCTTGGTTTCATAATTGAGGGAAATACTTATCTCTATTGTGCTGCGTCATCCCTTCCTCTTCGGGGAAATACCAACGCAAGCTACAAGTAGCAGAAGGTATCCCACCGTCCGGAACTCGCTGATGGTGGCGTCGGTGACCTTGGAGGCCACCCATCTCCCCTTCAGATCTGCCTCGGCCATGGGTGCGAAAGGCGGAAACTTTGGGATGGCTTTGAGCCTTGGAGGCCACCCATCTCCCCTTCAGATCTGCCTGGGCCTGGGAGCTTTGGAGATTCGGGCGTTGGAGCGAAATGGGAGCATGGGGAGGATGAATAGTTCCCCCTTGCCCTTTATAAGTCAGTAAAAAGATGAAGCGTCCCCCCACTGCGCCGTGAAAATAGCCACATTTTGGAGTGCCATGCCATTATTGCTACGTTGACGTTAGCTGCTAAGATGTCGTATCATCCATGCACCGCGTGCATCCGTAATATCCGTGGCACACCTGGCCTGCGACATATCCGTAACCGAGATAGTCATGCACCGTCATGATCAGCGCGGCTCTCATATTGAAATACTCGCCTTTACTGGCGTCCCATGTCTTGGCCGGTGTTTTCCATAACATGTCTTACTCCTCTTGAAGTAGCCCCAGATACAGATTAATATTATTTCCCGGTTGTTTCGGCCCTTGAATCAGCATGCTCATGTGTATGTACTTCGACTTCATGCACAACCAGGGGGGGAGGTTGTACATCCATACAAACACGGGCCATGTGTTCTGGTTGGTGTTCTGGTTGCTAAACGGATTCATGCCATCGGTACACGCGCCAAGCACGATGTTCCTTGCATCACATGTGAAATATCGATATTCGCCATTGAACGCTCTCCACTGGCTTGCATCCGCGAGGTGTCTCAGCTTCGGATCATCTCCATCAACGGGCTTTTTCCTCTCCGTGTGCCAACGCATGAGCTTTGCTTCCTTGGGATCTACAAAATAACGTTGCAGATGGGGAGTGATCGGTAAGTACCATACAACTTTCTGGGGAGATTTCTTTCCGGCCTTCTTGTATCGAGAAGCATTGCACACCGGACACCTGGTTTTTTCCGCGTGCTCCTTCCAATAAATGATGCAATCGTTGATGCATGCATGGTATCTAACGTGCAGAAGATCAAGAGGGCACACGATCTTCTTGGCCTCATCCACACTAGTAGGACATAGATTCCCCGCCGGAAGAACATCCTTTAGGTACTTGAGAAGCTCATCGAGGCTAGTGTCGGTCCATTTGTTTTTAGCCTTCGTCTTCAGAAGTTCGAGCGTGAAACTCAAGCGGGTCACCTCGGGATCGCAACCATCATACAATGGAGTGTTCGAGTCTACCACCAGTTGCTCCAGCTTGGCCTCCTCTCTAGAAGCAGCTCTGTCAGTACTCGTCTCCTTGCGAAGCAGTTCTCGAACATGAGGGTCCCGCACGATTGAACTTAGTAGCGACGAAGTCTGCGGCATGTCCACGTTTTCTCCGCCGCCATGTCCGGCCTCTTCTCTGCCGCCATGTCCGCCGGCTTCTTCTCCGCCGCCATGTCCGGCCCCTTCTCCGCCGCCATTATCATCGGTCATCTCTTCATCTTGCCCCGTGTCGTCATTGCCTGCCCAGTTGGCGTCCTCATCATCATCATCTTCAATTATCCACCGAGTATAGCCATCCATGAAACCAGTCATGAGCAGGTGCGCCATCAAACGACCATCCTCATAGGGGTCGAGCCAAACTCCTCCTTTGCATCTTCGACACGGACATAAAATCTCTGTCCGGTTATTTTCATTCATGTCCTGCACCGCCGACCGCAACCACCTTTCCACCATCGTTCCACTGACCATCATGAACGCCTGTGCGGTAATAATAAACAAATTGATTATAAAAATGCATGCATGCATCACAGTCATACAAAAATTTGGCATGACCTTCCCTAAAAATAGGACATATAGAGTTTGCCCGGAATTCGCCGAAACGGAAATAAATCGACATTTCGGCAAAACATAGGCAACTCAAGCACAATTCGGTGGCAACTCATGCCACACAAACAATTTCCATCATATCACCCGATTATGTCATATCGCACACATACACATATTTCCATTCTTGCAAAAGCACAAATTTTTAATCACCTATCTCAAGATATATAGCTAGCACGGTGATGATGATGTCGATCGGTGTTGCCACACACCTAGGGAATGATCAAAAGTGGACAAAGCTTACTTCTTGACATGGCTAGATCTAGTTAGGGAGGTACATAGGTCACTTCACTAAATGGGTAGATCTACCTAGCTAGTTGGGGAAGGAGATGACTTTAACTAGTGGAGGAGAGGAAAAAAGAGAAAAGAGTTGCATTAATGGAGGTGGTGTAGTTAGCTAGGAGCAATAAAGAGAGAGAAATAGAGGTAGAAGAAGAGAGTAATGGGGGGGAGAAGTAGTGAGGAAGAAGCAAAGTGAGGGAGAGAGGAGATGGGAGCTAGGGGAAAGTGAAAGGAAGAGAGGGTGGGGGAGGGGGGAGTGTCGGGGATATACCCCGCGGGATAACCCGGCCAGAAGTATGACCCGGCCAAGACTGGCGACTCACTGGTGACCGGGTCGAGACTTGGCGGCTCATAGTCAAGACCCGTAAGATGGGCCAGAAGATGGAAGGCCAGGCCGCATGGCGGTTTACCAGGCGGGCCAAAGACCAAGGCCCAGAGACATGAAGACGGCGGTTCGTAGGCAGGCCTGTTGAAGGCCCAAGACCCGGAGACGACTCTAGACCCGAAGGTGTGAGCCGCCTAAAGATGACTTGCTATGTAAGACTAGAAAGTTATAACCGGGGTCGTTTACGTTGTGTGACCCGACCCGGACTCTTGTAAGCCCAGGGTCTCGACCTATGTATATAAAGGCGAGACCCTACAGCGGGTTAGACTCAGGAAAGACAAGTAAGACAGAAACCAAGTAATCGAGAGTTAGGTCAAGCGAATCCGCTCCCTTGTAATCGATACTCAAATCAATACAATATAAGCAGGATGTAGGCTTTTACCTCCACCGTGAGGGGCCGAACCTGGGTAAACTCGTGTCCCTCGTCTCGATCAACCCCTTTGAGTCCACCTCCTTAGCGATGGCCTCGAACCTAAGTCTTCGGACATCTGCCGTGACAAAACCACGATAGTTGGCGCCCACCGTAGGGCTAGCGCTCGGTGGTGTTGAGTTCTCAAAGGGTTCTCTCTCTGGGAGCGAGGGGTACGTCATCGGCAAGATCGGCGGATCTGAACCCGGGCCGGACATCCGCACCAACATCGTCGAGCCGGCCCAGCGCAAGCAACCTGCACAGAGCGTGCAACCCGCCCTTGTTGACCTGGGCAAGAAGCATGTTTTCGTCGGCTTCACTCAGGGCATGGAACTTGAAGGTTCTATGTCACAGGAAGAAACTCTCGTCTACTTAGAGGAAGGATCCTCGAGTGGAAAGATGGAATTGATCTATCAGCTTCATAATGGTGGGCTTGGGGGCTACGTCGAGCCTTACCCCGAGTCAGAGTATCATGAGCCGGAGGATGATGAGCCGCCAAGCCGCGCTGCCGTTTTTATGGCGGGTTCAGCGGCGGCCCCGAGCAGCACAGCCGCCGGTGCGGCCGGGTCCGGGTCCGGCAGGCCCCCGGCTCAGGTTCTCCTGGATCTGCTGAACGAGCTTACATCCCTGATGGCAACTGAGGTCACTGTTGAGAACCAGGCGGCCCGTAATACAGAGATCACCAGGTTGAAGAATCAGATGGCCGGGGTCCAACAGGAAATCAATGAGCTGAAGGCTCAGATGGATGCTGAGGCGGAGCGCCTTAAGGTGGACGCTTTTCGCCTTAAGTTAGAGTAGCAGTCGGCAGCGGCGGTTCGGCGGATGAGGCCTCAATCCCGCTTGCCGGATCAGTATGAATCTAGGAATCTCTTTAACACGCCAGGAACGGGACGGAGCATGCCTTTGGCCGTAACCCGGACGGCGGAAATACCTGGAAGCTGGGCGGTGGTTCAGCATCAGCGGCTTGACCAGCCCCGACGGAACCAAAACCCGCCACCACTTTATCCGACGCCGCCGGGTCATTATTCTAACCTGGCGGAGAACATGGTGGCAGCGGCAACCAGGCTTGATACAATCCCAATCCCCGATGAGGCGCCCTACGCAGAGGAGGTGCGGAATGCCATCGGATACCTGTGAACAGCGATGGCTCAGCAGGAGAAGTACAATTATAGCCGGAGTCGCGTGCACTCAACCCCCATCCCCAGCCGCAGCTACAGCCGGCGTTACGAGTTGCCGGCGGTTTCTAGTAGTGAACGACGTCGGAACCCGCCGCAAGTTGATCGGGTGGCTCTGGATGCTCAGGCGCTGGTGGATCGAGCAAGAACACAGCGAGAAGCGGCGGCTCAGGCGACGGCGGCGGCTTATCAGGAACCCACAGTTGCACCTTCCGTCTCAGTAGGAGCCGGAGTATCCTCCAGGGCTGTGGGAGTACCTTGCTTAGCGCCGGCTTTGCGAAATGAACGTCTGTCAAAGGATTTCAAGGGTCCTCGTAAGGTGCCCAATTATACTGCTAACTTACCTCCAGAGGCTTGGATTGAGAGTATGAGCTAGCGATGGAGATGTTAGACGTCAGTGATGCAGTATGCGCCAAGTATTTCATCATGATGCTGGAAGGGCCGGCTCGCACATGGTTGAAGGGTTTGCCACCCAACTCCATTAATTCCTGGGCCGAGTTAAGGGCGAAATTCATCAAAAAAATTCAAGGAACATGCAATCAGCCCATGACAATTGTGGATTTGGACCATTGTGTACAGCGTACAGACGAGTCGGCTCATCACTGGGTCTGGCGGGTCTCCGAAATCATCCACTCTTCTGAGCAGATTACGACATCTCAGGCGGTTTTGATTCTAGAAAAGAATTGTCACTTCACGCCTTTGAAGCAGAAGCTTGGCCGGCTCAAACGCTCATGCCAAGACATGGGGGAGCTCATGGCAGCTCTCACCAAGTACGCGGACTCTGACAACACGAAAGACCCAGGCTCTGATGATGAGAAATCAGGCCAGGGGAAGAAAGGCAACGATGGCAAGGGTCAACAGCCAGGCGCGGCTGGAAATAACAACCCGGGCAAGCGGAAACACCCGGACGGCGGGTCAGAACTGGTGGCAAACAACAACGCCAGGAACAACCGTGCTAAGGACAACGGGAACTTCGGGTTGTCTGTTAACAAGGGTAAAATTACTTTCAACCTGGAGGAGATGCTCAGCAAACCTTGTCCGGAGCACAACCGGCCCAATAAGCCGGCAAACCATCTATGGAGGGATTGCTATATTATGCGACAGTTCCAGGATTACAGCCTTCAACAGCATCGTGATAACGGTAATGGTCCATCAGGCGGTTCAGGGCCGGGCAGCTCAGGAGCCGGATTTGCTGCTGGCGGCTCAGGGTCCGGTTACCAGGGTCAAGGCAACCATGGAGGTCATAATCAATAGTCTAGCGGCGGAGGCCAGCAGCAGAATAACCAGTCAGGGTATCAGCGTAACCCGAAACAGCTCAACGGGGATTATTAAAACAATTCGTACGGGATCGTCTATAACCCGCCAAGGTCAACCGCAACCTTCAGTGGAGAATCTCAAGCCAACTCCTCAAGTCGTCTTAAGACTTGGGGGCTACACAGTTATGACTCGGCAAAGATTGGCCGATTTTAGCAAATTCAAGAATCCCGGGTTATTTCAAGGAAGACAAACCTGGTCCCGGAGATTGCCGCCACATTGGTGAAAATTTTAAACCTGCCTGTTTGCAACTTGCTACTCAAATAGGTGACCCGCCGTTCTCTTGACAGTCAATCTACATGACACTGAACTGTCAAGAGCCGGTTTATGATTTATGTCTCTTTGATAGTCAATCTATATGACACTGAACTGTCAAGAGCCGGCTTATGATTTACGTCTCTTGACAGTCAATCTACATGACACTGAACTGTCAAGAGCCGGTTTATTATTTATGTCTCTTTGACAGTCAATCTATATGACACTGAACTGTCAAGAGCCAGCTTATGATTTACGTCTCTTGACACTCAATCCACATGACACTGAACTGTCAACAGCCGGTTTATGATTTATGTCTCTTTGACAGTCAATCTATATGACACTGAACTGTCAAGAGCCGGTTTATGATTTAAGTCTTTTTGACAGTCAATCTATATGACACTGAACTGTCAAGAGCCGGCTTATGATTTACGTCTCTTGACAGTCAATCTACATGACACTGAACTATCAAGAGCCGGTTTATGATTTATGTCTCTTTGACAGTCAATCTATATGACACTGAACTGTCAAGAGCCGGATTATGATTTACATCTCTTGACAGTCAATCTATATGACACTGAACTGTCAAGAGCTGGTTTATGATTTGCCTCTCTTTGACAGTCAATCTATAAGACACTGAACTTATCAAAGAGTCGGCTCTATGATTTACCTCTTTTACTCAAGTCAATCTCACAATGAGACCCTGAACTTGTCTTTTGACAGTCAATCTCACAATAAGACCCTGAACTAGTTAAAGTTTGTGAGATTTAACCTCTCCGGGTTGTGCTTTTTCAAGCTGCCTTCACAGCAATGCAGAACATACTCTGTATTGTTTAGTTTTTGCAGGTCTTATCTCTTAAATCTAAGCCGCCATTAAGTGTGACTAAAGATGTCACGGACAGAATATAAGACGGCTTGGAAAATTGATTATTCTTGAAGAGCCGCCCTATCAGTTATAATGCCGGGTCATTTAATTGACCGGCTCTTGGATTCCTTCAAATAGTGCTCTGTAAGATACTACAACACTCACGGATTTCTCAAACATATATTTGCCGGGTTGCACCGCAACCACGAGCAGGAATTTCACTATTCATACCGGGTTACAACCACGGTCAACGAGTCATATTACTCTTACACAGTCCCGAGTCGCCGCAGGCATGCAACCCGGCACTTGGGGGCTACATTATTCAAGTCCGGCTTATATCAAGTATACAAGTCCCATGTCGCTGCAAGCACGCACCACGGCACTTGGGGGCTAATGCAAGTTGCTTTTCAAATCATTATGTGGTCAACAGATCCTGTTGTATCAAGGAGATGAGCCGGCCCTTTCTATATTTTTCTAAGTCCCATCCCAGTACTTCTTACTGACCCGACACTTGGGGGCTACACCGCTCAGGTCAAATTTTCTAAAGTCCCAAGTCGCTGCAGGCATACGAACCGGCACTTGGGGGCTACAGTATTCAGTTGGTCAAACAGATTGTAAGGTCCAAATTGAAAGACCCGGCGCATCACATACTGATGAGCCGGCCCTTGGGGGCTACACCAGCTGAAGCTTTATAAGGTAAAAGACAGTTACAAGTCCCAGCCTGCTGCAGGCAAGACAACCTGGCACTTGGGGGCTGCACAGTCGAAGGTATTATTGCAAAGCACCAAGTCATCATGGATAAACTTGGAGCTTGGGGGCTACAGGTCATATGGATATATCAGAAAATTGAAAAGAGTTTTCAAGATGTCAATTCTGGAGTCTAGCTATTTGACCCGGCGTCACCAACAATACATGACCCGGCGTCTTCAATAATTATGACCCGGCGGTGATGACCCGCCAAGAATATTGGAGGCCGACTCAATGGCATATGGGTGTTGTATTCCCAATATTTTACTTCAAAGGACACTGACAAGCAGGACGATTGAGAAGACGGCTCCTTCATATGAAGAAGAAACCCGGATTTTCAGGAGCTACTTCATTAAGCCGGCCAGTGGAGTGAACCGGTCACTTAACATATTTATTCTTATTTCAGGAGCTTAGCATGAATAAATTCAAGCTAACCTGGGGGCTAATGTCGGGGATATACCCCGCGGGATAACCCGGCCAGAAGTATGACCCAGCCAAGACTGGCGACTCACTGGTGACCGGGTCGAGACTTGGCGGCTCATAGTCAAGACCCGTAAGATGGGCCAGAAGATGAAAGACCAGGCCGCATGGCGGTTTACCAGGCGGGCCAAAGACCAAGGCCCAGAGACATGAAGACGGCGGTTCGTAGGCAGGCCTGTTGAAGGCCCAAGACCCGGAGACGACTCTAGACCCGAAGGTGTGAGCCGCCTAAAGATGACTTGCTATGTAAGACTAGAAAGTTAGAACCGGGGTCGGTTACGTTGTGTGACCCGACCCGGACTCTTGTAAGCCCAGGGTCTCGACCTATGTATATAAAGGCGAGACCCTGCGGCGGGTTAGACTCAGGAAAGACAAGTAAGACAGAAACCAAGTAATCGAGAGTTAGGTCAAGCGAATCCGCTCCCTTGTAATCGATACTCAAATCAATACAATACAAGCAGGACGTAGGCTTTTCCCTCCACCGTGAGGGGCCGAACCTGGGTAAGCTCGTGTCCCTCGTCTCGATCAACCCCTTTGAGTCCACCTCCTTAGCGATGGCCTCGAATCTAAGTCTTCGGACATCTGCCGTGACAAAACCACGACAGGGAGGGTGCAGGAAAAGTAGGTGGTGGCTGCGCTTTAGCAGTAGCGCGCTTACGGAAAACACGTTGCGGCTAAATTTGTAGCAGTCGCGCCCTTATGGTAGACGCGCTACTGCTATTTGGTTATCAGTAGCGCGGTTTCTGCACAGGCGCTACTACTATACCTAGTCTGGTGGCAACGGCGGGGCAATTATAGTAGTAGCGCTCTTTCTTCTTCACGCGCTACTGCTATCATGGTATCAGTAGCGCTCTTTGATGGAACACGCTACTGATAATTAGCAGTAGCGCCTTATTTTAATACTCGCTGCTGGTAAGATTCTGTGTATAAGGTTTTCCCTAGTAGTGTAAAATGCGGAGCACGATCTCTGTTTTGATAAGATGTACCGATGAAGGGGTGGCCTCGAGCCCCGATTCGATTAAGTGTAACTGGCGCGTATGATATCATAGGCGGTGACGCTTCGGGAAAAGTTGTCCGTAATTGACCGCCGAACCTGCCTACGCGACTGTCCTTTGAGACTGGGTCAGATATATGCTTCAGACAGTTCAAGATGCATTTTGGTGATGTATCTCCTTTCAGGAGGGCCGAGCCAGCCACTTGGGAATTTATCAGCCTTGAACAAATACCTAGCCCAGGGTGTTGAGAGGAACTCGCCTATCAAGCCGAAATCTCTCATCTGAAGAAGATTGTCGTCTCCAACGTCAAAGTCTAGTTCAGGGGCTACTGATGGTGTCCTGGACTAGGGGGTCCTAGCCGAGGTGACCTAGTCTATGGGCCGAACTGATGGCCCACCGTTGAGAAGGGACTCCGGAGGCCCCGCTGGTGATGTGATCATATCAGGCGCCGCTGAAGACTCAACGTGTGGCCCAAGGATATCGACTGTGTTCGGCGTGTAAACCCTAGATGGCAACCGACCTTGTGTACACCTAGATGCCCCTGGTGCCTATATAAACCGGAGGGTTTAGCTTTCCAGGGGGGCATTCATTCATCATCCTTACTAGTCTTAGGGTTTAATCCACAACTTATGATCTCGAGGTAGATCAACTCTGTACCTTGATACATTCACAATATAAACAAGCGCAGGATGTAGGGTTTTACCTCGTTGAGAGGGCCCGAACCTGGGTAAAACACCATGTTCATTGTCTCCTGTTACCCATCGATCCGATCTCACAGCTCGGGCCCCCCACTCCTACCCAAGGTTTGCGGTTTTGACACCGACAATCGGGTAATAGATGTTCTCCCTCGTCTGCCCCGCGGACAGTCCACCGGACAGCCCTTCGGGAGGCTGTCAGACAGTCCCTCGGACGGTGTCACGGACAGCCCTTCGGGAGGACCCTCGAACTCGGACGGTATCTCGGATAGCCCTTCGGGAGGACCCTCAAACAGCCCCTCGGGCAAAAGATCGAACCTACGACCTCTCTACGGGGCTGCACACATACGGTCTCAGCTATCCACTACTAGGGAAAACCCTAGCAGTAGCGCGGGTTAAAGGCCTAGCAGTAGCACTGGGTCCCGCGCTACTGCTATGGCGCTATAAGTCTTAGCAGTAGCGTGTGTTTTCCAGCGGTACTACTACCCAACCTAGCAGTAGCATGGGTTAAGCCAGCGCTACTGATAACTACCTGTAGCGCGGCTATTTAGCCAGTGCTGCTGATAAGCCCACGCTGCTGCTAGTAGTTAACCCACGCTACTGCTAAAATTTCCTTTTTTGCGTATTTACGCCGTATTTGTATAGGTTTTATACACTAGTCTCATCATATCATACACAAATTTTTATACAGTGGCAATGACGAGGTTGTGGAAGAAACACGGATTTGTTTAAAGTGGATGGAGCCAAGTGACCAAGTTGAATATGTAGGAAGATATGATGTTGGGATGACACACAAGTGTCGAATCGACACTTGTGTGCCGTCCCACCATCATATATTCCTACATATTCAACTTGGTCACTTGGATACATCCACTTTAATCTAATATGTGTTTCTTCCACCCCAATGATATACATATCATCATCATAATAATATATATAACAACTCATCATCATCGTAGTCATACAACTCATCTTGATCATAGTGATATAACAATCTCACCATTATGATCATCATAAGTTAACCACTACTAGGTAAGTGCTAGTGATATAACAATCTCACCATTATGATCATCATAACTTAACCACTACTAGGTAAGTGCTAGTGATATAACAATCTCACCATAATGATCATCATAAGTTAACCACTACTAGGTAAGTGTTATCATCCTACATGACAAGTACTAGCAGGACCTACTACTCTCTCTCGGGTAGCATAGCATAAAACAGAAAAAACCCTCCTTCTCCGTTATGGAGCATAGAGATCCAACTGTCTCCATTTTGTGGCCTTCGCTCGGCCACTATTTTTCTCCAAGCCTTGATTTTGAGGCCTCCATCTGGTTTAGAAGTCGAGTATGCATATTTGACACCCTCCGACCATGGTCGTACGCAAACAACTATCATCTCACCTTCGACAACCATAAACGGAGGCACAACCACATCCGGGAGCTTCTGTTGAATAACATAATAGTAACATATATAGTTAGCAATGTAGTTTATTTCAGAAGAATGTATGAAAAAGATGGACTAAGTAGTGACACAATAGTAAAAAACTTACCATGATACTTTCACGAATGTTAGCATCACACAACTCGTGGACTAGTGGCATGTATCTACTATAATTTTTGCCAACTCCAAGGAGGTTCTTAAATTTCAGAACATCAATAACAAAGGAGATAAGATAATTCTTCTCCTCCCAAGTTAGCTCTGAGGCATGACTGTAGTAGGTGTCGTCTATTATCTTTTGTGTTTCTTTGGACGAGAGAAAATAAGCTGTCAATTATTAAAAAAAACAAGTTCAGTAGGTATGAATAACAAGTATTTTAGATAATAAATATAGATCATTTAACAAATTTATTTGAAATAAACAATATAAATTACTTAACAAATTTATTTGACAAACTCACAAAGAGGTAGAACTGGAAGCGTCTCGACATCCACCCAAATGTCGATATTATCGTCAATTTCATCTTCGGGCCGACGATCGAAGGTGATTTGCATATCCTCCTTAAATTCATAGGCCTTACAAAATCCTCTCCAAGTTGAGCAACCAAAATGCGAGCTATTTGGTGCATTAAATAGCTTAACCAAAAAAGTGAAACCATGCTTCGTCTTAAGGTGAGCACTCTTCGTGTCTGTTCTCTCCCTATCTTCCAAACCGAGCTTTTCCAAGACATACAGTCTTGCATGACATGGGATGAACTATTTCAATTGAAAAAAATGGAAAATTACACGTTGAAGCCAAAATTCACAAGTCATGCATAATTACGGAAAAATACCTGTCGTCGTTACGTACCGTAAAAACGTCGAAAGTCTCCTTCAGCACGATGGTGAAGTACCTACCGCTTTGCAGATAAGGCATCCTGTCGCACATACCCCGGTCGTCTTCGCTGTAGTCGCACTCAGGAATCAAATCGTCGTCAGAACTTTCCTGTGTTCATAAGTCAAAGATTAAAAATCGACGGCAAATAACAGGAACTCAACACACAGATCATTATTACTCATCACGGGTTGACTTTCGGTCTGTCGAATCTTTCCTTGAAAATTCTCATCTCACATGGTGTTCGCAGATATTCGACCGACGGTTATGGTCGCTACTCCTCCTCCCCCTAGTGCATAACAAAGGTCTAGCACAAGGAGAAGAAGGAGAAGCGACCCCCACGACAACAGTCGGCATTCTTGTTCTCTCATATATGGTGGACACTCTCCCTCACTAATTTTCTGACTGTCATGTATTGAGCCCCGACAGAGTTAAAGTCAACCCGAAATGTCGTTTAATTCTCTTTCCGGCAAATCCAAGGCACTCGATATTTCCTACATACTAGCACAAGTCATGCTAAAATTCACGGAAAAATTCGGCATGACCTTTGCTAAAATAGGACATATCGAGTGCCTGAAATTTACCGGGACGGAAATGAATCAACATTCTGGCAAAACATAGGCCACTCGGATTTTCCATGCAATACAAAGATGTTCATACACATACAATGGTTCAATATTGAAAAAAACATTTCAATATATCTTATAACCCGAACATTTCATTTGGTTAAGAAGCATAACTAAATACCCTAGTTCTACTCTATTCAACACCGAGGAGTAGAGAAGGAGGAGGTGGACTTTTAGCTCACCGACTCGGGTGTAGAGGAAGTAGAGGTAGCTCCGACGACGATCACTCAGGGAGACGCGACACTACAAAGCCTGCATATTCCACCGAGTAAAAAATTTAGATCATCAAATCTCATATAGCATACCGATACCTAAAAATTTCTCATATGGCATTCCGATACAGTTCTATATTGAAATTTTTCTATACCTAAAAAATTTCTATTACTAAATTGTTTTACTAAAAATTTCTATTACTAAACTTTCTAATCAAAAGACCTAAAATTTCCTATTGTATTCAAAACACCTAAAATAGTCAAAAAAAACCTCATTTACTCAAATGACCTAAAAAAATCACTCTATTAAAAAACCTACATTCTACAATGTCTACATTCTAAAACCTATATTCAAATTACCTACATTCTACAAGAACAGAGAGAGAAGGGAGGGAGGGAGGAGGGGGAGTAAGGAGGGAGGGAGGAAGGGGAAGGGAGGAGGGAGGGATCGAGGAGGAAGGAGGGAGGAGGGGGGGGGAGGAGGGAGGGACGAAAGGAGGAGGGAGGTAGGAGGAGCTACCTCGGTGGCGGTGGCGCGCGGGCGACAGCGGCGGGCGACGGCGGTAAGCGACGGTGGCTGGCGGCGGCAGCTGGCGACGGCGACCGAGCGCTGCGCGAGAGAGATGGAGTGAGAGTGAGTGTGGTGAGGGAGAGGAAACCGACGGGTTGGGCGGGGAAGGATAAGGTGGGCTTAGCAGTAGCGCGGGCCAGGTGACCCACGCTACGGCTAAGGTCAGTACCAGTAGCGCGCGTCTAGCGCCCTGCGCTACTGATAATTTGGGCCCACCACCTGCCCACGTGCAGTTTTAGTAGCAGCGTGGGCCGTGCACCCGGCGCTACAGCTAACATATTAGTTGTAGCGCAGGTTACCCAGCCCACGCTGCTACTAAGGCTAGACGGGGGGCGGCCTTCTGGCCCACTTAGCAGCAGCACTTGGACCGTGGGCCCGCGCTACTACTAAGTATTACCTGTAGCGTTGGATTTAGTCCCGCGCCGCTGCTAGTTAACAGCAGTGTGGGGCTTCTACCCCACGCTACTGTTAAGCTGCTACCTATAAGGTATTTCCTAGTAGTGATCCGGCAGGGCTTCGCCGCCCGGAAATAGTTCCCATCGGAACCCAGACAGCCTTTCGGCTCTACAAAACTATTTCGTGGGAGGGAGAGACAAAGCCAGATCATGCATGGCATTTGTATGTGAGAGAATGAGTGAGTATGGAGAGCAGTCTCCACCTCTATTTCTAGGAAAACCACAAGGGGTAGTGGACACTTGGAAATACCAAAATGCCTTCAAAATATGTCCTTCACAAGGGCATAAAGGGGTGGCAAGTGGAGAACCATGGAGGACTCCCCATGGCCGGCCACCCTACGGAGCCCCCCCCCCCCCCCCCCAAAAGGGGTTTCCCCCTCCCCAAGTCATCCCTTCTAGAAGCTTTGGGAAAAGCCCTAAAAGGTGGCTTTCCAAAAAGAAACCATAAAGTGCTTTTCACTATTCATGAAAACATTTTTCCGCGTCCGTTAAATCCAAAAATATTTCTGTAGGTCCAGAACATTTTTAGTACCCCCTAAAATAATTCTGGACGCGTTCCGAAACATTTCCGGATCAATGATTTTAATCAGCGAAAAGCAACCAAAGCATTTCCGGCAGCTCCGAAACATTCTAGTTTTTTTTTCCGAAAAAATTCCAGAAGGTACCAGAACAATTCTGGCACCCTGCAAAAAGTTCCAGGCGTGTACCGAAACCTTTTTGGCTCAATGGTTTACTCCAAAACAACTTTTCGGTTTCACCAAAACATTTCCGGTGTTCTCTCCGGAACTTTTTCGTTGTCTCCGAAACTTTTCCGGTGACTTTCTCTCAGACTCCCTATCTAGTATTCAGCAGATAGATGACCCTTAAGTGTGTGACCTTGTAGGTTTGGTAAAGTATATACATGACAGGAACACTTTCCGATCAATGATCAATAGAGGAACCGTGGACATCCATATTGATCCCTATACCCACATGAATGAATATTCGAGTGAACCTGTAGTTTGCCGTGTGCTATTCCTATTGCTTTGCGATATGTTACAAACACCCTAGGTGAGACTTATCGGCATCCCCGTGGATCAACAACTTGTCCACTATGTCAGTTACCTCGTTACCGGTTTTGTTCTCTTATCTCGTTTTCACGTTCCGGCATCCCTGTGCTCAAATCACATTGTGTCTAGCCAGATGATGATGGATACCGTAGCACCGAGAGGGCCCTAAGAATATCTCTCCATCGTCGAAGGAGGAAATCCCAATCTTGAGCTATCAAGTCCCTTGTCATACTTTTCCGTGAACCCGTAAGCCGCCGTAGTAGCCACCCTGTTAGAGATAACGTTTAACAATCCCCAAAGTTCATGAAGGAAGTACGAAGGAACTGGACACTCTCATGGTCTAAGGAATTATGCAAACATTAACTTTCTCTGTGTTATTAACCATTAACTTGTGACGAATGTATCTCATAGCATAACATCAATCGGGTCGATTCAACACAAGTGTTCTCCTAACATTGTGCCCTCAAAAGTTGCCGGCATAGACATGCCCATGATCAGGAAAACGTGATCATCATGCAATACTTGAGCAAGTCTTAGAGGCCAGACTAGGAATACATTTTACCGTTTATTATTCCACACGTGCATATGAGTTTTCCTCCGAGCCTCGTGGTTATTGTAGACTCGAGAATCATAGCAGTTATAGCACGGAATATAAACATAATTATGAACATGGAGATAATAATAACATTTATTATTGCCTCTAGGGCATATCTCCTACAGCCACACGACCAAGCGCAATAGCTAACATGTTATCTTGCATCTTCCATTTGTCCAGGTCGAGCAGGGCTGGCAGCAGACAAGCACGCGGATAAACAAAGCACAGCTTTGGTGGCATGGCGAGTATTGAGGGCAAGATCATGGATGCCACCCTTGGCATGTTGGTCTACAGCATCGTACATGCCATGGAGCTCGTTGTGGATGTGGAAGTAGTCCAGCTCGTCCAACAAGTCCTCGGAATAGTGCGCCCAGTAACGTAGATTCCCCAACAGCTCCTCCATGGCCTGGCCACTGATCTGCTTGCCGGCAGCAAGTTCAAGTGTGGCCTTCACGAGCAGCAATTCCATCTTTAGGGCCTCAATGTTGAGACCCAAGTTGTTGGTGGTACTCCTGGCCTCCAGCACACCATCGGCAATGGCTGCCATCACCTTGCCCACCAACCATTGTGCCACGCAGAGGACCGCATCCATCCTCATCAACTCGAAAGCCGAGAATTTTCAATAAGACACCTGCGTCTATGAATAAAAAAGAGTTCATCCGTAAATGCAGTTGTTGCTTGGTGCCATAGCTGAGGAGGGACTCATGCCCGCTGAGATCGGAGGTGGTTGCTGGGCTGGTGAGGGGTATGGAAAGACAGATGTGATGAACTGAAGGAATCGCTGCTCAACTAAGCAAATAAATCATCCATCCCAAGCTTGAGTGCTCCGCCACGTTGCCTCCACCCCGTGCTCCGACGGGCATCCATCGCATCCGCTGTCCTCCTAAATTACTCTGTTGTGGGGTGTTGTAATAAACCTGTGTTCACTCAGGTTGTGAGTGTTCACTCGGGTTGTATCAAACGAGTGAAGCTGTTGTTGCCGTTCACTCGGGTAAGCAGTCCGGCTGGTGTGTCAGTCGGATGGAGTTTGTACTAGGGCATGGTTAGGATGCCGTCTAGTGACTAACCGGATTGAGTGTGTTCAGTCAGTTGGGTAGGGGCATGCCGACTAATAGCTTAGTCGGATACCGTTCTGGTTTTCACTCGGACGTGGGTATAGCAGGTCTGCTCCCATCGCATCACTGTCCTACGCTGATAGAGAGTAGGTAGGAGCAGGTGAGGGCAGTTGGGAGCAGTTGAGAGTAGGTAGGATATTTGTTGTAGCTCTACCTATAAATAGCTATGAATAGAAGCAAAAAGTGAGAGAGCCTCACAGCCAGAAAAACACTCTCCCACGTGTGTGTGTGTGTGTATGTGTGTGTGTGTGTGCTCAATCTCCACTGCTTGCCCTCCCTCTCACTCGGGCCAGTTGGAGACAGAGCCGGCCACGCCAGAGCTCTGTTCGCAAGCTGGTCACGTGATGCGCAGACAAGGCTTAAAGCTGACATTTGGCATCAGAGCCACCGGTCATGCCCAAGCAGATGCCGAAGGACAGCGTCGACGACAGAAGCCCCAAGACGTGGGCATGTACAACACCTCCTTCCTTCTCCTCACGCGGATCAACTACCCAGTTGGTCGCTCCTGATGAAGGTCATCATGGAGGGCCGACACATGTGGAAGGCCGTGGATACCGGGGACGTTGAATTCGCCGAGGACTGGCTGGCGATGGAGGCAATCCTGTGCTCCGTCCCACCGGAGATGCTACCCACCCTTGCGGCCAAGAAAACCGCGAAGGAGGCGTGGGACACAATCAAGATCCTGCGCGTCGGTGTGGATTGCGTATGGGAATCGAAAGCACTGACCCTTTGCCTCCAGTACGAGGAGATCAAGTTCAAGCCGGGTGAGCAAGTCGATGACTTTGTCCTGCGCTTGCAAGGTTTCGTCAATGAGCTCTCCACACTCGGAGACCCAATCGACAACAGACGAGTGCTTTTGAAGCTCCTTCAGGTTGTCCCCAAGCAGTACAAGCAGCTGGCCTGGTCCATCGAGAGCCTGGTGGACCTCTCCACCATGTCCATGGAGGAACTGGTCGGGCAGCTCAGGGTCGTCGACGAGCATGGCGACAACACAACCGAGCGCACTAGCGGCCGACTGCTGCTCACAGAGGAGTAGTGGAACATGCGCCTTCAGCAGCACGGACGAGACGGTTCTTCCGGCAGTGTGGGGAGCACCTCGACGGGAAACTGGGGTCACGGAAGGGGGCGTGGGCGTGCCTCCAATGGCGGCTGAGGAAACAAAAGACCCGAGTCCAACTCGGGCAGTGGCAGTGCAAGGTGCGATGATGTGTGCCGCTACTGCAAGAAACCTGGCTACTGGGCTCGAGACTGCCGCACGAAGATGAGGGACGAGGCGCATCTGGTGCAGTCCGTGCAGAAAGGCGGCGATGACACGCCTGCCCTGCTCATGATCGAGTGTCAGTCGGGCTAGGCACACCGACTACAGAAATCAGTTGGCCGGCAGCTCAGTCAGACTGGGCCTACCGAGAGAAGAGTTCAGTCGGGCTGGCCATACCGACTGGAGATCGTATCGGTCGGATGATCCCCGACTAAACGACGATGCCTCGCCCACTCTCCTCATGGAGGTTGGTGAGCCGACTCAAGACAGTCGGGTGCCCACTGATCCCGACTGGAGAAGCCAGTCGGAGATGACCGACAAAGGATAAAGCAGCCGACTGATCTATCAGTCAGTTGAAGTTGCACTTGGCAGTGACAGTTCACTCGGCTTGGAGCCAGCCCGAGTGAGCAGCCATGTGCTTCTAAATGAGGAGCGCGCACGGGTGAGACTCGACGACGAGAGGGAGCCAGTCAAGCTCTCCTGGTACCTCGACATCGGGGCCTCGAACCACATGACGGGCGACTGCTCGGTCTTCGCCGAGTTCGACGAGGGTTTTATCGGCTCTGTACGATTCGGCGACAACTCGGTCGTTGACATCAAGGGATGTGGCATGGTGATGTTCATGGTGTGCAACGACGAGCACCGTGCCCTGACAGATGTGCACTACATCCCGCTGCTGAAAACGAGCATCGTTAGCCTGGGACAGCTCAATGAAAACGGTTGTCCCACCGCCATCCACTAGGGATGAAAATGGAGCGGAAACCGACGGAACTGGGTGCTACCACATTTGTTTTCATATTATTTTGCGGTAGCAAACATGAATACAGAGACCCCGGAAATGAATACGGAAACAGATACTATCAGAAATGAACACGAAGCGAATACGGCACGGAGCGGGCAACGGAAGTGGGCGTTCACCGGAACTTACAAACTCCTTGAACCATGGAGAAAAACACAAGCAAACCAACAAATTTAATCAATTATTGAAGTTGCTACAAAATATAATATTATTATATTATAATATATGCACTTTTGCATATATTTTCAAATTTGGCAACACAAACACATTTGTGGTAATCAGAAGGACAAGCGCCCTATATAAGCAAACAGAGTGTATCAGATCGCCCTCTTACAAGTAAAACACATTGTAACATCACAACATAATCTATGAAGGGGAATTTTAGGCCCGACCTCCATTGCGGTTACAATCATGGCTAACTTCCTTGCATGGTAGTAGAAGTTGGGCCACACATGGGCCATTCTACTCATTGTGTAATTGTGTGATATTTGGTGGTTGGGCTACAAAACAGGCATAAGCCAATAGTAGAAACATAAAATTCCATATTCACGGAAACGAAAAGTTCCATTTTCGTGTCTGTTCCGCCGGAAAACACCATTCCGTTTTTGTTTTCGTTTCCGCATAAAAAAATCCATTTTCGTTTCTGTTTTGCAGATTTCCACATTTGTTTCCATATTTCCTCTCCATTTTCATTTTTCCGCCGGAAAAGCGGAAAGTTTCCGCTCCGTTTTCATCCCTACCATCCACTCGGGCATCATGTCCATCTGGGATAGGCAGCAGTGCCTTCTCGCCAAGGTGAAGCGTTCAACGAACCGTCTGTACCGAGTGCACCTGCAGATCACACAGCCCGTGTGTCTGTCGGCGCCGCGTGGAGACATCGCATGGCTGTGGCACGAGCGACTCGGTCACCAGCACTTTGGCGCGCTGGAGAAGATGCAGTCAGATGGGCTGGTGCGTGGCCTTCCACCGATTGGCCATGCCAGCCAGCTCTGGGACGCCTGCCTCGCCGGAAAGCAACGACGAGCCTCGTTCCCACAAGCGACGTCATACTGAGCGAGCAAGAAGCTCGAGCTGATCCATGCCGATCTATGCGGCCCGATCAGCCCAACGACTCTAGGCGGGAAGTGGTACTTCCTACTAATGGTGGATGACCTAAGTCGGTTCATGTGGCTCGGGCTGTTGAACTCGAAGGACGAACCCGAGTTAGCTATCCGGTGCATCAAGGCTGGGGCGGAAGTGCAAAGAGGCTGCACACTGCAGACGCTGCGCATGGACCACGGAGGGGAGTTTAGGTCCAGGACCTTTGAGGAGTTATGCGCTGAAAACGCAGTGCAGCGCCACTTCTCTGCTCCATACTCACCCTAGCAGAACGGGGTGGTAGAGCGCCAGAACCAGACAGTTGTCGCCATGGCAAGGCGCATCATGAAGGCCCGCAGCATCCCCAACTGGCTTCGGGGGAAGGCGGTGACCACAGCGGTCTACTTGCTGAACCGCTCCTACACTCTGTCCGTCGATGGCAACACGCCGTATGAAGCATGGCATGACAAGGCGTGGACTGTGCAACACCTTCGCGTGTTCAGGTGCGTAGTTCATGTCAAGACAACAAAGCCACACCTCCAGAAGCTAGAAGACAGGAGCACACCCATGGTCCTCCTCGGATACGAGACCGGGTCGAAAGCCTACAAGGTGTTCGATCCAGTGACTCGGCGCGTCCACGCCACTCGGGACGCAGTGTTCGATGAGTCTACATGCTGGGACTGGCAGCAGATAGACGGCGACGTCCACAGCGACTTCGTCATCGATTACACCGAGTTCATCCGGGTCATCGCAGGATCTGACTGAAGCATCACAGAGCCTGACTGAGCCGGAATCTGAATCCGGGTCATCGCAGGATCTGACTGAAGCATCACTCGGGGTTTCACCAGGACCGACTGAACGTCCAGTCAGCTCACGCCGGTAGAAACTGTCTGAGACATCAGTCGGCACTCCCGTAACCCCATAGTTGCGTCCAACATCTCGACCCGGATTGTGGAGTTCGCCACTCCACCAATGGTCCGCTCCGGCAGTCTTGACTCGGCAGACGACGCCGAGCTACAACACAGGTTCCGCATGATGCAGAACGTGCTTGACGTTGGCCCGGCTACTGAGCCGAATGAAGAGCTCCACTTCCTCGCAATGGAAGAGCCGGGCTCATTAAACGAAGTAGAACAGCACGCCAGTTGGAGGCGTGCTATGCTGGAAGAAATAGAGGCTATTGAGGACAACCACACATGGCATCTCACCTGTCTTCCACTCGGGCATCGTGCAATCGGCCTCAAGTGGGTGTACACGGTGAAGAAGGACGCCCAGGGTGAGATCCTCAAGCACAAGGCGCGCCTGGTCACAAAGGGCTACGTCTAGCAACACGGCATCGACTATGACGAGGTGTTCGCTCTAGTGGCACACCTTGAGTCAGTCCGACTGCTGCTGGCTCTAGCTGCTAGTGCGAGCTGGGCGGTCAACCACATGGACGTGAGGTTAGCTTTCCTGAATGGAGAGCTCGAGGAGGAGGTCTACGTCTCACAGCCACCCGGCTTCGAAACAGTCGGGAAGGAGCACCAGGTGCTGCGCCTCAACAAGGCGCTAGACGGCCTGAAGCGGGCACCCAGGGCATGGAACACCAAGCTCGACGCATGCCTCACTCAGCTCGGCTTCACTCGGTGCGAGTCGGAGCATGGAGTATATGCACGCGGGACGGCCACATCCCGACTCCTGATGGGAGTGTATGTGGATGACCTAGTGATCACTGGGTCCGACTCAGGTGATCTCGACAGCTTCAAACAGGAGATGAAGAACCTGTTTGAGATGTACGACCTGGGGTTGCTGAGCTTCTACCTCGGGATCGAGGTCCGATAGAGCGTGGATGGGATCACAATCTCCCAGTCCGCCTACGCTCAGAAGCTGATGGAGAAGACCAGCATGGCAGGATCCAATCCCTGCCACGTACCCATGGAGCCCCAATTCAAGCTGTCCAAGGCCAGCACAGCGCCAACGATGGATGCTACCGAGATGGCAGCATAGTCGGGAGCCTACGATACTTGGTGCACACGAGACCCGACCTGACGTATTCAGTCGGTTTCGTCTTGCGGTTCATGGAGGCACCGACTGAAGAGCATCTTGCGGCGGTCAAGCGGATTCTTCGCTACATCGCCGGCTCAACTTCACTGGGCTGCAAATTCAAGAGGAACACAAGCGCACCGCGCTTAGTCGGCTATAGCGATAGCGACTTGGGCGGTGATGTGGACTCGAGGAAGAGCACGTCCGGGACGTTCATCTTCCTCGGAAGCAGTCCTATGACTTGGCACTCCTAGAAGCAGAAGATCGTGGCTCTCTCGAGCTGCGAGTCGAAATATGTTGCTGCCGCAACTGCTGCCTGCCAGGGGATATGGCTGGCATGTCTACTAGCCGAGCTGTGAGACGGCGAAGCAGAAAGCGTTGTCCTGAAGGTGGACAACGGCAATTTCACTTGCCAAGAATCCTGTCTTCCAG
Source organism: Elymus sibiricus (assembly GCA_039707655.1). Classification (NCBI taxonomy): domain Eukaryota; kingdom Viridiplantae; phylum Streptophyta; class Magnoliopsida; order Poales; family Poaceae; genus Elymus; species Elymus sibiricus. The sequence goes on along the minus strand of CM077664.1, from coordinate 2,359,590 downwards.
GACCGATCAAAGCACATTGAGCTGAAGCACCACTTCTTTCGGGACTCCATGGAGACAAAGAAGATCGAGCTGTAGTTCGTCGCAACCGAACACCAACTCGCCGACATGTTCACAAATCCACTGGGCCGAGTGCGTCTTCTGAAGCTTCGCTCGAGCACTGGCATGGTGGAGGTGAACCCCTGAATGCAAGGTTTAGTTGGAGATTGTTGTAATAAACCTGTGTTCACTCGGGTTGTATCAACCGAGTGAAGCTATTGTTGCCGTTCACTCAGGTAGGCAGTCCGACTGGTGTGTCAGTCGGATGGAGTTAGTACTAGGGCATGGTTAGGATGCCGTCTAGTGACCAACCAGACTGAGTGCGTTCAGTCGGCTGGGTAGGGGAATGCCGACTGATAGCTCAGTCGGATGCCGTTCTGGTTTTCACTCGGAGTGGGTAGCACGTCTGCTCCCATGACATCACTGTCCTGCGCTGACAGAGAGTAGGTAGGATTAGGTGAGGGCAGTTGGGAGCAATTGAGAGTAGGTAGGATATTTGTTGTAGCTCTGCCTATAAATAGCTATGAATAGAAGCAAAAAGTGAGAGGGCCTCACAGCCAGAAAAACACTCTCACGCGTGTGTGTGCTCATTCTCCACTGCTTCCCCTCCCGCTCACTCGGGGCAGTTGGAGACAGAGCCGGCCACGCCGGAGCTCTACTCGCAAGCCGGTCGCGCGACGCGCAGACGAAGCGGAAAGCAGACATGGTGGAGGGTTTGCTGTGTGGTGGCTGGCTGGCTGTGGTGTGATGGCTGACTCTGGCGAGTGAGGGACAAGTGAGTTGGGGTGGTGAGTGTCATGGGAGGGGAAAGATGCTGGACGAGCTATTTATTTGGTTGCAAGTCAGGAGATGCTTGAACTCAAAGTCTACACGACTACTGTTTCTGATTGAAATAAAGAACAACAGGGAGTGGTATTCTAGCAGTATCTTCTCTGACATTTAAACACATCGAAACCATTGTCTAGGAAGGATGAGAAATAATGCAAGGTGAAAAATTATGTAAACAACTTCTACTTAATCTGTTGTATCCCACTCCAGGGAGAAAAAAACGTCCAGCACTTCCTCATGATGTCTTGGATCACTCACTGCAGCCAATGAGAAATAGACAAGTCACATATCGCAAGGACGTCATGACGAAGAAATAGGACAAGCGACAGATCGTCAAGGACGTCATAATGAAGAAGGTTGATCTACAAAACTAAGCAGCCTCGTAATTGAGACTATCTAGTATCTACCCACACCAGATGTCTGACTGAAATAGGTAAAACAACAATCAGATCATTAGTATTCTAGCAGTATAATTCTCTCACATTAAACACATCGATACCATTGTTTAAGAAGGATGAGAAAATAATGCAAGGTGAAAATTAAGTAAACAACTTCTCCTTAATTTGTTGTTCCCCATTCCAGGGAGAAAAAACAGCTCAAACCACAGTAGCAAATGGCGCCCTGGGTCCCTACTCACTCATGATGTCTTGGTTCACTCACTGCAGCCAATGAGAAATAGACAAGTCACAGATCGTCAAGGACGTCATAATGAAGAATTTGGACAAGTGACAGATCGTCAAAGACGTCATAGTGAAGAAGGTTGACCGGCAAAACTAAGTAGCATCATAATTGAGACTATCTACCAACACTAGATGTCTGACTGAAATAGGTAAAACGCCAATCAGATCTTGAGTAGTATTCTAGCAGTATATTTCTCTCACATTTTAACACATCTGACACCATTGTTTATGAAGGATGAGAAAACGATGCAAGGTGAGAAATAAGTAAACAACTTCTCCTTAATTTGCTGCTTCCCATTCCAGGGAGAAAAAAACGTCCCTCACTTCCTCGTGATGTCTTGGGTCACTCACTGCAGCCAATGAAAAATAGACAAATGACAGATCGTCAAGCACGTCATAATGAAGAATTAGGATAAGGGACAGATCGTCAAGGACATCGTAACGAAGAAGGTTGATCGACAAAACTAACCAGCATCAAAATTGAGACTAGTTACCAACACTACATGTAAGGAAGGGAAGAGAGAGGGGAATTTTTTTTTCTTTTATTTCTTGGGTGGGTCCCACATGTAAGGAGTTCTGACTCAGCAATCAACGCGGTCAAAACCACTCCAGTTGAGTCAAAACCAGAGGGGGGTTGATTCCTAAACCGAGTGGTTAGTTCGGGGTGTGGGGTGTTGGGATTGCCAAAGGAGGAAGAAGGAACACACATATTTTCCGGCGCACATACGCCTCCGCCGCACGAACGGCGCTTTCTTTTCTTTCCGAGCACAAACTCGACTCGGTGGCACATACCACCATGGCGTGGCAACTCACCGGCACTATCCAGAGGAGCTCTCTCTCCCGCCGACCGGACGCACATCACGGTCCCGACGGAGACTACACTCATCTTCTGGCTCCTAGGCTCGGCTCATCCCGGCACCACTACAAGCAGTACATGAGGTGTCTTATACCCAGTGCACACGCACACCAGCACACGCACGCACACATCACCGGCCTGAACTCACGGCTACTAACCCATACACACACGCAAGTCACGCACGCACTAACTACCACTAAGCTAGCTACATGCACGGCGTCCATATCCATGCGCGCATCAGTTCCTCAACAGCCGGCACACACGACTTGGTAGGTGGCATGCAGCTGACCAACTCCACGTATGACCCGGCCAGCCGCTCCACTCTCATGTCAAAGATTATGCCTAACAATTTCCCCTGTAATCTTGACATGGCTGGTCATCGACCGTCGCCTTGAACGCCTCCGTCCAACGATGTGACATGCCGCCTACTCGCCGTTGCCGGAGTTGACGCTGCTGCCCCCATCGTCTTCGTCGTCGCCACGACCGCGGACTCGACCTGACGCACTGACGCCGGTCGCCACCGCCAAGGACTCGACCTGGCGCACTGATGCCGGTCACCGCCGTGCCTGCTTCTTCGTCTCCGGCGTCATACGCCGAGCTACTTCTCCGCCGGCGACACACGCCTGGCGTCCCTTGGCGACAAACGCCGTCGATGCCGTCGCGCTCAAACGCGAGCCTTCTCGGAGACCGCTTCATGGCGTCGCACCGCGCCGGTGCGGCCTCCGCTGCCGCAGCACCTTCATGCCGCCATGCCGCACGCAGCGCCTCTGCGGCCGCCGCGCTCGCCGCAGACTCACCGCGCGCCGCCTCCGCGTCCGCCATGGCATCCGCAACGCCGCGCACACACGGCTCGGAGCTTCGCGCAGTCGCCGACGAATGCCGCCATCTCCGGCACTGCGAACCGCTCCCAAGACAACCAAGCTCTGATACCAAATGTTGGGATTGCCAAAGGAGGAAGAAGGAACACACATATTTTCTGACGCACATACGCCTCCGCCGCACGAACGGCGCCACGCCGCACGAACGGCGCATTCTTTTCTTTCCGAGCACAAACTCAACTCGGTGGCACATACCACCATGGCGCGGCAACTCACCGGCACTATCCAGAGGAGCTCTCTCTCCCGCCGACCGGACGCACATCACGGTCCCGACGGAGACTACGCTCATCTTCTGGCTCCTAGGCTCGGCTCATCCCGGCACCACTACAAGCAGTACATGAGGTGTCTTATACCCAGTGCACCCGCACACCAGCACACGCACGCACACATCACCGGCCTGAACTCACGGCCACTAACCCATACACACACGCAAGTCACGCACGCACTAACTACCACTAAGCTAGCTACATGCACGGCGTCCATATCCATGCGCGCATCAGTTCCTCAACAGCCGGCACACACGACCTCGTAGCTAGCATGCAGCTGACCAACTCCACGTACGACCCGGCCAGCCGCTCCACTCTCATGTCAAAGATTATGCCTAACATGGGGCGACCGGTTTTGAAGTTGGGGTTGAATTTTAAACCGAGTGCAAAATTCAGAGTTGTAAAGTGGACTTTTCTCTCTGACTGAAATAGGTAAACCACCAATTAGTCTCACTTACAGTTCCATCACTAGTTAGTTAGGCAAGCACACCTACAGTTCCATCACTAGTTAGTTAGGCAAGTTAAACAGTTGAGCTGTAAGTAAATCCTCGGCACAATCGGCATCCTGATCATTTACTCTTGACTATTTTGTATCAGACAGAAATGAGAACTCACATAAAGAAGTAAATCACACAACTCCATATACAGATGCGAAACTAGTGCTCAGACAATGCAGAACTTCTGAAGGCTGGTTGACACACACACATTGCTTTGGGTTGGAGAATAAAAATCATTTTCAACGGTTTTTACTAAAGTGAACAAGAAATGGCTATAGCATTGCACAATTCAGTATTTCAGTATAGAGAGGTGATATACGTGCCTATACCCTAAGACCTGCTTCGACTGCATTATTGATTTCCAAAGTTGTATCGCAGGACAACGCGTCTATGAAGCTCAATCAACCCAACAATCTTAGTTGTGTCTGAAACACAACTACCTTTCATACAGATGCAATGGGAGAGCAAAATTTAGCATGCCTTTTATCATAGTGATTCCCCAATATCTGAACCGATTGAGTTGCATCCACCGGATAGTACAATTCCTATGTGGCTGTCACAGCGGCAAAAGACTGCCGAACCACACCTTTGGCCAACACTTCTTCCATGTCCAAATGAGTCTTCCAAGGAGACGATCTACAAACAGAAGTAACATCGTATGTGACATGAGCTTCCAACAGTATGTGTATTTGAAATAGGGGAGATAAGAAAAATTACTCCAACAGGGACTAGCCCCTGTGGCAATTTATTAAGAAGAAACAACCTTGCAGTTTTGCATGTTTTGCATCACCAGTTAGGCATGTTTTGCATGGGATGGGGTTGAACAACAAGCAAGTAAACCCTCTGCACAAGTGATGTCCTGATTTAATGCTGGCAATTCAGAAGAGAAATTGACCTCTTTCTCATGGATAGCAACGTGAAAATGATAATTTATTTGGCACAAAAAGTTCATTACTGCAGACAATCTTGCACTTTCCAGGGGAACAATAAGGTAATTATTTGGCACAAGGATTTATCTCCAGGTCTTGTTGGTGTACGCACAAGGAGTTGTCTCCAGGTCCAGGGGAAGCCCAACAATGGAGAGAAGGAATAAACAGGGGCACCTTTAATGGGGATGTGTGTCGGTAGAAGATTAGAGTACTGGGGGTACTACTTAAGTTAACGGCTATAATTAATACTAGCTGTTTATAATCGATCAGGTAGTTCAAGCTACCCTAGATTGGAACAATGAGTTGTGATGTGGTACTGGCTTACTGCTTATTATTAACAGTAGTAGTAGTTGTACTGGTTTATGTAGGATGAGAAATAATGCAAGGTGTGAACTAAGTAAACTACTTGTCCTTAATTTACTGTTTCCCATTGGAGAAAGAAAAAAACTCCTCAAACTGGCACCCTGGGTCCCTTCATAAATGGAGACAGCAGGAATCTCAATAATGGAAGCTCAATCATGGAGACAAGGAATAATAACCAGAGCCTTTATTGGGATTTTGGCCTTTTTACTTTGTTCTAAAGGAAGTTCTAACCACCATGTGTGCTAGTAGCAGAGTAGAGTACAGGGGGTACTACTTAAGTTGACTGCAATAATTGAAACTAATACTAGCTGTTTGTAATCGATCAGGTTGTTCAATCTACCATGGATTGAAATGGTGAGTTGTGACGTGCTAGCAGCTTACTAGTATCTATAATACTGATGTACCGTTGTTGTTTCAGTGGGTGATTCCACAGGGTTCTTCGCACGAAACTCCACCGACAGTACAGCTAGCGTTTGTGGACCAAACCAACAAGATTCTTAAATAGTTCGGAACCTGCATGTGACATATAATTACCCCAATGCTGAAACATGTCTATCAATAATCTCCAGCCCACCCAAAGCTATAATTATATGAGCTACCATATAAGGGAAGCACCCAGACAAACAGACAGACAGCACCAAAGCAACATCCAATTGTGCTGCTGGTGAAGATAAGATGGGGAGTACAACTGGAAGCTCAATGATTGGGACAAGGACTAATAATAACCAGGGCCTTTGATGAGAATTTGGCTTTCTTAACTACTCTGTTCTAAGTTGTAACCATGTGTGCTAGCAGAGTACTAGTACTGCTTAACTGTGATAACTAAAACTACTTGCTAGCTGTTTGTAATCAATCGATGAGGTTGTTCAAGCTACCAAAAGTGAGTTGTGATGCAATGGTAGCTTAAAACTGTACTATCTATCATGCTGCTGATGCATCCTCGTGTTTCCACATGGCAATAAATCCTAGAACCCCATGACAGAAGAGCATCACAAATACTACTCTAGTTCACTGGAAAAAAAATAGCGCGCTATAGCGTTTTGAGCATAGTCTCGCTAAATAAATCAGTGTACAATGTCTCGCTAATAACACGCTATAACGCGATATAGCACGCTAATAGCATATTTTAAGGGCGGTGCTATTTTGCTATAGCGCGTTATTTATTTCATTGCTCTAGTTTGGACCAAACTAACAATATTGTTAAAATACTAGTGTAGTTTGGAACCTGCATGTCAAATATAATAATTCCACCACAGAATTGAAATCTGACTAGCTAGCTACATAACAAATAGTTTGAAGTAAAGAAATGGGTAAGTAAAGCCATTTCTGCTCTAAACGCCCCTCCATTTATTAGCAAAATTACTGGAGTATGAAAGATCAGTCCACCGAGACAAGCAAGTATGGACCGTAGGCTACACAGTAGAGCAACATAGGAAGGAGGAGCGAAGCCACACATACCAACCAAAGCTCAGGGGTTTTGAACCGAAGCCATCCCCAGACCTGTGGAGGTCACGAGCGGCGGCGGCGCGTGCACAGGCCGGCCGTCCAGCCACCACGCCAAGCCATCGCCGTCCAGCGCGGACAACCACTGCGGCACCACGGACCCGCCTAGGGCGGGTTGGCCGCAGCCGGCGTCGAATCGATTGGTGGCGGATTAGCCGGCCGGAGTTCAGTAGTGGGGGATCTTTTTTTTTCTTCGAGATTATTATATTATTAATTATCCAACTGTTGACACCTGATTTTGGCACGATGCAAAATACAGTGAAGGTGGACTTAAGCGGCAAGATTTTCTATACGACAAAGTTCATATTGCCGGCATGAAAGGCTTGCCGGCATGGAATCTTACCGCCCGAGTAAAATGCTTGCCGGGGTGAAAGGTTTGCCAGCGAAGAAGCTTGTCAACACGAAAAGCTTGCCGGTACAGAAAGTTTGCCGGCATGAAATCTTGCCGCCTGATCGAAGAACTTGCCGGCGTAAAAAGGCTTGCCGGTCTTCAGTGCTTGCCGATTTCAGTAAAGATCCAAACAGACGGCCCGGCAAGGATGCGGCCCGGCAAGGCGAACAGCTGGCAAAGAGATGATCCGGCAAGGAGGCGACTCGACAAGATACTCCGGACGATCCAACGAAGCAACAGCCCGGCAAGGGGGTGATCCGGCAAGGAGATAGTCCGACAAGGAGATGACCCGGCAAGGGATGATCCGGCAGGACGACCCGACAAAATACCCTGATGATAGTTTCGGGAAGGTGACAGCTCAAGAGATTATTGGGCGCCGTGAAGATGATCCCAGACGGAGATGATTGCTTGCCGGCATGAGAAGCTTGTCGGCGTGGACAGCTTGTCGGCATGAAAGCTTGCCGGTGTGGGCTTGCCGGTGTGAGAGCTTGCTGGCATGGAGATCTTACCAGCGAACAGAAGATGAAGACGGGCTCGGAGGATTATCTAGAAGACCTCGGATGGAAAAGCGATCAACGGAAGGTTTGTTCGAAGCATACCAAATTGGTACTATATCTTAATCGGAGGTCATATGCACAGCCCACGCAAGCAGCAAGACAGAAGATGGGGCCAGATTCGGGCTGAATCCAAGTGGGACTAGAACTAGGACTCTAGGACGTGAATTAATGTAATTTTCTTGTAAGGAAAGCCTAGATGAATCCTTTGCTTGTACGGGAAGTCCAACCCCCTCTTAAATAGAAGAGGTGATGGCCGATTGGAACAACAACACAATCGAACAAATCAATACACTACTTTTTCATCTACGTTTTGTTCCCTACCCTCGTGTCTTCTTCCTCGTTCTTCGTCGTTCTTCGTGTTGGAGAGCTGTGAATCCCGTGGCCCTAGGGGCGAAAGAATCGACCTAGGGCAGCCCATTGCCGCCGTGCTCCCTGACGGGGTCCCTCCCGGGAGCGTGGGGCTTCGGGTCTTCAAAAGCGTCCTCCGGCTGTCTTGCGTATCGCGCTGCCGGTGGGACCTTCCTCGACGTGAGCTGCGGTGCATCACCCCCGGCGTCGAGGGTACGCGTGACGCGTTCGTGTGTCAACACACTTTTTGGCGACTCCGCTGGGGAACTTTGATCCATCATCATCATCCATCATGTCCAATCTTCCCAATCCCTCGGAAGTCGACGCCGATAACATCATCAACCCAATCTGGAGGAGTTATCGGCCAAGCATCGTCAAGCTTATGAGAAGTACAAGAAGGCGCGTGAAGAGAAGGAGTTGCAGGAGTTCCTTGGAAACTTCAAGAAGGACCGCCAAGGCAATATCACTCCGGTTGGAGAAATCAAGTTCCCTGCTCTTCAAGCCGAGCAGGTTAAACCTTATGTGAGTACTACCTTTTCTCCTGAGCTGTGGGCTGAGATTGACAGCCGTATTTCTGATAGCAATAATTTGATTTATCAAACCTTTTTAGAAAATAATAATGCTCAGAAGAATATGCCTAATATGCCTGCTAATATGGGAAACCCTAATGCAGCTTTGCCTATCTCATCGGCGCCCCCCATACCGATGAATTATTTTCCCACCCATACCAATCAAATTGTGGCTGCACCCCTCAATCCTGCTAGACCATCGCCGAACTATGGTTCGGTAAACACGCCGCAATTTATACCCACAGTTGCTAACCCTAATCCTCCTATGCCATCGCCACAAGCTTCATCGTCTACTATGGACGATGCTTTAGCTAACTTTAGAGAGGAGATGGCTAAGACGCTCCGAGAAAACTTTGGTGTTGAATTACCTCGGAATCGGATTTATCAAAAGCCGTATCCCGAGTACTATGATGCAATTTCGTGCCCTCCAGGGTATAAAATTCCAGATTTTGTTAAGTTCAATGGAGAGGGCACGAAAACTACATGGGAGGATGTTAGTCAATACTTAGCACAACTGGGTGAAGCAGGCAACGTAAAAGAACTGAAAGTGCGTTTATTTCCTTTGTCATTAACTGGTACTGCATTTTCATGGTTTTCCTCTTTACCGCATGGCTCTATTCGTGTTTGGTCGCAACTAGAGCAAAAATTTCATGATCACTTTTATAGCGGCGACAATGAACTTAAGTTGTCACATCTTACGTCGGTTAAGCAGAAGCATGATGAATCGGTCTCCGATTACGTCAAGAGATTTAGAGAGACAAAAAACCGGTGCTATAGTTTAGTGATAACTGAGAGAGACTTGGCTGATCTTGTGCTCAATGGTTTGAGAACTCACATTAGAGAGAAGCTAGAAGGCTATGAGTTTATAAGCATCAACCAGGTCCTACAAAGGGCTTTGGCTCATGAAAGCCGAAGCAAGGAGCTTAAAGAAGTGCATAGATATAAAACTGATCGTCCAAAGATGAATATGGTTGAATATGATAGTGATAACTCGGACGATGAGGGTAATATTTATGCTGCTGAGTTTGTTTGGCCCTCGAAGGCCAAACCTTTTACTTGTCATTATTTAAAGCCGATTCATAAAAATCATGATGATGAGATGAAATTTACTTTTAACATTGCTAAATGTGATAGAATATTTGATGCTTTGCTACAAGCTAAGATTATTAGAATATCTCATACTTTACCGCCGTTTGAAGAGCTGAAACGGCGTGCTTATTGCAAGTATCATAATTCTTTTTCTCATGCTACTAATGATTGCAATGTTTTTCGACGACAGATACAATCGGCCATTAATGACGGACGATTGAACTTTTCTGAAATGCAAGTTGATAAGCAGCCCTTCCCAATGAATACTCTGGATTTGGAGGGGAAAAGGTTACTCATTCGGCCGGAGGTGGCCGAATCTGCTAATAAAACTAATGTTGTCATTGGTGAGCTCAGGAAAAACAAAGATGGCGACAAGGTCCTGGGAAGGCAAGTGGTGCTTGACAAGCAACCCGATGGTGGATAGATAATCAAGATCACCGTCAAGAATCCTGCACTCGGGGGGCAACCACAAGAACAAGAGAATACTCGTGTCAAATTTGTTAAGCCCAAGAGTCCGGAAGTTGGCAAGTGGAAGCTGAATGAAGCCAAAGTGCAGCGCAAGAAAATCAAGCCAACTTTTGATATGTTGCTGTCCAAGTATGCTAATCAAGCGGCCAGCTCTAGCTCTAACCGGTCATCAAATTTGAAGCGACCAAGATCACCTCCAAGGCAGGAATTTCAGCATCGCACAAGGCCATATGGGTCGTGGGCGCCAAGACCATGGATGGTACCGCCTCCCTATGCGCCACACTACATGGGAGGGTTGAATGGAGGATGGGGGCAGCCCCCAATGGCCCCTTATGCTTTTCATCCAGGATGGGCAGAACCAAGGAGACCTAGCCGTGAGAGGTTTTCTTACCCCACACGAGGCCATTTGAACAATGGTGTCAATCGACCAATGCAGAATAATCAGGAAAGGATCAACAAGCAAGTATGGCGTGCCAAATCACCAAGCGCAGCGGTCGAGTCTGGAAAGGACAAAGAAAAAGTTGATGCCGGTTCACTCATCTTGGGCACTGAGACATTCACTATACAACAGCTGACTGTGCGGAACAACCCTACTGAGCCAATACTTGCTATCGCGCCAAAGCACTCGGCTACTGATCATGAAGCTAGCACAAGCAAGGCCAAGTTCAAAAATCCAAAGTACATGCAACCTAAGTGGTGTCCTCCAGGGCTAACAAAAACACAAAAGAGGAAACTACAGAGGTTAAGGAGTAACGAGATGGCAGAACAGGAGGCCGAAAAGCAAAGAGATGAGTGGTTCAATGACGTTCGGCCCATGGTACCTACAAAACAACTATGGGTGCCTAAGCAAATACAAAGTGCGGTGGTTTCTACATCTGTCACATCAGCACCTATACCACCCAGGAAGGACAATGCTACTGCTGTTACATCGTCTACAACGCCTATTGATTTCGTTTCGCCTGAACAGATCTCAGAATCAATGAAGAGGGCAAACTCAGACCCGGCAAGCTTGGCAGACCCGGCAAGCTCAGAAGGCCCGGCAAGCTCGGCAGACCCGGCAAGCTTGGCAGACCCGGCAAGCTCGGAAGGCCTGGCAAGCTCGGCAGACCCGGCAAGCTCGGCAGGCCCGGCAAGCCTAACACCGGCAGGCCCGGCAAGCCCGGCACCGAACACGCCCGAGGAGGAGGGCGATGTGGTAGATTGTGAGCCTACACCGGTACATGAAGGCATGGATATCAACATGGTGTTTTACTTACCTGCTGAGTTTCGTGCTATAGATGAAGAAGGGGAGGTGGCTCAGCTGGATTTTGGCCCTAAGAATGCAATATTTGAGAAGCCAAAAGAACCAGTGACGCACTTGAAACCGTTGTACCTCAGAGGCCATATCAATGGATCACCAATTACTCGAATGCTCGTTGATGGTGGTGCTATGGTGAATCTCATGCCCTATTCAGTCTTCAAGAAATTGGGTTTACCCGACGAAGGACTGATGAAGACCAATATGGTGCTTAATGGATTTGAAGGTAAAGAGAAAAACGAAGCCAAAGGTGTAATGTACGTGGAGCTTACGGTTGGGAGCAAAACTTTGGCTACTGCATTCTTTGTCGCCGAGGTGCAAGGTAACTACAACGTCATATTAGGCCGTGATTGGGTTCATGCAAACCAATGCGTGCCATCCACTATGCACCAGTTTTTAATTTAGTGGGTTGATGATGAAGTGGAAGTCATTCATGCGGATAATTCGGTTTGCGTTGCTTTAGCCGATACACCGGTAGATTGGCAATACCCCAATGCTGCTTGCTTGACGGGACGAGACTTATCAGAGTTTGATTTTCTCAGCGCCACCAAAAGCGGTTTCGTCCCCGTTTCTCTAATGCCGGTTGGTGGCAATCGGCCCCAAAGCACAATGTATTTAAATGGATCCTAACTCTGAGTGGCTACAATAGCGGCTTGTAGAATATCGGTCCAATGGGAATGATATGTACGAGTCTGTAGAAGAGTTAGATGATATGGATAAACTTGGGCAGGGTTTTACATCGGCCGATCCATTGGAAGAAATAGATATTGGAGATGGCTCAATTCCTAGTCCGACATTTGTAAACAAAAATTTGAAAGCCGATTGTAAAATCAAGTTAATCGAGCTATTGAAAGAATATGTTTGTTGCTTTGCATGGGAATATCATGAAATGCCACGTTTGAGCCGAGAGCTAGTGGAGCATCGGTTACCTATAAAAGCCGGTTTTAGACCGTACAAACAATCGGCTAGAAAGTTTAATCCAAGAATATATGACCGGATCAAGGAAGAGATCGGTCGTTTGCTTAAAGCTAATTTTATTAGATCATGCAGGTATGCCGAGTGGATTTCTAATATTGTGCCAGTGGAAAAGAAAGGCTCCGGCAAGTTGAGGGTGTGCATTGATTTCAGAGATTTGAATAGAGCTACACCCAAAGATGAGTATCCTATGCCTATAGCCGACATGCTTATTAATGATGCCTCTGGACATAAGGTCATTAGCTTTCTTGATGGCAATGCGGGGTACAACCAGATTTTCATGGCCGAAGAGGACATGTCCAAAACGGCTTTTCGGTGCCCCGGTTTCCTTGGTTGTTTGAGTGGACAGTAATGACTTTTGGATTGAAGAATGCAGGCGCCACATATCAGAGGGCTATGAATTTAATTTTTCATGATTTTCTCGGCGTTATACTTGAAGTCTATATTGATGATATTGTTGTCAAATCGGATGCTTTTGAATCTCACTTAGCCGATTTGCGTTTAGCTTTTGAAAGGATGAAGAAATATGGACTAAAGATGAATCCTTTGAAGTGTGCATTTGGCGTGTCCGCTGGCAAGTTTTTAGGTTTCATTATTCATGAAGATGGCATAGAGATTGATCCCAAAAGGATAGAAGCTATACGGAAAGTGGAGGCTCCAACATGCAAGAGAGATATGCAAAAATTCCTCGGTAAGGTCAATTATCTGAGGAGGTTCATAGCCAATTTGTCAGGGAAGGTTGATGCATTCACTCCTAAGCATAGAGAGCCCTTTAAACTTTACATTGCAGCCGAGGAAGGCGTTATTGGAGCTGTTTTGACTCAAGAAACCGAAGGAAAAGAGCATGCTATCAATTATTTGAGCCGACGTCTATTGGATGCCGAGACAAGGTATACGTTTATTGAAAAATTATGCCTATGCTTATACTATGCTTGCACAAAATTGAGACATTATCTAGTGCCAAGTTCTTGCATAGTAGCTTGTCAAACCGATGTCATTAAATACATGTTGCAAAGACCAATTCTTAGTGGTAGAATTGGTAAATGGGCTTATGCTTTAATTGAGTATGATTTGGCTTATGAATCTCTAAAATCCATGAAATGCCAAATTGTTGCTAATTTTATCGTTGAGCATCGGATTAATGACAAACAGGATATTGATATAAACCTTGTCTCGTTAATACCATGGAGATTATATTTTGACGGTTCAGTTTGTAGCAACGGCCAAGGTGTTGGTATTGCTTATATATCTCCTCATGGTGCCGTTTTTGAAGCCTCATGCCGCTTAGAGTATTTTTGCACAAATAATCAAGCCGAATATGAAGCATTGTTATTCGTTTTAGAGATGTTGCTGGCCATAGGTGCTACACATATTGAAGCTTTTGGTGATTCGTTATTAGTAGTACAACAAGTATCCAAAGTTTTTCAATGTTTAGACGAATCACTTAATGTTTATCTTGATAAATGTCTAGATATAATTTCTACTTTGGATCATTTTAGCATTGCTCATATATCTAGACATGATAATTGGAGAGCAAATGAGTTAGCACAACAAGCATCCGGCTATCATGTCAATCATGGCATGTTTCATATCTCTCAAAAGCCGATGTCTTGTCTTGCTAATATAGGAGAGGCCGAACCAGAGCCCACTGATTCGGTCACTAACAATACATCTAGTACAGGTGAAAATCATGATTGGAGGAACCCCATTATTGATTACTTGTGCAATCCGAGCAAAAGGGTGGACAGGGCTGTTCGGCGCATGGCTTTCAAATATACAATGAGAGACGATGGTCTTTATCGCCGAACAGTTCAAGATGTTCTTCTGAAGTGTCTGGACGAGGACCAAGCAAGAGTTGCTATGGGAGAGGTTCATGAAGGAATTTGTGGTACTCATCAGTCGGCTCCCAAGATGAAGTTGTTACTACGACGTGCTGGATTTTATTGGCCGACGATGATCAATGATTGCTTCAGGTATTATAAAGGGTGTGAAGCTTGTCAAAAATTTGGTGATATTCAGTTGGCTCCTGCTGCTATGTTACATCCTATTATCAAGCCGTGGCCTTTTAGAGGTTGGGGATTAGACTTTATTGGAGAAATTTATCCTTCCTCTTCGAAGGGGCATCGGTTCGTGTTGGTGGCAACTGACTATTTCACTAAGTGGTCTGAAGCAATACCTCTCAAGAATATGATGCATACGGAGGTAATTCAATTCATAAGTGAGCACATTATTCATAGATTCGGCATTCCGCAAACATTAACTACGGATCAAGGTTCATCTTTCATGTCACATCGAGTTAGAGAATTTGCCGAATCATATAAGATAAGATTGCTCAATTCCTCTCCGTATTATGCCCAAGCCAATGGACAAGCTGAGTCTAGCAATAAAATTTTGATCAAGCTCATCAAGAAGAAGATTGAAGATAACCCAAGGAGGTGGCATGAATTATTGTCCGAGGCTTTGTGGGCACATAGAATCTCAAGGCATGGTGCGACGAAGGTAACTCCATATGAGCTCGTGTATGGTCAAGAAGCTGTTTTACCGGTGGAAGTTAATTTGAATGCTTTGAGAATAGCCAAACAAAATGATTTATCGGCAGTGGACTTTTATAACTTGATGATGGACAACATTGATGAGGTTGCCGATAAACGTTTGACTGCATTAAAAGCCATAGAAAGGGACAAGTTGATGGTAGAAAGAGCTTACAATAAGAAGGTCAAGTTGAAGAATTTTCAGATTGGTGATCTTGTGTGGAAGGTGATTCTACCAATTGGTTCAAAGGACAGAAAATTCGGGAAGTGGTCTCCAAGCTGGGAAGGTCCTTTCAAGATTGCAAGAATAGTTCCCGGAAATTCATATTTGGTGGAATCCATGCAAGGAACATTGCTACCTCGAGCTCTCAATGGCAAATATTTGAAAAAGTATCACCCAAGCGTGTGGCAAGAAGCCTAAACAAACATGGCCGATATATGATTATCGCCCTGAGAAAAATAGATGGCCGATGGAGTGTTGACATCGTCCTTAGAACAAGTGATGCAAATTATTTTTCGGCACACAAACTTTGCCGAAAAACAAGGGGGCATGTGTTGACACCTGATTTTGGCACGATGCAAAATACAGTGAAGGTGGACTTAAGCGGCAAGATTTTCTATACGAGAAAGTTCATATTGCCGGCATGAAAGGCTTGCCGGCATGGAATCTTACCGCCCGAGTAAAATGCTTGCCGGGGTGAAAGGTTTGCCAGCGAAAAAGCTTGTCAACACGAAAAGCTTGCCGGTACAGAAAGTTTGCCGGCATGAAATCTTGCCGCCTGATCGAAGAACTTGCCGGCGTAAAAAGGCTTTCCGGTCTTGAGTGCTTGCCGATTTCAGTAAAGATCCAAACAGACGGCCCGGCAAGGATGCGGCCCGGCAAGGCGAAGAGCTGGCAAAGAGGCAACTCGACAAGATACTCCAGACGATCCAACGAAGCAACAGCCCGGCAAGGGGGTGATCCGGCAAGGAGACAGTCCGACAAGGAGATGACCCGGCAAGGGATGATCTGGCAGGACGACCCGGCAAAATACCCTGATGATAGTTTCGGGAAGGTGACAGCTCAAGAGATTATTGGGCGCCATGAAGATGATCTCAGACGAAGATGATTGCTTGCCGGCATGAGGAGCTTGACGGCGTGGACAGCTTGTCGGCATGAAAGCTTGCCGGTGTGGGCTTGCCGGTGTGAGAGCTTGCCGGCATGGAGATCTTACCAGCGAACAGAAGATGAAGACGGGCTTGGAGGATTATCTAGACGACCTCGGATGGAAAAGCGATCAACGGAAGGTTTGTTCGAAGCATACCAAATTGGTAATATATCTTAATCGGAGGTCATATGCACGGCCCACGCAAGGAGCAGGACAGAAGATGGGGCCAGATTCGGGCTGAATCCAAGTGGGACTAGAACTAGGACTCTAGGACGTGAATTAATGTAATTTTCTTGTAAGGAAAGCCTAGATGAATCTTTTGCTTGTACGGGAAGTCCAACCCCCTCTTAAATAGAAGAGGTGATGGCCGATTGGAACAACAACACAATCGAACAAATCAATACACTACTTTTTCATCTACGTTTTGTTCCCTACCCTCGTATCTTCTTCCTCGTTCTTCGTCGTTCTTCGTGTTGGAGAGCTGCGAATCCCGAGGCCCTAGGGGCGAGCGAATCGACCTAGGGCAGCCCATTGCCGCCGTGCTCCCTGACGGGGTCCCTCCTGGGAGCGTGGGGCTTCGGGTCTTCAAAAGCGTCCTCCGGCTGTCTTGCGTATCGCGCTGCCGGTGGGACCTCCCTCGACGTGAGCTGCGGTGCATCACCCCCGGCATCGAGGGTACGCGTGACGCGTTCGTGTGTCAACACCAACGTGTGCGCGTGCGTGCTTGGATTGTGGGCTGGGCTAGGCCCAAAATAGAACACGAGTAGTAACAAAGTGCATGTCACGGGGATTGTCAAAAGAAAAAAAGAGTGCATGTCATGCGTGGGCTAATCTTTCTGCACTACTTAGTTTAGTTGCTTTTAAATTTCTGAAAGATGGGGTTTGGAGCTAGATCAAGGGGTGGATGGAGAAGCTTCTCTCATCAGGAGGTAAAGAAGTCTTTATTAAATCAGTGGCACAAGCCGTCCCGGTTTACTCTATGTCCTGCTTCAAGCTCCCTCGTGGCCTAAGTGAGCATATCAATTCTCTGATTCGGAAATTTTGGTGGGGCAGTAAGGAGGAACAGAGAAAACCAAGATGGGTTTCATGGAGCATGATGATGAGGCCGAAATTTTGTGGGGATTTAGGCTTCCGTGACATAGAATTATTTAACCTAGCTCTCCTTGCTAGCCAGCTTCTCTCAGTGTTCTAAAGGCAAAATACCACCCATCTTGTGGTATCTTGCATGCTGAACTGGGTGCGGCCCCTTCTCAGATTTGGAGGTCCATCCTTGAAGGCCGTGATGTTCTTGTACAAGGGTTGATACGACCCATCGGTGATGGTCAAACCACTCACATTTGGCAGCAAAATTGGATCCCTAGAGCCTCGAATATGCGACCGATCATCAGCTGGGTCCCCAACCCACCGGATCATGTAGGTGAACTGATATTGGCCAATGCTGAGTGGGACCGAGCCACTATTGCTGAGGTCTTCTTACCAACGGACGCCGATGCTATACTCTCCATACCACTTCGCACAAAACAGATAGATAACTTTTGGTCATGGGTGCACGAGAAGAACGGAGTTTTTTCGTTCGATCAGCCTACCGTATGCTCGTTGACACTAAAATGAGAAGAGAAACATGGCTCGAGGGCCGGCCAAATTTGTCGAACACTGAAGGTGAGCAAAAGGCCTGGGCAAAGCTTTGGAAAGACGATGCTCCATCAAAGGTAAAAAATTTCTTATGGAGGCTAGCCCAACAATCTATTCCTACTGCTGATCTCTTACACAACCGGAATATGTCTACAAGTACTAGCTGCGGTTTGTGTGGGGCTGAGGATTTGTGGCAACACTCCTTGCTCCATTGCAACATAGCACGGTTTGTTTGGGCCCTACAAGATCTTGATCTTCTGGAAGCCCTGAATAACACCACAGAACCGGACGTAAAGAGATGGATTTTCACTCTAATGGACATGCTATCCCAGGCTGAGTTCATCCAGGTACTGGTGACTTTGTGGGGCGATTTGGTTTGCTAGAAGGCAGGTGCTCCACGAACATATCTTCCAGAGCCCTCTTGCTACTCACAATTTTATCATGAAGTACATACGGGAGTTGGATGATTGCAAGCCAAGGAAATTGCCTAGTGTGGCTGCTGCACCACAAAGACAAGCTCGGCCAAGATGGATCCCGCCTCCACCGGGGATGGCGAAAATCAGGGTGGATGGAGCTGTATCACGAAATCAAAATGAAGGCACGTTTAGTGCGGTTTGCAGGGACTCATCTGGCACCTACTTGGGATCTTCAGTGATCAAGAGTCCAGGTATAATGGATCCAGTGACACTGGAGGCGCTAACATGTCGAGAGGCACTTGCACTAGCAATGGATTTATCGTTATCGCATGTGGTTGTTGCTTCTGACTGCCAAGATGTAGTACACGATATTAAACATCACACAGGAGGCTTGTATGCGAGCATCATTAAGGAGATCACAGAGACGTCCAAGCAATTTCGCCATTGTTCCTTCATCTTCGAAGGGAGAGATTCCAATCTCGAGGCCCATAGCCTTGCTAAACATTCTTCTGGTCTGGATGTTGGGCGCCACATTTGGCTCCTAAACCCGCCAGACTTACATTGTATCAACATGAACATTATTGATTAATAAAGCAAGTGTGTTTAGATTAAAAAAAATAGTTTAGTTGCTCCCTCAAAAAAAAGAGTGCTCTTCACACATCCTCAATGAAAAAAAAGAGTGCTCTTCTTTACACGAAACACCGGCTTGAACGAGTAAATTCATGTACAAAACTGTGACCACACAGTAGACCAAAACCAATATGAATGTAAGCTAACAGTTTCAAACTCGTAAAATGTTTATGGATGTACATGGTCATAACCATAACTCACACTCTCTCTCGTCTCCCACGTCTCTCCAAAGAAAGGCGGCTAGGTTTTTCGCATAAGTGCCTGATGGTGTCCTGGACTAGGGGGTACTCACCATGTCGTCTCTCGGTCAGGAGGACCGGGCCGAGGACCCCCGTGGCGGTTCATTAGCGGGCCACTTCGGGTAGCCCAAGACGCATACAAGGCAGATTCCCGGGGACTGCATAGACAGCCCAATCCGATGCGTCGAAGTACTCCGTGGAGATACCGACGACTTCCTCAGACCTTACGCCATTATATGCATCGATTTTGACTTGTGTCTTGGGTCAATAGCTGGGTTTCCTGGCTCCTAGTTTACCCCTTACGTTTCCGCATGTTCGGCTAAGGGCGTACCGGGAGCACCTATGTGATTGTTACTTCTGGTTGAACCACTTAGGTACCTTAGGTGGGTGAAACCGAAAGCTGACTGTTACAATATGCGCACAATCGGTCGGCAGGTCATGAATAGTACAATCATTAGGGGTTGTTTGCGTAAGGCACATACTTTTCTTGGAAAAAGCCGAATTTGTGCTCGGCTTTGACTGAGGTTGCAGCCGGTTGCCGAGGTCACGGACCGAACCGGGGGCTATTTACTTGCCCATTACATACATGCTCTCTGACAAGTGTATGATTAGGCCTTACAGGTCGGATTGCCTGGTTTTCTGAACCCAGCCGCCTCCGGGCACCGCAATGTCAGCTATGGGCTGACATCGAAAAACACTCTAAGAAATTATCTTAGAGGTAGAAGCCGAAGACTAGCTAACTACGCATTTAAAAGTCAAGATTGAGTCAAAATAATAAGTTTCGAAAGGCGGATGTTGAAGCTCGGATAATGCGTCTACAGCATCGCCCGAAGTCTGGCAAGTGCCTTCCCAAGTAGCCGATTCCTTCAACACCGCGATCCACGCCGGCTTCTTGCAGGTGACCGACGGGTCCCGTAGAGTCGGTCTGGGGGCTGTTATAGCAAAAATCGCCACGTCGGCATCTTGCAGGTGACCGACGGGTCCCGCGGAGCCGGCCTGGGGGCGATTAAAGCAAAGATATCCATGACGGCATCTCGCAGGTCGACCGGCAGGTCCCGCAGAGCCAGCATGGGGGCTGTTAAAGCCTATGCCTCTCACGGCTAAATTATCTCCACGCCGACGTCTCGCATGTCGACCAACAGGTCCCACAGAGCCGGCCTGGGTTATACTGAGTTATAATTTTGCTCGGGAAAGATCTTTTCGGACCTGCAGTTCGGCATCTTCCCTGCCAAGCTACACCTCGGCGTTGGCGAAACACACACGATAGCTGAACTAGTTCCCGAGGAGATGCTATCCTAGGGTCAGTCATGTTGCGCAACCCAAGTCTCGGGGGCTACTGCAGTGACGACTCAATGCAGAAATTTTAAGTGCAATGCAGTTTCCTAGGAGATTACGATCCTTAGGTCGTTCGGCCGCACTAGACCTGAGTCTCGGGGGCTACTGCACACCATGCTTTTCCTAAAGTATGCTGCCTAGTAAGGACTTGATCCTCAAGCCGATTTTGCTAATCGACCTAAGTCTCTGGGGCTACTGGGATCAGCGGTTTTATGCTATCCTTCAGTTGCATACCGGACTTTGAGCCGGCACACACCTTGAGGGCTACTGGATATACATCTCGGCAGAGAATAAATTGCACCAATCGGAAAAAATTCCGCGAAAAATCAGCCCGAAACTGAGGTGGTGCACCACTTCGAAAGCAGTTTGGTATGAAGGTCAGCTACGAGTGGCTGGCTACACAGGAGACTTTTCCGGCGTGATGCTTGGCTTAGCTCCTTCAACTTTTTCAAGACCGAGGTGGTCTATGTCACCTCAGATTCAGTCTGGCATTGGAGCTCGGCTTGTATCCGGCGTTGGAGCTCGGCTGCAAGAGGATACTGCCGCACGAGAAATTTTTTAAACCCGAGGTGTGGCATGAAAATAATAAAGGGTCTGATAAAGGCTAAGGAAACCTAGGAGGGGCTCCTCGAATGCCCGACATGTGAACTCTTCGGATACACCTCGGCGATCCTCGAGATCCGAGATGAGAAGATTTGTTGAACCTGCTTTCAAGACCGACGACCGAAGACGAAGAGCAGTTCGGAAGAACCGAGGAGCGTCCGCAACTAGAAGACCGGTTCATGGGCTATTGATGGTGTCCTGAACTAGGGGGTACTCACCATGTCGTGTCTCGTCCAGGAGGGCCGGGCCAAGGACCCCCGTGGCATTTCATTAGCGGGCCACTTCGGGCAGCCCATGACGCATACAAGGCAGATTTCACAAGACTTGGCGCACAAGACGAGGACTCTTCTAAATCCTAGGCCTCCGATACATTATATAAACCGAGGCCAGACTAGTCGATAGATCATATTCTAGAGATTCTAGACATCCTAGAGATTCATTCACACATACGATCTCGAGGTAGATCAACATGTACTCTGTACCCCATCCATAATCAATACAACAAAGCAAGACGTAGGGTTTTACCTCTTCGAGAGGGCCCGAACCTGGGTAGACACTGTGTCTCTTCTTCGTCATGTTAGCATCGTGCTAAGATCACCTGTTCGGGACCCCCTAACTGAGATCTGCCGGATTCCACTCCTTCAGTGCCCCGCCACCACCGGTTCCCTGGCATATGGGCGCCCTCCGACGCGAAGGAAGTGGGGAGTGGGGGGGACGCCAATTTGGGGTTGGCCTTGCTTGGGTCACCCTAGCTCTAGCTAGAGATCAGTCTACGTGTCTAGCCGGAGGTGACGAGACGATGGCGTCATGGCGTCAAGCGAGCGATGGGGAGAAGGTGGATGAGTGACTCATGGTGGCGGTGCGGGGGACGTGTGGAGGGCATGGGCAGCCAATCAGTTTTCATCTTCTTCTTTTTTTGTGTTTTTCTTTATGGTTTTCTTTTTTTTTCTTTTTCTCGTTGTCTTTTTCTTTTTTTATTTTTTCAATAAATGTCTACTTTTTTCAATACATGTTGTACATTTTTTGTATACACGTGGAACATTTTTCTGATTCAAATTGAATATTTGTCAAATGTAAGATGAACATTTTTTCAATACATGTTTTGAACATTTTTTTAATACATGTCAAACATTTTTCAAATACACACTGAACATTTTTTTGAATGGTACGTAACATTTCTTAAAATTATGTGAACATTTTTTTACAATGTATAAACATTTTTTCAAATACATGTTTGAACATTTTTTTGAATAAATATTAAACATTTTCAAATACACGTTGAACATTTTTTTGAATGGTACGATTTTTTTTAAATTACGTCAACATTTTCTTACATTGTATTAACATTTTTTTAAAATTTCACAAACATATTTTTGAAACGCGTGAACATTTATTTAAATGTCATGAACATCTTTTTGAATGGTACGAAACATTTTTTATAAATTACGCGAACAGTTGGTTTACATTGTATAAACTCTTTCTTAAAAGATGGGATGAACATATTTTTTGACATGCGTGAACATTTTTTTAATGGTACGAATATTTATTTAAAGTTGTGTGAACATTTCTTTTACACTGCACAAACTTTATTTAAATGTGGGATGAACACTTTTCAAAATTTAAGTAATTATTTTTGGAATATATGTATATGGAATACTTTAGAAATATAAACAAAGTAAAAAAGAAAAAAGGAACAAACGAGCAAACCTGCTACTGGGCCGGCCCACTAGGTGCGTTCCTTGAGGCGACGCAGAGGTAGCTCTCGTAGCAAGCGAGGTATAGCCGTGCCCCTCATCAGTTTTTCACTAAAAAAGAAAAAGGAAACATACTGCTCTTTACACAAACATAAAAGGCCGCCACCCAGTCAACTCATCTAAATCTAGATCCACCTCGAAACAGAAGATTGGCATCATATCATTCACCGTGGATGCCCACAAGAACCATATCAGTGAATTTTTTTTTTTGCGGGAGATACCAGTGATTCGCTGATACATATACAGTTGACTATGGAGCATTGGTATGGATTTTGGTGTAGTATTGGTATGGATTTTAGTGGAGACCACACGGGCCGTTAGTGGACCAAAAGGCGCGACGGGCAAAAAATGGCCTAGATGCAACATGGGCCTCTAAGTGACCAAAATGCCCGACGGGCCGACAATGGCCCGGAGGCTACATGGGCCGTTAGTGGACAAAAAGTTGCGACGGGCCGAAAATGGCCCAGTGTAAACACAGGCCGTTAATGGACCAAAAGACACCACGGGGGCAGAAATGGCCTAGAGACAAGACGGACCATAAATTGGCTGAAATGTACCACGTGCCCTGTATGGCCTCAAGCCTTGACGGGCCGTAAACGGGCCGGAATATACAAAAGGCCGCAAATGGCACAGTAGCATCATGGGCCGTAATTGGGCCGAAATGCATCACGGGGCCGTAAAGGAAGTACTGGCCTAAATTAAAAAAAGATACCATGGGCCACACATGGGCCCAAAGTATCAACGAGCTGGAACCAAATTAGCTGGCCCACGGGCCTGTAATGGGCTGAATTCATAAATGTCCTAACGGGCCGTGTGTACCAGGGCCGTAAATGGGCTATATGCAAGTAGGTGAACTGATATTGGCCAATGCTGAGTGGGACCGAGCCACTATTGCTGAGGTCTTCTTACCAACGGACGCCGATGCTATACTCTCCATACCACTTTGCACAAAACAGATAGATAACTTTTGGTCATGGGTACACGAGAAGAACGGAGTTTTTTTCGTTCGATCAGCCTACCGTATGCTCGTTGACACTAAAATGAGAAGAGAAACATGGCTCGAGGGCCGGCCAAATTTGTCGAACACTGAAGGTGAGCAAAAGGCCTGGGCAAAGCTTTGGAAAGACGATGTTCCATCAAAGGTAAAAAATTTCTTATGGAGGCTAGCCCAACAATCTATTCCTACTGGTGATCTCTTACACAACCGGAATATGTCTACAAGTACTAGCTGCGGTTTGTGTGGGGCTGAGGATTTGTGGCAACACTCCTTGCTCCATTGCAACATAGCACGGTTTGTTTGGGCCCTACAAGATCTTGATCTTCTGGAAGCCCTGAATAACACCACAGAACCGGACGCAAAGAGATGGATTTTCACTCTAATGGACATGCTATCCCAGGCTGAGTTCATCCAGGTACTGGTGACTTTGTGGGGCGATTTGGTTTGCTAGAAGGCAGGTGCTCCACGAACATATCTTCCAGAGCCCTCTCGCTACTCACAATTTTATCATGAAGTACATACGGGAGTTGGATGATTGCAAGCCAAGGAAATTGCCTAGTGTGGCTGCTGCACCACAAAGACAAGCTCGGCCAAGATGGATCCCGCCTCCACCGGGGATGGCGAAAATCAGGGTGGATGGAGCTGTATCACGAAATCAAAATGAAGGCACGTTTAGTGCGGTTTGCAGGGACTCATCTGGCACCTACTTGGGATCTTCAGTGATCAAGAGTCCAGGTATAACGGATCCAGTGACGCTGGAGGCGCTAACATGTCGAGAGGCACTTGCACTAGCAATGGATTTATCGTTATCGCATGTGGTTGTTGCTTCTGACTGCCAAGATGTAGTACACGATATTAAACATCACACAGGAGGCTTGTATGCGAGCATTATTAAGGAGATCACAGAGACGTCCAAGCAATTTCGCCATTGTTCCTTCATCTTCGAAGGGAGAGATTCCAATCTCGAGGCCCATAGCCTTGCTAAACATTCTTCTGGTCTGGATGTTGGGCGCCACATTTGGCTCCTAAACCCGCCAGACTTACATTGTATCAACATGAACATTATTGATTAATAAAGCAAGTGTGTTTAGATTAAAAAAAATAGTTTAGTTGCTCCCTCAAAAAAAAGAGTGCTCTTCACACATCCTCAATGAAAAAAAAGAGTGCTCTTCTTTACACGAAACACCGGCTTGAACGAGTAAATTCATGTACAAAACTGTGACCACACAGTAGACCAAAACCAATATGAATGTAAGCTAACAGTTTCAAACTCGTAAAATGTTTATGGATGTACATGGTCATAACCATAACTCACACTCTCTCTCGTCTCCCACGTCTCTCCAAAGAAAGGCGGCTAGGTTTTTCGCATAAGTGCCTGATGGTGTCCTGGACTAGGGGGTACTCACCATGTCGTCTCTCGGTCAGGAGGGCCGGGCCGAGGACCCCCGTGGCGGTTCATTAGCGGGCCACTTCGGGCAGCCCAAGACGCATACAAGGCAGATTCCCGGGGACTGCATAGACAGCCCAATCCGATGCGTCGAAGTACTCCGTGGAGATACCGACGACTTCCTCAGACCTTACGCCATTATATGCATCGATTTTGACTTGTGTCTTGGGTCAATAGCTGGGTTTCCTGGCTCCTATGTTTACCCCTTACGTTTCCGCATGTTCGGCTAAGGGCGTACCGGGAGCACCTATGTGATTGTTACTTCTGGTTGAACCACTTAGGTACCTTAGGTGGGTGAAACCGAAAGCTGACTGTTACAATATGCGCACAATCGGTCGGCAGGTCATGAATAGTACAACCATTAGGGGTTGTTTGCGTAAGGCACATACTTTTCTTGGAAAAAGCCGAATTTGTGCTCGGCTTTGACTGAGGTTGCAGCCGGTTGCCGAGGTCACGGACCGAACCGGGGGCTATTTACTTGCCCATTACATACATGCTCTCTGACAAGTGTATGATTAGGCCTTACAGGTCGGATTGCCTGGTTTTCTGAACCCAGCCGCCTCCGGGCACCGCAATGTCAGCTAAGGGCTGACATCGAAAAACACTCTAAGAAATTATCTTAGAGGTAGAAGCCGAAGACTAGCTAACTACGCATTTAAAAGTCAAGATTGAGTCAAAATAATAAGTTTTGAAAGGCGGATGTTGAAGCTCGGATAATGCGTCTACAGCATCGCCCGAAGTCTGGCAAGTGCCTTCCCAAGTAGCCGATTCCTTCCACACCGCGATCCACGCCGGCTTCTTGCAGATGACCGACGGGTCCCGCAGAGTCGTCCTGGGGGCTGTTATAGCAAAAATCGCCACGTCGGCATCTTGCAGGTGACCGACGGTCCCGCAGAGCCGGCCTGGGGGCTGTTAAAGCAAAGATATCCATGACGGCATCTCGCAGGTCGACCGGCAGGTCCCGCAGAGCCAGCATGGGGGTTGTTAAAGCCTATGCCTCTCACGGCTAAATTATCTCCACGCCGACGTCACGCATGTCGACCAACAGGTCCCACAGAGCCGGCCTGGGTTATACTGAGTTATAATTTTGCTCGGGAAAGATCTTTTCGGACCTGCAGTTCGGCATCTTCCCTGCCAAGCTGCACCTCGGCGTTGGCGAAACACACACGATAGCTGAACTAGTTCCCGAGGAGATGCTATCCTAGGGTCAGTCATGTTGCCCAACCCAAGTCTCGGGGGCTACTGAAGTGACGACTCAATGCAGAAATTTTAAGTGCAATGCAGTTTCCTAGGAGATTACGATCCTTAGGTCGGTCGGCTGCACTCGACCTGAGTCTCGGGGGCTACTGCACACCATGCTTTTCCTAAAGTATGCTGCCTAGTAAGGACTTGATCCTCAAGCCGATTTCGCTAATCGACCTAAGTCTCAGGGGCTACTGGGATCAGCGGTTTTATGCTATCCTTCAGTTGCATACCGGACTTTGAGCCGGCACACACCTTGAGGGCTACTGGATATACATCTCGGCAGAGAATAAATTGCACCAATCGGAAAAAATTCCGCGAAAAATCAGCCCGAAACTTAGGTGGTGCACCACTTCGAAAGCAGTTTGGTATGAAGGTCAGCTACGAGTGGCTGGCTACACAGGAGACTTTTCCGGCGTGATGCTTGGCTTAGCTCCTTCTACTTTTTCAAGACCCAGGTGGTCTATGTCACCTCGGATTCAGTCTGGCATTGGAGCTCGGCTTGTATCCGGCGTTGGAGCTCGGCTGCAAGAGGATACTGCCGCACGAGAAATTTTCTAAACCCGAGGTGTGGCATGAAAATAATAAAGGGTCTGATAAAGGCTAAGGAAACCTAGGAGGGGCTCCTCGAATGCCCGACATGTGAACTCTTCGGATACACCTCGGCGATCCTCGAGATCCGAGATGAGAAGATTTGTTGAACCTGCTTTCAAGACCGACGACCGAAGACGAAGAACAGTTCGGAAGAACCGAGGAGCGTCCGCAACTAGAAGACCGGTTCATGGGCTATTGATGGTGTCCTGGACTAGGGGGTACTCACCATGTCGTGTCTCGTCCAGGAGGGCCGGGCCAAGGACCCCCGTGGCATTTCATTAGCGGGCCACATCGGGCAGCCCATGACGCATACAAGGCAGATTTCACAAGACTTGGCGCACAAGACGAGGACTCTTCTAAATCCTAGGCCTCCGATACATTATATAAACCGAGGCTAGACTAGTCGATAGATCATATTCTAGAGATTCTAGACATCCTAGAGATTCATTCACACATACGATCTCGAGGTAGATCAACATGTACTCTGTACCCCATCCATAATCAATACAACAAAGCAAGACGTAGGGTTTTACCTCTTCGAGAGGGCCCGAACCTGGGTAGACACTGTGTCTCTTCTTCGTCATGTTAGCATCGTGCTAAGATCACCTGTTCGGGACCCCCTAAGTGAGATCTGCCGGATTCCACTCGTTCAGTGCCCCGCCACCACCGGTTCCCTGGCATATGGGCGCCTTCCGACGCGAAGGAGGTGGGGAGTGGGGGGGACGCCAATTTGGGGTTGGCCTTGCTTGGGTCACCCTAGCTCTAGCTAGAGATCAGTCTACGTGTCTAGCCGGAGGTGACGAGACGATGGCGTCATGGCGTCAAGCGAGCGATGGGGAGAAGGTGGATGAGTGACTCATGGTGGCGGTGCGGGGGACGTGTGGAGGGCATGGGCAGCCAATCAGTTTTCATCTTCTTTTTTTGTGTGTTTTTCTTTATGGTTTTCTTTTTTTTTCTTTTTCTCGTTGTCTTTTTCTTTTTTTCTTTTTTCAATAAATGTCTACTTTTTTCAATACATGTTGTACATTTTTTGTATACACGTGGAACATTTTTCTGATTCAAATTGAATATTTCTCAAATGTAAGATGAACATTTTTTCAATACATGTTTTGAACATTTTTTTAATACATGTCAAACATTTTTCAAATACACACTGAACATTTTTTTGAATGGTACGTAACATTTCTTAAAATTATGTGAACATTTTTTTACAATGTATAAACATTTTTTCAAATACATGTTTGGACATTTTTTTGAATAAATATTAAACATTTTCAAATACACGTTGAACATTTTTTTGAATGGTACGATTTTTTTTTAAATTACGTCAACATTTTCTTACATTGTATTAACATTTTTTTTAAATTTCACAAACATATTTTTGAAACGCGTGAACATTTATTTAAATGTCATGAACATCTTTTTGAATGGTACGAAACATTTTTTTTAAATTACGCGAACAGTTGGTTTACATTGTATAAACTCTTTCTTAAAAGATGGGATGAACATATTTTTTGACATGCGTGAACATTTTTTTAATGGTACGAATATTTATTTAAAGTTGTGTGAACATTTCTTTTACACTGCACAAACTTTATTTAAATGTGGGATGAACACTTTTCAAAATTTAAGTAATTATTTTTGGAATATATGTATATAGAATACTTTAGAAATATAAACAAAGTAAAAAAGAAAAAAGGAACAAACGAGCAAACCTGCTACTGGGCCGGCCCACTAGGTGCGTTCCTTGAGGCGACGCAGAGGTAGCTCTCGTAGCAAGCGAGGTATAGCCGTGCCCCTCATCAGTTTTTCACTAAAAAAGAAAAAGGAAACAGACTGCTCTTTACACAAACATAAAAGGACGCCACCCAGTCAACTCATCTAAATTTAGATCCACCTCGAAACAGAAGATTGGCATCATATCATTCACCGTGGATGCCCACAAGAACCATATCAGTGATTTTTTTTTTTTGCGGGAGATAGCAGTGATTCGCTGATACATATACAGTTGACTATGGAGTATTGGTATGGATTTTGGTGTAGTATTGGTATGGATTTTAGTGGAGACCACACGGGCCGTTAGTGGACCAAAAGGCGCGACGGGAAAAAAATGGCCTAGAGGCAACATGGGCCTCTAAGTGACCAAAATGCCCGACGGGCCGACAATGGCCCGAAGGCTACATGGGCCGTTAGTGGACAAAAAGGTGCGACGGGCCGAAAATGGCCCAGTGTAAACACAGGCCGTTAATGGACCAAAAGACACCACGGGGGCAGAAATGGCCTAGAGACAAGACGGACCATAAATTGGCTGAAATGTACCACGTGCCCTGTATGGCCTCAAGCCTTGACGGACCGTAAACGGGCCGGAATATACAAAAGGCCGCAAATGGCACAGTAGCATCATGGGCCGTAATTGGGCCGAAATGCATCACGGGGCCGTAAAGGAAGTACTGGCCTAAATTAAAAAAAGATACCATGGGCCACACATGGGCCCAAAGTATCAACGAGCTGGAACCAAATTAGCTGGCCCACGGGCCTGTAATGGGCTGAATTCATAAATGTCCTAACGGGCCGTGTGTACCAGGGCCGTAAATGGGCTATATGCAAGTAGGTGAACTGATATTGGCCAATGCTGAGTGGGACCGAGCCACTATTGCTGAGGTCTTCTTACCAACGGACGCCGATGCTATACTCTCCATACCACTTTGCACAAAACAGATAGATAACTTTTGGTCATGGGTACACGAGAAGAACGGAGTTTTTTTCGTTCGATCAGCCTACCGTATGCTCGTTGACACTAAAATGAGAAGAGAAACATGGCTCGAGGGCCGGCCAAATTTGTCGAACACTGAAGGTGAGCAAAAGGCCTGGGCAAAGCTTTGGAAAGACGATGTTCCATCAAAGGTAAAAAATTTCTTATGGAGGCTAGCCCAACAATCTATTCCTACTGGTGATCTCTTACACAACCGGAATATGTCTACAAGTACTAGCTGCGGTTTGTGTGGGGCTGAGGATTTGTGGCAACACTCCTTGCTCCATTGCAACATAGCACGGTTTGTTTGGGCCCTACAAGATCTTGATCTTCTGGAAGCCCTGAATAACACCACAGAACCGGACGCAAAGAGATGGATTTTCACTCTAATGGACATGCTATCCCAGGCTGAGTTCATCCAGGTACTGGTGACTTTGTGGGGCGATTTGGTTTGCTAGAAGGCAGGTGCTCCACGAACATATCTTCCAGAGCCCTCTCGCTACTCACAATTTTATCATGAAGTACATACGGGAGTTGGATGATTGCAAGCCAAGGAAATTGCCTAGTGTGGCTGCTGCACCACAAAGACAAGCTCGGCCAAGATGGATCCCGCCTCCACCGGGGATGGCGAAAATCAGGGTGGATGGAGCTGTATCACGAAATCAAAATGAAGGCACGTTTAGTGCGGTTTGCAGGGACTCATCTGGCACCTACTTGGGATCTTCAGTGATCAAGAGTCCAGGTATAACGGATCCAGTGACGCTGGAGGCGCTAACATGTCGAGAGGCACTTGCACTAGCAATGGATTTATCGTTATCGCATGTGGTTGTTGCTTCTGACTGCCAAGATGTAGTACACGATATTAAACATCACACAGGAGGCTTGTATGCGAGCATTATTAAGGAGATCACAGAGACGTCCAAGCAATTTCGCCATTGTTCCTTCATCTTCGAAGGGAGAGATTCCAATCTCGAGGCCCATAGCCTTGCTAAACATTCTTCTGGTCTGGATGTTGGGCGCCACATTTGGCTCCTAAACCCGCCAGACTTACATTGTATCAACATGAACATTATTGATTAATAAAGCAAGTGTGTTTAGATTAAAAAAAATAGTTTAGTTGCTCCCTCAAAAAAAAGAGTGCTCTTCACACATCCTCAATGAAAAAAAAGAGTGCTCTTCTTTACACGAAACACCGGCTTGAACGAGTAAATTCATGTACAAAACTGTGACCAGACAGTAGACCAAAACCAATATGAATGTAAGCTAACAGTTTCAAACTCGTAAAATGTTTATGGATGTACATGGTCATAACCATAACTCACACTCTCTCTCGTCTCCCACGTCTCTCCAAAGAAAGGCGGCTAGGTTTTTCGCATAAGTGCCTGATGGTGTCCTGGACTAGGGGGTACTCACCATGTCGTCTCTCGGTCAGGAGGGCCGGGCCGAGGACCCCCGTGGCGGTTCATTAGCGGGCCACTTCGGGCAGCCCAAGACGCATACAAGGCAGATTCCCGGGGACTGCATAGACAGCCCAATCCGATGCGTCGAAGTACTCCGTGGAGATACCGACGACTTCCTCAGACCTTACGCCATTATATGCATCGATTTTGACTTGTGTCTTGGGTCAATAGCTGGGTTTCCTGGCTCCTATGTTTACCCCTTACGTTTCCGCATGTTCGGCTAAGGGCGTACCGGGAGCACCTATGTGATTGTTACTTCTGGTTGAACCACTTAGGTACCTTAGGTGGGTGAAACCGAAAGCTGACTGTTACAATATGCGCACAATCGGTCGGCAGGTCATGAATAGTACAACCATTAGGGGTTGTTTGCGTAAGGCACATACTTTTCTTGGAAAAAGCCGAATTTGTGCTCGGCTTTGACTGAGGTTGCAGCCGGTTGCCGAGGTCACGGACCGAACCGGGGGCTATTTACTTGCCCATTACATACATGCTCTCTGACAAGTGTATGATTAGGCCTTACAGGTCGGATTGCCTGGTTTT
This sequence comes from Elymus sibiricus, assembly GCA_039707655.1. Taxonomy (NCBI): domain Eukaryota; kingdom Viridiplantae; phylum Streptophyta; class Magnoliopsida; order Poales; family Poaceae; genus Elymus; species Elymus sibiricus. Next base: position 2,327,740 of record CM077664.1, on the reverse strand, counting down.
CTGAACCCAGCCGCCTCCGGGCACCGCAATGTCAGCTAAGGGCTGACATCGAAAAACACTCTAAGAAATTATCTTAGAGGTAGAAGCCGAAGACTAGCTAACTACGCATTTAAAAGTCAAGATTGAGTCAAAATAATAAGTTTTGAAAGGCGGATGTTGAAGCTCGGATAATGCGTCTATAGCATCGCCCGAAGTCTGGCAAGTGCCTTCCCAAGTAGCCGATTCCTTCCACACCGCGATCCACGCCGGCTTCTTGCAGGTGACCGACGGGTCCCGCAGAGTCGTCCTGGGGGCTGTTATAGCAAAAATCGCCACGTCGGCATCTTGCAGGTGACCGACGGTCCCGCAGAGCCGGCCTGGGGGCTGTTAAAGCAAAGATATCCATGACGGCATCTCGCAGGTCGACCGGCAGGTCCCGCAGAGCCAGCATGGGGGTTGTTAAAGCCTATGCCTCTCACGGCTAAATTATCTCCACGCCGACGTCACGCATGTCGACCAACAGGTCCCACAGAGCCGGCCTGGGTTATACTGAGTTATAATTTTGCTCGGGAAAGATCTTTTCGGACCTGCAGTTCGGCATCTTCCCTGCCAAGCTGCACCTCGGCGTTGGCGAAACACACACGATAGCTGAACTAGTTCCCGAGGAGATGCTATCCTAGGGTCAGTCATGTTGCCCAACCCAAGTCTCGGGGGTTACTGAAGTGACGACTCAATGCAGAAATTTTAAGTGCAATGCAGTTTCCTAGGAGATTACGATCCTTAGGTCGGTCGGCTGCACTCGACCTGAGTCTCGGGGGCTACTGCACACCATGCTTTTCCTAAAGTATGCTGCCTAGTAAGGACTTGATCCTCAAGCCGATTTCGCTAATCGACCTAAGTCTCAGGGGCTACTGGGATCAGCGGTTTTATGCTATCCTTCAGTTGCATACCGGACTTTGAGCCGGCACACACCTTGAGGGCTACTGGATATACATCTCGGCAGAGAATAAATTGCACCAATCGGAAAAAATTCCGCGAAAAATCAGCCCGAAACTTAGGTGGTGCACCACTTCGAAAGCAGTTTGGTATGAAGGTCAGCTACGAGTGGCTGGCTACACAGGAGACTTTTCCGGCGTGATGCTTGGCTTAGCTCCTTCTACTTTTTCAAGACCCAGGTGGTCTATGTCACCTCGGATTCAGTCTGGCATTGGAGCTCGGCTTGTATCCGGCGTTGGAGCTCGGCTGCAAGAGGATACTGCCGCACGAGAAATTTTCTAAACCCGAGGTGTGGCATGAAAATAATAAAGGGTCTGATAAAGGCTAAGGAAACCTAGGAGGGGCTCCTCGAATGCCCGACATGTGAACTCTTCGGATACACCTCGGCGATCCTCGAGATCCGAGATGAGAAGATTTGTTGAACCTGCTTTCAAGACCGACGACCGAAGACGAAGAACAGTTCGGAAGAACCGAGGAGCGTCCGCAACTAGAAGACCGGTTCATGGGCTATTGATGGTGTCCTGGACTAGGGGGTACTCACCATGTCGTGTCTCGTCCAGGAGGGCCGGGCCAAGGACCCCCGTGGCATTTCATTAGCGGGCCACATCGGGCAGCCCATGACGCATACAAGGCAGATTTCACAAGACTTGGCGCACAAGACGAGGACTCTTCTAAATCCTAGGCCTCCGATACATTATATAAACCGAGGCTAGACTAGTCGATAGATCATATTCTAGAGATTCTAGACATCCTAGAGATTCATTCACACATACGATCTCGAGGTAGATCAACATGTACTCTGTACCCCATCCATAATCAATACAACAAAGCAAGACGTAGGGTTTTACCTCTTCGAGAGGGCCCGAACCTGGGTAGACACTGTGTCTCTTCTTCGTCATGTTAGCATCGTGCTAAGATCACCTGTTCGGGACCCCCTAAGTGAGATCTGCCGGATTCCACTCGTTCAGTGCCCCGCCACCACCGGTTCCCTGGCATATGGGCGCCTTCCGACGCGAAGGAGGTGGGGAGTGGGGGGGACGCCAATTTGGGGTTGGCCTTGCTTGGGTCACCCTAGCTCTAGCTAGAGATCAGTCTACGTGTCTAGCCGGAGGTGACGAGACGATGGCGTCATGGCGTCAAGCGAGCGATGGGGAGAAGGTGGATGAGTGACTCATGGTGGCGGTGCGGGGGACGTGTGGAGGGCATGGGCAGCCAATCAGTTTTCATCTTCTTTTTTTGTGTGTTTTTCTTTATGGTTTTCTTTTTTTTTCTTTTTCTCGTTGTCTTTTTCTTTTTTTCTTTTTTCAATAAATGTCTACTTTTTTCAATACATGTTGTACATTTTTTGTATACACGTGGAACATTTTTCTGATTCAAATTGAATATTTCTCAAATGTAAGATGAACATTTTTTCAATACATGTTTTGAACATTTTTTTAATACATGTCAAACATTTTTCAAATACACACTGAACATTTTTTTGAATGGTACGTAACATTTCTTAAAATTATGTGAACATTTTTTTACAATGTATAAACATTTTTTCAAATACATGTTTGGACATTTTTTTGAATAAATATTAAACATTTTCAAATACATGTTGAACATTTTTTTGAATGGTACGATTTTTTTTTAAATTACGTCAACATTTTCTTACATTGTATTAACATTTTTTTAAAATTTCACAAACATATTTTTGAAACGCGTGAACATTTATTTAAATGTCATGAACATCTTTTTGAATGGTACGAAACATTTTTTTTAAATTACGCGAACAGTTGGTTTACATTGTATAAACTCTTTCTTAAAAGATGGGATGAACATATTTTTTGACATGCGTGAACATTTTTTTAATGGTACGAATATTTATTTAAAGTTGTGTGAACATTTCTTTTACACTGCACAAACTTTATTTAAATGTGGGATGAACACTTTTCAAAATTTAAGTAATTATTTTTGGAATATATGTATATAGAATACTTTAGAAATATAAACAAAGTAAAAAAGAAAAAAGGAACAAACGAGCAAACCTGCTACTGGGCCGGCCCACTAGGTGCGTTCCTTGAGGCGACGCAGAGGTAGCTCTCGTAGCAAGCGAGGTATAGCCGTGCCCCTCATCAGTTTTTCACTAAAAAAGAAAAAGGAAACAGACTGCTCTTTACACAAACATAAAAGGACGCCACCCAGTCAACTCATCTAAATTTAGATCCACCTCGAAACAGAAGATTGGCATCATATCATTCACCGTGGATGCCCACAAGAACCATATCAGTGATTTTTTTTTTTTGCGGGAGATAGCAGTGATTCGCTGATACATATACAGTTGACTATGGAGTATTGGTATGGATTTTGGTGTAGTATTGGTATGGATTTTAGTGGAGACCACACGGGCCGTTAGTGGACCAAAAGGCGCGACGGGAAAAAAATGGCCTAGAGGCAACATGGGCCTCTAAGTGACCAAAATGCCCGACGGGCCGACAATGGCCCGGAGGCTACATGGGCCGTTAGTGGACAAAAAGGTGCGACGGGCCGAAAATGGCCCAGTGTAAACACAGGCCGTTAATGGACCAAAAGACACCACGGGGGCAGAAATGGCCTAGAGACAAGACGGACCATAAATTGGCTGAAATGTACCACGTGCCCTGTATGGCCTCAAGCCTTGACGGACCGTAAACGGGCCGGAATATACAAAAGGCCGCAAATGGCACAGTAGCATCATGGGCCGTAATTGGGCCGAAATGCATCACGGGGCCGTAAAGGAAGTACTGGCCTAAATTAAAAAAAGATACCATGGGCCACACATGGGCCCAAACTATCAACGAGCTGGAACCAAATTAGCTGGCCCACGGGCCTGTAATGGGCTGAATTCATAAATGTCCTAACGGGCCGTGTGTACCAGGGCCGTAAATGGGCTATATGCAAGTAGGCCGTTACCAGGCCTATCATGGGTCAGCCCGCTAAATTTTGACTAAGTCAAGTGGGCCTTAAGCAGCTCGTTGACCGGGCCGGCCTTTTTAACTAAGTGGGCCACTGTTGGGCATGCCACATGTCGTCATTTCATAGGCGCATATCGCCCGTTGGATGGGCGACACTTGTCAAAAGGTAGAGCTGACTCATGGCTCCGTTGGCGAATGAGAAGCCGACACGTGGAAAATCGTCATTGGTCGGCCCTGTTAATAGGTATCGAATCCAGAACCCGCACCAGATAGCTTAACGGCGACCCGTTACGGTGGCTGTCACGTGTCGGTGACCCATGACGTGTCATTTATCATCATGAAAGTGGACACTTCCATGATGAAAAAGTGAATATTGTCATGGAACACATCCGCGACAGCACACTAGTAGAAAACAGGGCATTGGTTCTGGCCAGATCAGAGCAATAGTCCCGGTCATGTTACGAACCAGGACTAATGTGAGCATCAGTCCCGGTTCGAGCGGCTAGGACGCCGGCCAGGCCTCGGCAGGCATCAGTCCCGATTCGACTGGGACCTTTAGTCCCGGTTCCAGACACCAACCGGGACTAAAGGGCCTCGCTCCCTTTAGTCCCGGTTCTAGACACCAACCGGGGCTAAAAAGATGCCTATATATCCTCGCCCCTGCCCGCCCTCTCCTCTGTTTTTTGGCCGTAGAAGGTGTGAGGTGTGTGTGCTACTCTGTTCTCCCTTCTTATGCACATGAGGTGTTCGATGAAATGCCCGAGCCACACTTAAGCTTTCTCCTCTATTCTTCCTCCAAGCTCGACCTCCAAGCTCCATTTTCCCCAAGATTTGTCTAGATTTGGCGGTGCACCAACTATCCAAGTGTTCTAAAAGGTTAGCAACTTCATCCTTTCATCTCTCACTGCTAGTTTAGCTCATTTCATATGCTCTAGAAGTAGAGTGGTTTGTGGGTTTTAGTGAAGGAGTGTATGTGGGAGTTTATTTGATTTAGATGCACAATTTGAGCTCAAATTAACTTCTTAGTTTGCACATGTGTAGGGTGCCGTCCCGTCCCCGTCCTCACCGCCGTCGATCGCCCGCGCCGATCTCGTCGCCGGCACCACCGTGGTGAGCCTCTTGTTTTATCTTTTTTTTAAAGGACAAATTCTTACTTGTATGATTTAGACAGCTACTTGTATAATTTTCTTACTTGTATTATTGTTTGTTATTATATAGTGCCATGGTTTTGGTATCCGCCCCCGTCGGCTCTCGTCCAGTCTATGATTCGGATGTGGTATATTATCTTTTATAACTATTTGTTTCATTTAGTGTTTATGACAATTATGCCGACCAACTTGACATAGATGTTTTTATCTAGGAGGTATGTGAACCGGAAATTCCAACCGACCCTCTTGTCGAGAGGTTAAATTTAGTTGAAAAAGAAAACAATTATTTGAAAGAAAAATTGAAAAGAATTGAAGAAGAGAAGATGAAATTGGAGTTGCATGTTGCCGATATCGTCGATCTACACAAGATCCAGATGGATGCAATGTGCTTGAAGATTAGAAAGATTAGAAAATATGCCATTGATAAAGAGGCTTGGTATCATTATGCTGTTGGATCAATTGTTACCTTAGTTGCGATTTTGATCGCATTTGTTGTTGCATTTAAATGTTTTACATAGTTGTATGTTGTTTTATGAGAACTATGTATGAACTTTATGTATTTATTTTTGCAGTAATAACATTTGATCACTACTGTACTTAGGTTTTAATGTGATGATGAACTTGTATTAATTTGGTCATTTCTCTATTCATGATGTTCTGTAATGGTTTTTGATATACTTAATTAGATAATGCAGATGAACCGGCAATGTATGTACGGTGACCGACGCACTTCCGAGTACATTACGGGTCTGCATAATTTTATCGATGTGGCTAAGTCAAACAGTCAGAATGGTTTTATGTACTGTCCATGTGTTGTCTGTGAGAATATGAAGGATTACTCTTCCACGAAAACCCTTCACTTCCACCTGCTTAAGAAGGGTTTCATGCCCCAATATAATTGTTGGACCAAGCACGGAGAAAGAGGGGTTATGATGGAAGACAATGAAGAAGAAGAGGATGATGACAACTATCCTATGTTCCCTGAATATGGTGATACTGCAATGGGGGAAGCTGATGATCAAGAGGCACGAGATGTGCCCGCTGATGATCTTCGCCGGGTCATTGTTGATGCTTAGAGAGAATGCGAAAGTGAAAGGGAGAAGTTGAAGTTCGATTGCATGTTAGAGAATCACAAAAAACGGTTGTACCCAAATTGCGAAGATGGCAACACAAAGCTCGGTAACTGTGATTGCCTGGCTTAATAGGAATGATAGACTACTCATATCAATAAGGAATTCCATCTTTTCCGGGAGCCCATTCAGAAAGAACTCCAAAGTTAAGCGTGCTCAGCTTGGAGTAATTTCAGGATGGATGACCGACCGGGAAGTTCCTCCCGGGTGCGCACGAGTGAGGACAAAGTGTGCAGGAAAGACTAGTATTGATCTGTGGGGCCAGTCTAGACCTCGCCAGGAGTAACGACCGCCGGCGGGTGTGTCCGGGGCGTTACAGTACCACACTGGAATTGCTGCAATGGAAGGCAGAGAATGGTTTATCTGACAAGGGATTTGAGAAGCTACTGAAAATAATGAAGAAGAAGCTTCCAAAGGATAACGAATTGCCTGACAGTACGTACGAAGCAAAGAAGGTTCTCTGCCCTCTAGGATTAGAGGTGCAGAAGATACATGCATGCCCTAATGACTGCATCCTCTATCGCGGTGAGGAGTACAAGAATTTGAATGCATGCCTGGTATGTGGTGCATTGTGGTATAAGATCAGACGAGATGACCCTGGTGATGTTGAGGGCGTGCGCCCCAGGAAGAGGGTTCCTGCCAAGATGATGTGGTATGCTCCTATAATACCACGGTTGAAATGTCTGTTCAGAAACAAAGAGCATGCCAAGTTGTTGCGATGGCACAAAGAAGACCGTAAGAAAGACGGGATGTTGAGAGTACCCGCTGATGGGTCGCAGTGGAGAAGAATTGAGAGAAAGTGGCCGGAGTTTGCAGATGACGCAAGAAACTTATGGTTTGGTATAAGTGCAGATGGCATTAATCCTTTTGTGGACCAGAGCAGCAATCATAGCACCTGGCCTGTGACTCTATGTATGTATAACCTTCCTCCTTTGTTGTGCATGAAGCGGAAGTTCATTATGATGCCAGTGCTCATCCAAGGCCCTAAGCAACCCGGCAACGACATTGATGTGTACCTAAGGCCATTAGTTGAAGAACTTTTACAGCTGTGGGATATCAAAGGTGTACGTGTGTGGGATGAGCACAAACAGGAGGAATTTGACCTACGAGCTTTGCTGTTTGTAACAATCAATGATTGGCCTGCTCTTAGTAACCTTTCAGGACAGAGAAACAAGGGATACAACGCATGCACGCACTGTTTAGATGAGATTGAAAGTATATATTTGGACAAATGTAAGAAGAATGTGTACCTGGGACATCGTCGATTTCTTCCGACCAAGCATGTCTTAAGAAAGAAAGGCAAGCATTTCAAAGGTGAGGTAGATCACCGGAAGAAGCCTGTCCCCCGTATTGGTGATGATATATTTTATATGGTCAAGGATTTAAAAGCATTCTTTGGAAAGGTTCCTGGCGGACAATCTGTTCCGAATGACGCTGACGGACACGCACCCATGTGGAAGAAGAAATCTATATTTTGGGACCTACCCTATTGGAAAGTCCTAGAGGTCCGCTCTGCAATCGACGTGATGCACGTGACAAAGAATCTTTGCGTGAACCTGCTAGGCTTCTTGGGCGTGAATGGGAAGACAAAAGATACACCGGAGGCACGGGACGACCAGCAACGTATGAACGAAAAAGACGGCATGCATCCAAAGCAGTATCAAGGTCCTGCCAGCTATGCTCTTACCAAAGCAGAGAAGGAAATCTTTTTTGAATGCCTACTCAGTATCAAGGTCCCGTCTGGCTTCTCCTCGAATATAAAGGGAATAATAAATATGGCAGAGAAAAAATTCCAGAACCTAAAGTCTCATGACTGCCACGTGATTATGACGCAATTGCTTCCGGTTGCATTGAGGGGGCTTCTACCAGAAAATGTTCGATTAGCCATTGTGAAGCTATGTGCATTCCTCAATGCAATTTCTCAGAAGGTAATCGATCCAGAAATCCAACCAAGGTTACAGAATGATTTGGTCCAATGTCTTGTCAGTTTCGAGTTGGTGTTCCCACCATCCTTCTTCAATATTATGATGCACGTCATAGTTCACCTAGTCGACGAGATTGCAATTCTGGGTCCTGTATTTCTACACAATATGTTCCCGTTTGAGAGGTTCATGGGAGTCTTAAAGAAATATGTTCATAACCGTGCTAGGCCAGAAGGAAGCATCTCCAAGGGCCACGAAACAGAGGAGGTCATTGAGTTTTGTGTTGACTTTATTCCTGACCTTAAACCGATTGGTGTTCCTGAATCGTGGCATGAGGGGAGACTGGGTGGAAAAGGCATGCTAGGACCGAAAGCAATAATATGTAGGGACGGGCATTCTTGGGCGCAAGCACACTACACAGTTCTACAAAATTCTACCTTGGTGGCCCCGTATATCAATGAACACAAGAATATTTTATGCTCTAAACACCCGGAGTAGTCTGACGACTGGATTACACGTGAACACATGGGTACTTTCGGCGGTTGGTTGCAAACACATTTCATGGGTAACACCACTGTTGGAGATGAGCTGTACTTGTTGGCCAGGACACCATCTTCGACTGTATTGAATTTCCAAGGGTACGAGATAAATGGGAATACATTTTACACGATCGCCCAAGATAAAAAGAGCACGAACCAAAACAGTGGTGTCTGCTTTGATGCAGCAAACACCAATAGGGCAAAGGACACATATTATGGTTACATAGAGGAGATATGGGAACTTGACTATGGACGTGATTTTAAGGTCCCTTTGTTTCGGTGCAAATGGGTCAATCTGACAGTAGGCGGGGTACAGGTAGATCCGCAGTACGGAATGACAACAGTGGATCTCAACAATCTTGGGTACACAGACGAACCATTCGTCCTAGCCAATGATGTGGCGCAGGTTTTCTATGTGAAGGACATGTCTACCAAACCGAGAAAAAGAAAAGACAAGGAAGCGAATACATCATACGATGAGCCAAAGCACCACATAGTTCTTTCAGGGAAAAGAAACATTGTGGGAGTGGAGGACAAGACAGACATGTCAGAAGATTATGAAAAGTTTCATGAAATTCCTCCCTTCACAGTGAAGACTGACCCAAGCATCCTGTTAAATGATGAAGATTATCCATGGTTACGGTGCAATAAGCAAGGGACACACGCGAAGAAATAGTTTTATACCCCAAAAGATCCCACTCTGGGATGCGACCGGCTTCACCGCCATCACTTTCTCTCTAGTGTGAGTTTCCGGACTTATAGCTGGAAAGTGCCGCTTCGGACAAACCGGAGGGAATCTTTGTAAGAGCTAGCTAGGGCATTTTGGCATTTGAAACATGATTTTAGAATGATTATTTATTAAGTTATGAAATTTCAATTATTCATATCCTTTTAGTATTTTAATTATACAGAGGAGTTAATCAATGCAAATATTTAGACCATTTTAGCAGGTGTACCAAGTTTGAGCTCATTTGGACATGTTTAGCAATGTTAAGTTGCTCAAATTAGAAAATGGAAAGAGATGGTTTCGAGGGAATTTGATGATGTTATCTTGTTCTCCAAGCCATGAGACTTGGCAAGATCATCAAATATGGCATTTGTGACATGCTACAATTTTAGTTATGATCAACTAAAACAAAACTATAATATTTTTCAATAGCAAAAAGAATCAACTAAAAAGCTTTTATAAAACTCTAGTTATGATCAAAATAATATTAACTTAAAACTATGTAAAACTCTAGTTATGATCAAAGTATTTTTTGTTAAAATCTTTAATAGCAAAAAGAATTAAATGAAAACTAGGCATGTATGCTACTGTTTTGGAATCTGTAGCCACCTTCCTGCGCTCCGGAGGACTCGCCGCCGCGGCCGTGGCCGCAGCGCCTGCCACCTCCACCTCGCGTAGACATGGACAAGCTAGGTCCGTACCCTACCTAAGGAGTTGGCAGTGGCACGGGACAGCGAAGCCAGAAAGAAAACCCCTCTTTGGAGCTGAAGCGGGTTGGACGATGCTATATAGAAAGACCGAAAGACGGGCTTGCGGACGTATCATGGAAAAGAGAAATGCCGATGACATGTGGAGCCAGGCAAGCGCGAGCCCGCGTGTCAGGGACTCAGAGCGAGGAGCACCATGGTACACGTGTGCAGCGGCAATGATGAAGGATTGTCAGAGTGCGATCTTTTTCTTTTCCACGGAGTACGATCTTTTTCTTTTCTTTTGAATCTGTTTAAAAGAAAACTAAAACTAAAATATCCTAAAAAGGTCTAAAACCAAAAACAGATTTAGTCCCGGTTGGTGCCAAAAACAGATTTAGTCCCGGTTGGTGCCACCAACCCGGACTAAAGGCCTCCCTTTAGTCCCGGTCCGACAGGTTTATGGCATATTTTTAGGATGTTATGTGAATGAGGCTGTTTTCTGAATGAGGTTATTTTAGTTCACAGATATTCTATACTGTTTATTTTACTTCACTGATTTTTAATACTGATTATTTGAACGAGTTTTCATTAAGTACTAAAAAAAGTAAAAATAAATAAAAAAAGAAACCCGACCGCAGCTGCTGGACCGCCGTTCAACCAGCGAATAAACCGTCCAAATCAAGCCCGTAGGCGACTCGGGCGGTGAATCGGGCCCACGAACGGCCCAGCGGCTGGGTCAACCACAGGGCAAGCAGGGGCATTGTGTTTCGAGGAGTTCGGAACATCCGCATGACGCGGCTATTTAAGCCGGTCGGTGCGCCCTTCGCTCGGCGAGGTGGGACTAAACTTGCGACGCGCTGGCGGGGGGCCGTGCCGAACGAGAATTAGTCCCGGTTGGTGCCACCAACCAGGACTAAAGGCCCCCTTTAGTCCCGGTCCGTGCCACCAACTGGGACTAAAGGTCTGGGTTTCGCGCCCTTTGGGCTGCTGAAATTTATCTTTATTCCCGGTTGGTGCCTCCAATCGGGACTAAATGTAGACCTTTAGTCCCGGTTGGAGCCACCAACCGGGACTAAATCTCGGGCTATATAAACCGCAAGCCCCGACGCCGTCGCCGACGCCCAAACTTCTCCATCGCCTCTCCTCGCCTCGACGCGCTGCCCCGACGCCGTCGCCGGCACTCCTCCACGCGCGCGCGCCCTCGACGTCCGCTCCCGCCGCCTGCCTCCACGCGCCGCCCGAGCCCGCCGTAGCCGTCGCCCCCGCTCCTCCTCCACCAAGGTATATCTCTCTCCTCCCTCCTCCCTCCTCCCTCGTTCCCTGTTGCTTAGATGGATGGATTGATGTTGCTTAGATAGATAGATTTATGCCTGAATTTGTTAGATGTATGGATGGATTGATTGTGGATGTTGTTAGATGGAAGTATGGATGAATTTGTAGATTTTTGCTGCTCTGCATTGGTGTTATTGGTGCTGTTTTTTTCAAGTTCTAGAAATTATTCAAGTTCTAGGTCTAGATGGAGATGATGTGCTAAATGGTCTTGTTATATGCAAGTTTTCGTAGATGTTTTCATAAATGTAGTAGTAGTAGATGAGTAGCTGTGAAAATGTAACGTGTATTTGAAAAATGTCTAACAAGCATTAAAAAAAAATTCTTTTGAATAAAACATTTAACGTGTATTTGAAAAATGTCTAGTATTTTTTTTGAGACTATAGAAGTTGATATATTTTATATCTTTTGAATAAAACATTTAACGTGTATTTGAAAAATGTCTAACAAGCATTAAAAAAAATTCAATGATTTTTATTTGAAAAAATTTAATCACTTAGATGTGTATAAAATGTTTTAGATATATACAAAAATGTACAATGTGTATGAATAAAAATTGGTATTAAAACATATATTATAAAAAATGTGAATCGTGCATTTTAAAGGTGTATAAAAAATATAGACATGTGGTGAGAGAAAAAAAGAAACATTAAAGAAATCTGATGCAAACAATGAAATAAAGGTGAGCCGGAGCAACGTCTCACAATGAACAAGAAATAGACCTGATTTGTTTTCATAGGAATTTGTTCTCGGCGACGATGCCCGGCCCGCATCCTCGTCGTTGACTCGGCGGCGAGAACCAGTTTGAGAGGCGCCATGTCCGGGACTGGGCTCCGCCGGGCTGGCACTGGGAGGTGCTACCTTTGGGGGCGCGCAGCTTGGTGAGGAATCGGGGTCTCGTGGTCGACCCAGATCTTCTTTGGTGGCGGTCGCGTGGGCCACTATCGGTGCAGAGGGAGCCGGCCCCCGAGAGGGTGGTACGTCGCCGTGTCAGGGAGGAGGACGAGCTCGTCCGTCGCTACATGGTTGCGTTGGACGACAGCTTCTCCAATACCTGGCAGTTTCTTCAGGGATCTCACCCGAGCTATGATCCTGTGATGGTTCCTTCTCTTGGGGTGTTCACCGCCCGCGGTTCAGGAACCGGGAGTCGACGTCCAGTTTGATTGGGCGAGATGTTTAGTGATATTATGTGATATTATTGTTGCATTAACTGGATTTTCATGTGTAATATAAATCTTTGTTCATTGAGATGAGATGAGATGGATGAGATACATATACTCAATGTGATAGATAGATGTCCAATGCCTCATATCGCGAACATAGTTATATTCGATAATTGATCTTCATATAAATGAAGCATAAAAGTTTAGCAAACAGTTTAGCGATCACTTAGAAATTTTCATGTTGTAGGAGTACATGTAAAAAAATTCAGAGTTGTTCATTGACTTAGAAATTTTCATGTTGTTCATTGACTTAGACATGAGGGGGGGGGGGGGTCGTTAAAACATAACCCCGATAACTTCGGTATAACTTCGACATGAGGCGGGGGGGGGGGGGTTCGTTAAAACATAACCCCGATAACTTCGGTATAACTTCGACATGAGGGGGGAGGAGTCCTCGACGATCGCCGGAGGAGTCGTCCCCGACGATCGCCGGAGGAGTCGTCCCCGACGATTGACATGAATAAACTTTGTACATGTGTTTGGTGCATTTTATTGTCTATTTGCTGCTGGTATTTAATGAATAAACTTTGTTTTACACTTGCCGAAAAACTGCTAAGTCTGAAACTGACTGTTATAAAACTTGTCAACTTTGCATGATGTTTGCCACTAATCCATTGCTCATATGCATATGATTCCTTCTTGTGATTTGGTATATGTAATGTGTACTTTGATGCCATGCCCTTGGTTGTCATGTAAAGTTGATGTAGCATGACTCAATCTTGCTCTCAAGTTGTCATCATAATGTTACTGTTTTGCATTCCCAGATTTCATTAAGTCTGAAAAATAGCTTATCTCTCATGGTTGTATATTGCCATGTTGTAATATTTGCAGAAACTATGGAACACGACAGAGACTTAGAACAAGAAGAGATGTTGGGGGATATAATCCGCGACGGAGGTGATGATATCAGCTCACAGTTTCTCAACGACTCCGATGGTGAGGGAAGAGAGGATGATGGCTCCGGTGATCGAATGGAGGGAGAAGATGACGGCTCCGGCGGTGTTGGAGCCTTAACTATTGCAAAGTCCGGCGAGGTATATTAATTAAGCCTGCTGACTAGATGCATTAATTGATTTGTATGTACATATATTAACGCTTCTTTCTTCTTTTAGCCCTCCGGATTGAGCCAATCTTCTGTAAAGAGATGAGGCCCGAAGAAAAGGTTGGGCGAGAATGAAAGGTTCACGATCGAAGAAATCGCTGCAGATGGCAAACCGACTGCTCCCAAGCGGACCACAGACCGATTTATAAGTCAATGCGGAGTTGTTGTTAGGGACAGCATCCCGATCAGCATTCAAGAATGGAATAAGCCAAAGGCGGACGATGGAGTTTCTTATGTCGACGATAGATCCAAAGATGAGCTTTGGAATACGCTCATGACAAATTTCAGCCTACCGCCAGAGGTGGATCCAAATAGCAATGTTGTAGAGCGAAAAGTCAAGGCGTGGGCTCTTAAGAAGATGGCCGAACAATTCAAGAACTGGAAGAAAAGATTGCACAAAAAATTTGTCCTGAAAGAGAAGACTCCAACATTCACCGGTCAATATGAGAAGATGAAAGATCACTGGCCCGCATTTGTGGCGTAGAAGACATCGGAGAAAGGTATGAAAAGGTCACTGATAAATAAGCAAAATGTTGCAAAGAAGGAATATCACCATGTTACGGGGTCATGTGGCTACAAGGTTGCCCGGCCTATGTGGGACAAAGCTGAGAACGACCTGCTTGATAAATGGATCCATCCAGAGACATTGAACTGGGACTTGGTTCTTCGGGCATGGGGTAACTTTGCACCCAGAAACAGGGAAGTGTGTTTATATGAAAACTCAACTTGCAACACCCGTCAAAAACATTCAGGATGCAATCCAGGCCGTGCAGGAAGGGAAGTTCCATCCCGACAGAGAGAAGGACGTGCTGTCACGCGCCCTCGGGAATCCTGAACACCCTGGACGAACACGAGGCAAATCAGGCTCCGTTCCGTGGAAGGTTGGGTTTCCCGACAGCAGAGACACTTACAGAAGCCGAGGGAGAAAGAAGAAACAGGATGCAGACTGGCTGCAGAAGGTAGAAGAAATAGTAGCGTTGCAGCAGAAGCAAATAGAGGCACTTACCAGCCAGCGAGCTACCGGCCCATCATCTCAGCGGCACGAAGATCCTTCATTCGATACTGCCCACGGAGCTACCCCACCATCTCAGCGGAAAAGCATCGTGGCTTCCACGGAGCTCGTTCGGCCGCCCATACATGATATCACGGCTCCTGATCGCTACCCCGTGGATGATATCACGGAGAGGGAACATTGTGATCTACATGCGAACTTGAAGGTGGTGGTCAGCTATGCCTTACCTCGTGTACCTGATGGAACTTACCATTGCTCTCCGATTCTAGATGGCTATGCTGTTGTCGGGGTGGATGAAGTTACCAACGGATTTGAGCAGCTGGAGCTTGAGTACCCTACAGGTGAAGGGGAGACTCATCTGGGAGATGCCATAAGGACTACCATTCTATGGAGAAAGGAACACATCATGCTTCCATACTGGACGCCGCGTCAGCAGACTCAGACGGAGGAGGCCCCTCAACAGACTCCTCATAGTCCAGCTCTATCTCCGCTGCCTCAGCCGTCTCCGCTGCCTCAGCACACTCCGTCGCCTCAGCTGTCTCCGTCGCGTCAGCGGACTCCACCGAAGGAGGCCCCTGAGCAGAATCCGCCGCGTCAGCTGACTCTGCCTCCTCAGCACTGGTGGAAGAGATCCGCCGCCCCTCCGGCGGCTAGTAGTACAACAACGAAGAAATCCAGAGCAGGTAGCATCAAGAAGGCTGCTGCAAAGTTACCATACGACATGACTGAGGAGGAAACCAAGGAGATCGTGGCTGCCGACGTGAAACGCCAGCTTGCACCGACCCGTCCAGATCCAACGAAGAAAATAGATCCGGTAAAAGCGA
This sequence comes from Elymus sibiricus, assembly GCA_039707655.1. Taxonomy (NCBI): domain Eukaryota; kingdom Viridiplantae; phylum Streptophyta; class Magnoliopsida; order Poales; family Poaceae; genus Elymus; species Elymus sibiricus. Next base: position 2,312,184 of record CM077664.1, on the reverse strand, counting down.
GGCGCTTGCTGGAAAACCTTACAAAACCACCGCCGCCTCCGCTGCTATCAAACTATGACTGCTCTATTGTAAAGTCATATAGAGATCCACAGCAGCGATCGGGAAGTAGCAGTAGTGCAAGGGGGAAAAAAATTCCCCAGCTCGGCGAACCGAAAAACCAATCGTGCCACCCGCTCAAGGTGTTTACCGATATCGCTAATGATCCAGGGGTAGCGGCCGCTGATCCTGGTTTCAGTCTTCGTGATTACTTAGGCGATGAGGTACAGTTCGAAATGGCTGAGTTAGCCTTTAAATTTGAGCACGGGAAGCCTCTCGTCATACCTGAGGAGCTCCCGTATCTACCAACGATGATGCGAAGATTGCATGACTGGTACTTGGAAGCTTCAAAGCAAGGGAGCAACTATATCATTGTGGGAATTAAAGATGAGCATTACTTCAATGGAGACGAGCAGATTTTCATTGAATTTGAAGAATTATTTCAGTTATACAATCAAGACGCCATCGACAAATCTATCGTCAGTTGCTATTGTTTGTAAGTATCATTTATGTAATTAAGTCTCTAGCTCAGCTCGTTCATTGCATGTATAATTATCCTCACTATATATATTATGCAGAAAGAATATCCTCGAATACAAAACAGGAAAAATCTATGACATTGGGTTCATTAACCCAAATACTATTCATGAAGCTACGGTAAAATCGAACCCCAAGGATACAGAGAAGATCTTGCTAAGGGCGTTAATTAAACAACAAACCAAAAGGGAAATACTATTTCCTTACAACTTCCCGTGAGTGTTATACTGTCTTGTACACATCATTCTGTTTCGCTTACTCGATGTTAAGTGTAATTGATGAGCTATGCGTGCGCAGGTTCCACTTTATTCTGCTAGTCATTCAGTTTGACGCAGGAAAAGTACTTGTCATGGACTCGTTACGTAAAAACCCTGAGATGTGGGCGGACCTAAAAAAAATTCTCCAGAGGTAATTTCAATCATTATCGCACTATATCGGAAACTATCATTAATTTCCTGATATCAAGTAATTAATAACTCCTTTATTCATTTTCTTTGCCGGGCAGGGTTTGGAAAGAGTTCACCAAGCAGGTTAGGGGTGAATGGAGAGAGGAGCTGCGATTTGAACTACTCAGTGTAAGTAGTACTAGCTAGGTCCGCGCATCTCTTTAATTCTAATTTCAATACCACTATCATGCTTGATTATTATTTTGATTGAACTCTATTCTCATAAAGTGCTCGAGGCAGGGATCCGGGAATAACTTATGTGGATACTACGTTTGCGAGTTCATTCGCCAGACGACCTTTGTGACGGGCAGATTTTTGGAAAAACTTGAAGTACGTAAACAATATTCACAAATTTATTTTATTACCTTCAATTGTGTTGAGTTTCATTCATATATATATTGACCCCCTTCTTTAAATTAGATCCAACGGAAGAGGGACGAACTCGTACCAAAGGCTCGCGTACGAGCAATTCAAGAGGAATTGGCGGGATTCTTCCTTGAAGAGATCATAGCTAAAACCGGACAATACCATCGAGAATTGGAAGTGAATGTTGGTAATTAGATATTGGGGATCGTAAGAGATGTTACATTGTATATATGCATGAACGTGTACTATACGTAGTAGCGTCGAATAGATATACGAAAACTTATTGTTCGACCAAGCATGGAGAAAGAGAGGTCACTTCTCTCTATATTCATGACGATTTGTGTAATGGTTCCTTCATTGCTATATGTAGTAGCTAGCGTCGAGTTGAATGGAAAACGTAAAATAAAAACGAAAACCCTAAATGTAAAAGAATTGAATGGTAAACACAAAAAGAAAAGGGGGAAACACAATATGAAACCCCTAAACCCTCCAAAACCCTAAACCCCTCATTTAAAAAAAAACCCAGCGCTTGGCAGGTGCTGACGCGTGGCTGCCTTTTAGTCCCGGTCGGTGTAACCAACCGGGACTAAAGGTCCTCCTGCCTGGGCGCCCCACAACGGCCACGTGGAGCTCCTTTAGTCCCGGTTCGTCACACAACCGGGAGTAAAAGTGGGGGCCTTTAGTCCCGGTTGCAGAACCGGGACTAAATGCCCTTAAGAGCCGGGACTAATGCCCTGTTTTCTACTAGTGGCACAGGTATGACTATCTTGATTCTGTCATAAAACTGTCACGGATGTACATGGGTGACAGAAAACGTGACCTCCTGTGACAAACGTGTATCATCACGGATGTGTTTTTTTTTGTAGTGATGTGGTTCGAGCAGATCATTGGTGTAGCGGCAATGTTTATCGTTGTTGGGGAAGCCAAAGTGGTTGCACCACTCCGTGAGGGATAAATCGAAGCTTTGGTCCAAGAGACGGAAAGTGATCCGTTCTTCATCTCCTCCGGCATTCAACTTGACAGTTGCTTGAGCGTGCTCAAGAACTCTAACGTCAAATGACGATATGTTACCATGTTCTAAAAAACAAAATACTACAAACCGACATTAGTGCATAATAAATTGGAATCGTTACCAATTCCTAGCATGGCGATCATGGACGGGCATTGATTGACGCGTTCAGTTTGACCGTCAGTCTGTGGATGATGCGAAGAACTCATTTTCAGTTCCACTCCCTGAAGCTTAAAGATTTCTTGCCAAACCTTGCTGGTGAACACTTCATCTCGATCTGAAATGAGAGCTTCAGGCATGCCGTGTAGCTTGTAAACATGATCAATGTATAATTGTGCTATGGTCTGAGCTGTGTAAGGTGGGCCACCGGCAAGAAATGAGCATACATGGAAAAGGTGTCCACAACCACCAAAATGTAGTTATAGTTGCCTGATCGTAGTAACCCACCAATGAAGTCCAAGGAAACCAAATCCCAACAGCATTTAGCCACAGGCAGAGGGTGAAGATGGCCTGGATATTGAGCACGGTCAGGCTTAGCTTGTTGACAAACCTGACAAGATTGCACATGATCTTTGATGTTCTGTTTCATCCCCGGCCAAGCAAACAGATGTTTGACCCTTCTATAAGTTGCAAGAAATCATGAGAGGCCTCCCACTGAACTGTCATGTAAAGCACGCATAATTTGATGCTGCAGTTTCTCATTATTTCCTAACCATACTCGACCCCAGAAACGTAATATTCCCTTTGTGAAAGTAAATTTCCCTCCGGCCACTGGTGCCGCTGCTAATTGTGCAATCAGTTGCTGAGCTTTGGGGTCAGTCTCATAACCTTTAAAATTTCCTGGAGCCAAGCTGGTTGACAGACAGAAATAGCATTTAACTGTGTGCTCGCTGCAACTGGACGACGAGACAAGGCATCAGCAGCACTATTTTCAGTGCCTTTGCGGTAGCAGATGCGATACTGCAGTCCTAACAATTTTGTGAATGCTTTCTGCTGCCAAGGAGTGTGAAGCCTCTACTCTTCCAAGTGAACCAAGCTTCTTTGATCAGTTTTATAAGAAATTCTGAGAACTACAGATAGGCACGCCATTGATGGACGGCCAGCACAATAGCGAGATATTCCTTCTCATAGGTAGGTAAACCTTTGGTTCTCGGCCCCAAAGATTTGCTGAGATACGCGATGGGATGCCCTTCCTGCTGTAAAACTGCACCAACGCCATACTCGCACGCATCTGTCTCAATTATGAATGGCTTCGTGAAATCAGGCAATGCCAAAGTCGGTGCTGACACCAGTGCTACTTTAAGAGCTTAAAATGCTGACACCAGAGCTACTTTAAGAGATACTTTTGGAGGAAAGTGTGTAGAATATATTGGAATTATTATACCCAAGACAAATATCTTTTCTTAAGGGGTATAAAACTATTTGGTTTGGATCTGACTATTTACATTGAATCTGGTTATTCATATTGTATTGCCAACACGTTGATGGTCAATCATCTTGGCAGTCAATTTGAAATTAGAATATCAGGCTAGGGGTGTTAGCACTCGTTTTTGGTAGGTGGCCGACTCAAGGCTTGGTGACCCGCCCCAGAAGGTAGTAACCCGGCATACTGATGACCCGGTGAGCAAAACGGCCAGACAAGCAGTGATTCGGTGTGGCGATGACACGGTGAACCAGTGAACGAATGACCGGGCGAGCGATGATCCGGCGTGGCGGTAACCCGGTAACAGCCAGGCAGGGTGATAGCTTGACAAGATAACCAGGCCGGCCAGTGACCCGACAGTAAGAAACTGGCTCAAGGCCAAACCAGCTCATCATGGATGCGGCTTCACCATACCAGCGACTCTGACAAGGTGATGAGCCGCCACTACCTTATTGAGCCGGCGTCATTCAAGGGCTGTTAATTATAATGTTATGTCCCAGTTCACAGGATCATCAAGGGCTGGCAAGACTGAGACTCGGCAGGCGACAATGACCCGGCAGATATGAACCTACATGCGATGTGAAGCCGGCGAGATCGAGACCCGTAGATGCGGCTGACCAGCGAAGCGGTGGATCACGAAGCAAAGTGAACTGACGTCAACACAGAAGAGTAAAGGGTGACTTAGGTAAGCCGGCTCAGGTAAGCTGGCTCTGTAAGCCGGCTATACGAAAGCTGACTTTGCGAGAAGCCAAGGGTGGACTCAGAAGACAAAGGCCGGCTCACACTTTTTGGCGACTCACGCTGTAAGCCGGCTCTACAGAGAGAGTCCGTGTCTAACTGGCTCTGGCGGGTGGTTTACCTAGTTTA